>CM021104.1:276555118-276724593 GCA_007115665.2 Sequoiadendron giganteum | reverse complement strand
TATCTCTCCCACTCCCTCTCTATCCTACTCTCTTAGGTATCTCCTTCCCACCCCCTATCTCCCACTTTTTCTCCCTCCCAACCTCTCTCCGTCTCCCTCTCTCTTAGGTTTTTCCCTCTCACCCCCTCTCCCTCCATCTCTCTCCATATCTCTCCCACTCCCTCTCTCTCTCTCCCACTTTGTCTCTCTCCCTCTCTCTCTCACCCCCTCTATCTCTCTCCCTCTCTCTAATGTCTCTCCTTCCCACCCTATCTCCCTCTTTCTCTCTCTCATGTATCTCTATCCTACCCCATCTTCCTCTCTCTCTTTCTCAAGTCTCCCCCTCCTACACCCTCTCCCTCTCACAGTGACTCCCTCCCTCTCTCACTCCCTCTTTCTCTCTCTCCCTCTCCCTATCCCTCTCTCTCAAGCATGTCCCTCCCACCAACTCTCCCTCTCTCTCTCTCTCAAGTAGAGGGTTTAGGGAATAAGGGTTAAGGGTTGAGGGTTGAGCATTGAGGGATTAAGAGGCTATCGGTGTTGAGAGATTAGGGTATAAGGGTTAAGGGTTGAAGGGTGAGGGATTAAGAGGGTATAGGGGTTGAGGGATTAGGGTTTAAGGGTTGAGGATTGAGGGATTAAGAGGGTATGGGGGTTGATGGATTAGGTTTTAAGGGTTGACAGTTGAGGGATTGAGAGGGTATAGGGGTTGAGGGATTAGGGTTTAAGGATTGAGGGTTGAGAGTTGAGGGATTAAGAGGGTATAGGGGTTGAGGGTTTAGGGTTTAAGGGTTGAGGGTAGATGGATGAAGAGGGTATATGGGTTGAGAGATTAGGGTTTAAGGATTGAGGGTTGAGGGTTGAGGGATTAAGAGGGTATAGGGGTTGAGGGATTAGGGGTCAAGGGTGAGGGTCGAGGGATTAAGAGGGTATAGGGGTTGAGGGATTAGGGTTTAAGGGTTAATGGTTGAGGGATTAAGAGTGTACGGGGGTTGAGGGATTAGGATTTAAGGGTTAAGGGTTGAGGGTTCAGGTATTAGGGTTTAGGGTTTGAGGGTTGAGGGTTGAGTTATAAAGAGGGTAAAGGGGTTGAGGGTTAAGGGTTGAGGGATTAAGATTGTTGAAGGGTTGAGGGATTAAGAGGGTGTGGGGTTTGATGGATTAGGGTTTAAGGGTTAAGGGTTGAGGGGTTGAGGGATTAAGAGGGTATAGGGGTCATGGGATTAGGGTTGAAGGGTTGAGGGTTGAGGGATGAAGAGGGTATGGGGGCTGAGGAATTAGGGTTTAAGGGTTGGCGGCTGAGGGTTCAGCCATTAAGAGGCATAGGGTTAAGGATTAGGGTTAAATGGTTGAGGGTTGAGGGATTAAGAGGGTATAGGGGTCGAGGGATTAGTGTTGAAGGGTTTAGGGTTGAGGGATTAAGAGGGTATGGGGGTTGAGGGATTAGGGTTTAGGGGTTGAGGGTTGAGGGTTGAGGGTTGAGGGATTAAGAGGGTATGGGGGTTGAGGGATTAGGATTTAAGTGATAAGGGTTTAGGTTTGAGGGATTAGGAGGTTATGGGGGTTGAGGGATTAGAGTTTAAGGGTTGAGGGTTGTGGGTTGAAGGATTAAGAGGGTATGGGGGTTGAGGGATTAGTGTTTAAGGGTTGAGGGGTTGAGGGATTAAGAGGGTATGGGGGTTGAGGGATTAGGATTTAAGGGTTAATGGTTGAGGTTTGAGGGAGTAAGCGGGTATTGCGGTTGATGGATTAAGGTTTAAGGGTTAAGGGTTGAGTGGTTGAGGGATTAATAGGGTATGGGGGTTGAGGGATTAGGGTTTAAAGGTTGATGGATTAAGAGGGTATAGGGGTTGAGGGATTAGGGGTTAAGGGTTGAGGGTTGAGGGATTAAGAGGGTATGGGGTTTGAGGGACTAGGGTGTAAGTTTTGAGGGTTGAGGGTTGAGGGATTAAGGTTTAAGGGTTAAGGGTTGAGGGATTAATATGGTATGGGATTTTAGGGAGTAGGGTTTCAGGGTTGAGGGACTAAGAGGGTATGGGGGTTGAGGGATTAGGGTTTAAGGGTTAAGGGTTGAGGGTTGAGGGGTTGAGGGATTAAGAGCGTATGTGGGTTGAGGGATTAGGGTTTAACGGTTAAGGGTTTAGGGTTGAGGGATTAAGAGGGTATGGGGGTTGATGGATTAGGGTTTAAGGGTTGAGGGATTAAGAGGGTATGGGGGTTGAGGTATTAAGAGGGTATGGGGTTTGAGGGATTAAGAGGGTATGGGGGTTGAGGGTTGAGGAATTAATAGGGTATGGGGGTTGATGGATTAAGGTTTAAGGGTTAAGGGTTGAAAGGTTGAAGGATTAATAGGGTATGGGGGTTGAGAGTTTATTGTTTAAGGGTTCATGGTTGAGGGTTGAGGGATTAAGAGGTTATAGGGGTTGATGGATTAGGGGTTAAGGGTTTAGGGATTAAGAAGGTATGGGGGTTGAGGGGATCAGGGTTTAAGGGTTGAGGGTTGAGGGTTGAGGGATTAAGAGGGTATGGGGGTTGAGGCGTTAGGGTTTAAAGGATGAAGGTTGAGGATTGTGGTATTAAGAGGGTATGGGGGTTGAGGGATTAGTGTTTAAGGGTTGAGGGTTGAGGGTTGAGGGATTAAGATGGTATAGGGGTCGAGGGATTAGGGTTGAAGTGTTGAGGGATTAAGAGGGTATGGGGGTTGAGGGTTGAGGGTTGATGGGTTGAGGGATTAAGAGGGTATGGGGGTTGAGGGATTAGGGTTTAAGGGTTGAGGGTTGAGGGTTGATGGATTAAGAGGGTATGGGGGTTAAGGGATTAGGGTTTAAGGGTTGCGAGTTGAGGGTTGAGGGATTAAGAGGGTGTGGGGGTTGAGGGATTAGGGTTTAAGGGTTGACAGTTGAGTGTTGAGGGATTAAGAGGGTATAGGGGTTGAGGGACTAGGGTTGAAGGGTTTAGGGTGGAGGGATTAAGAGGGTATGGGGGTTGGGGTATTAGGGTTTAAGGGTTGAGGTTTGAGGGTTGAGGGTTGAGGGTTGAGGGATTAAGAGGGTATGCAGGTTGAGGGATTAGGGTTTAAGGGATAAGGGTTTAGGTTTGAGGGATTAGGAGTGTATGGGGGTTGAGGGATTGGAGTTTAAGGTTTGAGGGTTGAAGGATTAAGAGGATATGGGGGTTGAGGGATTAGTGTTTAAGTGTTGAGGTGTTGAGGGATTACAGTTTAAGGGTTAAGGGTTGAGGGTTGAGGGAGTAAGCGGGTATGGGGGTTGATGGATTAAGGTTTAAGGGTTAAGGGTATGGGGGTTGAGGGATTAGAGTTTAAGGGTTGAGGGATTAAGAGGGTATAGGGGTTGAGGGATTAGGGGTTGAAGGTTGAGGGTTGAGGGATTAAGGGGGTATGGGGGTTGAGGGATTAGGGTGTAAGGGTTGAGGGTTGAGGGTTGAGGGTTGAGGGATTAAGGTTTAAGTGTTAAGGGTTGAGGTTGAGGGATTAAGATGGTATGGGGGTTTAGGGATTAGGGTTTAAGGGTTGAGGGTTGAGGGTTGAGGGATTAAGAGGGCATAGGGGTTGAGGGATTAGGGGTTAAGGGTTGAGGGATTAAGAGGGTATGGGGGTTGAGGGATTAGGGTTTAAGGGTTGAGGGTTGAGGGATTGAGAGGGTATGGGGGTTGAAGGATTAGGGTTTAATGGTTAAGGGTTGAGGGTTGAGGGATTAAGAGGGTATGGTGGTTGATGGATTAGGGTTTAAGGGTTGAGGGTTGAGGGTTTAAGAGGGTATAGGGCTTGAGGGATTAGAGGTTAAGGGTTGAGGGTTGAGTGATGAGGGATTAGGGTTTAAGGGTTGGGGGTTGAGGGTTGAGGGATTAGGGTTTAATGGTTTAGGGTTGATGGTTGAGGGGTTGAGGGATTAAGAGGGTATGGGGGTTGAGGGATTAGGGTTTAAGGGTTAAGGGTTTAGGGTTATGTGTTGAGAGTTGAGGGATTAAGAGGGTATAGGGGTTGAGGGATTAGGCCTCACTTATCTCACAATCCCTCTCTATCAGGCCTCACTTACCTCCCAACCTACTTTCTTAGGTCTCTCCTTTCCACCCCCTCTCTCCCACTTTGACTCCCTCCTATCCTCTCTCCCTCTCTCTCTCTTAGGTCTTTCCCTCCCATGCCCTCTCCCTCCCCCTCTCTGTGTCTCAAGTCTCTCCCTCCCACTCCCCCTCTCTCTCTCCCACTCCCTCTCTCTCTCACTCCCTCTTCTCTCTCCCACTTTCTGTCTCTCCCTCTCTCTGGAGTCTCTCCTTTTCAGAGGAACATATTTGTTGAGCGCTAAGTGGGTTTTACTTTGAAACGATAAAAATAAGGGTTGACCCCGTGATTCAGGCCCACATTCTCCTTTATTTGTCTGGTTCAATGCTTTATCTGAGTTAGAAATACATTTTTTTCTGTAGTTGACTTCATATTGTACCTATCTATTCTTGATCCATCACCTTTTTACCACCAATCTGCATGGTAGACAATGTAGAAGAAGAAATTTTTAAGTTTCTACATCATTTTACATTATCTGAGGCAATATATTCATTTTGGTAAATTGAAATGTTTGTATTTAGTATATTTGTTTGTTTTTGACAATATAAACTAAATTTCCTTTCGACGTGTTTGGGTGTGAAAGAGGACCATGCCTAGCGTAAACGTACCCATACATATGTGTTGGAATAGTCTGTTTGGTCACATGAGTTGCAGAATGAAAGTTTCACCACTTTGCAACTTTACACTCCTTGCATTTGACAACTTTTTCCTCAAGCAAACATTCACCACTGTGGGAAAAAACCTCTAAGATAGAGAAAACTGAGAGAAGTTATTGTAGAGGGGCCCAATGCAATCCCATAGGCTCATATGGGAATTTTTTAAACGTCACGATAACATGACTAATGACTATCATAACTTCAATCTCATAAACCTTGACATCAAAACTATAACTTTAGTTTTTAATGTTTATTAACACTAGTTGAAAACTACCACAAAGGAATACCATATGACTAATTTTGAGTAAACCATTGTGAATGTAGATTGGGAAATGAAGATTAAGTACATGCTAAAATTGTGTGACCAACCCAATGCCTCACCTAAATAAGCTAAATTGAATTAGATGGGATTTGCATAAAAAAGTTCAATTTTTATGAGTTTGAAGAACAAAAATATAAAAACATGACATTCACTTAACATAAATTTACTTATGAATTCTATTTTAATTTCTTATAGCAGTCCATTTCCAACATGGCTAGTGGAATTCACTGTATTTCATTCTTTTTTCAACTATTTTGGAAAACTTTTATTTTCATCTAATTTGGAAAACCTAATAGCTTTCATCAATGTTAATGCAAGTGTCCATTAATTTTTTTGTTCAATAAAAAAGTTAGCTTCATCGCATGTGCTTAGATAAATTCAACTGAGTTGACATAGTTGAGAATGCTTATTGTCTTTCTAAGTTACCTCATTGCCAAAGAAATAGTGAATAATGATAAGATATAGCATCACAAAACCTTCTTTGAATCCATATTCTTCATGAATTTGTTGACAATCAAAAATTTGGTTTTGAGAAAAATAAACAGAAAAGTCTCTAGTTTTCAATTAGGTGGCAGCAATTTATACCCTAGGTTTGTGATTCTCATTGATTTTCTATATTGAATGGTTCCCTCCCCTCTCTGCATCAATATTTTTGTAAAATGCATTACTTACTTTTGTTCTATGTGTGTTTGTGGACATGTAGCATTCGAGGTCATGCCGAGGAAATGACTGAAGATTCTAACACCAAAAGAACGTGTAGTTAAAAATATAAGGAGAAGAGAACTAAAAAAATGTAGCTTGTGAAGCAAAGGAATTGCAGCCATACAACCACAAATTCCCGTGCAATCTAAGAGAGATGTCAAATTCGGAAAAAAAGGGCACAAATGAGGAAAGTTCGTGGAAGGATAGGAATGGATACAGAAGTTGGGGACACATCATCAACCATAGGTGAAGCTCAATGCACATTGACAACAACATGTGGTTTCCCAGGTACATCGGAAATCACATCTCCAATTGAAGACACACCATCAAAAACATTGCGTTTTGAAAGTACATCAGCAAACACATCTCTATTTGAAGGAAATCCACAAACGACATCTCAAGTTGGAGGTACAACATTGTTTACATGTCAATGTCAAGGTATGTCATCAATTGCACCTCCAATTGAAGGTACATGATCTATCCCCAATGTTGTTGACCTTCCCAATATTGACACAAATTTACATTTGAGAACTCCTCCTAGAGTTTTGCATAGAAAACCTACATTTTTTATTTATATTGATTCCAATGGTTTGAAATGGATGCCTAATAAGATTCCAAAATTTAAATGTCAAAGATATGTATATTGGATATGGATTTTATTTTTTGTGAAGCTAAGTGAGGGCGAAAGATGCCAACTATTTGTTGAAATGATGAGGCAACTCAAATTTAGGCCCACCATGAAGGCTCTTGGGTTCAAATTTTTGAATGACTCAAATGAAAATTCCATTGTAAAGAACTTGATGAGTGCATACGAGAGTGTGGGTTCCAGCTCACACATGAAGGATAGTTGTGCCACACGATGTGTGATGACAAAAACACTGTTAAGAAATCAAACAAGGAACAAGGTGAAACTTACAAAGGAAAGTAAGTCTTTGAAAATAAGTAGATCATCTCTAATGAGAGCCAATGGAAGGCATGAAAGAGTGGAGGATCCAAACAACAATGAGTTATGGGAATTTTCGGGTAGAGTGCCATGGAAAGACACAAGAATTGCTCAAGGCTTGAGATCTTTAATTGTGAATTATTGAAAGGATAACACAAGGACCTCTCCTAATCAAAGAGATGTTGTAGGAAGGAGAATTGGTAGTAAAAACCATGAGCCACATCTAATGCATTATTTGGATACCACTCAAACCCATTTTTTTGCTGATTTTGTATAGAAGTTTCCTGAAATTAAAATATGTCAAAGGTATTTTGAAATGCTAAAGCCTTTTTATGTCAAAATAAATCACACACGCACTACTTGTTTTTGTAGGGTTCATATTGATTTTTCTAACCATTATGAATTTTATCGATGTATATGTGTAGATATGTATACTGACAATGTTTTGCAGGAATGTATCCTAATGCCTCCACCTAAATTGTCAAGGAAATTTTTGTCTTCCATTTTATGTGAAAGAGAGGATGGTCAAATTTTTTACAAAAAATCATCTTTGGATGGCACATGTGATCATTGTGGTGGCATGCAACATTTGCCAATTTTCCAACACATGGCTAGTACACACACAATTGGAGACAAAATTATGGAATTTGGCAAATACAAGACAGTGGCATACAGTCTAAAAGATGGGAAAAAAGCAAAGTGGTGCAGAGCACCCTGACCCTTAAACTTATACTAACTTAGGAATCTAGCATTTTGAGGGACCATGTTAAATGGTTAAGAATGTAAATTTGCAATGAAACTTCATACAACAAGATTGGAAAACTGTTGTAACTGAATGGACATATCGGGTAGGGAATGGTTGGTCTAACTACCCTCGAATCCCTATTAATGAAAAAGCATGTAACCGAATAGAAAAAGAAGGGTGAGAAGAGAGTAAAAAAAGAAGGGAAGAAATGGCCAGAGAGCCATTTAATGTATAAATGTTTTCGCAGTTTTAAAATGAATATGATTAAGTGAATTATTTGTTTCCTGTCAGTTGTTTACTCTATATCTTTCTTGGTGCATTGTTTGCAATTGTGAATTTAGTTTGGTTCAGAGGCATCATTCTTGATGGACTGTGTTAGGATAACCATCGTTGGTTTTAGTCCCGGTCTTCTGATAGTCACTGGAGTGACCGAGGAAGATATGCCTGCTAGATTGATTCATTATCAAGCATCAACTCTGGAGTGCCCAGGAAGCATGTGTTCGGCCCTTTGAATAGCCGTACGGTGGAAAGAAAGTTGACAATTTTTTTCTTTGTCATGGGTGAGCGCAACCTTTGCGTGGGGAAGAGTGGCTAGTTCGGGCTTTGAGCAACATTTCGGTGGAGAAGGAACGGTGATAGATTCAAATTTTGAAGAGGACTCCTTTATGGTAGTCCCTTAATACCCGTTGCTCAACAGGCGCCCTAGAGACCAAGAGGGATGTGCATGCTGAACCGAATGCCATCAAGCAACTTCTCTGGAGTGGCTGGTGAGCAGTGTGTTCGGTTTTGGACAGCGGGAAGGTGGTGGACAAAGTGTTGAGGAGAATGATGGTGGATGCTATCCATGTTCACGCTCGGGTTATAGTGTGTGTGACTCGGCATTGACCAGCATAGAGGTGGAAGACTGTTACTCACAAAAGGATGGAGAATATGGAAGGATTTTGGATGGAGAGAAGGTATCCATGCTGTGAAGACCTGCAAGGAACAAAACAGTGAGTAAAGATATTCTTGATTAAGAGCCATCAGTAGCTATCAGGAGCAATCGGTATGGTGGAAATCTCCATTTATTTGGTGAGAATTATGTGATAATGCACGATGCTGCAGGAAGTTGAGAGTAGTATTAGTTATATTACATCACAAAGAAATGTGAATTGGTCAGTGATAAGATTCTAGTGTATCAGTTTATGGGCATTTTTCATGATCAGGTGGTATATGATTATGCAACACATACACATAAAGCACAATGGTTGGACTCACAATTCAAGTTATGCAAGGACACATTTCCACTTCATCATATCATTTCGGTTGTCGACTTCACTGAGAACTACACACTACAACCATAGAACAAGATGTAATCATAGTACTACAACTTCGTGCAGGTTTCTATATTTGTACATATAGCATTCATTCATACAAATGATAGTACAAAGGAAAATAGGAAAGTATTGAGGGAGTATCACTTTTACATCAGTGATGATTGCACACATTCTACATAATTTGTTCAAGTTTTCTTTCATATGTTCTATGCCGATCTGGCTAGCAGGGGCATATCATTTAGTCACCATATCATATGGTCAGATAATTGTACATCACAATTCAAGAATGCCAAAATTTTTTACTGGTTGAGCAAGATGCATAGGATTAGTGGTGTTCAACATATGTGGAACTTCTCAAAGGTTGGACATGGAAAGGGGGAGCATGATGGAGAAGGTGCATGTATCAAAAGATCCCTAGCACGAGAAGAGTTAAAGTACGCAAACAGTGTAAAGTTGATAGATGCAAGATCAATTGTCTGGTGGTGCAATGGTTCAATGGGTCCAAGTAGTGAAGGTAATTATTTAGTTCATAGATTTCTTCATTTAGTAGATGATACTAACATTGCAAAATATGAGGATTTTTGTGCACTAACAGGATCGAGCGAGCTACACTCTTTTAGAAGCTCCAATGCATGTACATGGACTATCTATACAAGGAAGATGGCATGCTTTTTTTATGCATGTACACTTCAATCATGGAATTATTACGAGTCAACAAAGTGGGTTGACGAATGGTCTTTAAGAAGTCTAACCCCAATTGACACTTATCAACTCCTGATGGCTCTACAAATCACGGTGATGCAATCATCCATGGACTTTGATCATCTATTAGACCTAGTAGAACAAAGTAATATATATTACTTACAAGTTTTATTATGTTGCTCAGTAAATAAATCTAACAAGATGAACATATCAATGTAGGACACATTTATGCAGTGATTACAAATGAAGACAATGAAGAGGGTATAGATTATTACCTGTGTCGTTGTATTGAGTCCAAAAAGAAATTGGAGTCCCCAGTTATAGATGGAGAAAACATAGAATATCCTACAAGTTCGATGGTTCTTACCAGAACATGGCTTCGAAGGTATCCAGTTAAGAATGTTGCAGTTTGGTTGTTTGAGGACTTCGACACGCATCGGAAAATTCTTTATTATTCAAACCTTATGGTCACCATCAACGTTCATTTGATCAAATAGAAGGGTAGACCTATGAACAAGAATTTGTGGAAAGAGTGTGAGTCTGACCACGAGGCAATACTCGACACAATAAAGAGTAGAGCAGACCCAGATGGTTCCCTGGATTGATTTTTAAGTATGCACATCAAATTTTTAAAGCCATGTTATTAATCACTCTTTTGGACCAACACCTTGCAATAAGGCTTTTTCACCATTACTGTTTGATGTCATATGCATTTACGACTATCATTGATCCTTTTCTGATTGTGACTGTAGGTAATACTGAAGTTTGTCAAAGTATATAAGAAAAGAACAACATCGGTTGCTGGTGCAAGTGTTCAGTGATATGAGAAACATTGGTTGCTAGTGCATTTTATGGTTGTCAATCTTCTCTTTCTTTTCCATCTCCAAGATTTATCAGATTCTTATATGCTACACATTTTATTTTAAGCCTCTCAGTGATATATTTGAAATTTATTCGTAGGGTCATTGAGAGATGATAAAGTAGTGAAGGGGAACATCACCATTTTAGGACCTTCAATCGACCTCCTTATCTAGCATGGATGAAGGTGATAGTAGATCTCATCAGTTGTATGACTGAAATTATTTAGTTATTTCTCTTTTAATGATTTTTATGTGAGTCTATGTCTAAGATTGAGAGGCTTTTGTAGGTTTTTTGTGGACCAAATTCCTATGATACTACACAACCATAGAGAGGCTACTACCCATGTGTTTCATAGGGAATAGGGGATGTACATCTTTTGAACCATTTTGGAATTCAAATAGTTGGGCCAGCTAAGGTGGAATGGAAAAACGAAACTAGGCAGCAACTCCTTTTGTCATTTTCTCAAGTACAATATATTTCATGATTTGTGCTAGAAATGGGAGGATTATTTCCCTGCATGTATTGCTACAAGTATTGACAAATGGGAATATTTTCAAGATGTTCTCCCATCACTATTGTAATATTTGTCATTGACTTAGTGTATTTTTTTATATATTAAAATCATGAGAAATTAATACATGCAAATGTGTATATTCCTTAATATATGCCCCAATTAAATGTGTATATTACATTTAAAATTAGTTGTAATGCTTCATGGTTTACATTTAAAGAGTTAATTGAATACTCCACATTCATAAGGATCTATTGTTGCATACACAACTATAGCTCTTGGAGTCTTGAGACACTGACTAACATAGACTTGACAGTCATAGGACATTGACTGTGATGAGTGAATTTGATTTTCAAGCACTTTATAATCATACACTCACTGTACTTAACAACTGATCACTACTCATTTCTAATCTATCCTTTTCATTTGCACATTGCCATGTACAGTGACCCTTCACAGTTCCCTTGTCTTCATACATTCATGATGCTTCTCTTAATGAATAACCTTCCTTTAAATCTATTGTCCTTTGATGAAATGATGACTATCTTCATACCTCACTTCCCTTGACACTGTCAATTGACTGCACATTTGTTTGTTTCCTATCCAATTCTATCTCTCCTAAATTGGATCTTTTCAATACCCTCATAAAAAGGAAGTGACCGACCTCAAAGAAAGGATATCCAAAAAGGGCATCATCTTCATTACCACTTATAGAAACTATAGCATTTACTACTACACCCTCCTTTCTAAATGATGACCATGGTTTATTAATCCTTGGCTCTAGTTTTATTCCTTGAAAGTGCATAAGACTAGCAAGAAACACCAGATTATCTAGCCCAAAATCCACAAAATAAAATATTATATTTATCTAAAGACTATCTAACCTCATTCACAAAACCTTCTGATGGACTTTCAAATACCCTAACCAACTGTTAGCAGTGATCTTCCTTGAAATCCTGAATGGTCCCTCTTTCTGAACATCTAGGGTTTCTTCAATCTATGTTATCTCTTGATTATTTGATATGTTGCTGCTATCTTTTTCCAATTAACTGTTATATGCCATCACTTCACTCCTTTTCAGTATCAAATCTACTCCTTTGAGTTTATTGGCATTGTCCCTTTTGATCTCTACCTATTAGACATTGTCCTTGCCCTTATATTCTCTTTTTGACACAATTGTCACTATTGTTCAAATTATCAAAGCATACTCCCTTAGCAGTATTTTATTCATTTGGGACAGCTAAATCCTTCACTTGTCTGGTATTTTTGCAATCTCAAGTTTTGGGACACAAAATTCTTCATAGTGACCTAAAATTCTTAAATTTGAAAGCCTAAACTTTCTTACCTGACATTCCCAAATCAGTGAAAGAAAACAAGGCATTTGAAATTTTATCAACTCTAAGCTCTGTATGGTATCCTTTTATCTTTGTTATTGATTTGCTCTGTCAATGTATACATTCGATCTTTAAAATATTTGAAAAGCAATACTATTAGCAACAGAAGCATGGTGGTTGTGGTATCTCCTTATAAAAGATATAAGGGTTCTTACAATAAGCAAAACACCAGACCTATCAAAATCACCTCTATGTGCATGTCCTTGCATGTACTGAAAATGATGATCTCAAGGGCTGCATAACCTTTCCCATACTTCCTTTACTCATCATATATGCATTTCCACGTGAAACTGCCCTACAACAATATTTCTAAGGCATTTAAAGTAGAAAGAAATGAGTGTGGGAATCGCAATACCCCTTTTGATGATGGAAATTAAATGTAGAAGTGTGAGAACTGACATTAACTTCTTTTTAGTCTTCCATTTGAAATCTTGTAGCACATTTGACTACCATGAAAGCTCGAAAAACTGGTAGAAGAGACCTAAAAGGTAACAAAACCCTAACGTCTCAACTCAGTCTTTATTAAATTCAATCATAACAAAACAACCTACCCATGCATGTGAATTTGACTCATTCAAGGCATTAGAGACTAACCTCTTACAAATTTTAAAATAAAAGGTTGTTTTGACCCTAAAGGATTCAACATAGACTAACGATTGTAATTGTTTGGATCTACCAATTCATCCCCCCTCTCAGTTGATTGTGTGCCCTTCACCCTTGGCCTTTCCATTATTATCATAAATTTGAAGAAAAATATCAAAAAAAATTCCAAGTGCCTAACAATGATATTGCCTCACATTCATCATCCTATATTGATCCATCCACTTTAGCCTCATCATCCATCTCACATAAATCCTTTCCAAATATCAAGGTCCAAATACGAGACAAGACAAGGGTTGTAGAGACTATGGTCTTAAAGGGTATTTTTATGTAGGACAACTCCCATCTTCTCCTAAGACATATGGAAAACCATAACACATAGAAAAAGTCTATTCTATCATCCAATTGGGGAGAGCTAAACAAAGAGGTTATAGAGGAAGACATCTCCAAATTGTTGTACCAATCTGAGAAAGATAAAGCAACCCTACCAATAGATCAATGCGGTAAGGGTTTCCAAGTCATTAAGAACATGGGGGATTCACATGACATGGTAGCCTTGGTATACATCAAAAAGGAATAAGATAACCCATTTTTCTAGAGAAATGACAAAAATATCAAGGGCTTGGGTATGGTTTATTATACGTTACTCCTAACATCAAGAGTACCCCTAAAATGATATTGCTTAGGGTTAACAAGGTAGGGGCAGCATATGCCTCAGAGAAATTGATGCAATGTAGGTCATCTCTAACATACCTTAGGGTATGACATTCAACAAAATAACTACTATGGTTCAACTGACTCGATCCTTTAAGGGTGCGAAATGCAAAAGGGAAACAATATTTGACAGGGTATTAATCATAATCCGTGGTGATTAAAAAATCTCTATCTAAACATACGAGATCACATTGGATCCCTCTACAATAACCTCTCTCAGTTATTGCTATCTCAGAGGCATTTTCCTGTGGTGGTGAATTTTCACTCGAGGAAAGAGTTGTGAAATGCAAGTAGTTGAAAGTTGCAAAGTGGTGCAAATTTTGTTTTGCAGCTCGTGTGACCAAACAAACTATTCTAATGCATCCAAGTGGGTATGTTTATGCTAGGAATGGTACTCTTTTGCACCCAAACACGCAGAATCACTCTAAGTTACGCTTAACCAGATCGATCCCTTAAGGGTCCAAAGTGCAAAATGGCTGCGAAATTCAACATTCTATTACTTGGACACCGTGATGCTTAGAAAATTCTCATCTAATCCTATGGGATGAGGTTTGGCCCATATACAATTACCTCAGTTAGTTTTCACTATCTTGGAGGCTTTTTTCTATGCTGGCGAATTTTCACTCAGGGAAAGAGTTGTCAAATACAAGTAGTTGAAAGTTGCAAAGTGGTGCAACTTTCGTTCTGCAGCTCATGTGACCAAACAAACTATTCCAACACATCTGGGTGGGTATGTTTACACTAGGCATGGTCCACTTTTGCACCCAAACACGCGGAATCGCTTTGAGCTACGTTCAACCGGATCGATCCCTTAAGGGTCCAAAGTGCAAAATGGCTGTGAAATTCAACATGCTAGTACTCGGACACCATGATGCTTAGAAACTTCTTATTGAATCCTATGGGATCATGTTGGGCCTATCTACAATAACCTCGCTCGGTTTTTACTATCTTGGAGGATTTCTCCTGTGTTGGTGATTTTTCACTCGGGGAAAAAGTTGTCAAATGCAAGTAGTTGAAAGTTGCAAAGTGGTGCAAATTTCATTTTGTAGCTCATCTGACCAAACAGACTGTTCCAATGCATCCGAGTGTGTAGGTTCATGCTAAGAATGGTCCTCTTTCACACCCAAACACACAGAATCACTTTGAGCTACATTCAACCGGATCGATCCCTTAAGGGTCCAAAGTGCAAAATAGTTGTGAAATTCAGCATGCTATTACTCGGACACCATGATGCTTAGAAACTTCTCATCTAATCCTACAAGATCATGTTGGGCCCATCTACAATAAACTCACTTGATTTTTGCTATCTTAGAGGCATTTTCCTGTGCTGGCGAATTTTCACTACGGGAAAAAGTTGTCAAATGCAAGTAGTTGAAAGCTGCAAAGTGGTGCAAATTTTGTTCTATAGCTTGTCTTCCCATACGGACTATTCCAACACATCCAAGTGGGTACGTTTATGCTATGTACGGTCATCTTTTTCACCCAAACATGCAAAATCGCTTCGATCTACGTTCAACTGGATCGATCCCTTAAGGGTCCAAAGTGGAAAATGGCTGCAAAATTCAGCATGCTATTACTCGGACACCGTGATGCTTAGAAAATTCTTGTCTAATCCTACAAGATCATGTTGGACCCATCTACAATAACCTCGCTCGGTTTTCGCTATCTTGGAGGCTTTTTCCTGTCCTAGAGAATTTTCACTTAGGGAAAAAGCTGTCAAATGCAAGTAGTTGAAAGTTGGAAAGTGGTACAACTTTCGTTCTGTAGCTCGTTTGATGAAATGGACTGTTCCAATGCATCTGCACAAGTACATTTACGCTAGGCATGGTCCTCTTTCACACCCAAACATGCAGAATCGCTCCGAGCTACGTTCAACCGGATCGATCCCTTAAGGGTCCAAAGTGCAAAATGGTTGTGGCATTCAGGATGCTATTACTTGGACACCATGACACTTACAAAATTATTGTATGATCCTACAAGATCATGTTGGACCCATCTACAATAACCTCGCTCGGTTTTTTCTATCTCAGAAGCATTTTCTTGTGCTGGCAAATTTTCACTTAGGGAAAAAGTTGTCAAATGCAAGTAGTTGAAAGTTGCAAAGTGGTGCAACTTTAATTTTGCAGCTTGTGTGACCAAATGAACTATTCCAATGCATCTGGTTGGGTACGTTTATGCTAGGCATGGTCCTCTTTCACACCCAATCACATGGAATCGCTCAAAGCTATGTTCAACCAGATCGATCCCTTAAGGGTCCAAAGTGCAAAATGGATGCAAACTTGAGCATGCTATTACTCAGACATTGTGATGCTTAAAAACTTCTCGTTTGATCCTATGGGATTACATTGGGCCCCTCTACAATAACCTCTCTTGGTTTTTGCTATCATGGAGGCATTTTCTTGTACTGGCAAATTTTCACTCGGGGAAAATGTTGTCAAATGCAGGTAGTTGAAAGTTGCAAAGTGGTGCAACTTTCATTCTACAACTCGTGTGACCAAATGGATTGTTCCAACATGTCTGGGTGGGTACGTTTACACTAGGCATGGTCTTCTTTCACACCTAAACACACAGAATCACTCTGAACTACATTCAACCAGATCGATCCCTTAAGGGTCCAAAGTGAAAAATGGCTACGAACTTCAACATGCTATTAATTAGACACCGTGATGCTTAGAAACTTCTCGTCTGATCCTATGGGATCATGTTGGGCCCTTCTACAATAACCTTGCTCGGTTTTCTCTATCTCAGAGGATTTTTTCTATGGTGGCGAATTTTCACTCGAGGAAAAAGTTGTCAAATGCAAGTAGTTGAAAGTTGCAAAGTGGTGCAAATTTTGTTCTACAGATCGTGTGACCAAACAAACTGTTCCAATGTGTCCGAATAGGTATGTTTACACTAGGAATGGTCCTTTTTCGCACCCAATTTGCGGAATCACTTCGAGCTATGTTCAACCGGATCGATCCCTTAAGGATTCAAAGTACAAAATGGCTTGAACCTCAACATGCTATTACTCGGACATCGTGACGGTTAGAAACTTTTCGTATGATTGGAAAAAACTAAAAAATTGGCAAAAAATTCTTTTAAAACCTACAAGAAAATGCGAATAAAATCATGCTTATTTTCGTGTGTAAAAAAAAAATGAGACCATAGCTTGTTGCTTACTATTATGCTTTGATAGACTTTTTCCAAGCATCCATGGCTTGTTCGAAAGCACCTATTTTAGGCTTTTAGCTATAGCAGTAAGGTAGTGAACTGTTTGATAAAATGTCGTAGCATAGACAAGGCAGTGAACTGTTTGAAAAAATGCCTCAAAGAAACTCCCTCTCATGGTGATGGAATGCCATGACAATCCATAGCCATAGGCATTCGTCATGGCATTCCATCACCATGAGACCACATTTCTTTGAGGCATTTTTTCAAGGAGTTCACTGCCTTGTCTATGTTATTGCTTACTATTATGCTTCAATAGATTTTTTCCAAGCATCCATAGCTTATTCGAAAGTACATGTTTTAGGCTTTTAGCCATAGCAGCAAGGCAGTGAACTATTTTGAAAAAATGCTTTCGTAGACATGTATGAAAAATGTGGTAGCATAGACAAGGCAGTGAATTGTTTGAAAAAATGCCTGAAAGAAATGCGGTCTCATGGTGATTATTGTCATTGCATTCCATCACCATGAGACCACATTTATTTGAGGCATTTTTTTAAACAGTTCACTGCCTTCTCTATGGCTTGTAATGCCTTCAAAAGGATAATTTGTCCAATTTGTATGTTCAAGCCAAAATGATGTGTCAAGGCCTTGTAATGGCTAATTTGAATGTAATCAAGTCATAAAATAAGTCACTAGGAGGTGAAAATATAAAAAATGCAAATAATAAAATGTTGTTAAAAAGTAATCATGATGTAATTATGCAGCAAGAGAGAGCATAAATCAAGGAAGATTAAGATTTAAAAGGGTAGTTGCATCGATGAGAAGTTAGAAAAGGTAGGTGCTAAGAGGGAAAAAGTTATAAAAGGCATTGTAAGGCATGCAAAAAGGGGGCTGGTATAGTTCTTTTTATAGTGGGTCTGAGAGTCTAATAGAGAATTTCATCACTACTCCACCAATGTAAGCCGAGTAGATTAGTGGAGTAGGTTAATGTTAGGGTTTTTTTAATGTTTTTTCTGATTGTAGGTACAGTGGAATGCAAGAATGCTCAAATGAAGTTGTTACACACATAAATTGAAGGTTTCCACACAAAATTTGATGCTACAGTCATGCATAATGAAGAAATAGAGTTTTCCATGGCTTGAGAAGGGTATATATGATGTTTTTAGGTGTATTTAAAGGTGTTGATAGATATGGCCTATTGGTAGAAGATGTGGAAGGTGATATTCCAAGAAACTCTCATTATTTTGCTTGCAAAGCCTGTATTCAAGGGTTTTGATATTTAAATGTTTTAGTGGATCTAATAACTCTTGAAAATGATGGAATTCTGAGTTTGGAGATATGACAAAAGACTTTTTAAGGATGGTTAGTGATTTGGAGATGATTTGTTGGTAGTCACTTTGCAAATTTGGCCTAATATGTGGCTGGGAGCAATGCATTAGACCAGTTTTCTGATGTTTCTCTCAAAACAAGTGGCAATGTTTTTTGTGATATGTCTAAATACTTTGTAATGGGTCTCCAAAACTATATCAAGTTTGTCTGGATGCAAAGATGGTAGAGTTGTATCACCCAATTTAGGGCTTTGCTAACCTACAAGGAAATTGATGAAATGAGTGTTAAAACAGAGGCTAGTGGTATTTGTGATTAGATTTGTGATGTAACTGCTTAAATAATGTTTTCAAAGGTATTTCAATGATTTTGGAAAATTTTAAAGGTTAAGGTTGTTTATTTGATGTTTACACTAGGGTGGAATCTTGATGAAGAATGGTGTTATGACTGTGAAAATTAGTAAATCTGTTAACTTAGAGCTATGTGAATATGTTATTGGTTTGTTTCTATTAGAAGCATGATGATTATGAGGCTCTTTTAAGTCTGATAATAGTTTGAAGGTAAGAATGTATGTCTATTAGCCTTGGGGAGTGTGAGTTGTATCAATGAGGTTTTGGTGAATAATGAAGTATTGGTTTGTTCAATGCCTTTGATCAGGTATTTTTGTTAAGATCAGTCAATTAGATGTTGATAATGGTCTAGAATACGATTTTGGTGATTTGGGAAACTGACATGTTGTCTTGGATTTTTATAGAACTAAAGAAATTGATGAAAAGTTTAGTAAACAACTTGTTTGTTTAATTTGATCTTCTCCTGATTCTATTTGGGATTGAAATCCCTTGAAGAAATTATGGTATTGAGGAGTTTGGTTATTGATTTTCTGCATCATAGTGGTATCAGAACATCAAGAAGTAGATTTGCTTTCATTTCATAGGTTGAAGAAGAAGGTGGAGAGGCAAGGTTGCTAAGATGCCTCCAAAGAAGAATGATATGGCTAAAGAGATGAAGGAGATGAAAGATAGGCATGCAAGAGAACTTAGAGAGTTGGAAGAGAGATTCATAGCCTTGGAGATAAATAAAATAAGGGAAGTGGAAGAGACTGAGACTGAAGAAGAGGAAGATGTGGAAGAAGAGCTTAATCCAGAGGATCAAAGAATTGCAAGGTTGCTGAAGGTAGTGAAGATTGACAAGCCTAAGGTAAAACTTGATGTTCTTAAGTATGGTAGTAGTTTAAATGATGAAAAACTATTGGATTGGATTGCTGTAATTGATAACCATTTTGAATGGGATGAGGTTCCTGAAGAACAAAGGGTCAAGATTGCAAAAACTAAGCTGCAGTGTCATGCTTTGGTATGATGGGATTACTTTCAATCTGAGAGGAGGAAGCAAGGAAAGTCTAAAATCACATCATGGGATAAGATGATATCAAAAATCAAAGGTAAATTCTTACCCAAGGGTCATCAAGTTTAGTTGTTTAAGAGGTTGCAAAATTTAAGACAAAGGGAGATGGATATTAAGTCTTATACTTAGGAGTTTTATAAATTGAGTTTAAGATCTAGTCATCATGAGAATGAAGATGAAAATATTGCTAGATATATTGGTGGATAGTGTTATTTGTGACATTCTTCCAATGGACTGCTGTCACATACTCCTTGGAAGACCATGGCAGTATGATAGGTGTGCCATGCATGATGGGAAATAAAATAAGTATACCATAAGGAAAGATAGCCATACGTTTGTTTTGACTCCACTTCTAGAGGATGTGAAAGGGAAAGCCAAATTAATCATGTGTGGGAACAAGGAGCATGTAAGTGTTGTGAGGGAAATCAAAAATTATGGTTTTGGGAACCATTATAGGTCTGGTAATACAGGGGCAGTGGATATAAGGACCGATGTAGCAGCAAAGGAGGTAATGACACTGGGTTTGTGTGAAAGTCTTATGGTGGGCACCATAGAATGTCCTGTTCTTGTAGATGTGAGAGTAAAGAAAGCAAGGTTTTTAACTATGGAGATAGATAACACTAATAAAACAGTGAAGAAGCATGGTGGCAGTGTGTTGGGACTGATGACAAGGGTACAAGGACAACTTGTTGTTAAATGGGTAAAATGCTGAGTTTTGGAGATTTCAATGAACCTGACTTGGAGATTGTTTTCAAATTGCCATTGTATGAATGTTGAGAGTCTTTGTAGGGCCTTGGTGGAGATTTGTTGTTATTTTGCAAGATTAAAGGTTTGAAAACCTTGAGGGTGAGTTGATGCCTATTAGGCTGAATCATTATGAAGAAGAGTTCTTTGACTGAGAATTGACATTTCCATTGTTGTGAGTCTTCTCCACCTTGGCTCTGCATCAAAGCACAACTAAATTTATCATTTCAAAGCAATTTTTTTGATGCATTTTTTCAAGCAGTTCACTGCCTTGTCTATGATATTGCTTACTATTATGCTTTTGATATATTTTTTCGAAGCATCCATAGCTTGTTCAAAATCACTTGTTTTAGGCTTTTAGCCATAGCAGCAAGGTAGTGAACTGTTTGAGAAGATGCTTTGGTAGACATGTATGAAAAATGTGGTAGCATAGACAAGGCAGTGAATTGTTTGAAAAAATGCCTGAAAGAAATGCGGTCTCATGGTGATTATTGTCATTGCATTCCATCACCATGAGACCGCATTTATTTGAGGCATTTTTTCAAACAGTTCACTGCCTTGTCTATGGCTTGTCATGGCCTTCCATCACCATGAAACCACATTTCTTTGAGGCATTTTTTCAAACAATTCACTGCCTTGTCTATGCTATTGCTTACTATTATGCTTTGACATATTTTTTCCAAGCATCCATAGCTTGTTTGAAAGCACCTGTTTTAGGCTTTTAGCCATAGCAACAAGGCAGTGAACTGTTTGATGAAATGCTCTGGTAGATATGTATGAAAAATGTCATACCATAGACAAGGCAGTGAACTGTTTGAAAAGATGCCTCAAAGAAATGTGTTCTCATGGTGATGGAATGCCATGATAGTCCATCACCATAGGCATTCATCATGGCATTCCATCACCATGAGACCACATTTATTTGAGGCATATTTTCAAACAATTCACTGCCTTGTCTATGGCTTGTCATGGCATTCCATCACCATGAGACCACTTTTCTTTGAGGCATTTTTTCAAAAAGTTCAATGGCTTGTCTATGCTATTGCTTACTATTATGCTTTGATAGATTTTTTCCAAGCATCCATAGCTTGTTCGAAAGCATCTGTTTTAGGCTTTTAGCCATAGCAAGAAGGCAATGAACTATTTGATAAAATGCTTTGGTAGACATATATGAAAAATGTCGTAGCATAGACAAGGGAATGAACTATTTGAAAAAATGCCTCAAAGAAATGTGGTCTCATGGAATGCCATGACAAGCTAAAGCAATTGGCAGCTGCTCCTAGTTATTAGTTATGCAATGTGAAGTAATTGCATAACTGCTTAGGTTGACTTTGTAAAAAGCTATATTGTAATTGAAATTTTGTCATCTATCAGCATCTAGTTATTCGTTATGCAATGTGAAGTGATGCTTTGAGTTTGAAAGATGTGCAATGCATGAATATAAACTACAAAAATCTATTTTCTACATTTCATTAGTTAAACTCTTTATTTTATTTTCTCTCTATATCTCTATGCTATGGAAATGCCTTTTGATTTCAAAAAAGATAGTTTTTATCTCTTGTTATACAATTTTTTACGTTTTTTTATCTCTTGTTATAAAAAGGAGCAGATATACAATGTTAAAGAAGAGTGAAAGCACAACTAAATTTATCATTTCAAAGCAATTTTTTTGATGCATTTTTTCAAACAGTTCACTGCCTTGTCTATGCTATTGCTTACTATTATGCTTTTGATATATTTTTTTGAAGCATCCATAGCTTGTTCAAAATCACTTGTTTTAGGCTTTTAGCCATAGCAACAAGGCAGTGAACTATTTGAGAAGATGCTTTGGTAGACATGTATGAAAAATGTGGTAACATAGACAAGGCAGGGAACTATTTGAAAAAATATCTCAAAGAAATTTGGTCTCATAGAATGCCATGATAAGAAAATGCAATTGGCAGCTGCTCCTAGTTATTAGTTATGCAATGTGAAGAAATTGCATAACTGCTTAGGTTGACTTTGTTCAAACTATATTGTAATTAAATTTTTGGCATCTATCAACATCTACTTATTAGTTATGCAAAGTGAAGTAATGCTTTGACTTTGAAAGATGTGCAATGCAATGTAATCAATGACATGAATATAAACTACAAAAGTCCATTTTTTACAATTCATTAGTTAAAATATTTATTGTATTTTCTCTCTATATTTCTATATGCTATGTAAATACCTTGCAATTGTATTTAAAAGGCTTAATAGGTCAGTTAGGTGGTATTTGCAAAATCAAGTTGTGAATGAATGGTAATTAAGAGCAAAATTGGCAAATTGCCATCTTAGAAGTCTAACAAAGGGTGGTTATGGTGGTTGATCGGCTCAAGGGGTAGTTGGAAGGTGGTATCAAGATATATTGTTGTAATACCCCGAGTTGAGGGTTGATTTTGTTCAGTTTCTAATAAGAAAATATACTTTTGAAAACGTTGATCACTGGTTTTCTTTGTTTTCCTGAATTTTCTTTGCCTTGCACAGGCCCATACAAGTCTATCATGACTTGAGGCTTTGGATACTTGATTGCATATGTTTTTAATCTCTTTGCATTTGTTCTAAAGGTTTAAATCCACCATTGGTGTGTGTGGGATCAACAAACTTGGTTACTACTTTGTTTTTTGTGTTAGGGGTTTTGAGGGCAACACCATGACACATTAGCCAATCTACCTACTATTCTGACCATGTGGCTCGGTGGATTGGCCTATACCATGATTATTTTGGTGTATGAATACTTTGGAGGTTGAGAGAATGAATAAACTCAGTGGGGTGTGAAGTTCTAATGTTGTTCAGGGGTGTTTCCACCATGAAAGTAAGGAACTCAAGTACTGAATCTGAGAAATACTGAAAGGAATGGGATTGTGAGTGTCCTTTAAGTTAGGGCAGAGGTATTGTGGGGTGTTTGGACCTTTGGAAGGATTGGGGGAGGTCTGGAGTTATGAGTTTCTTTAAAACCCTTGTTTTTGTGAAGGTTTAGGACGGTTTGTGAGTAGAGGAATAGAACAAGTTCTTGGGGCTCTTAAAATGGGAGAATCCTGAGTTTGGTGAGCATCCCTAAGACTTTTCAAGTTTCCTTGGTTTGGAGGTGAGTTTGTGAGGGGGTTCCTTTGGAAATTAGGCCTAATTGTGAAGCCTAGAGCGAGGGAGGTGTATTGAAAGTTCATGTTGGTCCAAAAGAGTTACTATTGGTTTTGGCATATGTTGTGTAACCCTGAAAAGGGTATCTTAATCCACCTTTAAATGGTCAGGTGTTTTGGAAAGGTTGGGAGAAATTAGGCTTGGACGGGGTTTTGAGTTTGGTGCAGGAGCACCTACACCACATCATCAATTTTTTTTTATTTGAATACATCAATAGGGAAATGTTAGTGTCTTTAGGTTTATTTTGTCTAATAAGCTTTGAGAGATCAAAGCATAATGCAAATAAAGGGTGTTTTGTGTCTTAGAAGTCAATTAGAAATCATATAAGTTGTAAAATGCTGACAAAGCAACTTTAACACAAACAAATGTAATTAAGGGACCAACTAATCCCAAGGTTGGTTATGGGAATTGGGGAGAATATGGTTGTTGGAAAATTATTTAAAAATCCTTACCAAGGCTCGAATGAGAGAGTGGAAGAAGTTTTGTAACAATTTTACATAATAAACACCATAGTTTTGAGCAATTTTCTAGAAAAATATTGTTTTCTTGATCTTTTTGAGTGTTGTACAGGCACATACAGGTTCTTCATGGTCTAATAATTTTAGAGGATGTGTCTATATGTTTTATAATTCATTTATTTTTTATTTGGTGTCTTAACTCTTTGTTTGTAGAGAGAACCAACACAAACAGTGACTGTCCCAGTGTTGCTGAATCAAGGGTTTGAGGGGAAATTTGTGATGTAACAATCAATCCACCTATTGTTTGCTACTGTATCTCGGTGGATTGATTGAAAAATGTTATAATAAGTGTGTCAACTCATTTTGGAATAAGGAGTCATAATTATGTGGTGTTTTTGTGACTGTTCTAAGACTGAACAAGGGTTTTCCAACATGGAAGTGAGGAACCAAAGAGAGGTTTTTAAGAATTAATGCCTGTAAGGGTTATGTGAGGGTCTGATGAGTCTGTGCAGAAGTATTTTGAGGTGTTTGGGGCTTTGGAAGTGTTGAGAGAGGTCTGGAGTTGTATGTTTCTTTAAAACCCTTGATTTTGTGAAGGTTTAGGAGGGTTTCTTGGGTTTTGTGAGTTAGAGGCTCTGTAGACACAAACTAATGACAAAATTTGAGGTTTGGCACCATGACCTAAGACTTTCCAAGGCATTTGGATAGATACCTAAAGTTGGAAGGGTGGTCCCTTTGGAAAAAAAGGGCTAATTGTGAAGCCAAAATTGAAGTAGGTGTGTTGAAAGTCTATGTCGGTCCAAAAGAGAGACCACTGATTCTTTGGTATGTTGTGTAGCCCTGAAAAGGGTATCTCAATCCATCTTGTAATTGTCTAGTGTTTTGGAAAGGTTGGGAGAAATCTGGCTAAAACTGAGTTTTGAGTACTACAAGAATAACCAGTCACAAATGTGAGTTTTGGAAACCTTGATGAATCTGACTTAGGGATTGTTGTCAATTGATTCAATTGTCATTGTATGAATTTTGATGGTCTTTGTAGGGCCTTGGTGGAGTCTTGTTGTTCATTTGCAAGGTTGAGGAGTTGAGACCCTTGAGGGTGGGTTGATGCCTATTAGGTTGAATCATTATGAAGAAGAGTTCTTGATTGAGAATTGGCATTTCCATTATTGTGAGTATTCTCCACCTTGGATTTGCATCGAAGTACTACAAGGGTGGATTGTTGGGTAAGGTGTTGAATGAAGAGTTTGGTTTGATGGGGCTTTGAGGTTGTGTAGATTGCTCAAAATAGGTTGTATTAATCTTGTTAGGAGCCACTTGAAGGCAAGTTGTTGGACTGATTAAGTTTGAGCCTCCTTGCCTCTGCATCGGTGAGGCACAAGTAATTGAAGCATTTTGAAGGATACAAACCACCACAAATGGAGCTTATTTATACAATAAGATTTAGATTGGGCTTATTGAGTGTTCAACAGTAATTAATTAAGCATTAGATGTAAACAAAATCCATGCCTACAACATTCAAGCACACAACTTACATGATACGCATGATAACATCATTCAAGAATGGCAGTAGCAAAATAAGAGTTTCTTTAATTAGAAATCTGAAAGGCTATACAATGATATATATTGATAAAAGTATATAAATATATCCAAAAAAATCATATAGGCTTAGTACAAAGGAGCCATTTTGACATAAAATATCACATATATATATCAATAGTACAAAATATATGTTCCAAAATTCCACATAGGCATACAAAAAACAACACTAATACATAGTTATTTCCCTCTAGGGGAAGGAAATAGATCCCGTGCTGCCTTCGAAATTCAGCTGGATGGAGTGATTGTTGCTTGTCTTGTCTTTTGAACACGCCTACTACTCCTCCTCTCTTCACTTTGGACCTTCAACTGATACAATTAAAAGTAAAGATGTTAAAACATAGAAATTGAATTATGGAATGGCATATAACAAATTATAATCGCTTACCGCATACATATAGTCATCATGCACATTTAAAGCATCACCATGTCTAGGATCTGGAGTGACAACCACCTGTAGCAACCATGAAGATAGAAATTAAACTATATAAAATTATTGTGAAAATTTTCTATAATAAACCATAAAAGAAAAAATATAATGTCAGATTGACTAATCTATTCCATACCTCTCTCAATGGATCAAAATTGGCTATTGCTGCATCAACTCCATGGTCCATCGTGCCACCAACATCACCAGGGCTATCTCTTGTCAACAACTACAAATGAAACAATATCTTAGGTATCATGTTGATATAGGAGAACATAATGTGACACAATCAAGGAATAGTTGAATGCAATGTTTGTGTTTCTCATCAATTTTTTAGATTTGTATATACGCAAAATTATGAAAACTAGCTAACATAGATTTACAACACCATTAATGAATAAAGGCTACCTGAGTGTATGTTTTTTGAGGATATGAATCACGAGGTGTGGAGGAAGAAGGTGCACCAGGAAACTATTTGAAATCAGAAGCATGTTATGAGACAAACATTCGAATATAACATTCAACTGTTCAAATGCAATAATAATATCTTTAATACTAGTTGCATACATGTGGACTCATCGTCAAGAATGTATAAGGGTTTGTAGGAATATAGAGCATCCCTCATGAATAGTATGACCCTGAAATTTCATCATATCAAAATTCTACTAATTTAGTTATTCTTAAATTTAAAAATATATTTTAATAAACAACATTAAAATAACTTGCTAAATTTTACTTGAGTGTCAATGTCGAATGTATCATTCAGAATATCATCTGTGAAATCCATCGCCTCTGCAACTGATGTAGGCTGTGTAGCTGCATCAAGAGCACCCTAATAATCCTACATGCAAACAACACCACAAGCGCTACAATGGTGGGGTGGAGCTCAGGGCCTACACGTCTCCTCCAGACCAAGCTCTACTAGAGGACTCACACACTGTAAATGGTCTGGGTGAGTGAGCCAATCGATTTCATTGTGTCCACCTCTACACTATCCTTAACAATGGAAGGAACAATGACATGCTCCACCATGGGTCTGCCCAAGGCTCTTGGTGCCAACTGTGGATTACGTCTTGCAACAGGTCTATCATGTGTGGAGCCCCCACCTCTACCCTGAAAGTCTAAGATGTCAAAATAGTTTGGCATTTTATTGAGGAAAAAATCGCAATAGAGTTTCCTTAAAACGTATTGCAGCACCTCATGGTTATTGCATGGAGGTTGGTCAAATACCATCCACCACTGCTCCCAATTTTTTTTTTTAATTAAATCATGGTGGCACCAATGGATGGGGAACCTCTTGCATGCATGGCACAAAGGTTGATTGGTTTTTGGGTCTTTAAATAGGGCACACAACTTGGCTTTGATAATTTTTAGTTTTTTGACATCTGCATATGACAAACCATTAGCATAAAATTGCCTCATCTCATCTCTCTTAGTTGACCAAAATTTCATTTGCTCACTCTTTTCTCCTACATGAGTTAAAATTGACTTCAATGATTCAGCAATCCCTCTCCTATAAGGGTGGGTTTCGGCATGCTCAGTTAATCTTGCAATTAATTGTTGAATGTCTCTTTTATTGTTTTCAATTTAATTTTGAATATTTTCTTATGTTCCTTGAGGATGCCTATGAATTGATGGAGGGGTTCTGGGTTGTTC
The DNA here is from genome assembly GCA_007115665.2 of Sequoiadendron giganteum. Lineage (NCBI taxonomy): Eukaryota > Viridiplantae > Streptophyta > Pinopsida > Cupressales > Cupressaceae > Sequoiadendron > Sequoiadendron giganteum. The sequence continues at coordinate 276,697,150 of CM021104.1, read as the reverse complement.
CTATATAGGAGGCTCTTGATGAGGGGGTGATTATGAATTCTCAATGTTTTGAGGTGGAGATTCATTCCCTGAGAATTAGAACAAAGTTTTATTATAAAAATCTATTTAAAGTTGCATTCCAAATCAAATTTGAAATAAATAGAATAAAAATACACACCTCTTTGCAATCTTCGACCTCTTTGATGTGTTGGCAGAATCCTCGTGGAAATGGCAAGCTAAAGATGCAAACAATGGATGATATTTGGCGAGCACAATTTGCAGACCTGAAATCTTCCTTCTCAAGCCGTGGGTTGAAGACAAAATGAGGTTTCCAAACCCGATTTTGGCTTTTTATGTCTGAAAAGACATTTGGCATGCACCAAATGGATTTTTAGTCATTTGGCATGCGCCAAAGGGCTTATTTCAGGGTTTTTTTGATCATCTTTTCAATTTGGCACCTAAATTGTGTCACAGATTGATGCATTTCCCCATCACATTTATCATCAAGGCTTCATTTTTCTTTTAAACCTCAAGTAATATTAATTCATGTTTAGGGATTGTTATTTCTGATTGTGTGACTTGTGTGGGATGAAAGGAGAATGTTACCTTATTTAATTTAATAGTAGATTAGATCTCCTCCTTTATTTGTGTAGTGTAGGAAAATGCATACCCTTGTATTTTCACAATTTTTTTGGTCCACCTTTCTTTATTTATCCTTATTTATGTCTTATTTGGTCCTATTTTGCATCCACAAGCTTAATAAAGTATATCTTTTTATGGCTAATCCCAACAAACATCAAAGGGTAAATGATAATTTAATGATTTTGGTTGTGTCCCTAATTTCTAGGTCAAAACTAAGACACTACTTAGGTGTCTTTGTCCCCCAAATGTCTTGGGACCCTAATTACAAGTGTGCCTTAAATGGGCCCCTTTTTGGAATATGTACCCCAAGTTTCATGCCTTGAGACTAAGACGCCACCTAGGGCATCTTAGTCCACCTTAAGGTATTATTGGGATTTAATTTCAAATCTTCATGGGATTTAGCCCCCTTTAAGTAATGAATTCCTATGTCAACTTGTTGTGGTATAATTTTTGGATATTAAGCATAGATAAGTATAAATACAAGGTTATTTCACTCATTTTCATATCCAAGAATACAAGTATTTTTTTAGAGCATTCATCATAGAATAATTGAGTTCGCAATAGAATTCAAGAACAATTCATCAAGCATTTGGAGCCATCATCAAGTTTCAAGCATCATATCAAGGATATATTGGTATCATGTTTGTTATTGTGCTAACATTTGTGATGTAGGATTTATGATTCAAGCAAGTGTTTTATGCAAGATCAACATCATTCAAGAAAGAGTCAAGAAGCACATCTATTGCAGCCATTTCGAGGATATTTGCAGCACCTTGTTACAAGGGTTTGGTGAGTTACAACATAGTATTTTGTTCCTTCATCATTTCCCTCCATTTCATTCTATTTCAAGGTTTAATTACCAACAAGGGATTTTACCAAGGCAAATACCCATTCACTAACAATCAACAATTTTTTCCTTTGTTGCATGTTTGTGTTTGCAGATTTAGGTTGAAGACTTGAAGATCATTTGGAGTGAAAAGTTGAAAAGTTGCATTGCAAAGTTGTCATCTTCACAGAAACTCACCTACGGGCTCGATCTAGAAGTTTCAGAACCTAAGATTAGAGAAGAAGGAAGTGTAGACATCAAGCCTTAGGGCCACATTACGAGAATTCAAAAATTCAAATCAAGAATAAGATAGTAGCAATGGCGTCTTAGTCTTCCAAGTGTAATTTTGTAGAGATTATTTCGTATCCTATTCTGGCATCTGGAGATTCCACATCTGCCTTGAAAAACAACAACGAGACTAATAAGACAGTAAGGGTGTCCTAGTCCTCCATAACACATTTTGATAGCTTCTTTGCATTTCTGGAATCCTTGTCACATTTCCAGAATTCCTAGGTACACACATCATAACTTTCTATTGCTTAATTTCATCAATTGCACTGATCATTTAGCTTCCATTACTAGGTTTTGTGAGTTGAATGTTAAATTGTGTTTTCCAATTTTTTTATGGTGTTGAACCCTTGAATGCCTAAAATAGCCCCTCCTAGGTCCTCCTTATTGATAATTGACTCACCATTTAAGGTTGATAGTTAATCCAATTAGGGTTCATAGGACATAATTGAATGACCTAAAGAGACTAGGTGGGCACTCTTCCCCCATCTACTTTTCTTTATAGTTCAATTTGTAATATTTCTTGAAATAGAAACTTGTATGTAGGTGATACTTGAATGACTTGCCACACATATATATTTGTGGGAGTATTTTTAAGGTCTTCAACACTAGGAAAAATATATTGATGCAATGGTAATGAAACGAGAGGGGTTTGTGGTTGCCTACATGTTTGAGAAACATTTTTATATCTCGATTGCTGCAAAACATTGTTGTTAAGTTGCATTATAGATTTAAAGAAACCTCTTACTTTCTTATGTGATTTGCTAATGGGAGGTAACTTAGGAAGCTCACTAGTTGAAGGAGATTCAATTTGTATTGTCATAACCTTAACAATCTTGTCTTTATTTTGTATGATCTCTTAGTGAAGGAGGGTCTAATGTCACTTCATCATCTCCATCTAAGGGAGCCTTAGTGTCTAAAACACATATATCAAAGTTCATGTTTTCTTGCACTATGATATCCTCCCTAGGAGGAGAGTTTTTAGGAGAACTACAAACTAAATGTTCATGACATTCAAAGGTTGGTTCTTCTAAAATGACTTCATCACATGTAAGGGAGTTATCTATGGATAAATTTTCTTGCTTATCAATGATGGTGTTTTCTTGTTCAATAATGGTTTCCCTAGGGGAAGAGGGGAAACTAAGACTCTCATGACTTTCATTGATCAAATTAATTTCTCCACAACTAGGAGAAAAAAAATGTGATTGGAATGAGTGTCCAAGTTTTCACTCCTTTGTCCCATAATGTATTCCAAAATAGGATAGGCGGGTGAAGAAACATAAAGAGGGTTGTCATAGATCTTAAAGGTTTTATTATCTAACACCAACATATCCTCATCATTATCACAAGAGGGGAAAATGTTGGGAGATGAATGTAGGTAGGTTTCAATGATGCCTTTTTGTGTTATGTGATCATCACGAATACTCATTGTTATGTCCTCTTGTTTATTAATTTATTGCCTAATAGAAGAGGTAATAGGAGAGCAACAACTAGGGATCTCAAAATTCTCATCGATTAGTTATTCTAACTCTAAAATATCTTCTTCACAAGGAGGAGAGATAGTAGGAGAAGAACAAATGTGATTGTTATGATTACCCAAGGTTTCTTTCAATAGATGAACCTCACTCATAGAAGGGGTACTAGGAGAGGGATCAATGATGCACAAAAAGAGGGGAGAAACGACCTCATATTCATATTCATTTAGCAAAAAATTCTTACAACACTTAACAAGATCCGAAAAATAGAACATGAAGTATGATAACTTTAGATTTTTGCAATGAAAACATGATGTAATGATTGTCCTACAAATTAGAAATTCAATAGTGATAAATAAAAAGTGCAAAAGGATAATGCAATTTTTTAGATTTTAAATATGATAATTGTTTGATTATGCTATGTGACAATGTGAAAATGAAATGTTGTATGTACCAATTCATGAAATGAATCAAATTAAGCTAGATTTAATGAAATACATGTAACAAAAACTCATAATATTGAAACACATCACTAATGGCAGCAAATAGAAGTACAAAAATAGGGTTTTAAATGTTGTGAATTATTGTTTCAAATTTTCACTAGGACTAATTTTCCCAGAGGAGAGTATGAGTCCTAGTGATGGTTTTTTTTTTTTTTTAAATATAAAATTTTAGGTGAATTTTGTGATTTTTATGTTGTATGAACTGTAACCTAAGTTAAAATGTAGATTTTGTATGATTTTCAATGATATGAGGTGCAAAAATTCAAGGTATATGCACTTTCACTAATGCAAATTTAGAAACCCTAGAATGCCAATTAACTAATGCAAACCCTAATGCTATGTTACTGCAAGCTAACTCTAGGATGATGATGCACTCAAAATAAAAAAGAGGTTATTCTAAATTCAGGTTCACCAAAAATTTTAGTCAAAGAATTGATTCTCTAGGGTTTAGGACATAGAACACAACTTTTCTCCAACTAACATTCAAGCATTCCCTAGAGATCTCAATCCTAGGATGCAAAGGGGGAAGAGATCTACTAAGGGACTATCCTAGGGTACCTTTATAGATTAATGATAGGTTCACCACCAAGATAGGGCTTGGAAAAACAAATGAAATGTAAGATCTAATGGAAAAGCCTAGTGATGCATGAAACTTGAATCAATGACCTAGAAATGCATATAAATTATAACAAAAGGTTGGAAAATCAGAAGTGTGTACTTGGAAACCTATAGAGGCTTGAATGAATACTATAAATTTTGAGAATCCTAAAATTTTGGTCTACTAGGACTCATACACCATTGTGGGTGAGTTAGTCTCAAATTTTGATATTTGTGCAGAAACTAGTTTCTCAAAAAGGGGTATCTGAAACTGCCAAAATCTGAAAAAATGACCTAAACTAGGACTCATATGTAGGATTGGTGAATGAGTCTAGTTAGGGTTTTCTGGAACTTCAAAGCCTAAATCTGGTCTTCAATGTCTTCTCTTGTTGTTCCACTTTATTTTTGGATTTGAATCAGTTGATTTCAAACCTATAGGTGACGTTTTGTGAAGATGACAACCTTGCGATGGCATGAAAATTTCTCTCAACCTTTTAACCTAATCTTCAATGATCCTTCAAGCTCCACGACACCTAGATCTGCAATCACACATCAAAGAGAAGGACTTGTTGATTGTTAGAGGATAGGGGTTTTCCTAAGTCAAACCCCTTTTAGGTAATTAAACCAAATGATGAGATAACAAAATCAGGAATGAAACATGAAGCATAGAACATGAAATGTGAACAATTATATGGGTGATCCCACAAAGTTGGTTTACAATTTCTGAGAGGAACTGATTTTTGCTGAAATCACATATTTTCAGAAAAAATAATGATTTAAGCCTTTAAAAGTTCCATTTTAAGAATTCCAATTGAAGAGGGTTTGATCAAACCACCTTAAATCAAACCACCTTAGATAAAACCCCCTTTAATATAACCTCGCTAGTTTTAAACCATAACTATAAATGAGTCTTCTTTACACCTATCAAAATGCTGATAAAAAATCACTTTTGATTTACCTTTTGGGGGATCAAATGAATTGATTTAAAATTTATTTGAAATGATTATGGTAGTCCTCAAAATGATTTATCCCATGAATATAATTTTAATATGTTTTGGCTTTATTATGTGTGTGTTTTTTAAGTTTTATTAAACATAGGTTTTTCACCGAAAATCAAGCTCTTTGTTTTGCACATGTGGAAAAATAGAAAATTATCAAAATATATATTTTTCAAATATGTTCATGCTCGGTATTGATGTCCTTGATCCATTAAAAAAAAATTAAATTTTGATACATACAAAAAGAATTATGTTGTATATAGTCCGCCCATGTCTCAATTGCAATTGGTTTGACTTCGAAAGTCTATTAAGGAAAAAATATTCAATAAAAAACTATGAGACCAAATGAAAGTGCTAGATATCATAGTTACAAATCTAAATTAAAAAAAAAAAGAATTTTATCCTTCATACAAAAAATGTTATGTTGTATACGGTAATCGTCACTTTTTGAAAATGTTGTTTTATGAAAAAAACTAGTTTTCATGGGAGATGGAAAAAGAAGTGCAATATTATTCCAAAAAAAATGAAAAAATTACTTTTAGAATCTACAAACAAAATGTGATGAGACTCTATTTTGTATCATCTTCAAATTCATCACAGTTTAGCCGCTATAGGTGCCCGAATGTGAAGATTTAGTTAAAAATAATAATTTCAGTGTCTATTTTGGCCAAAAATTGTAAACCACTATTGTGGGATCACCCATACCTTAAATGATGTCTTATAGATAATCAATCTAACATGAAATGGCCATGAAGGATTTAGTTCTAGATCTTGAGATAAGTGTAGAACAATGCTTGACCTTGGATCTTGAATGCAACATCACAACACTATCTCAATACCATGTTTGATGCTTGATATCCTTGACATGATGATGGATTTTTAATTGCTACAACAATTGATGAATAATCTTCCCTTGAATGCCTTAGAATTGATCTTAAGTGCTCTCTTGCTGATCTTGTAAAGTCTTGGAATGCTTAACTCTTGAGTGTTTGACTTGATATAATGTAGGCTTAATTAAATAATGATTTGAGACCTCATTTACATAGGCAATCCATTTAATATCTTGTTAATTGGATCCCATAGGCTGACATTCATGAAATTTGAATTTAAAACCCAATTGTCTTGCTCAAAACCTTAAAAATAGACAAAATGGGACTCATACACCATCTATGATGTATGAGTACCACCTAGATGGGACTCATACACCCAAGGTGGTGTATGGGTCCCACAGAGCCTATTTGGAGAGAGAAAGTGTTAAGATGTTAATAAATTAAGTTTATATGATGTTTATGTCATGTTTTTGGTTAAAATATGACTTGGGATGCACAATATAGGGTCTTAGGGGCCTATTAATGATAATATTAAGGTCATAAATGAAAGAGGTCCCAAAATCCAAAGTGAAACTATAAAATTTTAATACACTTTACAAGATTAAATTAAGACAAAATTAGGTCTATTTATCTTAAAAGGGACCTAAATCTCATGTGAATGTGTACAACACATTATAACACTAGATTTAGGTCCACTTAGTTAACAAGCCTCCTAAATTTAATGTGAAGGTGTGAATAAATACACTTTACAACATTAAATTAGGGAAGAGTTAGGTTTATTTAGCTTTAAAAAGGGCCAAGACCTAATGTGAATGTAGAAAATACATTACAAAACTAGATCAAGAGGTTACCTTAAGTTCAGCTTATTATTAATTATTCCCAAATTAAGTGTGAAAATGTAAGCGATGATATGTTTTGACACTACAATATCTATCCAATCACAATGTAAAAGCCAAAAATTGAATGTTGAACTTCTGCCATTTGTAACTTTCAACCCACTTAACTAAAATAGTTTAAGTCTTGATCATAGATGCACCTAATAGTAAGGAATAACATATTATATCCTCTTTAGCTGATCTTGTTGCATGAACAATTTAAAACCAAAATGTTGGATTAAAGTGTATCAATTTTCTTTATTGTATTAGACGAAACTATCAACAATTAATGTTGGCATCAATGACAACACATTAAGGTATTTCTTCTTCATTCTTTCAACAATATCAGTCACATCCCAAAGTAGCCTAAATTCTTTAATTTTTTCAATAATTATCCTCAACCAGTCTTTCCTTTGGACTTCAAATTCATCCTCACAATCTTTTGAGAACTCTTCAATTTATAGGAAATGATAATAACTTGCACCAAGATTTAGATTATTTTTAACATACCCTCTGCCATCAAGGGGAAACCTCATGATGTAACATTATAAACATAACATTACAATTGGTAACTCAATATTCTGAGGATTAGAAGGAGGTTTTTCAATTATAGTGATCAAGGTTGATAAGAAAAGGAATACAAATTTTCCTCTTATCTTTGCATCTCTTGTTAACCTTAACAATATACCTATAGATTTTAATCAAAATAAGCTTGTTGTCTACATATATTTGTAACATATATGGATATCTATTGAAGGATCCAACTCTAATATAGTTTTTCCTTAGAAATTGGTTAAAATAACTCCCACATTTTTTGATAAGAGCTACTACCTCTAGAGATATTCCGAGTCTAGTATTTCCTTGAAGCTCCCTCATTGTTAATATAGTGAAATCATCATTCACTCTTTGAAATATTTTGTAACTTTAATCTAATTTTAATTGTGGATAAAACTATATATATATGAGTCATATTGTAATATATTCTAGTGTTGTTGAGCTCTCACCAAGTTTCCATGCTTACAATGGCATTAAAAAGGAGATAGGACATATAAAAGCACTTGATTGACTCAAATTAGGTTAGCTAATTATGAAATTTATCAGTAAAGAATACCTCCCTAGTCAATGAATTAATTACCTAAATAAATTTTTTTAATGAACAAATATATCAAATACATAATTGATTGTTGTCTGCCAATTATATTAGAGTGAGAATCATGGGTATCTATGAAAATTGATGTATAGGTCAAGAAATTGTCATGGATAATGTATGTTAGGATGTGAAGGAACTCCAAACCTTTAGATTGATTATTTGAAATTTTTCTGATAGTGGTAAGGATAGGCACCACTTCTAAGGAAAAGGCATCCTTAGCTAAGAAATATTGGAGCTTATGTAAGTTTTGGTTAAGATTTTTAAGTTAAAAATTTAAGACTTCTAAGGTATCCTAGTAATCAAACTCAACATCCACACACTGTAAAGAAGTGGATGGGGAAGTTCATTGTATTGATATTGTAAGGGGGATGAAAGTATCCTATTAGTGAAATGTTTATCCAAGAAATTGGGGCTAGTTCTAATAAGAATTTTGAAGGTATGCAAGAAAGACATGCGTGTTCTAAGGATTCTAACTATGTGATCAAAGATTGGGTTGTAAAAATCATAAATACTTTTACGAAAAAAAACCTAAAAATCTAGTACTTAGAATGAGGAAAATATATTTTAATGTTCAATATTTTTCTTTTTAAAAGAAAGGTTGTGTAGAATAGTGAGTTTACCAAAATGTAGGGAATGAAATTTGACTAGATAATTAAAAAAAAACTAGATTCTTTTGAGATTAATTTCACCAACTAGACTAGAATAAACCAATCATTTTAAATCTATCTAAATCTATATTGGTTATCATTTTCTAGAATTCGGATTTTAAATGGAAAGATAAAATTAACTAAGACACTTAAAGAAGATAAATCAATGAAGACATCTAATAATAGAAAAACAATAGTAACCTTTTCGTAACAAAAATGAAAAATGTGGACAATAGAATACTTGGTATAGAGTCTCAAAATTCTCTATCCATGACACTTGAATAATTCAAGGACATCCACATCACATGTTATTGTCTAGTTTAAACACAAAACTAAATGTACAACCTAATATAGAAATATCACATATATACACAAAACACAAAAATAAAAATTTGAACTATAGAATAACTAGTAATATAAGATCAATCCTTGAAATAAATATATTCAAACATTGAATTAATTGAAATGAAGAATAAAGTGAAGGGATTAGAAAAGAGGTCACCAAATGAGGCCACTTCTCAAAAAAACCTACAACAAAAGAGAGAAGATATTTTTTTTTAATGGTTGCCTAGGGGCGTTCCTCAGTAAAACCCCCATTTTGATATTTATATCTTCATGGATAACCTTAATATTACTGATTTTAAAGTACATAAAGAAATTCTTAATTTTTAATGACAATAACAGAGATAAGAAGAATTTGGAATGTAAAAATGTTAGCACTTAGGAATCATAATCTAAGCATAAATATAAATAGCAAGAGAACTGGAATAATGTGACAAGAATAATGTCACCTTGAAGCTTTGCAAAGAAAACCAAGAAAACCAATGTTGCTTTGTCTCAATTATTTCCATGATCTAATGAATATTAAATATTAAAAACTAAGTAGTAATCACATGTAAGAATAATTAGTAAAGGTGAAAAATTTACTAGTTTTTTCCTTTATTCAAGAGATACAGATTCAAAAATTATTTTCCAAGTGATAGAATGAATATTCAAGCTCAAAATTGAAAGTCAAACGAATGATAAAGATCAAATAGTTGTTTAGTTTTCCTTGCAGAGTTGTTTCTTTTTTGACTACCTATGATACTAGGGGAAAGTAACACTCAAATGACCACTATAGAGAAATTCCCATATAAATATATTATTTTCTCAAGTTTTTGTGTGGAGGAAACCTAACTTTGGTGAGTGTTACAATATTAGGTTGAAGTCAAGGATACAATAGTTATTTTATGTGATAGTTACTACTTCACTAAAATAGTTAGGATTTTATATTTCATGTATGGAAAAAATTTATATTAGTTTATTCTAATGAAGGTTTAGAGGGTTTAGTGAAGATGCTTGACACCTTGTTGGATGTTGCATATGCTTTCGTGAAGATTGTGATCATAGAGTTCTTTGTTTAGTGTAGCATTACTATGGGATCTAAATCCCTTACTAGTGTAGTTTAACTTTATTTATCCTCCCTTTGGTTCTTAAAATGTATACAAAAAGAGTGAAGAATGTGTGAGTTATGTGTTATACAACTTGAAATTATTAATATTTCTTTTTATTTATTATTTTTACTTTTACGCGCCTATATGGAAAATGGATATCCTAATTGGTGTGGGACATTAAACCACTCATAATATGTAAACCATCATTTTATAATTTATCTTATTTTATATAAGTTGTGTAAGAGAATATAATATATTAAATTTTAAGATCAGTAAGGTATTATATTAAATGCATAAGAGAATGTAATAGGAACATTATAGGGTGGATTAAAAAAGTGATGAAGACTTTTGGCCAAATCAGGATGTGTACATAGAATATCTTTCCAATGGAGGAATGAGTCCAAATTTGAGCACTCAATTTTTTTGCGAGTTGTTATAATATGAGGAGTTGCATTTCATGTTTTACATATTGACCAATCAAGAATTGGGTATTGGAATTTGAGCATGAGATTTGGGAGATGTATTTGTCATGGTGACTTCTTATAGTTTTGAAAATGATCTATGGCTTTCAATTTTGGGATTGACCTATATTTTATAAGAATAGGTTAGTGATTTAGAATAACATTTTTTTCTATAGTGTAATTCTAAATGATTAACTAGATACAAAATAGTGGTTGAAGATCTTCCCTTTCTCTTTCTAGAGCACTTAACTTGGTTTGATTATGACATATCTATTGCTAATGAAGAATTACATATGCTTTAGAAGTATCATTTTTTATCAAAAGGGTTTTGCTAGGTATATCATTTATTATGATTTTTTCTTTAGTATTTATCATTTATATTTTAAGTTATTTGTAGTAGATATAATAGTGAGTTTTATATTTAAAAATAGAATTTAAATATTAGAAAAGTGCAGATATGAAAAAAGAAGCCATAGATTAGAAGGGTTAAGTGAAAACTATACAAGAAACTAAACTTTGCTTAGGTTTAACCAAGGTTAATTCAAAAATAAAATTAATTAAGAACAATTAGCCTAAATTAACTAATAGTAACCGTTGCAACAAATAATTTATGAAATTAAATAAGATTGATACGGTACTTAGCTAAAAAATTAATGATGGATCTATAGTTTTGTTGCGATTATAAAATTTTATTAATATCTACTTTGAGATTTCAAACTCTCTATTAGTAAAATACCTTTAGATATATGTTCAAATGGTATGCTCTTTATCTAAAGTCAAGCTTGTAAGTCTAGGTTAAGCTCACAATTATTGATTTGTCCTTTGAGTTTGCATGCAACCCTATGTAGTGTGTAGTTTTTCTCTATCATTTGCTTGAAATAAAATTATTTGATTTTCTTCTTTGTAATGTTTGAAGGTTGACAATCTTTGAAAATACTTTGAAGGGTGGTTTTTATGCCACACAATGACAACCTCTTTTATGTTAACCCTTGGACAAATATTCAAAGAAAGTAGCCAATATCCCTAGAATGATGTATAAAGAAACTTTACTTTGTTTAATGCACCAAACTTAGATGTGTCATTATTTATTGCTCATTTAACGTTCTAGAATGAGAGAAGACTTGTGAATGTTTGAATGTATTAGAATGAATGTTTTGAATGTCCTTAACTACTAGAACATAGCATGAAATTGTGCCAAATGTGTCCTTATTCAACCTAATGTGGAGAAATGAGTAGGGCTAGTTTGCTATAATTTGAATTTAAATATAAGAAAGGAAATGGTCAAAGATTACAACTAAGGGGTCAACTTCACAACTATAGAAATGAACTATAAAAACTAAATAATCAAATTTGAATAAATGACAACTTATATATATATTAAAAAATAAAGACAAGACTATCTATATAAAGATATATAAATATACCAATTTTTTTTCAAAGTGTAAACAACTAAATAAAAAAATAAAGTAAATATATCCTCGACCACAACCACCAATTCCATAACAAATGTAAGTGTTTGAAATTAGGATGAGAGCTACGGAACTCACCCATTGATTTTTTTATTTTTTTATTTTTTAAAACACTAATTTTTGAGTTCTATAAAGTGAAAGGTCAGAAAAGTGTAACAGAACAGCTAGCTGCCGAGAGAGGGTAAAAAGTGAAGCTTGTTTCTTTGAAGGCTCAAATAGATGACGTGGGCTATGACCTGGTTTTCCTTAAGAGTCAATAGAGGGTGGAGGTGTGACGATGGAAGAGAGGTGAATACGTTAAAGTAAACGGCCAAATAAAAAGGGGCCCAATTATCCTCACCGTCAATAAAATAATCAAATGATCTTTCATTTCTTGAGCAAGTATAAAAAAACAAAGTTTCTTGGAATATGTCAATACTCAATTCTGCGAACTCCAATAGCTTTATTCTCTACATACTTGGAGGTCGCTTCCTACATTACAATTTATATCTAAACAACAATCCATGGGCACTGGGCAGCCATGATCTGAAGAATTAAGCTATCATCTTCAACGAGCAGCAGCACCATAGGACGTATGTTGGTTTCGTCTTCTCATTGTACTCCCCCATGATGAATTATTACTCGATCCTCTTCTAATCAGTTCCATTAATTGAGCTTCCCACACATGACTACTCTCTGATCTCTCCTCCTGCTCACCTACTGCAAACATGTTCTGCAGTTTCCAATCGTAATCCTCGCGGAGAAGAGGATCCGACAGAGTGTTGTAAGCATCCTGAGCTTTAAGGAATTGTCTGGTACTTTCTTCTTTCTCTGCAGCTGGGCAAACGTCAGGATGGTATTTAAGAGCCATACGACGATACGCACTCTTTATATCACGAGCAGTCGCGTTAGGAGAGACACAGAGAACATCATACAACGAAGAAGAAGAAGAATATTGGGGAATATATTGAGAGTGAATTGCTCTAATGGTTGTCGCCGTTTTATGTGCAGACTGCTTTGATCTCCCTCCAAGTCTTACCCTCGAAATTCTAGCAGAAGCACAGTTGCTTATAAGATGTGGGGTCTGTAAACCTCTCATTGTCGCGCTGTTCTCCATGAAAATACTGCAACAGAAAGCTTGGGAAGGAATAGCAATAAGAATTTAGAATGGAAAAGGAGTCTTCGATTGGTTTTTATAATAAAAAGGCAATGGAACGGTTTCAGAAAAGCACACCTGCTCTGCTGGAATATGTTTGTGGATATATAGGTGGTGTCGTGTGGGCAACCAAACGACAGTTAGAAGTAGATGGACCGGTCGGCAAGCCAACGAATCGTAGGGTCCACAGGCGAGTGGAAAATTAGGTGCCTTCTAGTAATTTCCATCTACTTTTTCTTCTAGATTTGCTTCGGTTGTAATATCTTACGTCTTACAAGATTTCTTTTAAGATTCACAAAGGCTAATCTAACGTGACATTAATAGCTATATTGGCAAACGATATAAAATTAAATAAATTACAATGCTCGTTAAGGATACGTGTCGGCGGGGGGAAGGAGAACGACTCAGATCATACAAGATGGTTAATCATTCACTCTGACGTGCCGGCCATATCATTTGTGAGGTGCCATGAACGTCAAAATCCAAATCCTTATATTTGTAATGCTGACATTTGTATATACCCGTACCCACCCTTAATTAGTTTTATATTTATTTTGGTAGAATGTCATAAGTATATATAATAAATTAACAAGTGGTATATTGTTCTTTCAATTTGGCTGGTGATTTTGTATTTTTTCTACTTTTATTTAACTCTAAATTAGATCTATTTATATGTATGTATTATTTGTTCCTCATCACTATGTCATTATATGCATTTACATTCACACATTTATTCTATATTTCAGAATTATTATTTTATATATATATATATATATATTTTGAGTTATTCAAGATTAATCTTGTTTGATCTTGAGGTGTATATGAGTGAATGCAAAATTCAAACATTCAAATTCTAATTCAAACTTTCTCATACCCTCCTACTAGCTGCTAAGAATCAATTTGTCACACATTTTTGCGACATTTTTCTATGTCTTGATATTTAGAGACATTCAATGTGCAACTAATTTATATGTTCTATAAAGGAGAAAAGCATTAGAATGTATTTTAGTTTCTAAAGGAAAAAAGAATTATCCACATCATTGACATATAAGGCACTTACATATTTGTTTTTTTTTTGTCTTTGATATCATTCTTTGCCATTAAACCAATCCGATAGGACGACATGTTAGTGATTTTCACCCTTGTTACAAAGGATTAAATACCCATAATAATGAACTCTTAATATTATGTATTCATTTAATACTCAACAAGATGTACCAAATCTAAAGATCAACACATATGAAATTAAAGGAATAATATGATGGCAATCTATTGTATAAGAAACAAATAATTTTATGTGGGAAATACTTAAAAGAGAAAAACCAACATCAAAAAATGTTCACAAGTGCATTATTAAAAATGAATGCCAATTCAATATAATAAGGTCTTCAAAAAAAAAAAATCAAAGTATCAAACTACAACATACCCTTTTTTTCAATGTATTAAGTGTGTACACACTAAAAATAAAAAATATATATTTAGTGTCTATTACAAGGAGTTTGTATCATTGAGTAACCTTGGAACATTCCTACAAACTATTACATATAAATGTATTCACGGAGATATCAATCACCCAATTGTATAACTAGTAGAATACCAATAGTTTTGTATCCATCTTTCATACATATATGATATTAATATACTAATAGTTACCACCACATAATATGTCTCCACATGGTCAAGCTTGTTGCAAAATGTATTATTAGACTGCACACAATGGAACAATAGTTACATCCTTTACATTGCTAATATCAACTGTATACTTCCTATATAACCATCGTTACTAACTTCTCACTTGTGATAGCACATACAAACATAAATTCACTTTATATTTCTTGGAGTGTTTTGGATCATATTCTATGATATTATTCAACTCCTATATCATAATCATGTGTTCACCAGTTCTATTACAAGTACACCACCATCATTGATCATGTTTTTTGTAAAATTACTAAGTATCTTTGTGATGGTGAGATCTAGATATCTTATAAATACTACCATAATATTTCCATATATTATAAAGGTAGCTTTGATGCATTAAATTCATTATAACATCCTTATATCATGTTCATTAAAATAAAATTCTATGCTACACTACTAGAAACTCATTGCATTCCATCACATTTGACCACAAAGAAGACTAGATAAACTATTAGTATAGAGATTCTTCTAAGTGAAAATCACCTTAATCCCAATATCTTCTCGATTTATATTTACCATAGGAGATATTTTGGTCTTTGAACCATATAGATTAACTTAATAGTCAAGAATGGGTCAAACCCATTTCATCTCTCACATAAAATATATATTATTTATAGTTATTATCAAATAGTTTGTAAGGTTTATTTGAGTATCAATTTTTTCCATTTGAAAATTTGTTAATCTCAACCATCTCTATCAAAAACTTATATTATACATCAGTATTTTTTATCCTTGGATGGTAAACATGATTTGAACCATAAAAATTATAGTTTGTGAATCACACTTCAACACTATTTGAATCATAAAGCCAATATTATTTCCTAACATGTTCAACAATACCATTTTGTTACCAGAATGTATTATTCCTATATATTTGGCTTCATTAGTTGATATTTTTTTCCTTTTTCTCATCCAACAAGCTACTAAACCAAATAGAATAAGCACATATCCACTTGTAGACATTTAATTGTTGATATTTTTAGTCTAGTCAAAATATAAAAAAATCCATTTACATGGAGGTCGTGCTACGAATATCACTAGTACGATAATAAATCAATCAGTTATTCAAAGTTCCCTTCAAGTACTTTAACACACATTTTATATTTTTCCAATGTTCTTTACTTTCATTTCATGATTGAATTACTTATAACTCTCATTGCATGGGAAATGTTTGGTCTTGGCTATACCATCACATACATGCAATTTTACACCACAACATAAGTGCATAGAAATGGGGGATAAACTAGTGGCTAGCCTTGAGATTTGAAAAAGTAAATTAACATTATGAAAGAAATAAAGCATTTAAATTTAAATGACATGTACACATTTTAATGCCTTGATTTTTTTTATATAATTCCACCTATTTAGACTTATATTCTTAGGCCTAGCAGAACAACATTTCATGTTGCTCCTAACTTCAAGATTTTAACATAAAACAACACAACTTTGAAATTAAAACTCATTAGTTTCAAATGTTTTACAATAAAATTATTTGAAACCACCACCAAAAGGAAGAGCTACTTCTTAGATTTCTAGCTATATTTATTTTTAATATTTTGAATATGTTCATATATTTACTTAAATTTTATTTGAAGAGTTTCTTCACATTCCTCTAATATTTAAAAATTTATTTCTTCAATCAATTTTGACTTACTTATCCAAATTTGAAATTATATATATAGGATTATTTTATGCTTCATACAATGTATATTATAGAAAAATATATTTTCATATATATAAATATATATAGGATTATTTTATGCTTCATACAACATGTATATTATAGAAAATAACATTTTCACTTAGTTTTTTGTATGTTAAATGAAAAAAATATATTAAAAATATTGAAATGTAGTAATGGAAAAAGTATCCTTTTTCCTTACTTGATTTGGGAATAATTGTCATTGAATTAACTTGATGTTTCCTAGGTTTAGTGTTGTAATGTGTTGTAACACTTTCACACTAGTCTTGGGCCCCCTTTTTAATAAAATTTACTCCTTATTTAAGGTGTTGTAAAGTGTTGTAACACACTTTCACATTTATCTAGGGTTTCCTTAATTAATTGTGGTTAACTAGAGCTAATTAGCCCTTTTAATTCAAATTTAAGCCTTTTTGTGACACCTTTGGAGGACACATCCTGACACCCATAATTTAGAGCTTTCCAAGAGAATTTCAAAGGTATTTTAGGGAAAATTATCAAGATTCTATTGCAACAATTCAAGATCATTTCATCATGTCAAGGATTTAGTATATTTATACATGTTATTGAGCTAAGATAGTTTATGTCACATTGAAGATCTACTTGCAAGCATTGTCTAACATCTAATATCTACATTCTTCATGGCCACTACATGTCAGATTGCAGATTTACACTCCAAGACAACTTCTAAGGTATCATCAATTACATTATTTCATCATTTGGTTTGATTACCTACAAGGAGTTTGACTTAGGTAAACCCCTATTCACTAACAATCAACAAGTTTTTCTCCTCTTGAATGTGTGTTTTCATATTTACAGCTTGAAGATGAAGTGGAGAAGAAGTTTAGAGAAAAGTTAAAAAAGTTGCCAAGTTACAAGATTGACCTTTATAGTGCAAGAACAAAGAATGAAAGATACATAATTTATTACAGGTTTTTAGAAGCTAACAACTGAGGATTTGAGAGTCTAGACATCAAGGAAAATAACCCAAATCTCAGTTTGAGCTAAAGAAAAATTATTCCTTTGTGCCCTAAAAATAACCTTCTTGTAGTCAAGTACACATCATTTTAAGCTATAAAAATTCCCTCATAGTTGATATAACAATTAGGGTTAGTTTTTTATTGTTATTGGAATCTTATCACACACATAATTCAATGTTTTATGGTGGAAAGTACTAGTTCATCATCTTGTTGATTCATTTTGATGCACCCCTCTTTTTCACCATTAAACATTTTTATTCATTTAGATTTGCATTGAAATAGATCTCATTTACAGTTTCTTATTTTGTATTGAAATCTTGCATGTCATATAGGGTTTAGATTTGTATTGTTTTACATCTCTCTAAATCTGAAAAATATGAAGACAAATTAGTCATTGTGCATATCATTTAGATCTCATAAAAATTGCATTTCAACCTAGGCCTTTGCATACATTATCTCATTGCATTTTTAGAAAATCTGAAATTGAAAATTACTACCTCTGAGCTGGAACTGAAAGACATTACTAAAAGATTGAAAATAATTCAAAAATAGTTTCAAAGGCCCCATCAAGGACCCATTCACCCTTACTGGCGAATCAGTCCCTGATTAGGTCAAAATTGAGCCTTTGGGCATCTGAAAAAGCATTGAAAATCACTCTGCAATCAGTAAAAATATCTTAAAAATACCGAACCAATACCCATTCACCCTTACTAGAAAATGAGTCCCTATTAGATCTTGATTTACATTTTCTTGAAATTAAAATCTTAGTTTTAGGCTTATGTTTGTTGCTGTTACTTTCATGTTTTAGTTTCCTGATTCGCTTTTCAAATTCATCGCATATATCTTAAATTGCTTCATTTTAGTGTATTGTTAAAATTCAAAAAAAATATTTAAACATTCCATTTTTAGTTTATTATGCATTGTGTAATCAGTAAATTGTATTTCATTCTAGGTTGTTGCATTGCCCCTTTGCTATTTTAGGGTTTGCACACTTGGGTTGTAAAACTTGTATGAGCTTTACAACTTGGTGTCCTATTAGTAGTACCATTATAAGATGAATTTTGAGGATCATGTCATCCCGCGATATCTCACCCATTGCGGATCTTGGGTTTTCTAGCTCTCTTTTGATAGTGTTGATAATCAACCCTCCATGACTCATAGTTTGCAAAGTTCATTTCCTATGACTTCACCTCTTACAACCAATGTTATTAATTTTACCAACACCATCCTACCATCACTAGTTCCACTCAAGCCTCAGGGTCTACTCTAACCCAAGGTGGAATTCCAATTCCATCCTCCACGATATCAATATCCATTCCTACATACAATAGTACACAACCAACAACAACCTTTAAACCCACAATAAATTTTCAACCTACAACAACCTTGCAACCTACTACAACCATTCAACCAACCACAACAATCATACCTACTAGCACTGTGTACACTTCCATAGGTATTCTCTTGTAGGAAATATTTCTTGCCTTTTCCATTCGAACATAATAACTCCTCAAAATTCCAGCTCCACCAATCTACAATTCACTATCGCTTCGTATACATATACCATTCCACCTTATTCCCCTCAACCTTACAATCAAAATGATCCTCTCATTATCTCACTTTTGTAAACTATGGAATCCCTCTAATAATAAGTTACAACATTACAACAAAACAACAACAATCACCCTTTGTAATACATCAAATCCAACTCGATATCTTTCAACATATTAAAAGAAAAAATTCCACAAGGTATGGAAGTCCCTCGATTCAAGAAATATGGTGGAAAAGGAGATGATGTAAGCCATGTTTCCGCTTTCACATCCTTGTGTAGTGATTTATTTTTTGAAGATAAATGTTTGGCTAAGCTATTCCCTAGGTCCTTAAAGGATACTACTTTAGAGTGGTTTTGTTCTTTGCTAAATAACTCAATTGGTTCATTCAATGAACTCATTGATGCCTTTTACAACCACTTCCATATTCACATGGGTCCCAAGATGAACCTTGTTGATTTAATGGCATGTAAACAAAAAGAGGATGAGAAAGTGACCAATTTCATAGCAAGATATCAAAACACTTTATTTACAAGTAAACACTAAGATTCTTGATGTCGACCTTCAACAAATTTTTATTACCAATTTACAAGATAAAATCTATAGAAAACTTTAAATGTTGAGATTTCCATCCTTTACGCGGTTATGTACATCCAGTTGTGATTATAAGAATTTGACTTGCAGGTTGATGCAAGAAGTTGGGTCCACAAAAAGCTCAAAAAGTGGAGGTGTTTTTGCTGTTTTCAGAATTTGTCACACTTGCACTGAAAATTTGAGGCACTTACACAATGAATCTTAAGAAAAACTAGTAATATGAAATTTAGCATTTTGAATCTAGTTTCCAAATACGTAATTTATTCAAATACCCAGATGATAGAAATTAAATTTTTATAGGGATGTATAAAAACCACTTTTTAAAAGTCCTTGTTTTTTAACCATACCATGCACGTGTACATACACCACTTTTTGACCCAAATAAAAGTATTTTGCTAATTAATTTTGGGGAAAGAGAGCTAACAGAATGAATATTGATGAGAAATTTTTTTATAATTTTTTTTAAATATTGTTTTTTTAATTGAATTTTTATTGGCCTTAATTATTTTTTTTTTAAATCAACGTGTACGAACAACATAATTGGACTTAAACTAAACATTTTTTGAATCTTTTTTTTTCATTGTGTAGAGAATTATCTGAAGATTGATGCCATATAAATTTTTTTACAAGAAACTTAACCAAAGAAAAGTTATTATAAAACAAAAAAAAACCTGATATTTCAAGTTTATGGGCTAGTTTTCTTAAAAATTAATTAAAAAATAAAAAATATAATCCAATCTTTAAAAGAATTATATATTTGGAAATTAGACATTGTTTTCTCTAATGGGTTTTAATTTATTAGATTGATTCAAAAAAAAAGTGCATCAACCATATTGCCAAATCTGGACATTTTTTTGGCCGAAACTTCCCCTCTTCATGGACCTAACTTCTTGCTTTTACCCTTGCAATCATGATGTGAAAAATCCCCCTAGTCGTGCTAAAAAATATGAAATTACAACTCAAATGG
The DNA here is from genome assembly GCA_007115665.2 of Sequoiadendron giganteum. NCBI lineage: Eukaryota > Viridiplantae > Streptophyta > Pinopsida > Cupressales > Cupressaceae > Sequoiadendron > Sequoiadendron giganteum. Next base: position 276,676,351 of record CM021104.1, on the reverse strand, counting down.
CTATCAACCTTTCAAGAAATAGAATAAGGGATTTTTACAACTAAATTCCCCTCAAACAAGTCAAAAAAAGAATAATCAAGTGGATACTATAAAGATGACAACTCCTTTCAGGGAACGGGAGAGAGAGTTCACTCCTTTACCCAATACCCCTCATAATATCATGTTGTAGCTCATTGACAAGAACATTCTTACGTTACCTCCTATTAGAGAACATGACCCTAGTATACCATTGCCTAGAGGCTTTCAAAAAAATGCTCATTATCATTGCCATCAAAAAAATGGACATGGTACAAAATATTGTAAACGTCTTAAACATCTTGTGCAAGACCTTATAGACAACAATAAAATTTAAATAATAGGTGTGAATGATCAAGGTAATAAATTTCTAGCCCCTCCTAATCAAAACTTGTAAATCTTTACAAATTCCATGCCTAAGCACAATGTTTCATTTGTCAAATCTAGTAAAATGAAGAATGAAGTGATGAATGTTGACACAGATGATGAAAACAAAAATTGAAGAATAACCAGTTGAAACGATACCATTTATTGAAGCTAGAAATATTTCATAAGGGACCAGTAAAAAGCCTCTTGATATTTCTTTCTCACAAAATGACATACCTAATCATGCACCTAATGATCCTCTTTACATAGCCGATCAAATGAATGATAAGCCTACTAATGGGATATTGATTGATCCCATGTGTGGAGAGAATGTGATCAATGAAGAATACTTATATGTCCATGAGTTATATCAAGAAACATATGAAAGGATGGATCAAGATGCATATAATGGGTTTTCTTGCCCTACGACAGGCTCAATAGATCTCCCTTTAAAGGTTGGACCGAAACACTACATGTATCATTTTCCATCATCGCTCAATTAGAGCAATTTCGTGTGAAGCTAGGCTCTTCATGGCTTTGCTCCATGAATTTCATCCCTTCGGTTGTGCATAAATGTTGAAAGTTTCCATTAGGCAATGATATCTTTATTGTGCATCATAGTGGATTTAATCCTGCCTTGACCCAATGGAATTTTTCATTAATTTTTTTTGGCCTAAGCCTGTGGAACTAATTAAGCCTCATGAGGACTTCTTTTTCAAATCAAATAAAAAGTTCAACGAAAAAATAAAATAGCAGGATTATCCCTTTGAAACATGCCTCAACCTAGAAATGAAACGCCTATCTTTGACGAAGCAATGTGAAATGAAAGAAAATGGGTTACAATGCTCTCATACAGTTTAGGACATAGAGCACACCCACTTTCCAATTTCATTCAAGGATAACCATAGAGATCTCAATGCAAAGGATAAAGAGATCTTACAATAGGGTTGTCCTAGGGGATGAATTTAAACTAATGAAGGGTTCACCACTAAGTAAGAACTTGGAAAAAAAATGAAGTGCAAAATGTAATGTTATACCCTAATTCAATGCAATGCTTCACTAAATGACCTAAAAATACAAATGAAAAATATATATATATAGGATGACATGTATGCACCTAGGAATATGAAGATGATTGGAAGGAGCTTTGAAATACTAGAAATTCTGAATTTAATGCTAACTAGGACTTATTCACCAAGTTGGGTGAATCAATCCAAAATATAGGTTTCTATGTAGGAATAAGAATATGGAAAATGAGTATTTGAATCTACAAAAAATGAACTTTGACCTAAACTAAGATGAGGTTCATTCACTAGAAGTGGTGATTCAATCCAGTTAGGATTTTCTAAAACTTCAAAATCTAAATCTACTCTTCTTAGTCTGTCCAATCTACTTCTTTAGGTTTTCAGATCCAAATATCTGTAAATCAACCCATAGGTGTTCTCCAATTTTCTCCAATGCTTAATGTCAACTTTGATAACTATTAGGCACTTCAAAAACTTTCTCCAAGCTTTCTCCTCAATTATTTTTCAATATAAACCTGCAAATCACACACTAAAGAGGGAAAAGTGTTGTTTTGTTAGTGGATAGGGGTTTGCCTTAGTCAAACCCATTTTGGTAATCAAACCTTAAAATATAATGAAATAGAAATGGAGAATGATGAATGAACAAAATATGATGTTGCAACTCACTAAACCTTAGTAATGAAGTATTGTAAACATGTATGAGATGGCTCCAATGAATGTATATCTTGACTTTTGCTTGAATGTGATAGATCTTGAATGAAATGCTAGCTTGAGTCATGAAACCCTACATCACAATTGTTAGCTAAAAAAAACATGATGCATGGAATCTTTGACATGATACTTGATGCTTAAATGCTACTTTAAAATCTACCCTTGAATGCTCTTGTGAACTCAACTATGCTACTAGGATGCTCATTCAACTTTCCAGGTGTAAAATTAGTGAAAGAAACTTGTATCTATACTTAATTATGTAAGAATTTCTGAAATTACAACAATACAAGCCGACATCGGATCTAGGAGGATAAAATCCTACCAAAAAATTGAATTTATTTTGATTTCGGGCCACATGGGACTCATTTTCCCAAAGTGGTGAATGCATCTCATCATGCATAATTTATGGGACCATTTTTAAAAATTATTAGAAAGGTGTGAAACTCATTTCAGGACCCAACAACCTAGGTGGGACTCATTTTCCCAAGGTAGTGAATGAGTCCCAAATCACTAAATCTAGGCCACATAAGTTGAAAATACCTCAATTATGATTGGATGCTCATTTGTGTCAAGATTATCCTCAAAAAGATGCATTAAATGAGGCTTGTTAATTTTAAATAAGGCCAATTATAGCATACGAAAGCCCAATTATTAAATAAAACCCTAGAGAAGTGTGAAAGTGTGTTACAACACTTTACAACACTCAAAATAAGGCATCAATAAGCCCATTTATTTCACAAGGGCCCAAGACCTAATGTGAATATGTTAGACATATTACAACACTAAATCAAGGCCAAGTTAGGGGGGACCTTTTTCCATCATTACATATAGCCCCCACTTTAGTGAGAGGAGAAACTTGCTTCCAACTCACACTATCGTAGACCAAATGCACCAATGCTAGTAAGATAGGATGGCCATGATCAAGAGGGGTTCACATGCACCACTGTTGGTAAGATAGGATGACTATGTTCGAGAGGGTTGTGCACTCCCCTAGGACCAAGGGCCTATGAAAAACCAACATGCGAAAAAAAGAACACACATGCAAATGATATAAAGAGAAACAACAAAGCACAAACATGCACTGCCAAAGAAAAAAATAAAAGAAGAATAAAGGGAAAATAGGGGTGGATCAAGCTTCGACCATTTTTCTAAAACGATGTGGACCAAATATAGGTTGTTTGTCCAAAATAATGAACACTCACTTTGAGGCAACAAAACTCTAGGTTTTCTATTGGGTGGGAAGTCCAAGAAGGTTAGACACATACACACATGACTAGTATGTAGTCACACACACACGTGAGTGGCTAAGGGAAATTCATGCCCTTGTTTGACTTCTCGACAAAACCATACTAAAGTTATACCTCCTAATAACTTTAATAAGGTGCCACATGTTGCAACAAATCATTTTCAACCTTCATGAGACAAGAAAAACATGGTATGCTTGGAGCTCATGAACAAACAAGACGGCTCCACAACCATGCAAGTTGTGCTATGCAAGGTGGCCATATAACTGAAAAATGCAAAATGTAAAATGTAAATAATGTTCAAAGGAGTCTTGCTTAGTTCATGGGAGGTATTAACTTAGGGGAAATTGTGCCTAATGTCTCCAAGAGAGGACCAATCAAAGAATAGAATAATCATAGCTTAGGGGATGCAGTGTGTCAAATCAAGCCACTAAGAGGAATGCAATATGCTAAGATAGATCACGATCTTGAAGGACATCAAACCTAATATCATCCACAAAGTGAAAGACACATCGTATAAAGTAAAAAGACAACACCATGGACCATGAAAAAATAAAAATGCAAAAGTGTAATGCCAATGTATTCCCCCACTTTAAAGAAATTGTTAAACACCATGTTGTGAGCAATTAATTTAACGTAGAAAATGATAAATTCTAAGAATAAAGAAGATATGGGAGCTAAATTGAAAAGCCTTATGCCAATTCATATGTTTCCAAATGAAGCTACGTCATGCAAAGAAAATAAAGGGGAGGGGTTTCCTCCAAAAATGAAAATCCAAAGACATAAGGGATCTATGGATTTGGGGTCAATATGTTCTTGCTACAATGTTTTTTATAGAGCTCAAAACTGTCATCATTCCCCAAATACACATAGAAATGGAAGAATGACACAAAAAGAGAAAAAACAAAGAAAGACCTTTCCGGTCAACATGGAAGAGACATCAATTTCTCAACGCCTTGTGTCATCCCCAAAAAGGAAAACACAAGAAAAATGAAAGGAGACAAAGAAAATATTTTGGGTCAACATGGAAGAGAGATGAATGTCTCATGCCTTGCTTCATCCCCAAAAGGAAAAAAAAAACCAAAGAAAATAGATAAAGAAAAGACTTTGGTTCAACATGGAAGAGACATGAATGTCTCGATGCCTTATATCATCCCTAAAAGGAAAACACAAGACAAATGAAAAAGATAAAGGAAAGGAAAAGAAAAAAGATGTACAAAATAGAGAAGAATAAAGGTACAAATAGAGGAATCTCACAAAGAGAGAAAATCAAACAAAACATCACAAGGGGATCACAATATGCACATGCAATCATAAAAAATAAGAAAAATAATGCAAAATACTAGTAAGGCACATGCGAGTCAACCTAAAGCAGGTTGTCTGCATCCCAATCATGCTTTTGGTGTATACTGAAGGTGGAAAACTAGCCAAAGGGACAATAGCAAGTGTCGAACTAGGGACATCACTAGGTTCAACACTCTTCTTAGGTTAATTGTCGTTTAAGCTCATAGAAGAGGAAAACAATGTATTCAATTCATTTTTTACTTCTTTTTCAATTTTAGTAATCTCCTCATCATCATCTAAATTCATCATGATAGGAGGTCAAATGATAATGTCTAAGGAAAATTTTGACTCTTGTTGTGGTTGCATTATAGGATCTTTTTGTTTTGGGGAGGGGGTAGACTCATCATGCATTGCTTCAATCAAGTCTGGATTTTGATTTTCTTTGTTTATTTGTTCATGCAACTTGTGATCAAGGGCACGATGTCTACACCTATTCTCTCTAGCAAATCTATTTATTTTAGTTTTGTTTTCAATTTATTTTTGTGTAGGAGCGGGTTGGTCAACCTTAGGTTTCTTTTCTTCCCCAAGGGGATGAACAAAAGGAACCATAGTAGGTTGTTCAACCACTTTCTCCTTGACTTTATAAACTTGTTTTATTGTAGGATGCATGACGAGGTTGTTTTCATTGTCTCTTGGTATTTTGTATGAAGGAGGTGAAGGTTATGTCTTAGGTTGGTCTTGGTTGTTTGGAATTTCTTTAGGTTTGATCATGATTTCATCAAGGATGGTAGGTTTGTTTGTAGGTTGAGGCATGTTTCAAAGGGAAAAGTCTGCTATTTTCTTTGCCTTGAACTTTTGATAGGATAGGAAAAAGAAGTCTTCTCATGGCTTGATAGGTTCTATAGGCTCGGGCCAAAATAAATCTAAGGAAAATTTTCCACGGCAGAACAAAGGGTTAAAGCCACTATGGTGGATGGTGAAGGTTTCATTGTCAAAGGTAAAATTTAAGCATTTATGTACGACTGAAGGGACTACATTCATGGAGAAAATCCATGGATATCCTAGCTTCACACGAAATTTTTCTGACTGTGGGATGATGGAGAATCAAATATCTAATGTTTTCGGTCCTATTTGTAAAGGGAGGGTGATCAATCCCATCATAGGGAGAGAAAAATAATTGTGTGTCTTGATCAATGCTTTTGGTTTATCATATATGTCTTGATAGAGTTCATGCAAAAGTAAGAATTCTTTGGTGATCACATTCTCTCCATAGATGAGATCTATTAATATCCCATTGGTGGGCTTACATAGATATGATCGACTATGTAAAGAAAACCATCGAGTGCATGTTTAAGTATATCCTTAGAGGAGAAAGCAATATCAAGGGGGTTCTTAGTTCATCCCTTATGAGGGATGGAATCTATCACTCCTTCCATATCATCCATAGGATCATTATCTATAGAATCATGTTGAATAATATCATTATTATCATCATCTGTATCAACATTCATCACATCATTCTTTTTATTTTCACTAGATTTGACAAATGAAATGTTATGATTAGGCATAGGGTTGGTAAAATAATTCAAGTTTTGGCATAGGGTTGATCACTAATAACTCCAACAAAAAGATAATCGAAATCAATGAGGTCTTGCACAAGATGTTTAAGATGCTTACAATGTTCTGTCTCATGTCTGTTTTGTCGGTGATAATTGCAATAAGCGTTTGATCTAAATTTGGTGGGCAATGGTTTACTAGGATTAGGCTATTTAATGGGAGGTGTGGTAATAATTTTCTATTCTACAAGTTGTGTCATTATGTTGTGAAGGGTATTAGGTAAGGGAGTGAATTGTATTTTTGGGTCCCCATAGCTAAAGGGTATCACAACTTTAACAACAAATACTTGGTTATTGACATTTTGAGTTGTTTGTTGAGGGGGATTAAATTGAAGGAGACCTTTATTCTATTTTCTAAAATGTTGAGAATTGTTTTGGTTTGCAGGATTGGATTTATCAACATTGCTAGAGGTGGATTTTATATCTCAAATATTAACTAAATTTTGATAATCACGAAGCATTGTACACAAGTGCATGAAAAGGGGAAATTTCATCATGGTAAGCCTGTCTTGTATCTCATTTTGCAAATTTTCTTTGAACATATTTTGAAGGTGAGGATCAGGAACCTTGACATTGATTTGGGAATAAAGCGATGGATGGTGTGAGATAAAGTCAGTAATCTTTTCTTCTTATTTTTTCTTACATCTCATCATATCATCCAAGGTCATCTTAGGAGTCATAAGTACTTGGAAATGGTTGAAAAAATCCTCAACAAGTTCATCAAATGAATAAATTGAGTTATTCGGTAGTGAAGAGAACCATTCCAAGGTAGTATCTTTCAAGGGCCTAGGGAAGCTTGCTTAATCAAGAGTTTATCATCAAGGAAAAATTCACTACATAAGGTATTATAGCTATTAACATGGTTATAAGGATCTCCCTTTCCTCCATATTTCTCAAATCTAGGCACATCTACACCTTATGGTATCGGTGTTCACAATATCTTGAAAGATAATGGACTACTTTTGACATAATATGTAGGTGTGCCATTTTGATTTTGGTTGATGGTAGAAATCTATTTTTGAAGGGATGAAATAGTTTGGAAGAGCTAATTTAGGAGAGGTTCATTGCTTGTGTTATGAGATGGAGTTAAAAAAGGTGAAGGGGTGTATGTGTTTGAAGGGAAAGTGAATGGAATTATTATAGGTAGTAAGTTAGTACGATATATGACATGTGATGCTAGAAAGGTACTAGGGATGCTAGAGGAAATACCCAAGGAAGTAATCACATTACTAGCTAGTTTCATTATTGTTGTGACTTGAGGGTTGGTATAAGGATTGAGGCAATTGTTGTAAATGAATTTGAGTTCCTCCTTGGCTTGTGGCATTGCTTGTAGGTAAAGGAGAACTAGTGGTTGAGGAGAGGTGTTTTCAAAAGATTTGAACTATGTTTTTCACAAGGTCAAGTCCATCTTCACTTTCAAGCATGTGATGAATGTTATCTATAGAAGGGATGGTAGTAGTTGAAATTTTATCATTTTGTGCTTGATGTTGTAGGTTTTCTAAATCTTCATGAATTTGAATTATGTTTTCTTATAGAACACTAGCAACCATTGTTTCAACATGTTCCACACTACTTGAAGGTAAAGAGTTGTTAAGGGTATGGTCCATACCTAGTGTACTAGTGTCAATACTAGGAGTGAAAAAGAAAGACAACCCAAGATCCACAATGATTGTGCTATCATGGGATGAAATGAGTCTTGAACTTCGTCTCACTACAGTATTAGCAATAGGACACCAAATACTCAAACAAGGGCTACTAAATGCAAGATGAATACCAATGCAATATAAGCTAAGAACAATGAAATGGTTATAACATATATTTTGGAAACTAAAATAGAAAGCTATAAATAGCAAACATAAGCTCAAAAATAGTGCTTTAAATGCTGAAAAATGTAGTGCAGAATCTAGTGTAGAATCTACATTGGGACTTATTCGCCCAAGGTGGTGAATGAGTCCCAATGGAGATATTTTCAAAAAAATTTAAAAAAATTAATTTTTTTTTTACTATTTTTATGTTGTATGATTTGTATCTTAAGTGCAAATGTAGATTTTGTTTGATTTTTAGTGATTTAGGATGCAAAAATGCAAGCTATATGAACTTTTACTAATGCAAAATTTGAAAACCCTAGAATCTCAATTAATTAATGCAAAATCTATTGAAATGATAATGAAAGAAAGATCTAGGATGATGATGCACTCCAAATAAAAATTATGATATTCTAAATGTAGGTTCACCAAAATGAAATGAAATAAAATGGGTTAGGATGCTATCATATGGTTTAGGACATAGAGCACACCCACTTTCCAATTTCATTCAAGGATAACCCTAGGGATCTCAATTCAAAGGAGAAAGAGATCTTTCAATAGGGCTATCCTAGGGGCTAAATGTAAGCTAATGAGGGGTTCACCACCAAATAAGAACTTTAAAAAAAAATGAAATGGAAAATGTAATGCTAAACCCTAATTCAATGTAATGCTTCACTAAATGACCTAAAAATGAAAATGAAACAAAACAAAAAGCTACAAGATGGAACGTATGTGTGAACACCAATCCTACACCTGCATAAACATAGCAAAAAACAACAATGTTAGATCAATATGAAAGTTAAGACAAATATTCCCCATGGAATCCATTTGGAATGCTCAAATAGGAAAGAAAATGACAAGATGGACAAAGAAAGCAATGAAATCCTATTTTAAGATGCAAACTCTTGATCCCATGCAAGAGTTGGTGCCAATTGTATGTAGAAATTGGCCCTTTCCCAACTCCTTTGTAAACTTGATGATGATTTGGTGATGGATGTAGCTCCTTGATGATATTCTAGCATAAACTAGATATGAAACCATAAAAATGATGAACACTTGCTATGAAGTAGACAAAATTAGCTCTCAATGTGAAGAGGGTAACTTTGCACAAATTTTGGATGAAATGAAGTATAGTAGACTTGCTTGGATTGTGGATGAAGAACGAGATGAAGAGTCTCTTATTTATAGATTTCAAAATTGGAAGAGAGAGTGAAATTGAGCAATGTGGGATCATTCAACATGGGTAAACCCATAATAGTGGTGTACAATTTTGATGAGGAAGGAAATTTGTAAAACTGCTCACACATTTGAAATTTCATGCTTTTAAGGGTTCGTTTGAACTAGGGGGTTCGCACAAACCCAAAAGGAGGGGTTCGGTTGAACCCCTAGTTCGAGTGAACCCCCTTTTGCATGGTGGGTTCGCTCGAACCCTATGATGTCACGTTTCTTCATAGAAATGAATGGAAAATTCAAAAAAAAGGGGGGTTCAAGTGAACCCCCCTTCGAACGAACCCCCCTTCACCCTTTTGAGTGAGGGGGGGTCCGTTCGAAGGGGGGTTTGCTCAAACCCCCCTTTTTTGCCCTTCTCCCCCTCTTCCACCAAATTTTAGCAGATTTCTGCCCTTTGAAGCTTGGGTTGAGGATGAAAATGGAGGATACTTCACAAACCCAACTGGAAGATGGTATTACTCAGAATGAGCTATCCAACAAATTAAATTTTAATATGTTTTGGTTTTATTATGCATGCATTTTTTAATTTTTATTAAACATAGGTTTTTCACCGAAAATAAAGCTTTTTGTTTTGCACATGTGAAAAAATAGTAGATTATCAAAATAAATTTTTTAAAAATACGGTGAGGGTGGGTATTGATGTCCTTGATACATTAGAAAAAGAAAAATTGAATTTTGATTCATACAAAAAAAGTTATGTTGTATATAGTCCGCCTATGTCTAAATTGCAATTGGTTTGACTTTGAAACTTGATTAAGGAAAAAATATTCAATAAAAAACTATAAGACCAAATGAAAGTGTTAGATATCATAGTTAAAAATCTAAATTCAAAATAATTAGAATTTTATCCTTCATACAAGAAAAGTTATGTTGTAAACGGTGAGCGTCACTTTTTAAAAATGTTGTTTTCTGAAAAAAACCAATTTTCGTGGGAGGTGGAAAAAAAAATTCAATCTGATTCCAAAAAATTTAAAAAAAATATTTTTAGAATCTACAGAAAAAATGTGATGAGACTCTAGTTTGCATTATATTCAAATCCCTCATGGTTTAGCTGCTATAGATTCCCGAATATGAAGATTTAGTTAAAAATAATAATTGCAGTGTCCAGTTTGGCCAAAAATTGTAAACCACTATTGTGGGATCACCTACATCCAATGGTCAGCTGCCACTTGTCAAGATGTGAATGGGTGAAGGTTGTGCACAGTTTGATTGAAGTGCCATTAAATGATATTAGGTGGAATTTGAAATTGTCGAAATGACATGTGAGAGGGAAAAAAGAATGAAATAAATGCCACTTGGCTCAATGCACAAGGACATGTAAGAGGAGTGAATTATTTGTTCGAAGGACAAATCCACCTGGATTTGAATTCAAATTTGAAGGAATATTCCTCCCTTATTCCATGTTGAGAGAAAATAGGCAATTTAATAAATCAAAGTAATTGATTTATTGTGCAAGTTGCATTCTCTAGAGAATGTGACATATTTTAGGATTAAATTAATCAAATATTGATTAATTTAATGAGGATTTAGGAGATGTGACAATTTAGACTTAAATTTATGAGTTAATTTAAATCAAATTGAGAGGAAGGGTTTTATTAAATAAATGTTTTGATTTATTTAACTAAAGGCGTAATGTTAGATTAAATCAAATAAGATTTTAATTTATTCAATTTAATAAGAGGACTTCAGAGATTTAATTTAAATAAAATGAATTATTTAAATGAATAGAGATTTAGGGTTAATTAAATTAAATTGATTAATTTAATCAATAAGGAAGAATGACTTAATTAGATAGATAAGGATTTATTTAATTAAGAGATGAAAAGTGATGACAAGATGAGAGTATGATTTAGGATGAAACGATGTTAGTAATCAAGATCAAGTTTGTTAGTCAATTTTCCATGTCTACATTTTGCCCCTCTTTGAAGCAATGCACTTGTTGTATTGGTTCAAAGAAATAAACTACTGTGATCAAAAGTTCATAATTTTTCTAATTTTTTCAATGCCCCAATGTTGCCCTAGTGGAAGGATTATGTTGATATGTTGCCCCCTCAAGAGATTGAATGAAAATTTTGATTTTATGGATGATCTCATGAAAAAAGAGGACCAAGTGCCCGAAAGGTCCAAAAATGCCCCTGGATGCCAAAAAACGTGTTAAAATGCTAAAAAAAGATGCAACATGGCCCTCGGTTGGGAAAAAATAGGATCAGGGGACCAAAACCCTAGCTAGATGGTCAAATAAGGTCAAAAACCCTAATTTGTAGGGTTAAATAGACCTTGAGGGGTCATTTTCAATTCATTTGGACACTTACACTTTAGAGATTCTTCCACTTTGAGCTCTGAGTCCCGATCAAGATGATGCAACAACAACTCCCTAGGCATGTGTCGAAGAGGGTACAAGTGCACCAGTGGCTAGCTGGCGTAGGACCCGTGGTATGTACCCCTATCCCGACCTTTAATTTTCTAATTTTACGTGCATTTAATAGGGTTTGAGTCAACTTTTAGGTCAAGTAGTGCTATATAGCGCCGCTACAAATTCTCAATCGGCATCATGCAGCCTCAACTAGTGCGGCATATGAAAATAGCACCGCCATGGGCCGGTTAGGAATTTAGGGTTTTCTTTCAAACTCCGTTGCCTATGCAAATCGGATTGTGCGACGCGGTTTGGAATTAGAGTTTGAGCACAAAGTTAGCCGCACTTGCAAATCAGACCATGTGACACACTTAGGAATTTAGGATTTGTTAAACTTCATCATGGTGGCGTAGTTTAGAACTTTACGAGCTGCGTCATATTTGCAAACAATGCTGCATTTGCTGTTTCAAATGCGAAAAGCTGACATGCAAGGAAAATGTTTTACGAGACTTGACACGATGGTTTCCCTTATGTAAGAGGACCTTGGTATACTTCACTTGAGGGAGCACCGATTGCCAATGTTGCGAAGATTACTGGGTATGCACATATTCCTTTACGAGTAGCTTGGTATTCTCAGCATCTGGTTCATTGCGTACATTCCTCCAGTTTGGACCCAATTGGGTATGATGAAAGCTTTGGCTGAGTGGTGGCGCAATGAGACCTATTCTTTCCATCTTCCTACTGGTGAGGCCACCATCACTCTTGAGGATGTCTGGCGCATCCTACAACTGCCCATTCGTGGAGCTAGAGTTATTTATGATCCAGATGTTGGTAGGGATGCCTGCTTTGATGTGATGGGTCTTGATGAGATCCATTTTTCCGATGGACAAAATGACTTGGAGAGATACCGGTGTGTAGTGCCCACCTACAGGTTGATTGTTGCAGCCATCATTTCAGGTCTTGTGGCACCAGATCGGCGGGGCCGATACTTTAGTCTAGGGTGGGGACTAGCATGGGAGTTGATGGTCATCCGCAGAGAGTTCTTTCCTTGGGGGCCAGTGATGTTCGCTTACCTATACATGGATTTGCATGAGTTTGTGTATCTCGATAGCAGGGCCCTCAGGGCCAGAGTTACTTTGCTACACATCTGGTCATGGGAGCAAATTCTAGTGCTTCATCCGGATGTCACACCGATTGCTTTGGATATTGATGATCATGTCATTTGGTGGTATGGGGGATCCCAGATTTGCTTTACTCACACAGGTACCGAAGCCATCACCCATTGGCGGTGGGTTCTTGATGAGATGCGAGAGTTTTTTTGGAGGCACTGTATGGATATAGGCCCATGGTATGATGATCTTGATCAACTATTCTTTACTCAGCAAGATAGATGGATGTAGGACCGAGAGTACACCATGATAAGGTAGTACCTCGCTGATAGGGTATCTCCGCAGTTTGGTGAGATTCAATATAGGTTGGATGATCAGTACGTGGTGATATTTACCCATAGTACAAGAGAGACAGCATGGGGCCAATTGATTCTAGCACCGGAGGTAGTAGCCTCGTTTAGGCAGTTGGTGGCTAGGCAATGGCCATATGACCAGGGGTCGATAGATGTAGGGGTTACATAGGCTTACAGGGCTTTGTTCAGGCCTCCTCTTTGATTGACGATTCCTGGCATAGTTCTTCCACAACGTAGGCCAAGGGGTAGATCCATCGACAGGGGTAGAGGATAGGGAGGCAAAGGTGACAGTGATAGAGATGGTGATAGGGATAGGGGAGGAGGTGGCCCTACTCCACATCAGACACCACCATGGGACCAAGCACCCCCACAAGCACTTACACCACTATGAGTAGAGATTCATGGGATTCCTCCACAAGATGATAAACCCAGAGATGGGAATAAAGCAGTCCCAGATCAGCACCCACTAGGGCAACCCAATCATAGAGATGCACTAATCCAGTAGTTGCAGGGACAGATACACATTTTTACAACTGAGAGAGATCAGGCTCGGCAGTAGGTTTTGATAGTTATTGCTGAGAGGGACCTAGCTCGATCCGAGAGTGATCAGGAGATTGGTCAGTGGAGGAAGCTAGAGAGTACAACCTCATCCACTTAGGGCCATTCAGTATCCTTAAGGGCATATCGAGAGGTAGTTAGAGAGGTCGAGTACTATCGGTAGCATTATAGACAGGCGGTTTCACCAGTTGGTTGGGTGCCAGACTTTTCACAACAGACGGGGATGAGGCCTCCTAAGGACCATGGTGAGAGGCAAGCAGGTGAGGGCAACAACCAATAGGGTTAGCCCTTCGATCACAGATAGTTTTTTATTTTTGATCCATGGGACCTGATTATTGCTCTTATTGTATCATGTAATTTGATGTATACACTTGATCCGATTTTGTACCATGATAGTTGTACATTTTTTATGATATATAAATGAGATGATTCTATTTATGATGTATGGATTCTTTTTAATTTTCTATGTTCTATGAGATGTTATGAAATGCTTTTAATTTATGCTCATGCAAGATGATGTATGTTGATGATTATGGATGCAGTGTAAGCAAATTATTATGTATTTTTGTGCAAATAATATGTGACCGACTATGTAATGATAATGGATGCTAATTATTTATATTACGCCCTTAATGATTCATGCAATATTATGGGATGAATATAATGCAATGATCTCTTAAGATACTTAGAATACAAAATTTATATTATTCTTCATAACTTAAGATGATGATAATGCAAGTTGATATGATGTGGTATGATCTATATGATATGATATGCATTTATGCTAATGATTTTTTGGATGCAGGGTGGATGCATTAGCGATGTTCTGATTAACTGTCATGGTACAATGTTAGTATGGAAAGAAGATAATAGAAAAGAGATCCCACAAGTCATTAGATGTCGATGTTTATCTTACCAGGAGTTGGGATTTTAAAAGGGCCAATTACTTTATGTTTGATGACATACATAAGTACGATGCATCAAGGTATAAAGAACCAGGATGGTGTTGTACCTAGTGTGATGGACTTTGACTCATCAATCAGATAGGAGTATTCTTGTTCACACTTAGCATACGAAACCTTATTCAGGATGTAGTTCAAACATTCTAAACATCTCAGACCAAAACATAGAAAAGAAAGCCTTCCTATGTGGTCAACAAGACACTTAAAACATCTTCCCTACAAACCAAACAAGGTACACATGAAATAAGTTATTTTATAAGAGTATCCAACAAGCACATTAGATAAAAATGATAATGATCATTGCCTAATCCCCTTTCTCTCTAAACCTATTATGTTTATGCATCGTCGAGAGGTCCTTGGAATGAGCACAAAATAAGATAAGTCAAAAAGACCAGATAAAGTAAACAAACAAGCTAATATTCTTTGTACCACTAGCCAAGACTAAACTAAGGTGCTACTTGTTGTTGATGTCCAGTGTAGGAAGGATGCATCCTAGGACATGTTGTGATCAGGTTTTTGATAAGATTGATTGGATGATAAGCTATTGATACTCTGAGTTGATCAACTTCCTTGCTTATTGACCTAGACTTGAGACTTTGACGATTAGGTGTTCACTTTTGAACCTACTAGACTTGCTTTCGACTGACTCACCAAAGGATGAAGGTGATGATTGATTTATTATGAATGTTGATTATTGCAGGTGAAAGCAAGATGAGATGGGTGCACCATTTTTGGTTTTTTCAAATATTTGGATGTTGTTTTTGGAATTTTGAGATGTATTACAAATTTTTTGGATTTTTTGAGATTTACGACCAAGAGACTAAATTAAAGACCTAACCTAGGGGTCTCTAGATTTGATCAATATATTAGCCTTGCCTAAGTTATACACATAGAGATAACGTAGTTCGACTAATGACAGACTTGACTCAATGATGAGAGATGGGCAAACAGATTGCCAAATTGCAACGAACGCCTAAAGGACTAACCTAGGGTGTCTCAAGGGATGATCAAAGATCAACCTTCCCTATGTTTAAGCTCAAAGATGATGTAGTTTAGACAATGACTCTATTTTTTATTTTTCAGACTTTCGACATGTTTTAGATTTTGAATGATTTGGATGTTTTTATGGATTTTTGATGGATTTTTTGAATATTTTGGAATTTTTGATGGATTTTCTGAATGTTTTGGGATTTTTTTCTTTTAAGGAAGATCACCTGAATATACATGAATCTGATCTAATACAGGTATAAAAAAATGCCCCCAATGTGATGCGATAGACTACTTTGATATAGGTAGGACAAACTTACCTTAGGAATATGCCAAGTAGTACTAGGGTGGAACATGATACAAGCACAAGATCAAGCTATGGTATGGTTACAAATAGATGGGTGGAAGGATAGATGGAGTTTAGTGGACAAGTGAGTGCATGCAATAGGCTGTGAAGATCTTGGTGGATGGAGAGTACTTTATTTACACTTGGTGCCTATTTTCCAGGTTTTCACTGAGGTACTTGTCCAAAGCACCACCAAAGTGGTTTTCACTAGAGGATGACTTTTTTCTTTACTGTTTTCAATCCTTTTTCTGATTTTTTTGGATTATTGTATTTTTTGATTTGTTTGGTTGCCACCGAGATGCCTATTTGCCATCTTTTTAACTAGGTGACCATTTTTTCAGGACATTTTCTGATTTTTTTGTATTTTTGGTTTTATACCTTGAAAGATTTTTAGGCATAAAAAGTTTTGAGATGGGAGCTATTCAGGAGCTCCTGTAGAGGCTCACCTTATGGTGTTGATAACTTGTATGCCCCTGATTTATAGCTTGCTATAATGATGAAAGGTCCCAATCAGTTGGGGTCAAATTTTCCTTTGCTTTTTGGGTTTGGTACATTCTTCTGGTTCTCCTTCAACACTAGTTCACCAACTTGGAAGGTGCACCTCCTGATCTTCTTATTGTAGCTACACTGTAGGTAGTTTTGATAGACCTTTAGATAGTTGAGGGAATCCATGCATCATTCATATAATAACTATAGCTCATTTAACCTTGACACCCTATAATTCTCATCTGTAATGAGGTTTTGTAGTGATATCCTTAATGATGGGAGCTCGATCTTGATTGGGAGGATGGCTTCTGATCTGTAGACTAGGGAGAATGGGGTGGCACCTGTTGGCATGTGCACGCTGGTGCGATAGGCCCATAACGTAGGATTTAGTTGTAGATGCCAGTCATGACCAGAGTCATTGATTGTTTTTTTAAGTATTTTCAAGATAATTTTATTAGTGGCTTCTACTTGGCCATTGCCTTGTGGGTAATATAGAGTGGAAAAGCGATGTTGGATATTGAATTTGTGGCAAAGGTCACACACATCCTGATTCTTGAAAGGTGTCCCATTATCAAAGATAATGGATTGAGGGACACTGTATCGACAAATGAGATAGTTCAAGATGAACTTGGATATCTGCTTTCTAGTTATGTAGGTCATTGGGATGGCTTCGACCCACTTTGTAAAGTACTTCGTGGAAGTGATGATGAATTTGTTGTTGTTGGATGAGGTGGGGGTGATTTTTTTGATGAGATCCAACCCCCACTATGAAAAGGGCCAAGGTGTAACAATAGGATGAAGCTCTTGAGCTAGTCCATGAATAAGGTCTCCATAATATTGGAACTCTATAAAAAATTTGACAAAGGCATGTGCCTCTCTTTCCATTGTTGGCCAGTAGTACCCGGTCCTCAGTAGTTTCTTAGCCAAGGTTATACCATTTGAGTGTGAACCACAAATTCCATTGTGGACCTCAGTCAGAGCAGTTGGGGCTTCCTCAGGATTTAAGCAATGCAAAAGGGTTCCTTCAAAGCTCCTACGATAGAGGGTTTCTCCTAGGATGACAAAATGTAAGGACCTTTTGACAAAGGCTCGTTTAAGGTTTGGGGTTATGTTAGCTGGGAGGACTCCTATTCTTAAGTAGGTGTATATGTCATGATACCAGGGATCACCGAGACCAATGATTTTGCACACGAATTCAGACTCTGGTACCTCGAATGCTAGTATGAGAAGTTGCTCTACCAGAAACTCTTATTTTGGAACATTGTTTTGGATTTCCAAGAGCAATCCAATTATGGCTATAGCATCTGATGCTCTATTGTTTTCTCTAAGTAGTTGTTCAAAGGTGACATCAATAAAGAATTCTTTGAGGCTCTCCACTAATTTTTTGTATGGAGATAACTTGTCATGCTTTGTTTAGTACTCACCATTGACTTGGTTAATGATGAGCTGTGAATCTCCATAGACTTTGAGAGCCATAATCCACCATTGTACTACAATCCTTAGGCCTATGATGAGAGCCTCATACTCTACTATGTTGTTTGTGCATGAAAAAGATAGTTTATAGGATTTGGGTATGCAGTCTCCCTAGGGAGTGATGAAGAAGATTCCAGTACCTGACCCATGTTGTGTGTATGACCCATTGAAATACATCTTCCAATTATTTTCTATATACTTATGTTGAAAATTGACTCATCCAAAAATTCTGAGATAAGTGGGTTGTGGGTTGATCATGAGCCTCTGCCAATTGGTTTGCAATTGCCGACCCCTTGATGGCCTTGCACTCCACATATTCAATGTCATGTTCCATCAATATTATTACCCACTTGGCTGTCCATCCTGTGAGAGTAGCCTTAGAGAGCAGATACTTTAGTGGATCTATCTTTGCAATCAGCTTGATCTAATGAGGCAACATGTAGTGTCTGAAATTTTGGGCTGCAAACACAAATGCTAGACAAGCTTTTTCTATTGGTGTGTAGTTGATCTCATGCCCTACCATTGTCCTACTAATGCAGTATATTTATCTTTCCCTTCCATTTTCATCCTACTGAGCTAGGAGTGTGCCAAGAGTTGCCGCTATGGCTAATCTATATAAAATCAATGGTTTTCCTGGAATTGGTGGTGTAAGTAGATATTATTTAATTTTACTAAATGCCTAGTCACACTTGTCATCCCACTTGTATGTTACTCCCTTGTGAAGTAGATGTGAATATGCAATCTATTTATCTGCCAGCTATGCTATGAATCTACAAATGGATTGAAGCCTTCCTTGTAGTCCTCCGAGCTATTTTAGCATCCTAGGTTCTTCCATGTCAAGGATCGGCTTGACTTTGGTAGGATCCACTTCTATTCCTCTCATTGATACTATATATCCTAGGATTTTTCCTGATTGCACCCCAAAGATGCATTTCTTGAGATTAAGTGTACCCTTGTATTTTTCTAGTCTATTGAAGATGGCACTTAGAGGTGCTATGTGATCCTTTCTTTTCCTTGACTTGGCGAATATATCATCCACATCATCTTCCAAATTTTTGTGAATCATGTCATGAAAAATTAGTGTCAGGGCCCTTTTATATGTCTCTCCCGCATTCTTTAGCCCAAATGGCATCATGTTCTAGTAGTAGCTACCCCATGGACACGTAAACATTTTCTTGTGTTGGTCCTCTTTTTCTATCACAATCTGGTTTTACCCTGACAAGCCATCCATCAGTGAGAGCAACTCATGTCCGACCTGCATGTCCACTATCATATCAATGTTGGGTAGTAGAAAGTCATCCTTAGGACACGCTTTGTTTAGGTATCTAAAATCGGTGTAGATGTGGGTGCCCCCATTCAACTTTGAAATAGGTACTAGGTTGGACAACCATTTTGGATAATAAATTGGGCATATAAATATGGCATCCAGGAGTTTCTATAATTCCACCTTGACTAGCAAAGCTATCTGAGGGTGCATCTTTCTCAACTTTTGTCTCACTGGCTTTGATCCTGGGTAGATAGCTAAATGGTGAATAATGACTTCTAGATCAAGTCTCGGCATGTCAGCATATGTCCATGCAAATTTCACCTTTCTTTCTCTTAGGAAAGCTGCTAAAAGTTCTTGTTCTTCCATGAGAAGTGACTCAACGTAGAAGGTGATATGTGGCATTGCTTTTTTTCCCAAATTGATAGGGTTACACTATTCTGCTAAGACTGTTGATTTTTCCTCATGAAGGGAAATAGGGGGGAGATTGAATCCTTCATCCCCTAGCACCTTAGAGAGGTTTTCACTATTGGATGTGTTCTTTATTTTTACTATTCTATGGTTAGAAATTGCCATAGTGTGGTTTTCACTCAATGACCCCAAGCTTAATTATTTTACTTTTGCGACTGAAGGACTCAATCGTCTCCCTGAAATATTCTTTTGTGTATAGTGTGATGTCAAATCTAGCCTTGTGATCTCTGCCTGGTATTGTATCTCGTAATCCTAAGAATTCTAAGAGTGCCTCATCATTTTTGAATGTGTCTTGAATCGGTGGTCCTTGTTGGTCATAGTCAATGACCTGTGGGTAGACCAGATTTATCTTGTGGGGTTGGTGGTTTGACTCTAAAGATGATGTGCTAATCATGAGTAAGGAGGAGTCTTCAAATAGCATGGGTAGACCTGCTATGGTATCCTCGTCATCACAACTACTACAAACATGAATTATGTCAAAGGTGAAATTATGTAGGGGTAGATCTGTGGATATGGGTAATTGAAGGGCGACTATTGATAACTGAGGGGGAGACCTGACTGCTCTAATAGGGGTGCCTTTTCCATTTACAGTTATACTCAGAGAGGTACATCCAAGGCCAATATTTCTCATACATCTTTCTACAATGATGGGCTCCAGTTGCCCATCGTTGTTCCTTCCAAGGCTTTCATTTCTATTGTATCCCATACCAAGCATCATTTGCAGTCCTCTGCTAGCTCCATCCATGGGTAGGGTGGGTGCGGGTATTTCAACTTGGTATAGTGAGTTTGAAATGTCTCTTTCATCCACATTTTCCTGACTTAGATCCCCCCAACAATGAAATCTTGAAGGGTCTGCCCTAAAAGTGTAGGTAGGTGTTTCAATTGATTGAGGTCATCCATGTGACCTAGGAGATTGAGGTAACTCTCCTACAATAAAATCATTTTTTCTCATTTTGTAATCTCTACACCCATTGTCTTGGATCATGAGCTTGATGTCAGATATATCAGCGATGGAGGGTGTCTCTGGTGCAAAAGTGGAGGCAAGGTTAGATGGATCCACATAGGTAGTGGAGGCCTTCATCATTCTTTGGAACTTGGGGAACTTTATAAAACTTGGCCTCCAAATTTTTGCAGTAGGAAAATGGCTCAAGATCACCATGTATTGTGACCTCTTCATTTTGGTATGAAAATATGATGCATTGGTGGAATTTTGAGGCTACCACCTTCATTCCATGGATCCATGGGCATCCTAGGAGGATGTTGTAGGGAAAATCAAGGTCGAGGACCTGACATGTGGTTTCCATAGTAGCTGGCCCTACTTGGATTGGGATCTTGATAGTGCCTTGAGACATTCTTTCCTGGTTATCATATGCTCTGATGGTAATGCCTTTGTTTTTGTCGATGGATTCTTCTGAGATTCCCAAGTTCTTTATAATTTTAAGTGAACAAATATTGAGGCCCGCACCTCCATCCACCAAGACCCTTTTGACCTTTTTTCTTGTGAACCAGGACTTGAAGGTGAAGTGCATGGTTGCGAGATGACAGGGTGGGGAAGTCTTGATTGAAAAAGGTGAGGAGATTTGGGGTAAAGATGTTACCAATCATAGCTTGAAATTTTTTCACATCAAGATTAGCAGAGATAGTGGACGCAACTAATGCTTCATCAAGGATTTTCCTATGGGCTGCAGAAATTTTCAGTAACTCCATTATAGAGATCTGAGCGGGGGTTATTTTTAGCTAGTCAATGACGTTATAATCATAGGAAATGACTTTCGTATTTGAGATGGGAGTCTTAGATGGCTGCGATGCCCCTGTAATAGTAACCTTTCCACCATGTGTGATGACTCCACAATCAACTTTAGCTCCTTTGATGCTAATGATAGTGACCATTTCATCTATGCATGTGACTATGCCTTTGTATACAAGGTTTTCACTGGCATACTTTTGTTTCTTGTTTTTGTTTCTTTAGTTATTTCCTTGATTATTTCCTTAATTGTGATTGGGCATCGAATTTGTGTATATTTTGAGATCTTCATTTCTGGTGGTTGCTCAACATTTATGATTTTGTCCTCAATGAGATCTTGGATGATGTTTTTCAATCTCATGCAATTTGCGGTTGTATGCCCTTTGATTTTATCAAAATCACAAAGGATATTTTCATTGTACCATGGTGGTTTTATCATGGGTTCCGCATATTGCTTAGAAGTGGAGATTTTGTTAAGGTTCTCTTTAACCAATTTCTTCATTATAGATTTGATTGGCTCCCCAAGGGTCGTGAAATTTTGCGTGGGAGGATACTTGTTTTGGGGAGGTGGTCCTCCTTCATTGCTCAGATTATTGATTTGATTGTTTGGATATGGTGGTGGTTGTTGTGCTACCATATTGGGTTGCAAATTGTCACGATTATGATTTTGTGGTTGACGATGGGTTTGAATATTTTGCTTGGGAGCACTGATGACAACCTTCACATTGACTACTCATGTTTGTGACATTTTTGTTCCTTGAACATGTGCGAGGTTTATCATTATAAGCGGTGGATGGGCAGTTATCGTATTGTTCAAGAAACATAGATGTGCCCCCTCGCGTAGTAAGGGCTCTTTCGATATTGAGTGCTTTTGGGATCAATTGATCATATGTTGTAATGCATTGCATTTTTATATAGAACGCCAAGTTTTCATAGAGATGGGCTATGATAGTGAAAACCTATTGCTCTTTTGGCATGGTCCACTTGCTTTGGTTGGCCTTGGATTTCCATCATTACAAGAAGGAAGCGAATAGCTCTGATTTTGCTTGTTTGAGTGCTGATAGTTCCTCTAGACTAACATTCATCTCATTTTGAATGCATAGTTTTTGAGGAATGTGTCCACCATTTCCTGGAATGTTTTGATGCCTGTGGGTAGATGAGAGAACCATTCCATAGAGGGACCAGTCAGACTCCAAGGAAATAGTCACATTAGATACATGTCATTGTATGCAACTTCTGTGCAATGCACTTGAAACTCCCTGACGCGATTTTCAGCATTTCTCATCCCATTATATTTATCAAATTTGGGGATTTCAAATCCCTTCGGGAATGGTACCATTGTAACAATTCTATCAAAATGATAGGGGCACAAATTTCCCGGTGTTCTGGTTGTTTTTTCCTTATTAAAGGTCCAACACTTGCTGTGGGAGCAGTTTGATCTATACTGCAACATCATTTTGCAGATCAGGAGGTGGGATGAATGTGCTTTGAGGTGTCTGTAGTGTTTGATTGAGGAGTGGGGTATTGGTGGGGGTTTGCTGCAAGATATGCTATGATTTTAGGGCCTGTTGATATGCCTACATTTGTGCCAACAATGCTTGTTGTTGGTCCTATTTTTTTTGTTCCAACAAAGCTTGTTGTTGGTCCTACTATTGTTGTTCCCACAAAGCTTGTTGTTGGTCTAGTTGTTGTTGCTCCAACAAATATTTTTGTTGGTATAGCTATTTTTGCACCATTAAAGCTTGTTTTTGGTCTAGTTGTTGTTGCGCCAAGAAAGCTTGTTGTTTAGCTTGCTGTTGTGCCTGAAAATCTTGCAGCGCTTCTTGGTGGATTGCTTTTAGTTGTGCACAGTACTTTTCTTGCACTTGTTGAGCCTATTTTTGGTCTTGAGTCTGAGCCTATGCTTGTTGGGTTGCTTGTGCTGCTTGCACAACTTGTGTGACTTGTGCGGGTTGTGTAGCTTGTTGGGCAGCTATTTGCATTTGCACTTCCTGAGCAGGCAGTTGTGCAGCTTGTTTATTTTATTGAAGTACCCTTTGATGGGTGGCTTTTTGAACTACTTGAATCATGGTGATGAATGAGTTTGTCATGTTGACTTTTGGTGGAATCAGTGGTGGATTGGGAATGGAGTTAACCGTTGTGATGATTGAAATGGTCGTGTTAGTGATTGGGATTTGAGTTGTGGATGGTGTGATCGAGATGTTCGGTCCCTGGGAAACCATGCTTTGAGATATTTGGGGAATGGTGGATGTGTTGATTGTATGGATAGCTTGGATGGTTGCCATTTGTTGTGATGTTGATGGAAAAATGAGAGGGTTTGATATGATGCTTTGATTGCTTTGGTTTGTTAGATTGGTGGTGGGTAGGGGGGAAAGGCCCAACCCAAAATATGATATAGATGTAAAAGGTAATGGAGGGAATGGTGGTGTGTTCCCTTGGAAAAGTTATGATGAGGAAGGATCAATGATTCCCCCTATCTTGAATAACCCACCATCTCCTTGTGAAATCATGGGGAGAGAAGTTTGTATATTCAATGGATAGACTGGCATTGCATGAAATGAGGATGAATCTACATAATTATGGAGAGTAAGTGGAACATATGGGTGTAATGAATTTATTGGGATGGAGTTATCCAGTGTGGTGTTGATATTCATTTCTCTGTTGTATACAAGGCGATTCTTTTGGATTGTGCAAAGCATGGCGCTTCCCTTCTTAACAACTAGCAGGGTTGAAGCGATTATTGATATGACTTGGGGAATATCTTAGGTGATATTTGGGAGTGATATTGGGGGTATTCTCATAAGATTCCTTTCCATATTGGTACTCATGTCAACATTAGAAGGCATTTTTTCCCCTTCTTTCATTAACGCATGTATATATAGAGAGGGATTAAGTTTCAACATGGCGTTGACGATTCTATGATTCTCGGGATACTAAGCCATTTCAATTATTTCCTCTTGCATCATTTCCAAGTCATCATTGGTAATTTCCTCTATATGAGACTCCTCTTGAGGGTTTTGTGATGGTAGAGAGGAGTTGTTTGGAGGTTTACTTGATTCCACTAGGTTCTTCTCAGGAGCCATTTGACTTAGGTTACTTGAAGTTGATGTTTATTTAGTGATTTCCATGTTCTTCTTGTATTGAGATCTTGTTTGAACCATAAAATAGAGATCATTTGATCTTGATCTTAGGCACAAAAGAGAAGAACTAGGAAAGTCTAAGGATCAAAAGTGATGATGGGTATGAGATAAATGGGAGATGGATGATGCAGATGAATGAAACTCTTGAAGAACTTTGGGGAGATGCTAAAATTTTTAGAGCTTTAAATGATCTAATTTTGATTAAGCATAGTTTGACTAGGTGTATTAAGCCAAACAAGATGATAATGAACTTGTAAACCCTAGAAAGTTGTGTTATCCTAGAGCAAAATTATACAAGAGAATGATTTGACTAAGTGTGTTAAGCCAAATGAAGTTATTTTGGACTTGTAAACCTTAGGAAGTTGTGTTATTCTAGAGATAAATTTTCTCAAGAGGATTGATGATTTTGACTAAGTGCATTAAGTCAAACAAGGTGATGATGATTTTTCCTATAAGTTTAGCATGAATGATGTTTCAAAGCTTACAAGAGTTTTTTGGTGAAATGGGATTTGATTTTGATGATTGAGAGATGGATGAGAGTGATAATTTTGATCCTAGACTTGACCTAGACAAGACTGTTTCTTACAAGACCTTGGTATTGAAGAACATGACATACTTCCTATGTGAGAGAAGATTTTTTTTTGAAAAAAGTGTTGGATTATGTTGATAATAGAGCTCATACAAACTTGGGTTGTTCTTTGAAGCCTTCTTGTATAAATTATATACCAATATTTCTCTATCTTCAAGAAGCATTTCAAGATGCTCCACACAAGCTTTTGGGCTAATCTTTTTGAATCTTCATTTGTTGATTTTGATTTTATGGGAAATCATTTGAGAGAACACATTTGTGAGGTCCAATTGTCCTTATGTTTGTTTAATGAGTTCCTTTTATCATAAAAAATTTCTTGATTATGATTTCAAATTAAATGTCTATAGCTCAATTCTTTTTCATTCGACAAGGTCCATTATGTGAAAATCAAGAGCACTGTTTCCTAGGTTGACTTTAGTGAAAACAAATGATGATTAAACCTAAGTACTTAGAAACCTCTAAGGATATAATCCCTAGGGCAAGCAAGAGCACTTAGATTTGTGAAAGGATATTTGTTTCCTCCAAAGGGTTTAAAATTTTGAAGCCTTTTGTGAATGCTTATTTTCATTTGTTTTGAGACCCAAGCAATGTATTTTTTGATTCCAAGAACATGTACAACCCTAGGATGAAAAGGAAATATTTTGTTGGGTTCCCACTTGGATAAATCCAGTTGTGCATATTTAGTGTGGATGATTAGATGCTTGACCACACTAGCTCCCCTCAACGGCAAACACTTCTTGGGTCAGCCAAGCATCAATACCCATGAAACTCCCATGGCATATTTTTCATCTCTACAATAGAACCACATGTATACGTGGGGAAGCTTTAAAGGACATGACCTTTTGCACCAACAAAATGGTTAAGGATTTGGCCTTTGCTAAACAATGGTTTTAATTCATTATTTCTGTTCATAGGAGGACCCATACGGTGAGAGACCATTGCTTCCCTTCTCTTTGGAGCCAACCACGTGATATTGGGTTTTGTTCCAGTACCAACTTTTATATCCCGGTTGGAAATACACTTGTCCTTAGTGTGTTACTGGTTGGGTCATTCCCTTGGGTGATTACTTTTTCCCACAAGGAAAGCCGTCTAAGATAAAAAAAATTGAGCAAACATACTCATAGTTTGATCAACCATTTTTTAGAAACAAAGGAAGAACACACGCAATAGGCTTACCCACACTTGCAAGATGTTTTGTTCAATTTTAATCCCAAAATTAAATGTGGAGGTAATTACTTTACTCAACTTAAGATCATCAAAATAACTTTTGATTCTCAAGATCGTCATGAGGCATGAGAGAAGCGCATACACTTTTGATGGTATTACTTTGATATTTTAAGTCCATAAAGAAAAAGTGAGTTCTTTTTATAGCACCAAATAAAATATGGGATTTTCCTTGTTCAATTATTAAATCTAAAAACCAACGTAAGTTTGTTCTAAAATTATTTTTAAGCCTTTTGTTTTGAAAACTTTGAAAGAAAAATTGTATTGTTCTTTTTATGGACCAAAAAGAAATTAAGTGTTCCCTAAAGCATGAAAGATAACAAATTTCTTAATAGAGATTGAGAATTATTTAAGAGTGTTAATCAGCACTAAAGTATTCAAAAATACTTGGTATAAGATAAAAATAATGGCATAATGTAACCTTCCACTTTGCTTTCCTTCCTTCCCTAACCTGAAAAATGATTAAAACCAAGAGATACAGAGATAGTAAACATGTTAGTAGGTCAAAAAGCTGAAAACAAAAAGGCACATGTGAAAAAAAAAATTGAACTTTTTACTATCACCCAACGATGCAGTTAGCAAATGCGGTGGAGTTTAGAAAATCTAGTGGAATAATATAGCATTGCATGTGACTGAGAGGGGTACTTTGCAGTAGGTAAAAGAGTGCAAAGGCGGTGCTATTTCAACCCAGTGGCGTAGTTTGGAGTTTAAAAACCCATGGTGTAGTTTGTAAATTTGAAATTCGTGGCCGAGAAGACTCTGATGGAGGAGTTTAGAATTTTGAGCAGTGCAATATAGCACTGCTTGTCTGATATCGGTGCAATATGGCATTGTCGGACTGTGAGCAGTGCAATTTTCTATAGGCACAAAAAAAATGTCAAAAAACCATGGATTTTGGGAAAAACGTGATGAATTTCTCCAAATTAGCCCTCCTTCTAGTGGCAAAATGTGAACCCCAATCCTACACCTACATAAACATAGAAAACAAACACAATGTTAGATCAATATGCAAGTTAAGATAAAGATTCCCCATTGAATCCATTTGCAATGCTCAAATAGGAAAGAAAATGACAAGATGAACAAAGAAAGAAATGAAATCCTATTTTAAGATGCAAACTCTTGATCCCATGGGGGAGTAGGTGCTAAGTGTGTATAAATTGGCCCTTTCCCAACTCCTTTGTAAGCTTGATGATTATTTGGTGATGGTTGTAGCTCCTTGATGATATTTAGGCATAACCTAGCTATGAAACCATAAAAATGATGAACACTTGCTATGAAGTAAATAAAATTAGCTCTTAATGTGAAGAGAGTAACTTTGCTCAAATTGTGGATGAAATGAAGTATAGTAGACTTGTTTGGATTGTGGATGAAGAATGAGAGGAAGAGACTCTCATTTATAGATTTCCAAATTGAAAAAGAGAGTTAAATTGAGCAATCTGGGATCATTCAACATCCAATGGTCAAGTGCCACTTGTCAAGATGTGAATGGGTGAAGGTTGTGCACATTTTGATGAAAGTGTCAATAAAAGATATTAGGTGGAATTTGAAATTGACGAAATGACATGTAAGAGTGAAAAAAGAATGAAATAAATGCCACTTGGCTCAATGCACAAGGACATGTAAGAGGAGTGAATGCTTTGTTGGAAGGACAAATCCACTTGGATTTGAATTCCGATTTGAAGGAAAATTCCTCCCTCATTCCATGTTTGAGAGAAAATAGGAAATTTAATAAATCAAAGTAATTGATTTATCATGCATGTTGTATTCTCTAGATAGTGTGACATATTTTAGGATTAAATTAATCCAAGATTAATTAATTTAATGAGGATTTAGGAGATGTGAAAATTTAGACTTAAATTTATGAGTTAATTTAAATAAAATTGAGAGGAAGGGTTTAATTAAATAAATGTTTTGATTTATTTAACTAAAGGGGATAATGTTAGATTATTAAATCAAATAAGGTTTTAATTTATTCAATTTAATAAGAGGACTTCAGAGATTTAATTTAAATATAAAAAATTACTTAAATGAACAGAGATTTATGGTTAATTAAATTAAATTGATTAATTTAATCAATAGGGAAGAATGAATTAATTAGATAGATAATGATTTATTTAATTAAGAGATGAAAAGTGATGACAAGATGGGAATATGATTTAGGATGAAACAATGTTAGTAATCAGGATCAAGTGTGTCTGTCAATTTTCCATGTCTATAGTATGCACTTGTGAATCTGAAAATAATTGGAAGGAGCTTTGAAATGCTAGAAATTTTGACTTTAATCCTCACTATGACTCACTCTCCAAGCTAGGTGAATCAATCCAAAATCTAGGTTTTTGTGCAAGAACATGAATCTGGCAAATGGGTATTTGAATTTCCAAAAATCTGAATTTTGACCTAAAGTGGGATTCATTCGCCAAAAGTGGCGAATCAGTCTTGTTAGGGTTTTTTGAAACTTCAAGATCTAAATTTTCTCTTCTCAGTCTACTCAATCTTCCTCTGCAAGTTTTTGGATCCAAATCTATGTAAATCAACCTGTAGGTGTTCTCCAATGTTCTCCAATGCTTAATGACAACTTTGACAACTTTTAAGCACTTTTAGAACTTTCTCCAAGCTTTCTCCTTAAGTTTTTTTAATCAAAACCTTCAAATAATACGCTAAAGAGGGGAAAATGTTGTTTTGTTAGTGGATAGGGGTTTGCATTGGTCAAACCTCTTTTTGGTAATCAAACCCTGAAATAGAATGAAATATGAATGGAGAATGATGAATGAACAAAATATGATGTTGGAACTCACCAAACCCTAGAAATGAAGTGTTGCAAACATGTATGAGATGGCTCTAATGGATGTAGATCTTGACTCTTTCTTGAATCTGGTAGATCTTTAATGCAATGGTAGCTTGAATCATAAAACCCTACATCGCAATTGTTAGCTCAAAAATAAACATAATGCATGAAATATTTGACATGATCCTTGATGATTGAATGATGCTCTAAAATGCTTGATAATTTACCCTTGAATGCTCTTGTGAACTTAACTTTTCTATTAGGATGCTCATTCAACTTGCCATGTGTAAATGAGTGAAAGAAACTTGTATTTATACTTAATTTTGATTTTGGGCCACATGCTCGACTCATTTTCCCCAGGTGGCGAATGAACCCCATTAGGCATAATTTATGGGACCCTTTTAAAAAATGCATACAAAGGTGTGAAACCAAGTTCGGGACCCAAAAACCTAGGTGGGAATCATTCACCCAAGGTGGAGAATGAGTCCCAAATCACTACATTTGGGCCACACAAGCTGAAAACAATTGAATTATGATTGTATGTTGATTTATAGTGTGAAGATTATCCTTGAAAATATGCATTAAATGCAGCTTGTGGATGTAAATTAAGGCCAATTAAATCATAAGAAAGAACAATTATTAAATAAAACCATATAAAAGTGTGAAAGTGTGTTACAACACTTTACAACACTCCAAATAAGGCATCAATAAGCCCATTTAGTTCACAAGGACCCAAGACCTAATGTGAATATGTTAGACATATTACAACACTAAATTAAAGCCAAGTTAGGGGGGATATTTTTCCATCATTACACAATAATGAACCAAAAGCCCATCTGAACATACAAGAACAACCTATAGAAAAACCTCTTACAATTTCCTACAAGAGACCATGATATAACAGAAACAATCTTGTTGTCCCTCCTAGAGTCAAACAAGTTTACAAAGTTAAAGAAAAAGTGGCTGAACAACCTCATATTATTTCTTCTATTCCTCCCAAGGAAGAAAAGAAACCTACGATTGACAAACCCACTCTTATAGAAACACAAATTGACAATAGAATGAAAAGGAATTGAAGTACTAAAGAGTGTATGTGTAGAATTTGTGCTATTTCTCATAAGTTACAAACTCAAGAAGATAGGAACAACATAGAAAATCAAAATTTGAACTTACCTAAATCAATGCATGATGAATTTATACCCTCAATGCAACATAAACAAGAACATTTCATAGACATTGTCATTTGACCTCCCATTGTGATAAATTTAGATGATGAAAGTACATTGCAAATATTTATGAAGAAGTGCATGATGAGTTGAATACCTTGTTTTCTTCTTCTATGAACTTAAATGATACGTCTCTTAAAAAGAGTGTTGAACTTGGTGCTTCCCCTACTTTGGAATTTGTCTTTGTCCCTTTAGCTAGTTGTCTTTCTTCTGTTTATAAAGACCGAGATTGGGATGCAAATGACCTACTTTATGTTGACTCACATGCACCTAACTAGTCCTTTGCATTTTCATGGTTTCTTTATGTGATTGCATGTGCATAATCTAATCCCTTGTAATGTTTTTTTTGATGTATATATCTCTTTTTGTGAATTCCTATATGTGTACCTTCATTCTTCTCTATGTTGTAAGAATTTTTAATTTGTCTTGTGTTTTCCTTTAATGGATGACAGCAAGCATCGAGACAGCCATGTCTCGTCCATGTTGATCGAAAAAAAAATATTTATCTTTTTCATCTGTCTTGTATTTTCCTTTTGAGGATGATGGAAGGTGTTGAGACAACCATGTCTCTTCCATGTTGTCCCAAAATTGTTTCTTTTCCCTTTTCATTTGTCTTGTATTTTCCTTTGTGGATGATGCAAGGAATCAAGACAACTATGTCTCTTCAATGTTGACCCAAACGATTTTATTTATATTTTTTATTTGTCTTGTGTTTTCCTTTTAGGGATGACGCAAGGCATCGAGACATTTAGGTCTCTTCCATGTTGATCTGAAAGGATTTTTCTTTGTTTTCCATTTTCTTTGTGTCATTCTTCCACTTCTATGAGTATTTAGGGAATGTTGACAACTCCATGCTCTATTACAACATTGTAGAAAAGACATACTAACCCTGAAGCCATAGATCCCTTATGTATTCTTGGGGGAAACCCTTCCTATTTCATGACACAACTCTATTTCGGAAACATATGAATTGGCATAGGGTTTTCTGAGGAAAGCTCACATGTCTTAGGATGAAAATTGGCTACTTTAAATTAGTTTCTCATAGAAATGGTGTAGTGACAACTTTAAAGTGGTAGCATACATAAATGACATATTTTGACATATTTCATGGCATGATTTTCTTTTTTCTTATGAAATGTTCTTTTCTTGGTGGTTTCATTGGGTTTGATGTCCTCCAAGAGTGTGATATTTATAACCATAAGATCTCCCTTCATGGAATGATGCGAATGAGTCATGCCATAAGTGGCGATCTGATATCCATGTCTTTTTCTCTCTTAGAGACATTAGGCACAATAATCCCTAAGAAGAAGACCTAACACGAACAAAAAAAAATCCCCTTTAACAAAAAATTACATACATGACATTACAAAAGCATTTACATAAAGCATTACATTGTAGTGCCTTATCGAAGTTGTCAGGAGGATGACTTCAATATGGTATGGGAGGCTAAGATGATTCTCTCATTTTTACCTCATTGGGACAACTCACCTAGTGGATACACTAAGGTTCCACTACCCCAAACTGAGCAACGCACATTATGGACAAACAACCTTGTTCCACATTGCATTGAAATGATTGTGCTTGATCCTTTTCTTTTCTTTTTTTCTTGGCCTTTGACAAGGTATGATCAGGTATATTTCTTATTGTTCTATACTTAAGTGTCTTGAATGTCTACTTTAACTTGTGAGTTTGACATGGGGTCATCATCTCACTAAGTTGGGAGAAAAATTTAGTAACAAAAAAGTATCCTTTTTCCTTACTTTATTTGGTAATAATTATCATTGAATTACCCTAATGTTGCCTAGGCTTAGTGTTGTAATGTGTTGTAACACATTCAGATTGATCTTGGGCCCCCTTTCTAATAAAATGTACTTAAACTGTACCTTATTTAAGGTGTTGTAAAGTATTGTAATACTCTTTCACATTTATCTAGGGTCTCCTTAATTGTGGTTAATTACAGTTAATTCTAGCCCCT
This sequence comes from Sequoiadendron giganteum, assembly GCA_007115665.2. Lineage (NCBI taxonomy): Eukaryota > Viridiplantae > Streptophyta > Pinopsida > Cupressales > Cupressaceae > Sequoiadendron > Sequoiadendron giganteum. Next base: position 276,644,010 of record CM021104.1, on the reverse strand, counting down.
TTAATTTGAATTTAAGCCTTATTTGTGACACCTTTCGAGGATCCATCCTGACACCCATAATTCAATTTGTAAAACATTTAATTGGGAAAATTTAAGGTCTTATAAATTGGTGCTAGGACCCATTCACCCTAGGTGGTGAATGGGTCCTCCCTCTATGAAACCCCACTTTCTTTGCATATCTGACATGTTGTTTTGATGTTCTTTCACCTCTCAAAGGAGTGGTCCTGAAAACTTGTTCCACGACCCATTCGCCTTGGGTGGTGAATAGATCTTCCTTTAATAAGGATCCCCCTTTTGAATTTGATTCTGGTGATATTTTAATAACATTCATTTCCAGATCTAGTATTTGCTTGAATTGTTTGAATTTTTGAGTTAATATCTAGATTTAGTATAAATTGTTAGAGTAATAAGTTATTATACTTAATTAATTATATCATACTGGTTAATTAATTAAGTCACTTATTCCTTAATTTGCTTAAGCTAAACTTAGGCACATTAATAATTGATTAATTATTTAGTGTGCACACTAGGGTTTCATTTAGGGTTTCTTGATCTCCTTCATAAGGATTGATCTCTTTGTAATAATTGATTCTCAATAATGCATTTTTACTTTGAGGTTTACAAAACATCTTCTTTGGTTCTGCATGTCTTTTGCATGTGATAGGTGACTGCATGCAGGTGATCTTGGTTTCTAACATGGTATCAGAGCTCCAGACCTGCAGCTGCCTGTTCGTGATCTGAAGATATGGCTTTTCAGTGAGTTTCAAGTGCAAGGGTTTCCACAGGCATCTTTTTTGCAAGATCTAGGGGTAGCCAATTTTTTGAGACACTAAGGGCTCAAAGGGATGTTGCCATCACGTTCGTAGTGCCCCAATACCCTAGAAACGCTAGTCAAATCATCGATTTCGGAGCAATTGGTTTTTGAGGCAAAAAAAATTGCCAGGGAGGCCGTACGGCGTCCCCAACATGCTCCTCGAGGCATGAAAATCGAAAAAAAAATCAAAAAACCTACATTTTTGGGGAATCACATCAGCACCTATAGTTCACAAGGTCCTAATGTGGGGCAGCCACAAGGCGGCCGCCCGCTCGCCACCACCGCCGATGGCTCCTCCCTCCAACACCGTCGGTTCCCGCCCAGCCCCCGCGGGCTCCCACAGGCTCACCTCGATCATATGGAGGACCAGGGGCCCTCGGCCAGCCCCTGTGGGCTTCTTCTCTACCACCAAGGTCCTATGGAGGACCAAGGGCTCTGTCCCAACCCTCTGCCCTGCGCCCACGATCACATGGGTGACCAGGGGCCCAATTTTTTTTGCAAGGGGGCAAAATTTTTGTGGCGATGGCCAGATGGCCGTCAAATTTATCCTCATGAACCACTGATTTCAGCATGACATCAACGATCATATGGCACCTCTTTGCCCCCTCCTAACCCTAATTTTCCCTAAAGGAGCAATTTTTTTTGTTTTGGCATAACTTGGGCAGATGGTATCGAAAGTGGGCAAACGAGATATCGCCGGAAAGCTAGTTCCAAGTACTTTCCTGTGGTGTAGTTTATTTTACAATATTTTTCTATTTTACTACATTTACTTCTGTTTGAAGTCAGATTTTTATGTTATGCTTGCAATCTCATAACTTTTTCCCACGATCTCCGATTTTTGCTATCTTTGTGGCGTTGGAAAGGTATTGAGGAGCTCTATGTTGTTGTCCATGCAATTTTTTTCTATATCTTTCCCAGGTTTATCGTTAATCCAGATTTGGCCTGATGGGTGTTTTGGAGATTATGTGTATGTTTTGGGAGTTGGGAGAGTGCACCTTGCATCTTTGCACTTCATTTCAGTATCACATTCATTCAATAATCGAATGTTGCTTCATAGATTCCAGGGTTGTTACCATTTGGAGTTTTCAAGTGTTCCATGGCATCGGGTCTGTTGTTGCATCATTATGATTCTAATATGGTTTCTTGTAGATAGAAGTATCTTTCCTTGCTTTCCAGATTGTAGTTCTAGTGTTACTCTACAGTGTTCTTCCAGCGCTTCTTTGCAGAATGTCATCACATTGTAGGGGTGTTTTGTCCCACTGGGTTTTCCTTCTCTACCTCATTCTTACATTTGTTAATGGGTACCTGATCAAGCCTAGTTGCCGAGACCCATCCTTGCTTGCATGCATCTTCTTCTAGTGTTTTAGCTTCTTCCTAAGTTCATCTTAAGGGGGGGTGTTCGAGTAATAGGATTGATCTCTTTGTAATAATTGATTCTCAATAATGCATTTTTACTTTGAGGTTTCCAGAACATCTTCTTTGGTTCTACATGTCTTTTGCATGTGATAGGTGATTACATGCAAGTGATCTTGGTTTCTAATGTAAATAAGGGGTTAATTCACTATTTTTCTCCTTATAGTGTAGAAAAATGGATCCCTTGAAAATTTCACACTTGTTTGGGCCCTCCTTGTGAATTTTGGCTTAATGTTGCCTGGATTTAGTGTTGTAATGTGGATGACACATTCACATTAAGTATTGGGCAGTTGTGAACTAATGGATTTTAAAGGTACCTTGCTAAAGTGTTGTGAAGTGTTGTAACCCACTTTCACACTTTTTTAGGGTTTTATTAAACATAATAAATGCCTTTTTAATGAAAATAAACATTAATCTTGCCTCATTTGGAGTGTTGTAAAGTTTTGTAACACAATTTCACACTTCTCTAGGCTTGTCATTAATAATTGAGCTTTCTTGTGCTTTAATTGGCCCTATTTTGCATCCACAAGCCTCATTTATTACATCTTTTCAAGGATAATACCAACACCAATCAGTAACTAATCATAATTAAGGTGTTTTTGGCTTGTGTGGCCTAGATTTATGGATCTAGGACTCATTCACCACCATGGGGGAATGGGTCCCACCTAGATCTTTTGTCCCCAAACCAGTTTTCACATATTCCTAAGCACTTTTGGTTTTTGGTCCAATACATTATGTCTGATGGACTCATTCACCACTTTGGGTGAATGAGTCCCATGTAACCAAAATTCAAATTTAATTCAAAATTTTCATGTGATTTTCTTCTCCTAGATCTTATGTCAGCTTGTAATGTTGTAATTTTGGGAATTCTTGCATAATTGTGTATAAATACAAGGTTCTTTCACTCATTTTCACCTAAGGATTTTGTGAGAGCATTACTAATAACAATTAGGTTCACAATAGCAGTCAAGATAATTCAAGAGAATTCAAGGGTATATTATCAAGCATTTTAGAGCAGCATTTAAGTTCCAATCATCATGTCAAATATTTCACATATCATGTTTGTTATTGTGCTAACAATTGGGATGTAGAGTTTATGATTCAAGCATGTATTTCAAGAAAGAGTCAAGAACCACATTCCTTGCAGCCATTTCAAGCATATTTATAAAACCTTATATCTAAGGTTTGGTGAGTTGCAACATTATATTTTTTTCATTCATCATTCTCCATTCTTATTTTGTATCATTTCAAGGTTTAATTACCAATAAGGGATTTGACCAAGGAAAACCCCTCTAAACTAACCCAACAACATTTTCCCTCTCCTTTGTTTGTGATTTGTAGGTTTAGGTTGTATATTTCACAAGGAGAAATATTGGAGAAAATTTGTCAAGTGATCAAAGTTGTCCAAGTTGTCATCAACACTTGGAGAAACTTGGAGAAGACTTACAGGTGGCAATTTGCAGGTTCAGATCCAGAAATCACTCAACAAGAATAGAGTAGGATGAGAAGAACAAAATCAAATCTTAAACTTCTAGAAAAGCATAAGTGGACTAATTTTCCACAAGTGGTCAATGAGTCCCACTCTATAGGCCTGACAAAGATTTTTATAGATCTGGGTACTCTTTTGGTAGAAACCTGTTCTAGCACATTTTTCCAAAAATAGGACTCATTCGTCCAACTTGGAAAATGAGTCTTAGTTGGCCTTGACAATATATTTTTTAGTGATTCAAACCTCTATTTTTCATTCTCCAATTTTCCAGGTGCACACTTTCTATCATTTTCATTTTTTTTTTATTTCATTCATCTTTCTAGGTCATTTAGGGTTAGTTTGCACTCAATTAAGGTTTTTTTTAATATCTTGCATAACATTATCTTTTCCAAGTCTAAACTTGGTGGTGAACCCATTATTAGATCTCATTCAGCCTTTGGGACAACCCTCTTGCAAGATCTCTTTCTCCTTTACAAAGTGATCTAAAGGGTTTGTTTTTGAGTGAAGTATGTGAAGATTGCCCCTTTCCTTCTAGGTCCAAAACCCTAGAGGTAAAAGAGAGGGAAGACAAGTTTCACAATTTCACTCCTAACAAGATCTAGGAAGTTTAATAAGATTCCTAAGAATTTAAGTTTTCAAGAATTAGAGCATTCCTAGAGCATTTCAAAGGCATTTCAAGGCAGATTATCAAGAGTCTATTGCAACAATTCAAGATCATTTCATCATTTCAATGGTTTAGTGCATTCATGCATTTTGTTGTGTTAAGATAGTTGATGAAGCATTGAATATCTACTTGCAAGAATTGTTTCACATCTAAGATCTACATTCTTCATGTCCACTACATGTTAGATTGCAGATTTACACTCCAAGACAACTTCCAAGGTATCATCAATTACATATTTCATGTTCATGCTTCAATTACATTATTTCATCATTTGGTTTGATTACCTACAAGGGGTTTGACTTAGGCAAACCCCTATTCACTAACAATCAACACGTTTTTCTCCTCTTGAATGTGTGTTTGTAGATTTATAGATTGAAGATCAAGTGGAGAATAAATTTAGTGCAAAGTTACTATATCGCCAAAAACTATATACCTTTGAAGAAAAGAACAATTTTGTGCCCGTTTTGGTCCTAATTTAGGTCCCATTTCACCAACTATCATCGTAAAACAACATTTATAGGCCCCTAAAGTTGTTAATTTTTACTTGCATGCCTATTATACCCAAGGGATCATTCAAACTCTGACAAACATCATCAAAACCAATCAAAAATTGTCGTTCCCACTCAAAAATTCTTTAGTGGTACTAGGTCACCCAAGTTCATGACCCATAGTCCTTTTTGAGGATTTTTGAAGTTTAAAGAAGGAAAATGAATAATTAATCATAAATATCTAATGGGTATCAGCTTCTTAGGTAAAAATTCCTGACAATTAGGTTATGTTTCTTATGTATACTTATTTTTGGGACATTTTGCAGCTCTCTCGAGCTTAGACATTTTTCACATCCAACTCCAAAAATCAAGTGCAAAAACATCTTCCTCAAGAATATTCATCTCTCACACAAGAAAAGTTGAAGCTTTTGGACAACAAATTATTGATTTTTGTAGGTCTTGCAGCTCACTTCACAACCAAGATCACTCATTGACAAAGGTTGGACATAGATGCCTGTGGAGATACATGGAGAAATCTAGGTTGAGGATGGGCAACTAGCCACCAAATCACTCCTAAAGATTGATTTCAAAGTGCCTCCATCTTCTACTTTCAACCCATTTTCATATTTGAGGTTTACATCCCATTTGCATTCCTTTTTACATTCATTTGTAATGGTGTAGGGTTTCTAGGGTTTAGATTCTTGCATCATTTCAAATCTTTTACATATATCTTATACTAGCACAACAGAATAGGGTTTTTCTTTGTTTCAGGTTTTCTTAGTCCTAGACACACTCAGGGATAGGGTTTTATGCAGATTGTCCATTTCATTTCAAGTTTATATACAAAATAGGTGTTTGACCAAGGAAAACCCCACATTAGAAAAACAAATATATTCAATTTTGTAGGTTATTTTGCAAGTTCTGAGCAAGATTATCGTGAAAAAGTAGAATATAGACCAAAGCCCATTATGTCCACTTTTGGTTTCTCAAAAAAGCAGAAAGGGACTAGGTCACCCATAATGGAGACCTAGTCCCACTGAAGCTTTTTGAAACTAAGAGTTGTAGATTGAGGGACCCAGTTGATAGAAATGGCTTCTAGAGCAGATTTCCCAAAAAGGGACTAGGTCGCCCCACTTGGCGTAAGTGTCCCAACTGGATCAAAACCTTGATTTTCTAGTTTTCCAGTGACTTCCACAATCTCAGCTTCTCCCCTCTTCAGTTTCTAGGTGCACTTGTTTGATTTGTTAGGTTAATTTGCTCATATTGCTTTCATTTTATGAATGTTGTATTACATCATGTGTTTTCTAGCAACATAAGTGTTATTAGTCTAGGTTAAGTAGTTAAATTTTCATAGCACATTTCAGCACCTTTGCACATCTCACTCACATATTCAATACCTTAGCATTGAATGAATCGCAAGATGTGGTACCGTTGGAGGTGAAAGAAAACCCTATTCCTTCTAGTTGAAACACTAGAAAGTTGTAGAGGACTCACTCTTTTACCCCACACAAAGCAGCCAAATTTTGCGGTTCATTTTGGTAAGCCTACATTTCAACACATTACATACTTCTAATTTTAATTGCATTTTCATACTAGGAGTTCTTTCTTTAGCATTGAATTGAATGTTGCATTGTGTTAACAAGTATCCTAGAGTTTTCCATCTTGCATTAGTGAAAAAGAATCCTATTTGGCATTCATTTTCTTGCATGACACCAAAATTTGACATATATCTTATACCTCTGCATGTTAGCTTCCAGAAACTTTCATTTTTCATCAAAAAATACATCAAAAACTCAAAAAACTTCATACTAGGACTAAGTCGCCCACCTGGGCGACCTAGTCCTAGTAGACATTTTGCATTAGTAAGTTTTGCATTTGCTTTCTAGATTTTTTAATTTCTGCTTCCTTCTATTAATGCTTGGTTTCAGTTTTGTTCCTCTCCATTTTATGGTTATTATTAGCTTAAAATGACATTTATGAGTAAGGCTTTACATGTTCCATTTTCTTCTTTAGTCCCTAGTTCTTTCAAGGTCAGTTCTGTGAAACATACACTTGAAAACATACACATCTCACATGATACAATGCACACACTTCTTCACTATAGGAACACTATATCATATAAATCTTTTAGTAGTGATGATTTTGATAAGTTAGATAAATCTCTTGAAAGCTTCCTCTCACTCACTTCATCCACTAAGGTTGGTGATGATGTAGTTACAACTCCCCCACCCTTGTCTTCCAAACCTTTTAGTTGTGGCGATATGGGTATTATAGATGATGTCCTCCAAGATTTCATCTCCCCTACTTCATCCACTATGGTTTGTTGTGATGACCAAACTACAACAAAATATGTCAATGTGATCCAACCCCAATTCGTTCTTTACCCACATTCTCCTAACCCTCCAACCCCATCCCAACCTGATTTTACCCTTTACCCTCCTAAGAATGATACCATTTCCCACACTCATTATACCCGTAATAACCCACATCCCCAAAAACAATCTTCCTCCACTTCCCTACCATTACCCAACCCCATCTTACCGCAACTCCTTGTTTCAACTCACAAATCAAGGAGTATGATTTGGTTGAACAACTTAAAAATACTCCCACCAAAATCTCCCTTTGGGATCTTCTTGAAAATTCCCCTATCACTCCGTGCTTCAAACTGCCTTACAATAGATAGTGGTCCCTCTTGCTATGAATTCTAATGATGTGGCAGCTCTCCTAAATGACATAAACACAAATAATGTGGATATTAATTTCTATCAACATGAGCTACCACCATTAGAATTATACCAAAAAAATGAAGCCTTTATGATTATAGCCCAGTATGATCGGATAGGTATGAAAAGGACCCTTGTTGATAATGGCTTTCCCCTAAATGTGTGTAGTGTGAAGCTTCTTGATAGGTTAGATGTGGACTGATCACAAATCCAATTTGGTTCCTTATCCATTAGAGGATTTGATAACGTTACCAGGCAACCTCTTAGTATCATCACCTTACCCATTACTATGGAAATGGTTACATTGTAGACCCCTATCCATGTCATGTCATATGACCTTTCTTATAATCTCCTCTTGGGATGACCATAAATACATGAGATGCATTCGGTACCCTCGACCCTTCACCGCAAAATGAAATATGTATATAATAATTTTTTTTATCAAATTGACATAGATCCCAAACTTGAGAGTTGCTTGCAACTCAAAAAGGGAACATCAAGTCCTCTCCATACCTTAATTCCTACCTCCATTATTTCCCCTCCTGAGAAGGACCATCCTGAAGATAAAACCAAGTTTAATTTACTTGGTGACGATTGGGGCTCCTTAGACTTTATGGATGTGGTTATGATCTTGTGAAGCAATTGGGTTACAATGGTAAAGGATGTGGCAAACATGAGCAAGGAATCTATGTCCCCATTGAACCTAATACACAAGGAACTAAAACCTATCTAGGGTTTTCCTTTTCTAAAGCTACAAAATCTAGTCAACAACCCTCTCTCCACATCAATACTATATCATGCACATCAAGAACCAATCTTACACTCAAGCCCCCTAAATTTCTTAATGTGGATGCTCCCATCTTCACCTATGTTCATGGTGATGACAATTTAAAACATTTGCTAGGTTCTTTGGATAAGCCTTCTCGCTCCACAAGACATGCCTCTTGTGCTATGTTGAGTTCTAAGCCTACTGTTAGTACTATTAATGAACCTCACACCAGCTTGGAACCATATGATCCTAAAATTCTTGTCTAATGCACTCCGTTTAGGAGATACCCTTGATATACGAATGGATATTGACGACAAGGACAAAATAATTAAAATTGGGAAGTGCCTTGATGATGAAGAGCAAGAGAATCTTTCACCCTTGCTTCATTCCTTTCCTGAGCTATTTGCTTGGAAATATTTTGACATGCTAGGAATAGATCCCCAGATAGTTACTCATAATATTGTCCTTGCTGAAAATGCTAAGTCCGTTCACCAAAAGATTTGAAAAATGAATCCTAAGGTCATCTTGCATGTTAAAGGAGAAATTTAGAAACTCCTTGACGTGGGTTTCATTCACTCTATTGATTATTCTCCTTGGATTTAAAACATTGTCACGATGGACAAACCCGATAATCAAGTTAGGATATGTACATATTTTATAGACCTAAATAAGGCCTCTTTAAAAGACGACTTTCCTCTTCCTAACATCAATATGATCGTGGATTCCACTGTTGGGCATTCTTTTTACCTTTATGGATGGATTTTCAAGGTATAACCAAATGTTCATTAACCCACAAGATCAATACAAAATGGCTTTTACATCTGCTTGGGGCACATTTTTTTGGGTTATGATACCTTTTTTTTTAAAGAATGTTGGCGCTACTTATTAGCGAGAAATGACCTTAATCTTCCACGATTACATTCAAAAATTCTTGGAAGACTATGTTGATGACATTCTTGCTAAATCCTTAACCCACCAAGATAATGTGAGCGTCCTCCACCAAATTTTTGAGTGTATGCATAACTATAACATGCACTTAAATCCTAGAAAGATTGTCTTTGGAGTAGATAGTGGTAAAATTTTAGGGTTTATCATATCTCATAAAGGCATCGAGGTGGATACAAAGAAAATTGATGCTATCATCAATATGCCACCTCCTCATAACATTTCCCAATTACGTACATTACAACCTAATGAATACAAGCCATTAGCCATTTTGTCACTTGCTTATTTGATCGTACATTACCCTTTACTCACCTCCTTAAAAAGGATGTCAATTTCAATTGGAATGATGATTGTAAAAATTCCTTTGAGAGTTTGAAAAAATACCTCATAACTCCACCTATTTTACAGCCTACTATACCCAACCAACCTTTCATCCTTTATATTGTTGCTTCTACCCATGCTCTTGCCACCTTGTTGGCTCAACAAGATTCCAATAGTAAAGATCATCCTATCTATTATATTAGTAGAATGCTTCTTGATTACGAGACTCATTATTCCCCAATTGAAAAACAATGTCTAGCTCTTGTATTCGCTACTAGTAAGTTGCAGCATTACTTACTCAATGCTGAAGTACAAGTGATGAAAATGTTTAATCCTTTAGGATATCTTTTCACTAAAATAGATCTTTCAAGATGTCTTGCTAAATGGGTCATGTTGTTAACCGAGTTTGACCTTAAGTTTATTTCTCAAAAAGAAATCAAAGGTCTAGCCTTAACTGACCATTTAGCTGATGCTCCTTCACCATTAGCGTTACCCACCAATGGCTCATTCCCTGATGATAGTGTGCTTACTATAGACCTTCCTACATAGGAATTGTAATTTGATGGATCCAAGTGTAGAACAAGCTTCGATGCTAGAGTTATCCTAATTCCACCTATTGGTAAGCCTATTCCCTTATCCTATCATCTCAATTTCCTATGTATGAACAACACAATTGAGTATGAGTTAAGGGTTACGCACTGCTCTTGTCATGAGGTTTAAAAATATTAAGATCTATGGTGATTCACAATTAGTCATCAAACAAATCAATGGTCTCTATCAAACTAAACATGATAAACTCTTACAATATAACTATCTAGTTCAGATTAATTTATTAGAAATTTTTGACTCCTTTTACCATTGATAACATCCCTCACAAAGACAATCACCATGTGGATGCAATGGCTAGTGCAGCCTCTCTTATCTCTCCTGTTGACCCCTCTGAACATTTCGTCTTTACAATTCATCCTATTATGAAACCCTCCATTAGTGATCGACCTACTGATATTTGTCCCACTTTTTCCAATAATTTGTGTGAGTTGTATGATGCCATCTATAATTATCTAAAAGATGGTACTATTCCCGAACCCACCACTAAATACGCCTAAAAAAGTTAGCCACTAAGTATATCATCCTTGTAGACACATTATACCAAAGATCCTCTAATGGAACCCTTCTATGATGCCTCAATGATGTAGAAACTCATATTTCCCTCTAACAAACCCATTCTTGTACTTGTGGAGGAAATTTTGGAGGAAAAACCTTAGTGCAAAAACTTCTTTGTATGGGATATTTTTGGAAAAACATGGAAAAAGATTTAATATGCGTATGTTAAGTGATGTCATCAATTCTAGGAACATAGTCATTTGATCCACGCTCCTGCTTCAGAGCTTCATTCCCAAATACATATCTAGTTGTTCTCTGTGTGCGGCTTGGACCTAGTTGGTAAAATCTCCCCACCTTCTTCTGCTAGACATATGTTCATTATCACTGCTACCTATGTCACCAAAACGTGAGGACTTTGTCACTTTTCGCTTATTTGTACCTTGTCCTATGATCTTGAACCATTTTCATTCCCTTTTTACATCTTACCAGGCACGACAACACAATAGGAAATTAGCGCAAACTTTTGCACCAAATTTTAGTGTATTTGAGTTTATGAATTGAACAATTTGGCTTGCGCTCAACCCAATGCAAATAGGCATGGTAAGTTTGGTGTTGATTTTTGTGCCGACATTTCTACCAGATTTAGTGCTAGATTGAGCACCAAATTTAGCACTGAAAAATCACAGTGCCCCCGTTTAGTGCCTAAAATAGCATCGGGAAGTAATGTCATAAATTACGCCAAAATAGGCACCCAATTTGGCTTCTGATTTTGCTTCCATGTCTACTCCCATTTTTGCTTCTAGTTTTGATTCCAATTTTTCTTCCAATTTTGCTTCCAAGTTTGCTTCCAAGTTTTCTTCCAAGTTTGCTTCAAGATTTGCTTCCAAATTTTCTTCTAATTTTCTTTCCAGTTTTTCTCTCAGTTTTGCTTCTAGTTTTTCTTCCAAGTTTGCTTCAGGTTTTGCTTCTAGTTTTGCTTCTAGTTTTGCTTCTGGTTTTTCTTCCAAGTTTGCTTCTAGTTTTGCTTCCATTTTTGCTTCCGATTTTGCTTCCAGTTTTTCTTCTAGTTTTGCTTCTAGTTTTGCTTCTAGCTCTGCTTCTGATTTTTCTTCCAGTTGTGCTTATAGGTTTGCTTCTAGTTTTGCTTCAATATTTCCTTGCAATTTTTCTTCCGGGTTTGCTTCCGTTTTTTCTTCCAAGATTTCTTTTGGTTTTCTTCTAGTTTGGCTTCCATTTTTGTTTCATTTTTTGCTTCTAAAAAGGCTTCTTGTTTTGCTTCCATTTATTAATTTAATATTTTTTATTTCAATTTAATTAGTTAAATATATCGTGCCTTTTAAATAGCTCATATGATTATAGATTAATTAATTTAATTATTTAACTCATATGATTAAATAACAATATAACTATATTGTAGCATGATCATCATCTATATAATTTAAACAAGTGAGTCAAATATCTATAATTTAATTGAATTTGACAACATCCATCCTGAGCAGTAAATTAAAATCATCATACTTAACAAATATCCATCCAAAAATCATCGACCACTTTTAATATATATAAATTGACAAGTCAATACTGATAATATCATCATCATATATACCTAAAACAAGTGAAATTCAATTATGCTAGTACATCAAAAACATGTCAAAATGATACATGTCCAACAGTCAACATAAGTGAAAATGATACATGTACAAATGATATAAATAAAATTGATAAATTATGTAACTCAAATTGTTACAAGTCAAGATGATACATGTCCAAATGATATAGTTAAAATGATACATATAATAGTAACCATGAAAAGAGTCATCATAATGATATATCAACAATGATCCATGATATAGACTATATGATCATGAGTGTCACTAGTTACTATCACCAACTATCTCATCATCATCATCATCATTGTCATTGGCCTCGACATCTTCTGTATATACATCATCATCATCCTTTGCCATGCGATATGTACTGGAAGAACAAATGTTTTGTGGATCTATATCATGTTGAGGATCATCTTGATCTTCTGGAAGACCCGTGTTCTGCAAAAAAAAAAAACATTTAAAATGAAAATTTATTATTTATTTCATGCAATAATTTATTTTACTATTATATATCTAATATTACAATATATGAGATGAAACCATAATCATATTGCATCATATCAAAGTGAACATACCATAATAAAATTTCAAAAAAGTTACAGCTAATACTGGTGAGTTAGGAGAAACTTTAGCTTTCAAAAACAAAGCCAATTAGACTGACAAACTTGTGGATCAAGCTAGCATTTGGTGGAAGAGGAAGAAAGATGACTGGAACTTCGGAGGCCCACCATAATGGATTTCAATATTCAACCATGAGAGCATAAGAGAGAGCTAATATCATGTATCAAAACATTAAGCATCATTCTTCTAGCCAATGGAGAAGGAGATGATTACTTTGCTTCATCTTCATTTGCATAACCATATCATGGTGTGGGAACCAAGAAGACCAAGGATGTCTAGTTTTATGTGGAGGTAATGGATTTGGTCCAAACTTTAGGAGGGGAAAGAAGGTCAATGTATGATCTTGATGAAATTGAGGAAGAACAACAAGAGAGGGACAAGAAAAATAAAATCAATATAGAGTTTCAAGGATTTTTCAAGCAAGTAAGAGAGCTATGGGAGAAGCCTCATCTAGAAGATTTTGAAATAGAGATTGATATACCATTTAGAGAGCTTAGTTTTCATGGAGTTCCTTTCAAAGCCTCTACTTTTATTGTTCCTATAGTAAATTGTTTCGTAGAGTTGGTGGAATTACCTTTCTTCATAATCACTATTAGTGAGATTGAGATTGTTAACCTTGAGAGAGTAGGACTTGGAAAAGGAATTTGATATAATGGCTATTGTTTTCAAAGACTTCACACAGGATGTACTCAGCATTGATTCCATTCCTCAATCTTCACTTGATGGCATCAAGGAATGGTTGAACTCCATGGATATAAAGTATTATGAAAGCAGAATGAACTTGAACTGGTAGCCAATTTTGAAGAGTATTACTAATGATCCAAATAAATTTATTGAAGATGGTGGCTCAGAATCTTTGAATATGGAAGCTAGTGATTCTGATTCTGATAATTTAAAATAATTAGATCAAGGATATGAACCATTTGATGTAGAAGAGGAATCAAAATCAGATGAGGAAGGTTCAGAAGATGAATCTCTTGTGGAGTCAGAGGAGGAAAAAGAAGAAGAAGATTCTGAAGATGGGGAAGGTAAAACATGGGATGAATTCTGACAGTGAAGATCAGGAAAGGTGGCAATGAAAGGTAAAAGCTACAAGGAAGTCTTGGGCACCTGATATTAGAGTTTCAAGAGGAATTATTTCCAAGAGGCATAAATTCACATGAATTGAGTTCATCTACATCCTTCTACTATTTATTCATGCACATAAATGGTCATCTTGTAATAATAAGATTTGAGCTCTATTTACTCATCCTACACATCAATAAACAACTCAACACAAGAGATTTAAATTGACATATTAACACAACAATATCCAAATAAGTTATTGAAACTCAACTATTGATACCTCATTCTCCATCCAGATTAAAAAATCATTCCACTTTTTGTTTTGTAACATATTCTTTTCAAACTACTTTGGATGGCAGCCATATTTCTCCTCCTACCAAAACATGGCACATGGACTAGTTAAACTAACTAATATGCAATCATTTACTTTTTCCAAGGAAATAAAAAAAATATATCATTTAAATTTTAACATATTAATTATAATTACAAATGTACAGATTAAGGCCTATAAACCTTTTTTTCCACTACGATGCATGGCACAAAGTTTCTCAAGCCTAGCCTTGTAGGCCTTGTCCTGAAATATATACTAATTAAATTTAACTATGCACAAATAAAATTTATATATCATTTAATAAATTTTATATAATCTTATGATAAAATTCAAATACCTCCATACTCTCCTCACTAGACTTCCTCCATGCATCAGACTTCTCATATGCTTTTACAAGCTATTTCCATACTTTAACACTTACATCAATTGGCCTTCTTTTCTACCTTAGCTCAGGAGGGATTTTTTTAATCTTCTTTGTTTGCTTGCACTGAAATATCTTGCAACTTTTTGAGACATTTGTAGCTTTATCTTCTTTACAGACCAACCTGTGCTAAATTCAGTCTCCATGTCATGGATAAGTACTTTTTTCAGTTGCATGGGTATCTGTGAGAATGGAAAATGTAGATGGTCTTTGAACCGTTGAAGGCACGATTCCTTCAACCTATTTACAAATGTTTTCCCAGCATCTGTCATTCAGACTTCCCCTAAAACCACCTCTTATTCTATGTGGTATGAATTTTTTTTTTTGTGGTATGAATTTTTTTTTTGTGGGAAAATATGTTCTTTGGGTTTTCTTAGTGTTGAAAACCTAGATAAAATATGTTCGTTGGGTTTGCTTAGTGTTTATAACCTTATCATGAAAACTCTTTCATAATGCAATCTTGCACGAATTTTTCATGGCATCAGTGACTATGGTGTGATTGGGAAAAACCAAGTGGTTTCTGTGTTTATTTTAAGCAATTGCTCAACAGTGACCGACCTAATTCCCAAATTTTCCAAGTAGTTCACTATTTCCTTGATACCCAAGTTAGGGAAAGAATACAGAGGCATCCTGGCTTTGTGCTATAATATTTTGAGCCAAAGCTCAAATGGGTAGGGTAAAATTTTTTGTTGGTTTCTCAAAGGTTTTATAATTTATAATGATGGGACAATTTAGAGGTTGCCTAGATAGATTAGGCCACGAACTAGTAAACAATCACGAATTCAAATGCAAAATAAAGAGCAGTAAACAATCACAAATTCAAACAAGAATTTTTTTTTTGTAACCTTGCCTATGGTGTCACAAACTAAATCTAATTTCTCATCAGTTGCTAGTAGTTCCCTTCTCTCTTCCTTCATGTGGCATTTTTCTCTTTTTTGTCTTCTGATTTCTTCCTTCACGTGGGAAATTTTTTAATTTCCGATTTTGAATCAGTAGTCATCGCTCTAGTTGGTGTTAGTTAACACCAACTTTAGCGCCAAATTTTGGCCGTTAATGTTATCTATTTAGGGTGCCTAAGGCTGTGCCAAGTGCACCTAATTGAGTGCCTATCATTGTTGTATAGTGACTATTTTCATTTTTGTGTATCACAAGATCCAGATTGTTGGAAATAATTCCAACTCCTGCCTTCCTTTTGTGACCACTGTTGTTGCATGGCTCCTTCATCAGCTTGGTGCGACAGAGTGGCTTTTATGACTGTCCCACAAGGTGGTTCATCCTTCTCAGTGGTAGTGCAGTGAAAGCTTATGTGGTGGCACGTGAGTCTTCCATCTATTCTTGGTGGTGTTGCGGTGAGTCCCACAAGTCTTCTACCAAAAGGTGTGCGGTAGTAAGGTGACCATCGATGTCCCATGACTCCATGAACTCTGTGTGATAGAGCAGTTTTTACCACGGTCTCACAAGTTGCTTCTTCCTTCTCGGTGGTAGTGTGGTGAAAGCTTCTATGGTAGAATTTTTATTCACAGAGGAGGCCATGGAGAGAGGATTTGGACAACGTAGAAATACTAAATCGTTGAGAGGAAAGTGGGTGGAAATAGATGAGACAATAGAATCTACATATACAATAGAGGTAAGAAGAGAAAGCAACCTCAATCAAAGGAGGATGGTGTTTATGAATTTACAAATGCTACAACATAGAGGAAATATCAATAAGTCAAATATATGACTAAAGTGAGGTTTTGTGTTGGATAGCATACTTTTTGAAATGATATAATTGGTGTACTAAACATTATTTACTATGTTGTGTATTATAGGGACAATATGAGGCCATGGAAAAAAATCATGTCATATCAAATGAGGACACAATAGATGCGAGACATCAGGTACTCAAATTTTGACTTAACTTAGGAAAAAATGATCTAATGGCATTTTGTGATACGTCCATCTTTTTTCACAGTATTATTGAAATTTATAATGTATTATCCAATCTTGACATAAATTAATGCATGTTGTTGATTATTTTAGATGGAGATTGGAGAAAATGCAGAGCCTGAGCATTCAAGTAGCAAAAGAAGAAGATATGTATGTGGATGTGGACCTAAAACTATTAAATCACGTAGATGATAGTGGGTGGAAGAGGATATGACAATGGATACTACAGACACAACAAACGATTGTACTGAAGAAGAGGTAGGTCAGGACTATAGTACATGGGATGAATACTTTAAGAAAATTGTTGTTTGTGGATCTTCAATATGTCGTGGAAAGAAACAATTCAAATGAGTGATTGTACAAAGACATTACATTTATAATGAGCTTCCAGTCGGTAGTATGCCTCATACAATCAATTAAAACCAAAGAATAATAAATGAGTGTGGACTGATGTTTTATAAGCTATGTTGTCAATATTGTGTTTTATTTAAATTATTATATAAAAAAGGTATTCTATAAAATAATGTTCCATTATTCAATTGATGTATATATGTTCATATAATTTATATTTCTTTTTTTTAAGCCATATTTGATTATATTTCTTTGAAATTGATACATTTATGATCTATCCAATTATTTCCAAACATTAAATAATGCTTGCATTTGTTGATAGATAGAAGATTTTGATGAAACACATACTAATACCCAAGATCGAACCGGGTTATTAAGATTTGGACGAGATGATCCAAACCATCCTTTAAACCACACTAGGGTGAGAAGAGGAAGATTGAAGAGAACACTACCACCTGATAAATTTGAAGAGCTAATGAGAGCCACATACACTGATGACATGCCACCTAGCCTTAATGATGATCATGATAGGGAAAATGCAATGCATGAAGAAAGATTGCATGAAATGCTTACAGGTTTGTTTGGGGATGGAAACAATGATGACAATAATGATGATATGGTTGATAGTAATGATGATAGAAGGGGTAATTACCACCAATGTAATTTTGATGATAACAACATCAAAGACTCCATCAAGCAAGCAGGGAAGATACCCATGTTCAAATCAGGTGCAAGTAGAACCTCAAAACTGGCATGCACATTAATACTATTAGCAATCAATTCACTATTTGGCTGGTCAGAAAAAGGATTCACTACCCTACTAAAGTGAGTTGAACTTTATTTCTTACTTTGCATTGTCAAGTGGTGTACATAATTCATAAAAATTCATCAACTTCGTTCATATTTATTTAAGGGGATTTTAAAACCATATATTGTATATAGATAGTCCTAGTATAGATTGGCATATCAAACATGTTCGTCCTAAGTCAAACATTCGATTTATTTAATCTCTGGCAATCTTACAAGCACTAAAAGCTAAAATATTCCCTAAAGAGAATGTGTTTCCATCAACTTGCAGAGAGGCACGTCTGTTGTTGGTTGAGTTGGGGATTAAATATAAGAAAATTCATTCATGTAAAAATGATTGCATTTTATACAGAGATGAATATAAAAACAAGGTAGAATGCCATGTATGCAAAGAGAAGAGATATCATACAAATGTACAAGTTCATACAGTTCCAAAGAAGGTTTTATGCCACATGCTAATTATACCTAGACTTCAACGAATGTCTTGTTTCATTTCACTAGTATAATTGATGGATTCATGCAAATTCTGGCCAACTCCAAAGCAATAAAACACATAGAAGAAAAATGGCCATGAAAATTCAAATATGAACCCTGTAGTATCAAGTTTGGTCTTGCAATTGATGGAGTGTGCCCATTCTCTTTCCTGAGCTCAAATTATAGTGTTTGGCTAGTTGGATTGATAGTATACAATATTACCCCATGGATGAGTGTTAGAAAGGAGCACCTTATGCTGACTCTCATTGTTTTGGGAAAACATCAAGTTAAAAACATTGATGTTTATCTTGTGCCTTTTATTGATGAGATGCAACTACTATGAAAAGGCATAAGAATGTATGACATATCACGTCCTCCATCAAATAGGTCCTTCATGTTGCATGGTGTGCTATGTTAGACTATTCATGATTTCCCAAGAATTGGTGTTTGTTCTAGTAAGATAAAATATTTACGTATATACACTCATCATTTATTTTCATCCCAACTTTCATACTTAGTTCTATACTAATTTTTTCGATGTTATTAACATTACTTATTGAATTCTAGGGATTCAAACAAAGGGGATATTTTCATGTCTAAGATTTGCAGAACAATTTCAAGGGCAGCATTGTAAAGATCTACATAAATTTATTTACACAAACAACATGGTTTTTCTACCACTAGATCATAGGTTTATAAATCGCCTAAAGAATCAATTTGATGGAAAAGTTGAAAATAGAGGGCCTCCCATGATTATGGGTCCAAGTGATTTTCTTAAGAAGTATGAAGATGTTGAATTGAAAGCTTGGGAGGATTTTTTTGATCGGGGTGATTCAATTGAAGAACCAGAACAAGTTGTAGTTAATATGCCTGAAGGAATGAAAAGGAAATCCATATTTTATGAGCTCCCTTACTGGAAGGATCTATTAATATCTCACCTATTAAATGCTATGCACATCTTCAAAAATGTCCCAGATTCTATATTTCGACATATATTAGGCAAAGAGAAGGACACCTTGTCTTTGAGGAGAGATATTGCTCTTTTGATTTAATAGAAAACATTTGTGGCCAAACAGGGAAAATGAAACATATGTAGAAGCTCCATGGATTTTGAAAAAAAAAAGAGGTAGACCAACTAAAAAATGTCATCCATTCAATAAGGACACCTACTAGCTATGGGTCATCATTGGCTAAAACTTTTACAATTGATGGACATATAATAGGATTTAAAACACATGATTTTCATAATTTAATGAAGGTATTATATATCAGCATTTAACATTTACTGGTAACATTGATTAAGCACTAAATTAATTTTTATATTCTTTTGTGTGAGAGAAAATTACTAATGAACTTTCCATAAATGTGTTTGATAGCATATCATGCCATTGGAAATTAGGGGGGATTCCTATCTTACAGTTGACTTAAGGAATGCCATAAGTCTATTGTCAGCATTTACAAGTTATGTGGTTATATAAAATGTTCATGTGTGAGAGACATAGAGATACTATATTGAATTTTAATTTATGAATAAAGGCTCATACTAATTTACTATTCTTATATTAGGTGGGTGACCTCGAAGGAGATCCATGAATTTGAAGTGCCAAAGTGGAAGAAGAAAATTACAGAAATTGTATGTGTATTTGAGAAGGAGCTCCCTACAAGTTTGATGGACCTATAAGTCCATTTACTTATACACGTAGTCAATGACATTGAATTGGTGGATGTCGTATCAATGAGGTGGATGTTTTTCTTTGAGAGGTATATGAAAACTCTTAAAATATATGTCCAACAAAAGGCACATCTAGAGGGTTGCATGGCTGAAGGGTATGTATTGAATGGAGAATTTTTCTTCCTGTGTGAGTTCCTTGGTAAGGATTTTGAAGATGGCCCATGTGTCTGGGATGAAGAACGAGCATCATATATTATTGATGGAGAAAAACCACAGTCTAATGGTGTTGAAATAGAAATTATTAAGTGAATTCACGATTAGTGTCGTTGTTTTTCTTGCAATCATTAATTTACGCTATAATTTATTTGTCAAATTAACAACATGACATTTGGAGTTTTAAATAAACATGTTGACATGTAATAGGTTTAGATGAAAGTTCTATACTCAAATGGACTTTATGAACAAATGAATTGATCTATACATTATAGAAAGAGAGAAGAAGTGTTAAAAGCAAGGAGACACTTTAAGAGATCAAACCCAAGGAATACTCCACTTCCCACTCATCTTCTTGGGGAATGGGGAGAATATTGCACACTATAATGGGTTACTGAATAAATTCAAAATCAAATAGAAGATGCAGGTACATATTTAAACATAATAGAAGATGAAATCAACATGTCTAGAGGATGTGAAAGAAAGGTACAGTTGGAATTTTACAGAAATTTGTTTCTTTATAGTTTTGGTAGTATTAACTATTTTAATATTCATCATTATATGCTTTTTCATTGAAATAAATGGTCTTTCATAGGTGAGGAAATATCCAACAATGTGGGCATATGGTCCACATTATCGTGTAGAAAGTGTAGACATAAAGAGATGATCCTTTGATTGTGGCATCATGGTTGACTTCGAGCAATCCATTCGATCAAGGTCAAAAGATAAGAATCTAATTGAAGGGAATCTACAATATGTTGGGAAAACACAATAAACTATTCAGTTGGAGTACTGCTCTTTTAAATGTTTTATTTTTAAGGGTAGATGGTATGAAGCATTTGAGAGGACATGAAGACATGATACCCATAGTGGATTTTTTTCTATAGATTCCTCATCATTCCTACTGGAGGATAAGGAGCCTTATGTTTTACCAATTCTTTATGAGTGGGTATTTCTTTAACTCAAACAAGAAGCAGTAGTGATCATTAGTCTATTAATTCATAGCTTATTGCAAATATATACATGTGTTTATTAATCAATAAAATTGTTATAACATACATCTAATATATGTATGTCATTTGTGTGCAGGTATTTTTCTATGAAGATATTTTGGACCTGAAATGGATATTTGTCGTACATTATGATCCAAGATTAAGGCATGTATTTGACGATGCATTAGTCCATACTGAGCAAAACAATGATGGTCAACAAAATGAGAGAGATGGATTAGAGAACATCGAAGAAATTGACATCCATGATTATGTTGAAGATGGTTATGTTCAGGCACAAGAAGACAACAATCGAGAGTTAGATGATGTTATGGAAGACAACAATGTGGATGGTATAGAAAATGATGATCCAAATACATCTGGTAACAATGTAGATGGTTTGTACAGTCAAATCTTAATGATTATGAAGATGATGCACGTCAAGATGAGGATGATGATAATATTAAATACTTGAAATATCATATGAACATTGAAAATGATACACTAGATGACATTGTAGCAGACAATAATGTTAATGACCAAGAATTCTAAATTTTCAGAATTATTTGTAATCCATGTTTAAAAAAGGATGATTCTTGTCGCCTAAAATTTGAAATTATTCATTAATATTATGTTGTACTTGGACAATTGAAAACCTATTTTATTCTCCTTGCAAGCTTTTTTATTTTCCATTATAATTCTATACCAAACAACATTTGCGGGGATGGCCATTTACACCAATCTTAATTTGTATGAAGCTCACAAACCTATTGTTAAGCAATAAATTCATTTGGTAGATAGGAAATGTAAAGGCTTCATTTAAGAAAAGATAAGTAGTCTCTTTCTAAGGGTAATCCACATGCAAAAATTTAAAAGCACATAAAAAAACAACTGTATAGTAGAAAATCAGATTCAATCAGTTAAGTCTTATTTTGCTTGGACACTTATTAGAAAGATATAGGGTATTCATCATACATTTTCCTTGACAAAGAAAACATGTTCTTTCATTTATTTTTACTCTATATCTCAGAAGTGAAATTGTTGTTACATAATGATGCACTGAGAAAATAATATATACAAAAAATGGAAAGAAAATGTTTCAAATTTAACATGCAACCTAGTGTGTTGTGCTGAAAGTAATCAAGATTAATTCGGACAAGAAATAATAATAAAATTTTGATGATTGTACTTAAAAGTGAATAGGATATGAAAAGTTTGGACAATGATAGTGCTGAAATTGAAAACCCTGATTCTGATGACATTACTGTTTTATGTCATTAGAGATAAAGAGCACATACAATATTATATACATAGAAAATGAAGATCTGAAACTACTAAACTGAAAATGTAAACACTATAATATTTTTCCTTAAACAATAATTCACATACTCACTTACAAAAAAGGGTGAAGCATTTTTTATTCAAACTCTATTTTCTTTAATAGACATAATAGTAAAACAATATTTACAAGTACAAGAATATATACACTAAATCATAGAAAATAAGGAATGTTTCATAGAATATAAAATTACAAGAATACATAAAAAAATATTTACTAGAACAAGAATATATACATTGTTTCATAGAATATATACAATGCTTCATAGACTTCTAAATTTTTAGAGTTATTTGCAATCTGTTGGGTTTCAAAAATGTAGGTTTTTAGACCATAAGAGGGTGCCAATATCTAAGAGGTATTTAATCCTTAATGCAAACCAATTAAAGTAAATTATTTGAAAGGAATTTAATTCACACCTAACTAGAAACCAATCAAAGCATCCACACAATAACATCAAATGTTCCCTGATAAATCTTGCAGATTTAAACAACTTGAAAAGACCACTTTGGGGACAACAAAGCAATAAATAAGAATGAAAATCGACACAACAATCGAACACTGAAAATGGATTAAGAGTTATAATGTATCTGCTCCATTGTATTGCTCAAAATATAAACATGCATAACATGATTTCTTTTAATATGAATAAGTGGATGATATGGTCTAGTATCTTTTCTAATGGATTGAAATGATGATGATATGATGATCAAAATCAAACTTTGGTTTCCCTATTTGTATGGGAAGCAACAAGCTTCAAGTCCATTCACAAAAGTTGCATTGTTTCTTAACTAAAGCATAATTAACATAACATAGAAACTTAAAAAGAGTTTATTGTTGGATTCACCACAGTTTATTAATCATCAGCAAGTGCCTATGACCACCTAAGATCTGTTCAAGCCTCAAGTACCATGTTAATGCATCCACACAACCAAACTCTAATTCCCTCCTTATACACCTCGTGGAAGGAACAATTTAACCTTTGACGTGTGATCAAAGTATTTCTCATGTGCATAAGTGTTTGCATTCTATAGAGTGTCTGTCATTACATTCTCCAGTCGAAAAATCCTC
This sequence comes from Sequoiadendron giganteum, assembly GCA_007115665.2. NCBI lineage: Eukaryota > Viridiplantae > Streptophyta > Pinopsida > Cupressales > Cupressaceae > Sequoiadendron > Sequoiadendron giganteum. The sequence continues at coordinate 276,620,390 of CM021104.1, read as the reverse complement.
CTGAGTTTCTTATGTGTTTTCATGAGTACCTCATCCTCATCATTGATGTCATCAAGGATGCCTAAGAAAAATTTTGATATCTCATTTTTCCATGTTTCCTGATCCTTCTAACCTATTTCTTCAAAGAAATCTAACATGACCATACATAGTGGTTGGCTAGAGTCACTCAATTCCTATGTCAAGATATTTTGGAAGTTTTCATGTTTATTCACGAGGCTTTGAGATTCTTGGAGAAAAGAATTATTTTCTCCATCTTTTGCCTTGATATGGGATTTCATTTCCTTCACCCTATCAAGTAGTCTTCCATGCTCCATGAGGGCCTTGTATTTTCTACTATGAGCACACTAGACACCATCTGCATGTTGGCATATATTCATACAAATTATCTGTGACGCTACTTCAAAAGTAGTAGCCTGAATTTTCATTTTAGTTCTTCCTATTCCTTTTGAGCCTTTTCAAATTTATGCTTCCATTGAGCAGTCTCAGACATGGCCTCTAATACTTTTCTTTCATGTTCAATTAAAGGAGAGTAAAGCCTTGGAGAAGTAGGTAACCTATCTTTGTAGCTAGTTAATTCTTGTTTCAACCTGTCATTTTCCTCTATCAACCACTAGTTATCTCTTACTAGCTTTTGGATCTGGGATTTGATGAATTTGGCTACATTGACATTCAATTCAGCAGTCTCCAAGGGATCTATCTCCCCTAATCTTTGCACGAGGAGATGTCCAAAAATCTGATCATGGTCAATGAGAGAAGGCTTCTTGCCTGGGGGGTAAAGAGCTCAAATTTGCAAAGTGATATTATCAAGATTGTACCCTGACCCTGTCACCTGCCTCATCTGTTATTTGCAAAGTTTTATTCTTTCTCTTGAAAACTTTGTCAAAACACAATGGTTGAACTAATATCGCACCCAGGAAGGTGCATAACTCCAGCTTCTTGCAATAATGCTCTTCCTCTCTCAGCAGTCATGTTTCTAATTTCCCTATCAACTTCATCTTGTAACTCTTTCAAGGCATAAGCCTCTTTCTCAAGGTCAATGTCCTTTAACCTTTCTCTTATTAGTCTTCCTTTATACTCATATATAAAGGACTTAAATTCAAGGGTTTGCACAAAATTATCATCTACAACAAATTCTTGACTTGCACGATGCCTCACATTATTTGATAGCTCATTAGAGGCTTCAAAGGTGATCACACTTCTTTCCAATGGCATCTCATATTAGGGTATAATAGGAGTATTAAACTATGAGACTTCTTCTTCCTCCTAAGTGTTATCTTCTTTCATGGATGGGGAACTAATTAAAAATATTACTTTAGGAGTAGGCTAAGGTGATAAGTGATCCAGTGGTGTGATTTTTTCTACTTGCCTCCTAGGACCGATGCCCCTTCCTCTTTCAAATGCCACAAGTGGCACATTTTGTATCAGTTCTTCTTCATGCAGGATTAACTGTTCAATTCTTTATGTGGAATCTTGTACCTCAGAGAAAGCCCCTACATAGCCTAGGTTATTACTCACCTTCCAAGCCTCAACCATCATAACCCTATTGTATGCATTTATTCTCATCATTTTTTTCTTTTCTTCAAAATTTATGATGACATCTTGTAAAAGGAAACTATGCTCATACCCTTTCAATTTCTGAAAAAAATTGGCATCACAAATGAAGTGTTTAGGATCAAACTTTTCCCTTTTGTTGCCAACCAGCAACCATAATTTTCTAGTTTACCACTAACCAAGTCATAGCCTGAATCAAAGATAATAGTGAAATCACCAAAGCATAAAGTGGAAGGCATGAAATTTTTCCTCCCATAGCTATTTAAATGCATGAAAGCTGAAAATGACAATTGCCTTATGATCTCTAAATAAGCAACTCTATTTGGCACAATCTTAGGCAGCAAATAAGGTCCAACTTCAAATCCATAAACCTTGATTATAGTACAATCCCCAAACATGTACCAGTTCCCCCAATTGTGATTTATCCTTGCTTCATAACCCATATCTTTTGATCTGAGAAATCTTAAGATCTCTGGGGAGAGGTTGTAGTCACATTTGTGGCCTAGCATCTTGTATAGTGTTTTCACAAAATATTCCTTGGAATATAGGTAGTGGGACCTCCCACACCTGTTGTCTCACACAGATGTCCACATTTGTACAGGCCTTGAATTTCCATCACTACCTAAGTCTTTTATTCTTAATTCCTCGCCCCATATCCCCATCACTTGCCCTTTGTATAATATCATGTGCATGAACAGAGAATAGTGCTTGAAATTAATGGCTTCATTGTCATTCTTGATGATCTTAAGGGAATTATTGATGGCATCCATTAAATACTCTGCATAATCATAGGTTTGGGCATTATGGCATTGGATTTTTGCGGCTAAAACCATGGGAGAAATTGTCATGTTCTCAAGAACATCAATTCCCAGTAATTGACTAGCTGAGGCAACCTATCTTTGTAGCTAGTTAATTCTTGTTTCAACCTGTCATTTTCCTCTATCAACCACTAGTTATCTCTTACTAGCTTTTGGATCTAGGATTTGATGAATTTGGCTACATTGACATTCAAGTCAGCAGTCTCCAAGGGATTTGTCTCCCCTACTCTTTGCATGAGGAGATGTCCAAAAATCTGATCATGGCCAATGAGAGAAGGCTTCTTGCCTAGGGGGTAAAGAGCCCAAATTTGCAAAGTGGTATTATCAGGATTGTACCTTGACCCTGTCACCTGCCTCATCCCATATTTGCAATGTTTTACTCTTTCTCTTGAAAAATTTGTCAAACACAATGGCTGAACTAATATCCCACCCAGGAAGGAGCATAACTCCAGCTTCTTACAATAATGTTCTTCCTCTCTCAGCAGTCATGTTTCTAATTTCCCTATCAACTTCATCTTGCAACTCTTTCAAGGCATAAGCCTCTTTCTCAAGGTCAATGTCCTTTAACCTTTCTCTTATTAGTCTTCCTTTATACTCATATATAAAGGGCTTAAATTCAAGGGTCTGCACAAAATTATCATCTACAACAAATTCTTGACTTGCACGATGCCTCACATCATTTGACAGCTCATCAGAGGCTTCAAAGGTGATCACACTTCTTTCCAATGGCATCTCATATCGGGGTATAATAGGAGTATTAAACTATGAGACTTCTTCTTCCTCCTCAGTGTTATCTTCTTTCATGGATGGGGAACCAACTAAAAATCTCATTTTAGGAGTAGGCTAAAGTGATAAGTGATCCAGTGGTGTGATTTTTTCTACTTGCCTCCTAGGATCGATGCCCCTTCCTCTTTCAAATGACATAAGTGGCACATCTCGTATCAGTTCTTCTTCATACAGGATTAACTGTTCAATTCTTTATGTGGGATCTTGTACCTCAGAGAAATCCCCTACATAGCCTAGGTTATTACTCACCTTCCAAGCCTCAACTATCATAACCCTATTGTATGCATTTAGTCTCGTCATTTTTTTCTTTTCTTCAAAATTTCTGATGACATATTGTAAAAGGAAACTATTCTCATACCCTTTCAATTTCTGAAAAAAATTGGCATCACAAATGAAGTGTTTAGAATCAAACTTTTTCCTTTTGTTTCCAACCAGCAAGCCATAATTATCTAGTTTACCACTAACCAAGTCATAGCCTGAATCAGAGATAATAGTGAAATCACCAAAGCATAAAGTGGAAGGCATGAAATTTTTCCTCCCATAGCTCTTTAAATGCATGAAAGCTGAAAATGACAATTGCCTTATGATCTCTAAATAAGCAACTCTATTTGGCACAATCTCAGGCAGAAAATAAGGTCCAACTTCAAATCCATAAACCTTGATTATAGGACAATCCCCAAACATGTACCAGTCCCTCTAATTGTGATTTATCCTTGCTTCATAACCCATATATTTTGATCTAAGAAATCTTAAGATCTCTGGGGAGAGGTTGTAGTCACATTTGTGGCCTAGCATCTTGTATGGTGTTTTCACAAAATATTCCTCAAAATATAGGTAGTGGGACCTCCCACACCTGTTGTCCCATACAGATTTCCATATTTGTACATGCCTTGAATTTCCATCATTACCTAAGTCTTTTATTCTTAATTCCTCGCCCCATATCCCCATCACGTGCCCTTTGTATAATATCATGTGCATGAAAAGAGAATAGTGCTTGAAATTAATGGCTTCATTGTCATTCTTGATGATCTTAAGGGAATTATTGATGGCATCCGTTAAATACTCTGCATAATCATAGGGTTGGGCATTATGGCTTTGGATTTTTGTGGCTAAGACCATGGGAGAAATTGTGATGTTCTCAGGAACATCAATTCCTAGTACTTGACCAGCTGAGTAATAAGTCTATTGAAAGTATTCTCCAAACAAAGCCACAGAGAATGGGGGCTTATCTTCACTATAGAACCTCATAGTTTAGTTACCCGCACCTTTAACCCTATGTAGAGGTAATTTGCACCTCTTGTAACTTGTTTGCATGGTGCAGTATTCCTCCAACCAATCTATGATTCATAATATTGTTTTTAGGGAAGTGTCTAGCTAAAAAGTCATGGAAATATAATCTGACTTTATGACCATGAACTGTGACCTATCAGGCAAATGAATTTCTCTCACCTTTGGATTGTAATTCTTCACCAACACCTTGGTTAAATGTACATTCACAAATATGTTAGGTACTACAAGTTTACCCAAATTCAAATTACATTGGTTTGACACTAGGTTATGCCAAAATTTCTTCCTATAATGATAAATAAAGAGGTCGTAACCCCTACATGGAGTCCATACATCTCCCTGATTTTCTTGTTTATCTTCTAATGTCGCACACGATGGGTTAATTTGTACTATTCTTCTAGATTTTGGCCCAAACCGAGGACACTGATCAATTAAGTCTTGATTCAATTTCCTAGCTTTAGTTTTTTGTCTTTTTTCTTTCTGTTTCCCTGGGGTTTTTTCCATCTTAACCCTACTCATGCAATGCTTTCATCTACTTACTGAGAAAATACTTTGAGTTGAATCTAGACCCCTTACTTGGATAAATGCTACAAATTTCCAATTGCCTACTGCCATCCAAGTTGGTTCTCCAAATCCTTCAATTACAATTAATAGTGATTTCAACTTCTTTGAGGTTGTATTTATGAAATTTCAGGATACTTCATCGCGCCACCTTTATGATCAAGTTCTTCATTAATAGCGGTAGTCTCATCAATATTTTTGTTAGTCACATCAATTAGACTAATCATCATTTCATAACTATCGAAGATACTTTTAATTAAAATGTCTGTTGTTTCTTCGATATCTTGGTATGGCAGTGCTTTTCCCTTCCCTTTTTCTATTTACCTCACTACCGCCTTGCTCAAGGATTCTTGTTGCGGGGTTGTGGTGTATACCAGTCTACTGCATATGTTGCTCACCTTCCTAGTGGTATAGCAATGTATGCTTTTGATCATTACTTGAAGAGTGTCGATGAGGCAATCTTATTTGTCTTACCGATATCTCAATGTCTCTTCGACATTAGATCTTATGTTCCTCTGATGTTGGTTGTTGGTGTCAATGAGACAAATTAATGTCTCTTGCCGATATGCCCCTATCTCATTGACAATTACTTCATTATATCCAAGAGTTGTGTTTCACCGAGCACTTGTAGATATACCTTGTTGATGTGACATAAGTGATCCTCTCCTCGATATGCTTGTATCTTGTTGACATTTCACTATTTTACATCGTCGATGAGACATATAAATAAGTCTCCTCGATATAGGGGTGACTCATCTACATTTTTTATTTGTGCTTTGTTCTAATGTCAGGGAGACTTTGGAAGGAGTCTCATTGACATGGTGTTGTCTTGGCAATATTCTATGAGCAACCATAGGAGTATTTCAAAGGAGGAATACACTGTGATATTGTGATCAAGGGTTTTTATTTGGAAGCTCAGATGAGGTATTTTATTAAATTCAAGTTATTATGATAGGAATTATATGCATATGGTGGATGTAAGAGATGAGTGAAAATGGAAGTATGCAAAAATAATTAGGATGGAATTTTGGCTACAACACAATCCATGTTTAAAAAGGATGATTCTTATGGCCTAAACTTTGAAATGCTTCACTAATATTATTTGTGTCGATACAAATTACCTATTGAAATATCCTTAAATTGTTCAATCTTTGGTATAATTGTTGGCAAAAAAAATTAGGATTACTTGGATGCTTCTTCCATTGATTTTGTATCAACATATGTTTGTGAAGACACAAAAGTTAATAGCTCAATCAGGTAGAGGTTTTGTGATTTTCAAATGAAGAGTAAGGCACATTTTTATTTCTCCTACATTACATTCATGTACATAAACAAAATCAGAAGATTACATTACTAGATTGCACTTATGCAAATGCATATAATATAGGAAAGATTGCACCATCCTTTCAAAAATGTATTCTTTATTGATAATGTAAATGTATTTTGTTCCACACAAGCCATGGAACTGCCTATTTGAATGCATACAATATAAAAACTATAAATTTATAGATACAAAAGAGAAAAATGCACATAAAGAGAAATGATGAATCTCGGTTGCTTTGTCTGCATCATATTCAGTCTTCCTGCTTGTCTAAGCCACCAAGTTGATGTCTTCCTTGTTGCTCCTAGGTTCCCTGCATTTGAATGAGAAGAGTGTTGTTAGAGAAATGAAGTATCACAAGTCAAAATATGTGCATACATCTCTAAAAATATAATTTGATCATCATGTGCATTCAAATAAATTGCATACCATAGATGTCCAGGAAAACAAGAAAGTTATCAAACATATCTATCATATGCTCAGTTTTATCTAACATGTTTTCTCATTGTGCAGGTGTAGATAAATTAGGTTGTTGTTTTTTTTATCTGGTTACAAAATGTGGGGTGAAATATGGATCCCACAAGGGTCGAGCCCAACCTACTTCCCTATTGTTTCATTTGAAAAGGATAATCACAAGTAAACCATCCATGAAGCATTAAAGATCAATCTTTGCAAGGATAGTGGACTATGCTGGTAAGGGGTAATCTCCTTATTGATAAATATTTATCCTTATTAATAAGAACATTCCACTATCAACACAGCCATGATTCTGAGAAAATTGATCATCAAGGATTCGAAGATAGTGTTCATTAGCAGTCTGGTTAAAAGTAAGCAGCCCCAAGCATCATAACAGTCACAATAATTGAACATGAGGGGCGGTCATGAAGATTAAAACCTTACATAATATTCATCACTTGCAAAGACAGAGAAAACATGTTTCCACATAACAAATTAAATCAAATGCATGAAAGGTACAATGATGAAGTCCATAATAGTGAATGTTGCTTAAGAGGGTTTGAAGGATAGAATTTTGCATCAAGGAGAACAAGGTAACCTCAAAATTTGTTGTACCTGAGTATGACAATACCTGAGCTTCTGGTGTTTCTAGATGGAACCTTTAGTGGAAAAGTGTAGTCTCCATCTGAAAGAACCATCTTTGGAGCTCTTCCCTGAAATAAGGGTTGAAAAAATCAGAAGAAAAGAAGTACCATAATTCTAAAGTAACATTTTTTATCAAGACAAATGTCAAAAATTATAATTAAAAAGACAAATCCTTACAATTGGACCTCAAATTGGACCAAACAAATTTATGATTTTATCTTTATAATATAGGATCTTTCTCTGTCGGAGCTTCACAACTTGAAATTGGATCTCAAAGTGGACCAATAAAATTTAAGATTTTATCTTTAGAATGTACAAAATTTCTCTATCGGATATTAAAGATGTAAGGTTGGATCAAAAACTAGATAAGTAGATTTATGATTTTATCTTTAGAATGTAGGAGGTTCCTCTGTCAGATATTTGGAAATTCCTACCCATAAGTTCTGCTTTAGAGCAAAAACACCTGGATGTGTTTCACACTGGCTCAATGTACAATCCAATTTGGTTATGACATTGATAGCAATCCACTTTTTCCTAAACCATCCATACCCGAACGTTGCATCACAATCTATTCTTCCTACACATAAAAATGCCACATATTAACCCCTTCTAAATAAAACTCAAAATACCATGAAACAATGAGTCCCCTATATTAGTAAGAAAGTAGGTAGTCTATAGGGCATAGTTTGATTTTATACAAGGATGCTCATGAAAGGAATCTTCAAGTGACAATGAGTAAGTTGTTTGAGATTGCAGTTGATGGTGAAATATTCAGTCTTAAAGGCAGTTAGTAAAGCAGTAAATGTGCAAGAAAATCAAATTTTACACAAAAAATTATTCACAATGTTATCCTGCATAATGCCTTAAGTTTGAAGACAAAAATCTCATTGTATCTTGATGAAAGTAGTGACCTTAATGGTCAATCATTCACAACCATGATTTTAAAACATGCTATTGTGCTTATGGAAGCATCATTTTAAGCAAGGCTATGAGTGGTGGTTTGGAACAATGGAAAGTATGAAGGACTAGCTTTATATGCATACTATGCAGTCTAGCGTAAGACAACTTTCTTAGAAGAGATTGAAGGTGGATTATGAAACTCAAGGGTTACCATGATAAATATTAAAGCAAAGACTCAGATCTATTTAAAAGCCACTATCACGAAGATACTAAAGATGTCAAATGAAAAACCCTAGCACCTGAAGTAATGAACATAGTGTGAAAGAGGATAGTGTGCTAAGGCATATTTAGGAGATCTCCACATTATCTAATCACAGGAAAATACATCATTTATTTATTTTTTAAAATTAAAATAAATTATTCTAAATCCTATATAGGACACATCAATACTTCAAAAGCATCTGATTTATTTTTTTAAATTAAAAGAAGTCATTCTAAACCCTATATAGGATACATTGGTACTTCAAAAGAATCTGAAGGAATTTGAGATTATTCAAACATATGTCAATTAAATAGCTGAATTACAAATAGTAGCACAAACATTGTAACCCTTGTTGATCAGAGCTAGAATATCAACAACAATCAATCCTTTGCCTCCTGTAGACACCCAAAATTGTCCATGTCATAACATTACCTAGTCGATACAAGACCTTGTAAAACATCTTGTAATATTTTACCCTAGGTCATTACATTATCCCACTTATCCCATTTATTCCACTTAATCACCTTCCTAATTAACTAAATGAATTCCCCCTTCACATGTCTCAAAATAATTCAAATTAAATATTTGAATTAATCCCTCACTTATTGTCACATTGCAACATGTGTCACATGACTACAACTCTTCACATGCGTAAATAATTTAAATAATTTTATTATTTAATTTATGAGATTCCCACTCACATCCTATTTTTACCCTCATTCATTGTGTGTCATAAGCATCTTTTCTTCTAAAATAAATAAAAGAATCTCCATTATTTCCTCACATCCTAATTTGAGTGTCATGTCATAAGCCACTTAATGTGCATCATAGACACTAAAATAAACTTTTAATCCTAGCCATACACATCACAAATTTGAATTTTAATCTTGGCCATCAAATCAAATTAGCCTTCTCCTATAAATCAATCTTTTCACAGGTCATTAGAGGATCTTCTTCTAGCATCATTACTCTGCCAAAATTTCTTCTTATCTATCTATCTATCTATTTTTCTTCTATCATATTCATCTTATCATTATGCTGCAAAAATGAGCAATCAACATATCAAATCATTCAAACCTTCAAAATCTTGCATTCTCATGTAGGTTTTACTATTTTTTATTGTTGCAGATTTACTAGTTTTTGGATGAAACCCAAGGTTTTAAAAATTTCATCATATCTTTCAAATGGCTGCATATTTCTCTACAATATTTTCACAAAAGCTTAATAATCATCTCAACGGGAAATAGTAAAGAAATGGAGGGGTTATCAACATTTTTGTAGGAGTTATCACTATTTTATGTTTTTTCATAAAATTACCTTTCTGGCTGTAAATCAAAGAATTTTCCAGAAATGTTTATGTTTTTTGAAAGACCGTAAAATTTCAATGGGGGTCTTGGTTTTACAGATTTAATTTAGAAGTCAAATATAATGCGAAATAATCCAATCTTTGTTTTCTACATGTTTTTCAGAAATCTGCATTTTCTGGTGCAAAATAAAGAAATTTTCTGATTTATTTACATTTTTGGAAAGCTCTTAGAAAATTAGCAAGGGTTCCTTCTTTGAGTTTTTATTTTTCAGATCAATAACATCTTCAAATAATCGAATCCAATTTGGTTATGTTAAAAACGTGTATCTGAAATTGAAATTTCTTTGTCAATTTTTTGTTTTGGCTGCATTCTAATATCATTTTTTTTATTTTGTAGGTGATCATAAGGAGCTGTAGTAGCAACAATATCAGTCATACACATAAAATTGGAAAGCAAAAATTTTCGGGTGCACTCATTCTATTATCTTTATCTCTCATTTAATCAATCAATTCTGTTTGCAAAACACTTGAATTTGGAGCTTTAAAATGAACATCTTGTTTGCAATCACACTTTGAAATTGGGCTTAAAAAGAATCATTGTCTGTCATCACACATTTTGGCTTTGGGTTTTAAAAAAACAAGTGCTTGAATTGTTTTACACACATTTCAATTTTCTAAAGGAAAATTAACAATTGCTCATGTGAATCAAATGTGTGTGTGATAAAAAACACCTCACTTGGTTCGCTTTTGTCAAACCCTTCATAGGAGGCCTGCTAGGGGATTTCATCACCCCTAGGGATGACCTCAATCAAAGCGTGAATCAAAAGACACGCTTCTTTGAGAGTTAAAATATTATCACTCTTGGCTAAGCCCCAAAGAACTTTATATCTTTGGGAAGTGAAGGTGAAGGGTGGGTTACCCCTTTCTCCCGGCTATGTGGTAGGATTTTTCTTTCAAATTATCCCTTGTCAACCTCGTGCATCCTAGCTTAAGACCTAATTGGCCATACCCACTTGACTAGTTCTAGGACGTGTTGATGTGTCTTCTTCAAGTGCATGCTTAATCATCACATTCATAATTTCAAATTCAAACTTGATTATGTGTCTTGCGTATGTGATTCATGTGTGTACATGTGTAATCATTTGTTTGAAAATTGCCATATCAAGCTATAAACACCTACACATAAACATATCATTCTAATCATCCTAATCATCCTTTTTTCCAATCACATTCAAATCAATTTCATCCTAATCAATCCAAGTCATTCAATCTAATCATTCCACATCATCACCCTAATTCTAGTCAAGAACTTGCTAAAATGGTCCTAATCCTTAACAATTCTAGTCAATGCACAAGTTTATACTTCGAGGAGCCCCTTCGCCTAATCATGAAGATAATCCAAAACCATACATCCTCCAAGGTGGGTCAAACTTTTCTCCTAGTGATGATGAGAACTTTGTAGATCTTAGTGATGATGAGAACTTTGTAGATCCTAGTGATGATGAAAACTTTGTTGAAATCTTAGGTCACCTTAATGATGCTATTGACAAGGGAAATACCACCATAAATTTGGAATCATACACCATTCCATCTACTAGTCCTCCATCACCATCTAATAAAATGCATATCTCAAAGCACACTAGTCCTGCACCAACACCACCATCCAACTTCTCAAGCTCTAATCCTTTAACCAAAGAATCCTTTAACAGCTTTTTCCAAAGACTACTAGCACGAAATAGACCATCCCCATCTCAAGCAGCCATTAGTGAGCTTACCAATGAACATTTGAATGCCATGTCTCTTCTTCCAACTCCATCATGTGGTCCACAACCTATCGATCTTATATGTCTAAGTCAAAAACCATCATGCCCTCATGTTATTGATCATAAAGAGCATACCAAGCCTCTTTTAGAGTCTCCCACTTCCATTTCCACTCAAACCCAAGAGCTATGTCAAGAGCATTATCCTAAGCATGAGGAAACATTAACATCTCATTCTAATCAATATTTAGGCCCTTCTAATGATCCCACTCATAACATACTTGGTCCTATTCATGATGAAGCTTCCCTCTATGATCTAGATCCTACCTATGATCAAGAAGGCCATGATGATCCTCTTATCCAACTTTATACATTCCATGGTCAATAGCCTATCACTTCACCTATTCATGAGCAAGAGACATCCATTTCTCCTATACACCCCCTACCTAGTCCTATCCATGATCCCGCATTATCCACTTGTCATGATGAGACACATGCCTCCCAAGTAAATGTAGAAGATCAAACCAATAGTGTGGATCTAAATGAACATAATCAAGATCATAATGATCCTTCCACATCCACTATCAACCCCGTTTCAAATCCATCAACATGTCCTATTGGTCTATCCATCTTTATTCATGAATGTTCCTCCTTAGAACAACAACCTTTACCCACTTCACCTTATTCATCTAATAATGAATTCAAGTCTAGTGTCCAAAACACACCTAGTCCCATTGTCCATCGCATGCTTCAAAACATGAACTACCAAGGTAAAGGTTTAGGCCTTCATGAACAAGGTATGTTGGAGCCAATCCATGTCAAGGTCCCTCCACGCTCTTATGGCCTTGGTTATACACCCCAAGCACACCAATCTAAAGATGTTGGTACTTCCTCCACCCATCCAAAGTCCTCTTTCCACCATAAATCCTATCATATGCCTAAAAAATATATTGCCATCCCTCATCCATCATCCTACAAATGTCAAAAGCATGTGACCGTACACCTTCCACCATCAACTTTGCCACCATTGCTTCCAACTCCTAATATCCATCCATCTAATCTACCTCCACTACTCCCAACACCTAATATCCTCATTATCCAATCCTCTTATCCACCTATCCATAAATCCTCTAGAAATCCTAATCATGACCAATCAATGCACGCATTGTCTAAACATGAAGCTTCCACTCATTCCACCATACCCATGAGATTCAAAAGAAAAAAAATTGATGCCTCTATCTATAAATCAAAAAATATGAAGGGTACCCATGCCCTAGAACACAAAAGCAAAGAACCAAAGAAAAATCCATCCAAAAAGCAATATAAGCTCATACTTTCGAAAGAAAAGTCTAAAAACAAAATGGTTTGGGTACCTAAAAAAAAGGAAAACAAGTCAAATGAGGCATCTACATCTCAAAAATTCCAACCATCCACTTCCACCTCATATTCCCACTCTATTCAAGAATCTCATATTTCATCCCACAAGCAAAATAAAAGTTATAAAAATACTAGTCTATGTGGGTACCTAAAGCACTTCATCACCCATCTCCTAAGAAAACATCTCCATTGCTTCCTACACCCCCTCCACATCAAAAAATTCAACGTTTATCATAGTGTGTGCAACCATTGGTCATGGTTCCCTTCAATTTCACAACAATTCCACATACCTCCATCTCCTCACCCTTCACTCATTATCCTACATATCTCCCCCATCACATTCCTATGGTCCATGCTTTTGGCTAAGTCTCCCATCCCTCTTCCCTAGATAATCCACATCATAATCCATCATCTACCTACTCCATCTCCCTTTCATGTCATCCATTACCAACATCTATGAGCATAATGACATTTGAAATGGTCCATGAGATGACATCCATCTCAATTGGGACTATCACCTTTCATGGAACTAGACACTTGAGTCCCTCCTATCCATATTCCCCTTCTTTTATCTTAAAAAAAAAAAAAATAGTCAAAAAAGAAAAGAAAAAAGAGAAAAAGAAAAGAGTAAAGAGAAATCCCTTCATCCAACGGTGAAAACCTAGTAAACAGGCGCCTTGGATAAGTACCATGATGAAAACCTAGAAAATAGGCATCATGTGTATGTTGATCTTTTATGTTGCTTACACTTGGGGGCACTTTGTCTCATCTGCACTATCTACCCTATCATGCCATTTCTTATCATATCATTTCCATCCTACCTACCATCTTTATCCATCATACCCATATACTTATCATATTGATTCCATTCATCCTCTCTTCCTCTTTTTGATCTTGATAAAAATATGGGGCAAAATGTTGAAACATGCTCTGGATATCTTTTTATATACCTCATCCTTCCAAACAAGCGTATCATTATCCTAGTGTCATAAGCTTTGTCATGAATAATCCTAAGTATTGTACCTAGAATGGGGCATGTTATTCCTATGCGACATAGTCTTTGGAGATCAAATCCCTGGCCTCTTATCATGCATACATCCTGTCATTTTTTATCCATCCATATATCATGAGCCTTTTTGTCCCTTATCCTATCACCCACCCTTTCATCCATCAATCACATCTATATCCTTGCACCTAGACTTGGTTTTCCCTTGTCATTGGCATCTAGCACAAAGGCTACCCAAATTGTCATCCATTGACATCTCAAAACATTTAAAAAATCCAAAAAAATCACATAGGCCAAAAATCCAAAAAAAATAAAATATTCCAAAAATCCAAAATAATCAAAACATTTCGAAAATCCAAAAAAATCAAATATTCCAAAAATCCAAAAAAATCCAAACATTTCGTAAACATCTAAAAAAAAATCAAAACATTTCAAGAATCCAAGCAATAAAATCAAACCAAATCACTTCAATGCATCAATTCAACTTCTTCAAATCAATTTTTTCATCAAATTATCTAATCACATCACTTCTTCTAATCAAATCCATTCTTATAATCAATCACATCACTTCTTCTAATCAAACCCATTCTTCTAATCAATCTAATCATTATCATCAAATCAAATCATTTCTTCATCAATCCAATCAATCAAAATCATTCCAAGTAAATTATTCCTCAATTTAATTCAACAATCATCATCCAAATCTTCAAATCAAGCATCTTCAATCCTTCTAAGCAATAATCCAAATGCAAGTCAATCCTTAATCCATACCAATGAAGCTAATCAATCTTGCCAAATTATCCAATCACATCCTTTGGTCTTGATCCTAATCTTGTTGTAAACCCAATCAATCAATCAATCATCCTTGTGTTGATCTAGGGATATATCATTCCCCACAATGACAACACTATCATCATCAATCAATCAATCAATTAATCATTGGTTTACGGCTTGACTGGGGCAATACCTTGTTTGTTTTTGTATCATTTGTGCATGCTTGCTTGTGTGTGTTATCATTTCAATTTACATTTGCATCAAATTTGAATCACTCCTAGCTAATATTCATATCTTGTATCTAGACAAGGTTGTATTATGCTGGGGCATGAGACACATCATCACCTTGGTCCTTATACCTTGGTGCATAACGTCTAGTGCTATATCAAACATATGATTGCTCACTTTATTGCAGCATAGCATGTCATTTTTTTTTTTTTCATCTCCTTCTTATCTTGTATCATTCATTGTATCCCTCCTTTATCATTCTTCGAGAGCATATATGTGTTTTTCCAACCCACCTATCCTCTCGAGGGGGCATCATCATCATTATCATATCTTATATCATCACCCCATTTCTTCATATCTTTTGCATCATCATATTCTTCTATCATCCCTTTCCTTCATTCACCTTACTCCTCACTTCTTCAAGTGGTTGGGGCATCATATTTTTTTTCATCTATCCATACCTTATCTTCTTTGAAATGATGTTACTCAACATAAATCTCACCATCTCGAACATCATCTCAAAGAGGGGCAAAATGTAGACACCTAAAATTGTCCATGTCATAATATTACCTAGTCGATACAAGACCTTGTAAAACATCTTGTAATATTTTACCCTAGGTCATTACATTATCCCACTTATCCCATTTATTCCACTTAATCACCTTCCCAATTAATTAAATAAATCTCATTTATTTAATTAATTCCCCTTCACATGTCTCAAAATAATTCAAATTAAATATTTGAATTAATCCCTCACTTATTGTCACATTGCAACATGTGTCACATGACTACAACTCTTCACATGCATAAATAATTTAAATAATTTTATTATTTAAATTATGAGATTCCCACTCACATCCTATTTTTACCCTCATTCATTGTGTGTCATAAGCATCTTTTCTTCTAAAATAAATAAAAGAATCTTCATTATTTCCTCACATCCTAATTTGAGTGTCATGTCATAAGCCACTTAATGTGCATCATAGACACTAAAATAAACTTTTAATCCTAGCCATACACATCACCAATTTGACTTTTAATCTTGGCCATCAAATCAAATCAGCCTTCTCCTATAAATCAATCCTTTCATAGGTCATTAGAGGATCTTCTTCTAGCATCATTACTCTGCCAAAATTTCTTCTTATCTATCTATCTATCTATTTTTCTTCTATCATATTCATCATATCATTATGCTGCGAAAATGAGCAATCAACATATCAAATCATTCAAACCTTCAAAATCATGCATTCTCATGCAGGTGGTTTGCTTTGCTTTCTTGTTTTGATTTTCATGCTAGTGTGTGCTCTATTGTGCTTGTTAGGGTTTTTCAATATAATTTGTTTATGCATTTTTCTCTAATATTTTTACCCTAACTACACCTCCTATCACGCACATCTCCTTAGAATTCTCTGTCATTCTTTATTGAAACACTTCTCCATTTTGGCAAGCTACTTCTGAAAATAAGGTTTCAACAAAGGTTTTATTGTATGTTTATTAAAATGAAAACTCCATTTTGGTGGGCTATGTTCTTGATTCCTTAAATGATTTATTCAAATGGATTATGACTGACATGATTTTTTTCCACAATTATTGTACTACCACCGTCTCTTATTATACCCTCTATGGTATGGTGGTATTTTTCCCTTCCCTTATGTTGTTTACCCCACTATTGCCTTGCTCAAGGATTCTTACTATGGGGTTGTAGTGTATACCGCTCTACTGCATATGTTGCTCACCTTCTCGAGAGTATAGTGATGTATACTTTTGATGATTACCTGAAGAGTGTTGATGAAACAATATTCTTTGTTTTATCGATATCTCAATGTCTCATCGACATTAGATATTATGTTCCTTTGATGTTGGTTTCCAGTGTTGATGAGACAAGTTAATATCTCAAGTCGATATGCCACTCTCATTGATATTTTCCTTCCATGGTATTTCTTTATATATCAGTGTAACTCTACCATGTTGGGGAGACTCATGATTATCGTTGTGGTATGGTGGTGTTTTTCCCTTCTATTCAGTTGTTTACCACACTACCTCCTTGCTCAAGGCTTCTTGTAATGGGGTTGTGGTGTATACTGCTCTACCACATATATTTCTCACCCTCTTAGTGGTCTAGCGGTGTATTCTTTTGATCATTACTTGAAGAGTTTCAATGAGAAAATCTTATTTTTCTTACCGATATCTCAATGTCTCATCGACATTACTTCGTTATATCCAAGAGTTGTGTTTCATCGAGCACTTGTAGATATACCTTATTGATGTGACGTAAGTAATTATCTCCTCAAAATGCATGTATCTTGTTGACATTTCTATGTTTTACATCATCGATGACACATATAAATAAGTCTCTTTGACATAGGGGTGTCTAAACCAGCACTAAACCCAAAGCTAAACTTGAAGATAAATTTGGATGATAAAAGTGGCACTAAACTTGAAGCTAAACTCAAAGCCAAAGGCAACGCTAACACTGGTACCACACTCGAAGCTATATTCAGTTGTAAAGGCATTGATAATTCTAGTGTAAATTAGCACCTAAATTAGTGTCGAATAGTCCTCATCGGCACAAATAAACACCAAAAATAGCGCCATCTTGATTAATAGCATCAACGTTTTCAAAAAACTGGCAAAAAATACTTTAAAACATTGGGTGGAAGCAAAAATTAGAGCAAATCACTATGATTTGTTGTAGTGAAGCCTTTTGAGGAGGTGTTGTAAAGTATCGTAAAACATTTTCCTTCTCTCCTAGGCTTGTCATCACTTAATCAATACATTATTATATTCCTTAATGACCCCTTAATCCTCATAAAAGTCTTATCTTAGAGTTTTTTATGAGGACAATCTCGAAGAACATAAATAATCACATAATCATTACTGACAACAACTTAAAAATTCCCAAGTGGACTAGGTCACCACCTTGGTGACCTAGTCCCATGTGGCATAAAATTTGAATTAAACTTAATTTCTTTCTAGATTTTGGTCTCTAAAACCCTAAGGTCAGTCAGTATAGTGTTATTTTGGGAAAATTAAGGCATAAATTGTATAAATAAGCTCCAAAACCATAATTTCTCATTATGCATCATCCAATTTTCACCTATCTTCTCAATCTCTCTTCTCTCCTCACTCCTTCTCAAGCCATCTAGGGTTTGATCTTCCAAGTCAACAAGACACCAGTGTTGAAGCATTCAAGGGTTGATTGCTACAAAAACACAAGATCTCTCATCAAGGAAAGGTAACTCATTCCATTACTTCATTGTTTCATACTCATGCTTTGCATTTCTATTATTTTTGGTTTAGTTACATAAAATGGGTTTGACTAAGGCAAACCCCTAATATCTAACAATCAACATTTTTCTCTTTCTTGTTGTATGTGATTGTGGGTTCAGGTACTTTGAAGATCATTGAAAACTTTTTGAATACCAACCCTTGCATGCAAGGTCACATCATCCACCAAAAATAACTCTCAGGACTGGATATCAGATTTTTAGAAGTGGGAAACTATGAAGAATCAGGGTGCAAACCTAGGGCTTCCATTTCCTCTTCGAAAACTCCAAAAATCCCAAAGAGGACTAAGTCACCAAGAATGGAAACCTAGTGCCTCTAGATAGGCCATTTTATGATTTTCACATTTTTGGATAACCATTTGGCAAAAACGAGCTTCGGACCAGTTTTTGGGAATTTTCCAGAAAAAGGACTAGATCGCCCAACTTGGCACAAGTGTTCCTTTCGGCCTTAACATCAAATCCAACAGTATTTCTAGCTTCTACAAGGGTCCAAGTGCATACCCCTCTCATCTCTAACCTTCTATTTTACTTTAGTGCATATTTATTAGGTTATCTTATATATACTTGTATATCTCAATTTGTTTTCTAGCACTTTACATTTTATAGGTTTTACATTCATAGTTAACTTCCATTTTTAGTTTCCAGCATTTAGATACACAATCACACACACACATCACATCAAACCCTCAAATACAAATCTCTCTCTTTTGAATGAACCCTAAGATGAAAAAGGTGTTAAGGAGAGTTCATTTCCCACTAGTTAGCCTCGAGGTGAAAAACCTTAGAGGCTCATTGGGGAATCCTCTTTCCCTTCTTTATTTTGGGTGGTTCATTTTGATGAACTCGACATCCTTACACTCTTCCTTTTTGGTCTAGAGTCCATCATTGTCCTAGGATTAGCTTGCATTGCATATTGCATTAGTGAAAATGCATCCTAGGATTTCAAATTTTGTATTAGTTAAAAGTGCATTCATGTTGCATTTTGCATCTTAGAACACTAAATCTTTCTGTAATTTTGCATTTCTATGTTAAGCCTACATTACCCTATACAAAAACCAGCTGTATTAGCTTAGAACTCCTAGAAATTCTTAAAAATATCATCAGGAGGACTAGGTCGCCCAGAATGGCGACCTAGTCCCTTTAGGGTTCTGAAACTGACCTTTACATAGCTAAAAATCTAGTTTTCTAGCTTCTATTTGGTGCCATTACATACCTGTATCAATAGGTTGTGTTTTTTTTACATGTATTTTACTAAAATTAGCATAAATTAGCTCATTTTGTGCATTGTAAATTTTTGATTTTACATTTACAAAGTTTCATTTCCAGATCATTGATAGTGTAATCAACAAATTGCCTTCTTTTGCAGTCTGAAAATGAAATTTTCTTTATCTTGCATTGTAAATTATTTAAACATATTCATATCTTCATTTTTTCTTTATACTGTTTATACACTCTTTAAACATGTTAAAAATCCTTCCAATACATTACCTAGTTATGAGAGTCTAGTGAATAAAATTGTTTATAATTTTCCTAAACATAAACAACCTACTATCTCTCCTCTTTGTGAGGATGATGTGTTAGAAGTAAATAAAAACATAGATAATCATGATGATCATAATTGTTCCCCTCTTGGTACCTCTCCTTCTAGTGATGAAGGTATCTTGTTAAAGGAAGTGAAAATTGTAGAGAATCATGATAGTCTTGCTTGTTCTTCTCCTCATCCCCTTTGGGAAGATAGTTTAACACAAGAACATGAAATTATAAACACATTCTTAAACATTACCTTACCTAGTCTCCTTAAATATGATGATCAATCTTTCTCCTCTTCTCATACCTCTCCTCGATGCAAAGAGGATCATTTGGTGTTAGAAGATATCTTTCCCAAGGGTCATGAGACTATTGACCCCCTTTCCCTCATACTCCTTCCATTTGGGGTAATCTATTTGATGATCATAGTGGATGTTCTCTTGATGCCTCCCTCCCTTGTGATGAAGCATGTGATGAACTTATTCCATGCTCTCCTACTAGGATAGATGGTATGGAACAATAGAATGAGACCCTAGACAATCAAATAGACTCCCATCTTAACCATCCCTCTCCTCCCTATCCCATCAATGATCATTCCTCTATTGGTGATGAAGTCACTTTAGAAGAACCCATCCTTGAATGTCAAGAACATGAGGCTTGTAGTTCTCCTAAACACTCTCCTTCTAGGGTGGATCTCATGATGCAAACCAAGGATAACATTGAATCTCCTCCCCAAGGAGATGTTAATATTATTCAACCTCAACTCATCCTTTCCCCACCTTCTAAACCTGAATTCATTCTCTCCCCACCTAAGCCTAATATGTTGGAGAAATTGAGTCATAATACCATTGCTCATACAGATTACACCTGAAAAAATCTGCGATCACAACCATCAACCTCAACACCTTTACCTTCATCCCCTCCTATTCTTCATGTTTCCTCTCACTTCAATTCCTTCCTTAGGGAGTATGACCTTGTTGATCAGCTAAGGAATATTCTCGTAAAAATATCTTTATGGGGCCTTATCCAAGCTTCCCCTCACTATCACAACATGATACAAGATTCCTTACAACTAGCTCTTGTCCCTTCCAATGCACAAACAAATGACATTGCAACTATGATCCAGGGCTTGAATGCTGACATTTTTTTCCACCAAAGTGAGCTCCCTCCTTTGGATGTGAAAAACAAAGTTGAATCCTTCATGATCATATCTCAATTAAAAAGCATAGGGATCAAGCGAATCCTTGTTGATAATGGCTCAATTTTCAATGTGTGTAGTGTCCATATTTTGGATAGGCTCCATATTGATAGATCGACCATCCAACCTTCCTCCATGTCCCTCATTGGATTTGACAACATCAGACAAAAACCTATTGGTGTGATTACTTTACCTCTTACCGTTGCAATGGCCACATTAGACTCATCAATCCATGTTATGCCAAATGATGTTTCATCTAACCTTTTTTAGGTAGACCATGGATTCATGCAATGAATGGTGTGCCTTCCACATTTCTTCTCAAGATTAAGTACATCTACAAAAAACAAAGTGTACACAATTGATGGTGATCTTGAACCTAACAGTGTCTTGCATCTTGAGCAAGCCAAATCAAAACCCTGCACCACTACACCCACCCAACATGTGGGACCCACACAACCAAAGTCCTTAGATGATGTTTTTGGTTCCTTAGACTTCACCCCTCCTCTCAAAGGAGCCACCAAGACCAACCAAAAAAACTCTCCAAAGGGCAACGAAGTCTTGTTAACAGAAGACTTGGTTGATCCTTGGATAGCATCCACCTCAACTTCTATAGACACCAATGCAAACAATGACCTCTCACCCAATCCAAAGAACCTGCAAATACTTTATGGAAAATGTTATGAGATCATGAAGCAACTTGGCTATAACGAAAAATATTGTAGTGCTAACAAACAAGGTATCTACAACCCTATCGAGTCTCATACAAAAACATCGACCCGTGGTCTTGGATTTTCTAGTTTCATCGAAATCATCAAACCTTCTTCCAACATCAAACCTATCCCTCCTCACCCTCCTAATCCAACCTTCCAAACTGATCCTTTGCCACCAACAAAGGATTATGTGCTTAACACCAATGCCATCTCGCATCCTCCTCTAGATTCAGATTTTACACACTCCTCTAAAGGAGTCTACAAAATCTCACAGTCTATAGAGCCTTGCATAGGTATGCCATCCCATACTAAGCAAGACCCTTCCTTGTCCCAAACCAAAGGATCCCCTTATACCCTTGATCAAGAGGGTATCTTTTCGAGACTCCTCCAAGATAACTTTATTTCTCTTCCACCTCACACTCGAAAGAAATGTTTCAAAAAGCATTCCTTTTGTACTTACTACTGATTTCATGGCAATCACACCAATGAGTGTAAGGCCTTGAGCAACACAATCCAACATCTTAAATAGCTTGGTGCTCTCCCTCATGTGGGGGCACCTCACTCCTCTAATTGATACAAATTCACCCTCCCTTACATTCCCTCAATCCTTTTGGCTCACTTTTGTCCTGTACTAAGTGGAGGCAAGAGGTTAGTTAGCCTTTCTCCCTCATATGTCACTTGTCGTTGTCTCTTACGACTTGTCATTAACCTTTCATGAACATTTAAGAGAAATCTTGAGATATGGACAACATATCTTAAGATTGACTCCCATGTGACATACACCCCTCCTCTTCATGATGCAGCTTCTCAAAAACATATGACTCAGCATAGGTCTTTCCAAACAAGCTCTCCTATCCCTTTCTTCTTCTGCTTTAAAGTAATTGTTCATAGTACGGTGATTCACAAATCCTTTAAAGTGGGGGCATACATCACCACTCACATTTCATTGAGGGATCTTTTCCTTGTGATTCCTTCTCTTGAAAACATTATGTACAATGTTGTTCATGATGATACATCAACATTTTTCCTCTTTTGCATATAAGATGAGTACACTTGCACTTTGCCTCTCTTGGTAACATTACGTATAATGTTTCCTAGGTTGGGACATTGCATAGACAAAATAAAAATCCATTTGAAACATAATCATTACAAACATCACTTTCTTTTGTGGCACCTTATCAAAGTTATCACGAGGTATAACTTTTGTATGGTTTAAGTGGGAAGCCCAACAAGTGGCACGAATTTCTCCATAGCCACCTTTGTGAGTACATACCAAACATGTGTATGTTTCTCACCTTTTGGGACTTCTCACCCCGTGGAAAACCTGATGTTCTGTGGCCCTAGAGTGAGCACATATCTCTTTATTTTCTTCACACTAAACCTTGTTGTTGCATGATTATGCATCTCATTTTGTTGTAATGCATTCACCCTTGAATGTCTTTTGCATTCGTTTCGACTTGACTTGGAATCTCTAATCCTTGGGGGCTTGACCAGCTCCTTCTTCTTTCCCATACTTCTTCCTTGTCATTCTTTGTCATCTCCATTGGGCTACTTTAGTGTGATTTCGGAGCAAGTTCATCCTCTCACTAAAGTGGGGCCTAAATGTGTCACCAAAAAGTGAGGACTTTGTCACTTTTTTCTCATTTGGACCTTGGCCTATGATCTTGGACCATTTTCAGTCCCATTTTACATCTTTCCAAGCCTTTTGATGAAGTGTTGTAAAGTGTTGTAAAACATTTTCATGCTCTCCTAGGATTTTCATCACTTAATCAATACATTATTATGCCTTAATGACCCCTTAATCCTCATACAAATCTTATCTTAGAATTTTTTATGAAGACAATCCCGAAAAACATAAATAATCACATAATAATTACCGACAAAAACTTAAAAATGCCCAGGTGGACTAGGTCACCACCTTGGGTGACCTAGTCCAATGTGGGATAAAATTTGAATTAAACTTAATTTATTTCAGGATTTTGGTCTCTAGAACGCTAAGGTTGGTCAACATGGTGTTCTTTTAGGAAAATTAGGGAATAACTTGTATAAATAAGCTCCAAAACCATAATTTATCATTATGCATTATCCATTTTTCACCTCTCCTCTAAATCTCTCTTCTCTCCTCACTCCTTCTCAAGCTAGCTAGGGTTTTATCTTCCAAGTCAACAAGACACCATTGCTCGAGCATTCAAGGGTTGATTGCTACAAAAAAACAAGATCTCTCATGAAGGAAATAAAACCCATTCCATTACTTCATTGTTTCATACTCATGCTTTACATTTCTATTCATTTTGGTTTAATTACCTAAAAGGGGTTTGACTAAGGCAATCCCCTAATCCCTAGCAATCAACATTTTTCTCTTTCTTGTCTTGTGTGATTGTAGGTTCAGGTACTTTGAAGATCATTGAAGACTTGTTGAAGACCAACCCTTGAATGCAAGGTCACATCATCCAGCAAAAATCACTCTCAGGCCTGGATATCAGAGTTTTAGAAGTGGGAAACTATGATGAACCAGGGTGCAAACCTAGGGATTTCGTTTCCTCTTCGGAAACTCCAAAAATATTGAAGAGGATTAAGTCACCAAGAATGGCGACCTTGTCCCTCTGGATAGGCCATTTTTTGATTTTCACATTTCTAGATACCCATTTGGCAGAAACGGGCTCCTAACTAATTTTCAGGAATTTTCTAGAAAAAGGACTAGATCGCCCAGCTTGGCACAAGTGTCCCTTTCAGCCTCAACATCAAATCCAATAGTATTTCTAGCTTCTACAAGGTTCCAAGTGCATACCCCTCTCATCTCTAACCTTTTTTTTTAATTTAGTTCATATTTATTAGGTTAACTTGTATATACTTCTATATCTTAATGTGTTTCCCAACACTTTACATTTCATAGGTTTTACATTCATAGTTAGCTTCCATTTTTAGTTTCCAACATTTAGATACAAAATCACACACACACATCACATCAAACCCCCAAATAAAAATCCCTCTCTTTTGAATGAACCCTAAGATGAAAGAGGTGTGAAAGAGAGCTCATTTCCCACTAGTTAGCCTCGAGGTGAAAAACCTTAGAGGCTCATTGGGTAATCCTCTTTCCCTTCTTCGTTTTTGGTGGTTCACTACTGATTATTTCACCAAATAAGTTGAAGACATTACCCTTTGATCCACAACCGCTAAGGTGATATGCCATTTCTTATTGGAACACATCTTTGCTCGCTTTGGTCTCCCCTCCGTGTTAGTCTCGGATAATGGTATGCTCTTTAAGAACAATGAGGTGAAGAAGTTCCTTGAGACCTTCTATATCCAACATCAATTTTCCACACCTTACTACCCTCAATCTAATGGTCAACTTGAAAGTACTAATAAAATCTTGGAGAAAATCCTTAGGAAGACCGTCAATCAAAACCAAAAAGATTGGCATACACAATTATAATATTCTCTATGGGAACATCACACAAGTGTTCATTCTTCTACAGGAAATACCCCTTTTAACCTTGTTTATGGTACCGAGGATATCCTCCTTTAGAGTTAGAAATCCCCACGTTGTGGATTGCTCTCCAAAGCCTCATAGATAATGACACTTATATGAAACATCTACACAAACTTGAAATGCCTGATGAACAACACATCAATCCTCTTGAGCATCTTCAAGATTACGCTAAAGAATTGTAGCACAAACACGATGTTGGTGTCATTCCTCGAACCTTTACCAAAGGTGATTTGATTTTATATGAAAACCAATGCAACACCACCACCGATTATGCTGACAAAGGTAAATTTAGTCCTAATTGTCTTGGACCCTATGTGGTTGATTTTAATTGTCGATCTGGTGCTTATACCCTAATAGAGCGTGATAGCACTCCCCTCTGAGATACCATTAGTGCCACGCATTTGCATTGATATTATGTCTAATATTTTCTTGAATGGTATGATTTATAAAGCAGTGTTGTTGAAGCTATTGGATTCTATTCTATGGGTTGTCTCATTGTTTCATTCTTCACACATCATCATGTTTGTGTCCCGAACACTAAAGTGGTTATTTAATTCATTTTTTATAATTACTTTAGATTTCATACTATTCAACCTTTTCCCCTTTTGTGTGTTATATTTCTTTAAAATCATAAGTACATAACATATTTAATCTTAATGTTTAATCTAACATACATTTCAAATGTGTTGTAATTTCATCACATACATTCTATTAAATCATGTTGTCATTAATTAAATACTAAACTATTTGATTAATCACATTGTAATTTAACATCCACACAATTGAAATTACACCATATAAAATAAAAATGCATATATATACATATATCAAAAAAAATTTATACATATCATCATAATACATACTATCACTGAGGACTATGATTACCAGATCCCTCAGGATGTGGTGCTCACGTTGCATCATTAGTAGGGTGTCGGGAGACAGTCATGTGTGATCCCGACCATTATTCGCTAACTCTGAGTGCGTACTCTAATCCTCCCATCCGCACGAGTGCCAACCAATGCTCACCTGCTATCTGGTTCCTCCCTACCCATACCTGTGTCAACTCTCTCTCTAGTCTCTCCACCTTTGTTGGAGGTCATGATGGTTGTGCCTATGGTGCAACTCTCACACAGCGAACTTGCCTCCTTAGGCTCTCATAGGATTCCCACAATATCGCGAAGGGTCTGAGGGTCTCTAGCTCTCGCTCCACAATAGGTGGGGGCACGTAGTTAGTATCCATCTCCTCTTCATCAAAGGTTTCTAACACTATCTCTGCGTCCACCTGATGCAGGAACTCTCCCCAACCCTCTGCAGGCCCTACAAGATCACATTAGAGTCTCATCAGTACCACATCATATATATATGCATTAAATAATACATCAAATACATCTATCAAAATCAAATATAATCATCTATATCTCTGGTGGAAGGTGGAATGTCCACCTCATCCTATGTAGGGGGCATAGAAGATGTGCTCGCCTCCCCTCGACTATGAGTGTTGGCACCTGCTGCTGCTACTATCTCAGATCTAGTCATATGCACAAGTGAGCCCTCTCCCTACTCATATCAATCCTTGACTATTGTGTCATCACCCTCACTGAGGGGTGGCTCCTCTACTCTCTCCTCCTCCTCCTCCTCATCCTTCTCCTCATTATGCTCCTCATTCTCATCTTCTCCCTCCTATCCATCATAATCTGGGTCTGCATCCTCATCATAATCCTCATCGATAATATATGTAAATATGTCCATAGCCTTGTATCATGTCTCCTTGGCCATGTCCTCTCTCTCCCTCTTCTCCCCCTCATCTGGCATAGGCTCAACCTCCCCCATTGGATCATCTGTAGGGAACACTAGCTCTGGCCATGAGGATCTCCACCACTCCTCATGATCCCATGTGGCCCCGACATCATCTACATCATCAATGGGTGTCTGGTCATGATCTGAATAGTCTAAGTCACTCTCGATGACATCATCCAGTGTGAATCATGCTCTATCCATTGACCTCTAAGCACTCTGAATGGACCTCCTGAATGATGTTCATGCCTATGGTGATATCTATACCTGTCCAAACTACCTCATAACCTGATCATAGTGGAATGGTCGCACTATGTGATCATGCCATCCTACCAAGAATCTACTCATCTATAATCTCCTCAGCTATCTGGTATAATCTAGCCCTTGGAGAACAAGCTGGTATGGCCTCCACAGGATATCCTCCTCATCTAGTCGGTTGAATCTCACTCTCCAAAAGTGTAGATCACCGTAGTGCCATAATCATCCTAGTGGATACCTAAATGCTCGAAGATAGCCCAATGTTGTCAGACATGGGAAGCCCACTAGTCATGTACATGTGATGTGCTCTAAGCGCAATACATGTAAGAGCGTGTAGTGTACCATACTATCTAGCTCCCAGAAAATGAACCTACCGAGATCATAGTACACATGTGCTAGAATGCATTGGCCCCAGGCATATACTGTTTGATGCTCTTCCATGCCTCGTATCAGGTGTACTAGTCTGCCCTCCAGATGCACTACTTGCGCATTTGACAAAAGGACCAGTGCCACTATGTGCATCATAATTCACCTCACTAATGGTGCTCATGAATAAAGTAACATTGCCAAATCTATTTGTCTTGTTACTCTGTCATCATGAATGGGACCCTCGAGGCAATACTACATGTTTTCCCACTAGTCTTGGGAGGACTGTCCCCTCTATAGCCACACACTCTCCCCCAAAATAGGGACTTAGAGAATGTGATGGACATCCTCTAGTGTAATCATCATCTCTCTTGTGGGTAGGTGAAACGTGCATGTATCAGCATTCCACCTCTCACATAATGTCATCAACATAGCATCATTGTATCTCATCGATGGAATAAGGTATTCCCAATAGATCCCCACTTCCTATAAGTGCTCTGTCTCCACTGGTGATAGGGCTAGAGCTAAGTCTCTGAGGGAATTCAACTATCTCCCGCCTAAACACTACCGAGACTATGTAGGTACCTATACAAATTATCACAATATGTTATCTAAATCATCTAATTTCTTCAATAATACTCTAATTCATCAAGAAAAAGTGCTAATGTTGTTCTAGTGTGCTTTTCCTATGGCCCTAGACACTTTAGAACCCTTTTGGGACACTTTGCAAAGAAATAAGACACTTTGCGAACAAAGGGGACACTTTGGAAAAAAAAAATATAGGGTCCTAATATACTCTAAATAAGTATTAAATTCATCCTATAATTGAAAAATCACAAAAAACAGGCTCCAGAATCAACTAACCTCATACTGGTGGTTGTCGCTTGCCACGTGATTGCGTAAAATGTCCAACCTCATGGGAGTGAAATCACGTGTGCTCGAAATTCCATCACTCTATCCTCATCACTATTCAATGCTACAAAAGGTAAATGAGAAAGTAAGTGCATGTTTACACTTTTTCATTTCTTTTTAACTAAGTCACTTTTACCCACATCTGCACATTTGTACCTTTTACTTTATTAACCTTTTTAGTGTGCTTTTTCATTAAAATCAACTTTCTGGGTGCTAGCGATCTCCATTTTGGATGTTGTTTGTTGCATCATAATCATGTTTCCACACCCTATATCATCACTCACCTATCGCTATGAGGCAGGGTACTTCTAAATGCCCTTTGATATGCGTGCCCTCATTCAACGTGGTTAGATGGCTACCTTGATTCCACCCCCGTAAAGAAAGCGAAATCAAGGTGGGCATACATCTACCCTCAAATTTGATCTTTAGGGATTATATAAGAGGATTTCTAGGACTTCTAACAATTTTTTGTTGTAGGATGTGGTTCCTAACATTGTGGTTTTGTAGATAACTACATTGGGGGCTTCATTCTCTCACCTTTTAATGAGTATCCTTTTATGAAAATGAAGGTACATTATTTAGTTTAGAGTCCTTTAGTTTACATATGAATGTAGATCCATATGGATGATAAATTGGGGGCTAAATGTGTCACCAAAAATTATATACCTTTGAAGAAAAGTATAATTTTGTGCCTATTTTGGTCCTACTTTAGGTCCCATTTCACCAATTATCACCCTAAAACAACACTTATAGGCCCCTAAGGTTGTTAATTTTGACTTGGAGGCCTGTTATACCCAAGGGATCATTGAAACTCTGATAAAAAACATCAAAACCAATCAAAAAATACCATTCCCACTCAAAAATTCCTTAGTGGGACTAGGTCGCCCAAGTTGGTGACCTAGTCCTTTTTGAGGATTTTTTATGTTTAAAGTGGTAAAACAAATAATTATTCATAAATCCCTGATGGGTGTCAGCTTCTTAGATTAAAATTCCCAACAATTAGGTCATGTTGCTTATATATACTTGTTTTTAGGTCATTTTGTAGCTCTCTCTCTTGGTCATTTTTCACATCAAACTCCAAAAATTAAGTTAAAAAAACATCTTCCTCAAGAAGATTCATCTCTCACACAACAAAATTTGAAGCTTTTGGCAAGAAAATTAGGGCTTCGTCTTGAAGCTCACTTCACATCCAATATCATTCATTGACAAAGGTTGGAGATAGATGCATATGGAGATCCATGGAGAAATCTGGGTTGACGATGTGCAACTAGCCACCAAATCAGTCCAAAAGACTGATTCAAAGTGCCCCCCATCTTCTAATTTCAGCCCATTTGCAGATTTGACATTTCCATCCCATTTGCATTCGTTGTTATATTCATTTGCAAGGGTGTAGGGTTTCTAGGATTTAGATTCTTGCATCATTTCAAATCTTTTACATATATCTTATTCTAGCACAATAGAATAGGGTTTTTCTTTGTTTCAGGTTTTCTTAGTCCTAGACACACTTAGGGCTATGGTTTTATGCATATTTTCCATTTCATTAAAGTTTAAATACAAACTAGGGATTTGACTAAGGCCAACCCCACATTAGAAACACAAATATATTTTGTTTTGTAGGTTATTTTGTAGGTTTGGAACAAGATTCCCATGAAGATGCAAAATATGGACCAAAGGCCCTCGTGTCAACTTTCGGTTTCTCTGAAAATAAGAAAGGTACTAGGTTTCCCATAATGGCGACCTAGTCCCACTGAAGCTTTTCAACACTTAGAGTTGTAGATTCAGGGACCTAGTTGACAGAATTGGCTTTCGGAGCAGATTTCCTGAAAAGGGACTAGGTTGCCCCACTTGGTGTAAGTGTTCCAAGTGGCTCAAAACACTGATTTTCCATTTTTCCAGTGACTTCCACAATCTCAGCTTTTTCCCTCTTCAATTTCCAGGTGCACCTGTTTGATCTGTTAGGTTAATTTTCTCATATTGCTTTGATTTTATCAATTTTGTATTACATCATGTATTTTCCAGCAAGATAAGTGTTATTAGTTTAGGTTAAGTACTTAAGTTTTCATAGCACATTTCAACACCTTCGCACATCTCACTCCCATATTCAATCCCTAAGCATTGAATGAATCATAATATTTGCTGCCCCTACAGGTGAAAGAAAACCCTCTTCCTTCTAGGTGAAACCCTAGAAAGTTTTAGAGGACTCACTCTTTTACCCCCACACAAAGCAACCAAATTTTGTGCTTCAGTTACAAAATTTGTCAAGTTGCAAGATTGACCTTTATAGTATAAGAAAAAAGAAAGTAAGCTACAAAATTTATTACATCTTAGAGTCTAGAAATCAAGGAAAATAACCCAAATGTCATATTCAGAAACCCTAATAGGGACCCATTCACCACTAAAGGCGAATGAGTCTTTTGTGCCCTAAAAATAGGCTTCTTACAACAAGGTGCACATCATTTTACGCTCTAAAAACCTCCCTGATAGTTGCTATAACAGTTAGGGTTAGTTTCTTATTGTTATTGGCATCTTATCACACACATAATTCGATATTTTATGGTGGACGACAGTGGTTCATCATCTTGTTGAGTCATTTTGATGCAACCCTCTATTTCACCATTAAACATAAATAAAAAATATAAGAAAATTTATAAATTGTAGTACTCACTTTTAATAGACATATTTCTACCAGCTAGTTTTTAAAAACCCTTAACGTACAAAAATGGTGGGGGTGGCGAAGGGTGCACACTAGACACTATAATTTTTTAACTTGATAAAATAGTATCACTTTTCATTTTAATGAACAATTCAACCCCTTAACATCAACCATTTTAAATATTATTTAGTACGGTAAAAACTAAATTTGAAGTACTTCAATTTTTTTTTAATCATATCTTCACATTTTGAGCATAAACATCTTCAATTATTTGTCCAAGTTTACTTTGAACTATTTCAAAAAAAAGTGAGCACTTTTCATCCCCTTTTTGTCCTCCATTTCCACACACTTATATAAGTAACTTTCCTCACATCTACTAAATCCTCCATAAATCTAGGACATTGTTCCATGCTCAATTTTGTGTTAAATGGTATATGTTAACCTATCAACTTAGTACCCTAAATTCAAAACTTTTACAACAGTATCTCAAGTACTTTCTTTGGTTTATCTATAGTTTAATTTTACATGTATATCCTTGCATATCTTTGTTACGATAATATATCAAAGTTAACTAATCTCATGTCTTCCTTTGTATAATATATAGACCTATCTTTCTTAAGATTGGTTTTCCCGCAAGCTAATGAGAGATTTGGACTAAGGTAAAAAAATATATCACAATAAAGCTTAAGAATCTTGATAGACAAAGGTAGAAAATGTGAAAGTTCTTAAGGAAAATGAAAATAGTGAGATTTAAATTTAAAAAAAAGAATGTAACTATTAAAAAAGTGTACATGTGAAAATCCTTAATATGAATAAGAAACCTTAGAAGAAGATTAGATTGTGTGGGATTAGATGGGTTAATTGGAAACTATAAAGGAAAATAAACTTTCTTTGGTGTTAACCTATGTTAATTAAACAATTACAATAATTTAAGCACAAACATTCTAAATTAACTAAAATTAATAGTTGTGGTAGATAAATATAATAATTACAATGACTAATTAGGATGGTAAATAATATTGATAAGGTACTTAGCTACAAACTTAATGATGGATAATTTTGATGTGATTTTAGCATTAAACTAATATCTACTTTGGGATTTGAAACTTTCTATTAGTAAAATGGCTTTAGATGTGTTCAAATGATATGTTCTCTAACTATGGTCAAGCTCACAAGTCTACGCTAAGTTCACAATCATAGATTTATCCTTTGAATGTGACTCAACTCTATCTAGTGTGTAGGCTTGTTCTATCATTTGTCTGAAAAGTCAACGTATGTTTTTCTTCAATTCTTAGTATTTAAAGGTTTGCAACATTTAAAAATACTTGAAAGAGTGATTGTTATCTTCCAAAGAGACAACTTATCTCAGATTAACCCTTAGAAATGTATACAAATATTTAAAGAAAGTAAGCAATAGGCCTATAATGATATACATAATTTTCTTACTTTGTTTAATGTACCAAACATAGATATGTCATTATTAATTGCTTCTTTAATGCTCGAGAATGAGGGTTAAAAGTAGAGCTTGTTTCTTTGAAGGCTCAAATAGATGACGTGGACTATGACCCGAGCTGATGGTTTTGCGAAGAGTCGATAGAGGGTGGAGGTGTGACGATGGAAGAGAGATGAATACGTCAAAATAAAGGGCCAAATAAAAAGGGACCCAATTAGCCACATCATCAATAAAATAATCAAATGATTATTCATTTCTTGAGCAAGTATGAAATAACAAAGTTTCTTGGAATATGTCAAAACTCAATTTTGCGAAATTCAATGGCTTTATTATCTACATACTTAGAGGTCGCTTCTTACATTCAAATTTATATCTAAACAACAATCCGTGGGCTCTCGACAGCCATGATCTGAAAAATTAAGCTATCAGCTTCAAAGAGCACCAGTACCATAGGTCGTTTGTTGGTTTCTTTTTCTCGTTGAACTCCCCCATGACAAATTATTACTCGATCCTCTTCTAATCAGTTCCATTAATTGAGCTTTTCACAGATGACTGCTCTCTAATCTGTCCTTGTGCTCACCTACTGCAAACATGTTTTGCAGTTTCCAATCGTAATCCTGGCGGAGAAGAGGATCCGACAGAGTGTCGTAAGCATCCTGAGCTTTAAGGATTTGTCTGGTACTTTCTTCATTCTCTGCAGCTTGGCAAACGTCAGGATGGTATTTTAGAGCCATACGACGATACACACTCTTTATATCACGAGCAGTCGCATTAGGAGAAACAGACAGAACATCATACAACGAAGAAGAGGAAGAATGGGGAATATATTGAGAATGAATTTCTCTAATGGTTGTCGCCGTTTTATGTGCAGACTGCTTTGATCTCCTTCCAATTCTTACCCTCGAAATTCTAGGAGAAGCACAGTTACTCATAAGATGCGGGGTCTGTAAGCTTCTAATTTTCGCGCTCTTCTCCATGAAAATCCTGCAACGGAAAGCTTGGTAACGAATAGCGGTAAGAATTTTGAATGGAAATGGAGTCCTCAACAGGCTATTACAAGGAAAAGGCAATGGATCGGTTTCAGAAAAAGCACACCTGCTCTGCTGGAATATATAGGTGGTGTTGTGTGGGCAACCGAACGACATGTAGAAATAGATGGACTGGTCGACAAGCCAACAAATCGTAGGGTCCCCAGGCGAGTGGAAAATGTTGCTGCCTTGTAGAATTTTCTATCTAATTTTTATTCTATATTTGCTTCGGTTCTAATCCCTTATGCCTTACAAGATTTCGTTTAAGATTCGCAACGGGAAATCTAACGTGGCATTAAAAGCGATATACAATTAAATAAACGATATACAATCTATCTTTTTATTAAATATATATAATTAACGTCGTAAGATATCTTTTTTGCACTTTTCTCTTGTAACGGGAGAACTTAAGGTAATTTTTTCAAAATATAATATCTTCAAATTAACGTTATTATTATCTTCTATACTTTCAAATGTTTGGCCAAACCAAACTCTTTTTAAATGTGATTTCTATAAAATGTCCAGAAATAAGGTTTCTTGATGACCAAAGCTAGACATAAATGGTATGTTGTTAGTTCTATTTTCCATGTAATTCCTCAGTCAGATACAACCATTGATCGCAATATGTGTTTCCAATACAAGTTACAACTAAAACTCCAGATTCTGATATTGGCAATGTGAGTTTGTAACACAATGGGGTTGCCATGACTTTACTAAGTTACTTCTGACATGCATGGAATGTGATCTACAACACTAATACAAGAATCATGCAACCTGCCAGAAGCATTATGACACTTTCATGGACTATTGAAATATACTGTCATTAATAGTAAGATAATTACTACTTTGATTTTTTGGTTTCTTGTATAGACCTAGTATGAATGGTACATCACAAAAACCAATTAAAGCATATAGCTCCAAAGTTCAAACTAAAAGCTAAAGGCATACCTTTTTAAGGTTACTGATCTCATTGGAGATGATATTGATGTTATTTTAGTGTATAAGATCAAGCTCATTGCCATGTATGGACAAATAATTGCTACAACTAAAAAAAGCAGTGGATTTATTAAAATTGGATAAGATGTCCGTATCCTAAATGCCAACATCTATCAAGTTATTCTCAACATTATTTGTGACGTAATATATCTAAGCTCATTTGTCATGGAAACTAAAGTTACAAAGACTAGCTTTTGAGGTTCCTATGACAAAGTATCATTAAATAATAAATTGAATAGGCTAGAAAGTTGACTTTATTAGAGGAACAATTTTGATACTCTCTAGCCTGCATATGTTGCCAACCCATTAGTGTTTCTAGATTTTTTTTGAATAAAAAATTCAAATTGCAATGATAATGTGTTTTGTTTTATAAGATGATAAGTAATTATCTCATATTTACAATTATTGAACTGTTTGATATTTAAAAGTTATGATCTCTATACAGGAGCTGCTACCCACTGCCTTAAAACCCCACAAAAGAGAGAATTCTAAAACAAAACTACCTATAATGCTAGTCACAACCAAAGCTCTTAAAATTTAATCCCCCAAAAGATAGAATTCTCAAACAAAATTACTTGTAATGCTGGTCACAACCAAAGCTCTTAAAATTTAATGCCCCCAAAAGATAGAATTCTAAAACAGAATTACCTGTAATGCTGGTCACAACCAAAGCTCTTTAAATACTCCCAAAGAAATAAGGTGACCCATAACTTCATGGGATATATGGCAAGGTTTTGTGTAACCATTACATTGTATATTTCTTAATGATACAAATATATGAATCTAAAGGATGACATTGTGGTGTAGCACTTATGAAGTAAATTCAAGGATTACACATGTTACCTACCCAAAGCCATGGTGAAGGGTAATTTTTAACTCGACCTATGATGATCCAAAGAAACCCCAAGGATATAAGCCAAATAATTAAGTCATTGATAGACATGAACAGTGGTTGTATGTCTGAACCTTGGCAATAACATTCACAGTGGATCTAAATTTTGAACATCACTAAAATGCATTAACATTCTTAACAACCACTCTCTAGCACAAAACTCATTTTGATCATTTGAGTCTCACTCCTCTCTTTTCTTATTTGTGATAATTCACATTTGGACTAAATTTTTTTCTAAAAGAGATTAAATAATTTCTAAAAATAAAATGCCTCATTTTCTTTCTCTATTGGAATGTAATTATTCTCTTAAATAGATTTTCTTTTGGAAGGGATTTCTTAATTTTTTAACCTCTATATTCTCAAATGCATGCTAGGGAAATTAAATTTACTAGTAGTTTCCTTGTTGGACAAGTTATTATATAATGAGAAGCAATTCTCTCTAGAGAGAGAAAAAAATAGTAGATTACCTTGCTAAATTGTATGATACTCTTAATGATTTCATATTTCAAAAGAAAAATGAAACTATTACTTTTCAGAGAACACTTCTGAGAAGAACTCATGCACGTGATTGTGGCAATTGAGGTGGGGCTTGTCAAGAAGCTTGTACTACTGTTACCAATGTGGAGCTTCTCACTTCTAGCATTGATGGTGAGTAGGGCCATGGGCTTTAGTAAATGGTTATGTTGCCCTTTGTACATGGTGCTAAAAATTGTTGGGTCTTGAAAAGACCTCTATATTTGCTTTCTAACTAGGCAAGAAGCTCCGATTGCACATTTGTAATAACCTTTCTACCGCTCCTTGTTTCTCCTTATCTTGAGCCCATATTTTTGCCATTGTAACCCATATCCTACCTAAAAAAATAGATTACATATTAATAGGCATATTCATTAGCCTTTTTTATCTTAAGATTTGATATGTTATACAAAATAGATTACATATTAACATTTCTTCCTTACGCAACAATTATCATGATCTAGCAACTATCCTTGTCTAGTTAGAATCATCTGCTACTACCACAGGCTTACTCACCCTATGCCCTATTATCATCCATCTTTTTCTTCAACAACACTATCCCTAACCATGGCTAAATCTTCCCTAGCTTTCACCTCTGCTACACGAACACTTTTAATTCTTTCGCATGATCTAATCTTATACACAATAGTGGTGTTAGATAGTTTTAGAGACTAACATTTGCATAGAGCATG
Source organism: Sequoiadendron giganteum (assembly GCA_007115665.2). Taxonomy (NCBI): domain Eukaryota; kingdom Viridiplantae; phylum Streptophyta; class Pinopsida; order Cupressales; family Cupressaceae; genus Sequoiadendron; species Sequoiadendron giganteum. The sequence goes on along the minus strand of CM021104.1, from coordinate 276,583,583 downwards.
CTAATATTGTAGCCATTGTCACATGCTATAGCAACGCTTCTTTTCTTCATGCCATCACCTTATCCATGCTCAGAATTCTCTCTCTACCACACTACTGCCCTTACCATTATCTCGTTGAAAACTAAAAAATAAAGGAAAATGTGATATGGCCTTGCACACGGGTTACTCTAAAAAATCTCATGTGCTGTGAAAACTCTCATTCAACTTCCACACTGCAGTCTTCATCTGCTATTACCTCCAATTGAAACAACAAATCCTTGCTCAAATTGTACTTGAACACTGCACTCTCACCACCAAAAAATAATTACAAACTCTTTCTAAGAATACAATTAACTGAGAAGGAAACAAAAAATAAAAATGTTACCAAACGTGTGTGTTGCCAATAAGGAAATGGTTCTTCTCCACCCAATTATTGTAATCCCTGGAGCCAGAGGCAAGTGCCACCCAAAAAACTTTGCCACCCACTATGAATGGTTGAGCTACCACCCCATTCATGAGGATTGCCACAAACCATTGAGATCTTAGGCCTTTACTATTCTTTTGAAGAGACCAGCGCCTCTTTCCACTCTATGTTGGTTACATTATGCCAGCAACATGATTTATAATTACAAACCCTCTGAACTATTAATTTTCATCGTAACAATGGAAAGGTCCTCTTGGTGTTTTTTCCCACATAGGATTTGCAATTCTCTAAAAGGTAGCCAACCTCTATTATAAAGAACTACAAAGGCTAGTGGCCAACTAATGAGATCTAGTCAAAGACTAACATCTCATACACTTTTGGCTCTGTGAGACCAAGGTGGGTAAACCGTCATGTGTTCATAAGATTATTCTATGACTGATAAGAACACTTCTTCTTACAGATGCAGTCCCAACACATGCAATCAGACAATAATTACCTTGGTTATGGAAAAACCTAAGAATAATAATAGATGTCCCAAAGCAAAGAGACTGAGAATTATCATAAGATTTATATCTCCAAAGAGATAGCATTTGATATTTGTTAAAAAAATTATATATTGAATCACCATGCTCAGAGCCACAGTCCTACACCTGAAATAATTTTACCGACACTATCCAGTGCCTCATTCATTGGGCACGAGTCATATAAAACATAATTCAGATATTATGAACTTATCACCATAATGCTTTGCTACTATGAGATCTTACAGTATATTAAAACAATACTCCTTAGTGAATCCTGAGCATATGACCATAAACATGCAATTTGTTTTCAAGCATTTGATTAACTCATTAAGTTAAATTAGGAGAACAAGTTATGCTTTCAAATTTACCATTGAAACTAAATGAACAAACACTTGATAAATCCATTCATAATCCATGACACATACACAGGAGAGAAAATTTTCTTAATTCTTTTAGATTTATTTCGATATCCGTAATTACAAAAGTATAGCATAATTATTTCATACGATTCCCAACCCAGAATGATTTCCTAAATAATACCTTCAAAGTACTGCAGTAAAACTAACTGTACATACTCAGAACCTGATGGATCCAAAATCTTGACCTGCAACAATGAGCCATGAAATATCCTTTATAGGATAGGAGAGCAACAAAGCATTAGGCTACATTGGTCATTTCAAAATTGAATTTTATTTAGAATGAAATTCAAATTCACATTCCTCATCATTGGATAACAAGGTGCATGATCTAAGGAATCAAAAAATGGTTACATAGTAACGCATCAAAGAAAACAAAAAAAGTGTGCCAGGCACATGAACATCCACATCAACAAAATGAATTACCAGAAAAAACACCGCCCAACAGCCCCAACACCAGCAACCACTATGTAGACACACAACCCTGGTACAAGCGACCGCTCCGAGTTCTCGCCCTAGTCAAAAGCAAAACCACCTTCATTTCTCCAACCACCTCAACTCCACGTCTAGCAACTTGGCTCGGTGCCACCGTAGTTATTGGTTCGACTACAAGGTCCTCCTCGTTGAATCCCATGAGCTTAGTCAAAGCCACCAAATAACTCAGGTACTCCTGCGCCCTATAGATTTATCCATAGCTTCACAGAATATAAGAGAATAACCACCACCTACAAACAAAACAACTTAAAAATATAATGATAACACTGGGTCACTTCAGTAAGCATTTATAGAGTGAATTGGTGTAAGGGATATTGATTGCTTGAATGCAAAACAAGCATTTGAGCCATAAGTTGCTAACATATCCACCATAATTGCTTCTATCAGGAGGGCATCATTCGCACGCTAAAGAAAAACAAGAGGAAATCCTCTGAAATGCTCGAGCCATTAATAAAATAAGCTTCAGAGTGTGAAAGCTCGTCACACATATGATCTATAATTTCTTTGAAACTGTATCGTTTATGTAGGCTGGACCTAGCAGGTCAGATGACTCAGATTAAGTCAATCGAGCATTGGAAGTCCACCTCAGCGCCTTGAAAAACCACAACTAATCAAAACCCTTGAAAACAGGAGGTCACAACTAGATAGTGGGTCCCATTTAACCTTGTCGCTCCAAGAACTAGGCCACATGTCACCCTTTCGTAGACCTCGCGGTACTTTTGAGACATTTACCATGCTTGTGTGAGGTCTGCGAGGGACAATTATTATTAATCCCATAATTAAAACCTTCTCCGATGAAAAGATGGCCACTGGACATCATTGGCACCTCAGCAAAAAACCCCGCCCCTCTGTACATGCCAGACAATGGCATCTCGTAGACCTCACATCTCTTAATGACATCAGTAGGAAAACCTGCGAGGTTTGCGAGAAACGGTCCAGATCAAAACCCATGATCGAACGGTTCACCAAACAGCATGCACAGACAAAATAATATTCAGGTGGGACTCGTTAGTATAACCCTCGACGGTATAAAATTTTAAGCCTCGGTGATGAAAAAAGACCAACAAGCTAGGTGAAAGGGGTCGGTAAGAGCACGGAGAAAAAGGCTCAACCGGATCACTTAAGTGATCAGATACCTTTGGTAGCAGGTCACCGTTGAAACATAACAAGAGGGTTTCAAAATTTTATAATTCATATCACCCTGGGTAACTTTAAACCCTTAAAACCCTAGCCTCCTTCCTTTGAAATTTAAAAGCCCCATCAGTGGCTCCGACTGGGGATGTGTGCCCCCTGTGGGCATAGCAAGAATACAGAATCTCTAGTTTCGCAAACCAGATTACTGAACTACACAAGTGCCTTGACAAATATATCACCTTGCTTTGTTAATTGGACTTGTGTATTACCAACTTGGTGGCCCTAGGCCATCTGACAAGAGAAATCAAAATTTTCCCATGTCAAAAACAAAATTCACTGTCACCTGGAGTAAACAAGGTCTGCAACATTTACACTTTGATGCTTCAAAAATAATAGGATAATCAATATGTCTGGAAGTACTATAATTTTTATTTATACTCCCCTGCATCAATTTAGTCCATGTCCTCTTCCAAAACTTTAAAAGCAACATATGACCATGATAGCATTTTACCTTACTTTTCCCCTGGTCATAACTCATATGATGCTGGCCCAATTGAACTAAGAAGTGGAAATATTCATAACTTACCTGGTCTGTAGCTTTACACATTCTGGCATCATCATCAATTTGCACATCAAACTGAAAATTTTCATATAAAACTGTGTGCATATTATCCATACTTTTATTGCTCAACATAGGTAATACACAACTCAGGGAATCCCCACCCTAGAATTTCCCAGATAACTTAGGTTGCCAACACTTGAATTCCATCAATTTGGGATACATCCTAGCATCACAAATTTCTGCAGTACTAGTTGCATCATTCTCCAGGGAATGTGTAAACACATTCATTTCAGGCCTCTCAATGCACACCTTCCCTTGTATTTCTTCATTTATTCTTAAATGAAAATCCTCAAAGACAAAGTCAAATAAATAAATTTCAAATTGGTCAAAAGAGAAAGAGCAATATGCACGAGCCTCTTTGTACTCAACATTACCTACTGTATGTGTTAATTTACAAGTGGAAATTTTGATACAAGCTGGAAAATTTTCACCAGCAATATCAATGTCAGAAGGTAACATCATATCCATCTCAACTTCACATAAGCAGTTAGGGAAAACAATAGTACCAATATTTTCATCAATGTGTTGGTTGTCTTCACTACTATTCCTTTGATCACATACTTCATTGTCCTCAAATTCCTCAACATTTATACAATAGGCCTGTTCCATTGCCAGTATACCCAAAGTATACTCTAAATATTTATCATTTAAAAATTGTTCATTTACTTGGGAACAAGTAAGAAAATGAGGTTCTATATTTCCATACAACTCTAGTGAATAGACAAGCCCAGTTTTGTCCTCAGTACTGCAATCACTACCTTTGAAATCACAATCATTGGTCTATAACAAAATCTCAATGACATGAGTATTACAATCAAGATTAGGAGACACAATAGGTGTCTCACATAATCCTACATTATTTTCCCCCTCAAATTCCTTTGTAGTTATCCAACTTTCTTCAAAAGGGAAAACATTGTCTTCATTTTGTGTAGGTACATTCTTGGCTGATTCTGCAATTTCTATCCACTTAATGACTTGGGCCAAATTAGCAGGTTTTAATTCTTCTGGCAAAGCACTTAGCCCTAGTTCATAAAGTTCACAAAATAAATCAATGCATTCATAGTCATTAGGTCTATGACTTCTAGGAATTTGTATCAAGACTTCTAAAAATGTCAAGAAAAACTCATATGGCGATTCCCTCTCTTGCCTCTTCATTTCATACAATTCTGGTACAAGATAAGTTTGATCAACATCATTCAAAACAGACTGGCTTTCAACTTGGATCTCATTATTATCAGACTGCAATGGTGAAGAAATAACAGTTTTAAAAATACCCTTATCATAATAAATGCTCTGAGTAACTTCCTCTTACATTTTACTAGTACTAGGTAATCTAGGGTAATCAATACTTGCAGCAAGATACCCCTTCATCATTGAATATTTCATATTGTTTTCAATTTCCATAGCTATTTGATATGCTTGGTTCATTTTTGTAGGTTCTTTACAACTAAGCATTCATCCTCACTCAGTCTTATTTCTTTAGGGATTTCTCTTAAAGCTTTTGAAAACCTCATATTAAAGTATGGGATTAGCTCCTCTTCTTTTATGTGAATTCCCATAAAACCTTTTCTTAATATGTTGGGATTGACTCATTCACGAAATTTCTCCTTAAAAACTATCACCAACTAATTCCATGAGTTAACAGAACAGGCAGGTAAATAGGAAAACCAATCCTTGGCATCACCCTTCAAGGATTGCACAAAAAGTTTCATGACAACATCCTCATGACTAACCTCATAGTCCCCCATCACATCCACAAAATGTTGTAAATGCTTAGAGGCTGATTTTGCACTTTTCTCTATATATTTAGGCAAATACTTCCTAATCTTCTTAGGAATTGGATTAGGGTAACCACTGACATCACTGAAAATAAAAGGCATATACCTTTGAGTTACAAAACATCCTGAAGGGCTTAGTGCAACTTGTTCTCTTTGCATAGTTATGTCTATTTTTACATATGGGAAATCACTTATACCCATTTAAAATTTCATCAACAGTATATATTTATCAGACATATTATTTACTATCACAACCATGATTCTGTTAGTGACTGCAAATAGTATTCCTTGCTTTCAAAGATATGATGCAACATAAACATTATTTCATATGACCTTATACATATTGCATCGTCAGAAGTATGGAAAAACTAATCATTGTTCCTTTCTTGATGCTAGTCATCTAGTTTGGAACCACCTACATGCTTAATTACAAACACCCATCACAATTAATAATAGTGAACTATTTAGTTTTGATTAAAAATACCTGGTAATTTTTTTTTTTGGCAACATGCATTAAATTCTTCTTCTTGACTGTAAATATCATAGATCTAGGATTGTTTCTTCATTCCTCGACTAGTTCTTCAGATAGAGTCACCACCTCTTCAATAGAGGATTATATTAAAAGAAATATGAAATTCCTTTCAAAGCTTATCAGATTCTGGGTTTTTACCCACAACAGAGTCGTACCATACCACTACCAATCTCCTTCAAAACCACAATCCATTACCATCCAAATTTTAACATTCAAATTCACTTAACAAAAGATTCTAGATAGCATCCTTCAACCCCGGTGGTTTCTTGTTTCTCTTTTTCTTTTAAATTTCTCAGAAGTTCTCCCCAATAAAACAACCATTCATCTAATGATTCCACAACTCCTGAATCCTTTGCCAACAAGATACCATAGATCATAGGATTGCCAGGTTCATTTCAACAACCTCTTCCATCTAGGGTTGAAAACATTCACTATGTAAATTCAAAACAACAAATCTGCGATATGACTCTATAACCATCTGGAACTAGTGATTTATAACTCCCAAATAATGTGCAACCTTTGGTTATAGAAATAATTCAACACTTTAATGACTCTATAACAGCACCGTCTGCAACCAAAACTTCTGAGTTCATCCCCAGCAGAGTCGCCATTCTGTTGGTGTTTTTTACCACATAGGATTTGCAATTCTCTAAGAGGTAGCCAACCTCTATTATAAAGAACTACAAAGGCCAGTGGCCAACTAACAAGATCTAGTCAAAGACTAACATCTCCTACACTTTTGGCTCTGTGAGACCAAGGTGGGTAAACCTTCATGTGTTCATAAGATTGTTCTATGACTGATAAGAACACTTCTTCTTACAGATGCAGTCCCAACACATGCAATCAGACAACAATTACCTTGGTTATGGAAAAACCTAAGAATAATAACAAATGTCCCAAAGCAAAGAGACTGAGAATTATCATAATATTTATATATCCAAAGAGATAGCATTTGATATTTGTTAAAATTTTCAGATATTGAATCACCATGCTCAGAGCCATAGTCGTACACCTGAAAGAATTTTACCGACACTATCCAATGCCTCATTCATTGGGAAGGAGTCATATAAAACATAATTCAGATATTATGAACTTATCACCATAATTCTTTGCTACTATGAGATCTTACAATATATTAAAACAATACTCAGTGAATCCTAAGCATATGACCATAAACATGCAATTTGTTTTCAAGCATTTGATTAAATCATTAAGTTAAAGTAGGAGAACAAGTTACACTTTCAAATTTACCATTGAAATTGAATGAACAAACCCTTGATAAATCCATTCATAATCCATGAAACATACACAGGAGAGAAAATTGTCTTAATTCTTTTAGATTTCTTTCGATATCAGTAATTACAAAAGTATAACATACTTATTTCATACGATTCCCAACCCAGAATGATTTCCTAAATAATACCTTCAAAATCTTGCAGTAAAACTAACTGTACATACTCAAAACCTTATGGATCCAAATTCTCAACCTGTAACAATGAGCCGTGAAATATCCTTTATAGGACACGAGAGCAACAAAGCATTAGGCTAGATTGTTCATTTCAAAATTGAATTTCATTTAGAATGAAATTCAAATTCACATTCCTCATCATTGGATAACAAGGTGCATGATTCGAGGAATCAAAAAATGGTTACATAGTAACCCGTTGGAGAAAACACAAAAAGCATTTCAGGCATGCGCATGTCCACATCAACAAAATGAATTACCAGAAAAAACACCACCCAACAAACCCAACACTAGCAACCACTAAGTAGACACACAGCCCTGATACAAGCGACCACTCCGAGTTCTCACCTCAGTCAAAAGTAGAACCACCTTCATTTCTCCAGCCACCTTAGCTCCACATCCAACAACTTGGCCCAATGCAACCATAATTATTGGTTCAAATGCAAGGGCCTCCTCGTTTACTCCCATGAGCTCAATCAAAGCCACCAGGTAACACCAGTACTCTGAGTCAGTCTCAAACCCGTTATCATGAGAATCTGATGAAATTAACACAAGGGCTGCACAATGCTTTGGCCTTTTTCTAGCACGCTTCGTAATGACCTCAGGTGTTCTGGGAGTGAGTTTCTCCTTCTTAATTAGCGACCTCTTGGCTCCTACTCGGGCACTCCTATGCCCTATAGATTTATCCATAGCTTCATAGAATACAGCAGAATAACCACCACCTGCAAACAAAACAACTTAAAAATATAATGATAACATTGGGTCACTTTAGCAAGCATTTATAAAGTTAATTGGTGTGAGGGATATTGATTGCTTGAATGCAAAATAAGCATTTTAGCAATAAGTGGTTGACGTAGCCACCATAATTGGTTCTATCAAGAGGGCATCATTCTCACACTAGAGAAAACTAAGAGGAAATCCTCTAGAATGCTCGAGCCATTAATAAATAAGCTTCAGATTGTGAAAGCTCATCACACAGATGATCTGTAATTTCTTTGAAACTGTATTGTTGATGTAGGATGAACCTGGTAGGTTGAACGACTCAGATTGAGTCAATCGAGCATTGAAAATCCACCTTAGCGCCTTGAAAAACCATAGCCAATCAAAACCCATAAAAATAGGAAGTCGCAACCGGATAGTGGGTCCCATTTAGCCTTGTCGCTCTAAGAACTAGGCCACGTGTCCCCCTTTCCCAAACCTCGCAGTACTTTTGAAATATTTACCGTGCTCGTGCGAGGTCTGCGAGGGACAACTATTATTAATCTCGTAATTAAACCCTCCGCCGGTGAAAAGATGACCACTTGACATCATTGGCACCTCGGGAAAAAACCTCGCCCCTCTGTACATGCCAGATGGTGACATCTCACAAACCTTGCACCTCTTAATGACATCAGCAGGAAAATGTGTGAGGTTTGTGAGATACGGTCCAGATCAAAACCCATGATCGGATGGTTCACCAAACAACATGCACGGACATTAGAATATTCAGGTGGGACCAACCGGTATAACCCTCAATGGTATAAAATTTTAAGCCCCAGTGATGGAAAAAGACTAACAGGCTAGGTGAAAGGGGTCAGTAAGAGCACGAAGAAAAAGGTTCAACCGGATGACTTAAGTGACTGGTTACCTTCGGTAGCAAGTCACCTTTGAAACATAGCAAGAGGGTTTCAAAATTTTATAAGATATCACCCTAGGTAACTTCAAACCCTTAAAACCCTATCCTCCTTCCTTCAAAATTTCAAATCCCCATCAGGTCCACTTCCAAATATACAATATAGAACATCCTCCTGATAAATCTTCACGGCTGAATAATGCATTTAATACGTTTTGATATATGCCTTTAAAACCATGAGCAATCATGTTTAATATGCTTTGTCATCGCCTCCACCATTTTATATACACTAAAAATTGTATTCGGAGTTTCTGTGTACACGAAAAATATGTCGCTGCAATGGAATGCCTTATAGTGTAATTGCAATGCTCGTTAAATATACATGTGGGCGAGGTGGAGGAGAATGACCCAGATCATAAAATATGGTTAATCATTCACTTTGGCCTGCCAGCCAAATCATTTGTGAGGTGCCATGAATGTTGAAATCCAAATCCTTATATTTGTAATGCTGACATTTGTTTGTACCCGTACACTTGCTTAATTAGTTTTATATTTATTTTGGTAGAATATTCTAAGTATAAATAATAAACTAATAGTGGTATATCATTATGTTCAATTTGCTTGGTGATTTTATATTTATTCTATTTTTATTTATCTTTAAATTAGATTTATTTATATCTATGTCTTGTTTGTTCCTCATCATTATATCATTATTTGCATTCACTTTCAAACATTCATTCTACATCTCAATATTATTATTTTGTGTAAAGTTAATTTTTGATCATGCTTTTGGTAATTACTAAGTATATATATGATGGTGAAATCTAGTTATCTTACAAAGACTACCATAATATCTCCATATATTTACAAGCTAGATCTAATGCTTTAAATTCATTATCACATAATTATGTCATGCTCATCAACATAAAATTCTATATTGCACTTGTAGAACTCATTGCATTCCATCACATTTGACCATAAGGAAGACTAGATAAACTATTAGTATAGAGATTCTTAGATAAGTGAAAATCACCTAAATCCTAATATCTTCTAACTTTATTTTTATCATAGGAGATATTTGTGTCCTTGAACCCTAGAGATCAACTTAATCCTTAAGAATGGGATAAACCCATTTCATCTCTACATCACATAAAATGTATAACACTTATAGGTATTATCAAATAGTTTGTAATGTTTACTTTAGTATCAATTTTATCCATCTAGAATTTGTTAATCTCAACCATCTCTATCACAAAATAATATTATACAGCAATATGTTTTTATCTTTTCTTGGTAAACATGATTCTTAACCAAAAAAATAATAGTTTGTGAATCACACTTCAACACTATTTGACTCTTAAAACCAATATTATTTCCTAACTTGTTCAACAACACAATTTCACTATACAAGAATGTATTATTTCTATCTATTTGGATTCATTATTTGATAAACAAAATAGTTTTCCATTTTTCTCATCCAACTTTCTACTCAACCAAACAGAATAAACACATATCCACTTGTAGACATCGAAATGTTAAGATTTGTAGCTCAGTCAAAATAAAAAAATCATTCTACATTGAACACTACCAATATCATTAGTACCATAATAAAAAAAAAATTTCAAAGGTCCCTTCAAGTATTTGAACACTCCTTTTACATATTTCTAATATTCTTTCATTTATTTCACCGTTGAATTACTTATAACTCTCACTACATGGGAAATGTATGGGATCATCTAGACCATCACACACATGAGATTTTCCACCACAAGGTAAGTGCATAGAAATGGGGGATGAATTAGTGGTCAGCCTTAAAATTTTTAGCAAAACACATTCACATTATGAAAGACATAAAATATTTATACTTTAACATGTAAATAGTTTAATGCCTTGATTTTTTTATAAATCTACCTATTTAGGCTTATATTTTAAAGCCTAGTGGTTCAACATTTCATGTTTCTCCAAACTTGATGTTTTTAACATCAAAAACTCAAAAAAAATTAGAGTAATAGGTTGTTTACTTGATTAATTTAATCATATTGATTAATTAATTAAGTCACATTTACTTTATTTTAATTTAAGCTAAACTTAGGAATCCTTATTTTGTATTATTAAATTAGTCATGTTGTATCGTTCATTATGATCTTAACACTTGTCACATGCTAATCTAATCCTCATCCTAGGGTTCTCACTTTAGGGTTTCGATCTCCTTTCTTAAGGATTGATCTCTTTGTAATTATTCCAATTCTGGTTAATGCATTTTTGCTTCATGTTTGCAGAGCACCATTCTTGTGTCTTTTGATCTCCTTTGGTGATAGGTTATTTTCTTGCAAGTGTTCATTGGGATTTGTGAGGTTAGATTATCAACTTCTACATGGTATCAAAACTCTAGATCTACAAACATCTTGCTCCTTATTGTGAGATCTTGGCTTGAAGCAGATTTCTAGTGCATCAAAAGTTAAATCATACCTCTCCATTGACTCTAGAGCTATCGGAATAGTCAATATTGACCTTTATTTTGTCAAAATTGGTTTTTGTTTGTCAGATCTATGAGGGTTTGGAGAAAGGGCTTTATTGCTAGATCCAAGGGGTGCCTAATTTGTCAGGGCATTTTGAGCCTATACGAACCTCACCATTGACTTTGCAGTGGCCAAAAACCCTAAGATTGACTACTAAATCATCAAATTCTGAGTCGAAAGACTTTGACGAAAAACAAAATTGCCAAGGAGGTTGTACGACCTTTCTAGCATGCAAATTGAGGCATGAAAAAATATTTCATAATTTTTTTAATTTTTTTTCCCTGCAACAAATTTTTTCAAAAGAAATCAAAATACAAAATATATTTGAAAAGACCTTTTTGGGTGGATGTAGGTTATTTTTTGGCTTTTAAAAAAACATTATATTAATTTTTTTTACCGAAGCAGTACCCTAAGGTACTGCCGACTTGCCACTTTGTAGTAGGCATTAGCCCCTTGGGCCCCGCCACCATATGGAGGGGTACGAGGGAGTACACTTCCTACCTTTACGGTAGGGCCGAAGAACCCCTTGGGCTCTACGCAAGGCGGTAGGCCCCCACCCCCTCTAAATTTTTTAATATTTAAAAAAATAAATTATTATCAATGTAAATTTTTTATTATCATTTTTTTTAAAATTTACAATAAATCAAATTGGACAAGTACGGTGATGGCCATTTGGCTGTAAATTTTAACCTCGTATTTTTTCTGCGATGGTCATATGGCCGTCAAATTTAATGCAATAGATTATGTTTTTTGCCCTTTGAGAGTTATTTTCTTCTGAAGGACACAACTTTTGCCCACAGTGTCAAAATCAGGAAAACGAGATATCATCTAAAAGAGGACTCTAAGTAATTTTCAAGGGTGCATGCATTATTCGGATTTTTTTTTTCCTTGTTATTTCCAGTCAAACTCGGATCTTCTTTTCTGGAGTTTCCTTTAGTGTGTTCAACATAACTTTTGCATACGATGTCAAAAATGGGAAAGCAAGATATCATTAGAAAGCTGGTTCTAAACTCTTTGTAGTGGTGTAGGTGGTCTCTAGATTTTATTTCATTTTCCAAAAATCCTTCTTCTCAATTGTAGTCCTTTTTGGACCTTATGGACTCACATTGCATGTATTTATCATCTGTAAACACACTAAAATAAAGTGTCTCAACTTTGTATGTTTAGTATTCAGAATATTTCACATCACTTTGTACCTTTTTCTACTCACACTATGATATAAAGTTCCATGGGGATTGATTTTTATCTTTGTTTTGCATTCATACCTTTCTCATGCATGTGTTCCTTGGTTTGTGCACCTTTTGTATCTGCTTGTACCTTCATGTCTGCAAATTTAGATGTTCTTGGTTCTTCTTCATGCACTACATTTTGGCATTCAATTTTAGTATACCAATCATGGTTCTCCCTTGTCAACATTATGGGGGGTTTCTATTGTTGGTGCTAATGCTTCCTTGGTTTTGTGTTGGATTGAGATATGTATATAGTATTTATTCCTATGTACTAGGTGGATGCAGTAGCTGGTTACCCATGTATTTCGATGAGATGGAGCACTTACCATATGGACACTCTTGTATTCCTATTTCTAGAGGTGATCTTCCATTTTCACTTGATCAACTCTTCAAACTATCGGTACTTGTTCCATTTGTATCTTCGAGTTCTAGATGTTTTTCCTTGGTTTGCCATCAAATTAGAGTAGTGTTGTTGGGGCCACTCATATAGATTCTTGTCTTTTTGATTTGGATCATCATTTTTTTCAAAAAGAGTTTTTCTTTTAGCATTACAATAGTCATTCTACAACAGTGTTTGCAACTTCTTCATGCTTTAGTGGTGTTCTTCATGTCATCCTTTGTTCCTATCTTTTGGGACAAATTTTTTTTTATTGGAGGCTTCTTCATCCTTCATTCTTGTTTCAGAGGCTTCTTAGTCCTTCCCATGTATTTCTCTCTTTTGGAGAGGAGTTTTTCCCATGAGGTTTTCTCCTTTTCTCCCATTGTGAGAGATCTTTTACATTTGTACATGGGTAGCTCATCAAGCCTTATTTTTGGGACCCATCTTTGTTTTCATGAATTTTTTCCTTAGTTTTTAGCTTCTCCCTAAGTTCATCTTAAGGTGGGGTGTTAGAGTAATAGGTTGTTTACTTGATTAATTTAATCATATTAATTAATTAATTAAGTCACCTTTACTTCATTTTCAATTAATCTAAACTTAGGAATCTTTATTTTGCATTATTAAATTAGTCATGTCTTGTTCATTATGATCTTCAAACTTGTCACATGCTAATTTAATCCTCATCCGGGTGTTCTCACTTTATGGTTTCGATCTCCTTTCTTAAGGATTGATCTCTTTGTAATTATTCCAATTCTAGTTAATGCATTTTTGCTTCATGTTTGTAGAGCACCATTCTTGTGTCTCTTGATCTCCTTTGGTGGCAGGTTATTTGCTTGCAAGTGTTCATTGGGTTTTGTGAGGTTGGATTATCAACTTCTACAATTTTAACTTCAACCTCATTAGTCTTAGATGTTCTAATAAAATATTTGAAATTACTACCCAAAGGAAAAGTTGCTTTTTAGATTTCTGGCTTATTTTTAAAATATTTTGAAAATGTTAAGATATTTACTTAGATTTTCTTCAGATAATTTTTTCATATTCCTCTAGTGTTTACACATTTATTTCTTTAACAAATTTTGATTTATCCAAAAAAAATTTAAAATAAAACAATTATTTTTTGCTTCATTTAATATATTATTAAAAAATAAATTTTCACTTAGTTTTGTGTAAGCTATGTGATGTGTATGCTTAATATGTATTTTTTAACATGTATTCACCTAAAAAATTATATTAAAAATATTGAATAAAAATATAAGAAAATGTACAACTTGTATTACTCACTCTTAGATATATTTCATCCAAATAGGTTTTAAAAATCCTTAATGTAAAGAAAAGGTTCCAGTGGGGAGGGGATGGGGGGATGATGAAGGGCTGGTGTACACTAGAAACCGCTATATTTTAGTGATAAAAATAGTAACACTTTTGTATGAACTCAACATTTTAGTCCCTTAACCTCAATTATTTTAAATATTATTTATTAGTTTAGAAAGTAGATTCAAAGTAATACAATTATTTTTGTTATCATATCTTTAAATTTTTAGCATAAACATCTTCAAATATATGTCCAAGTTTAATTTTAGCCTATTTGAAAAAAAAAGTTGTCACTTTTGATTCCCATTTTATTTTCATTTCCACACACTTTCCCCACTTTTATATAAGTAAATTTCCTTATGTCTACTAAATATTGGATAGATTTAGGACATTGTTCCATACTCAATTTTCTGCCAAATGGTAGATGTGAACCTATCAACCTAGTATACTAAATTACAAACCTTTTCAAAAGTATCTCAAGATACTTCCTTTGGTTTATCTATAGTTTCCTTTTACTTATATCTCGGCATATCTTTATTATGATAATATATCAAAGTTAACTAATCTCATATCTTCCTTTATATAATCTATAGACCTATCTTTCTCAAGATTGGCTTGTCCCCAATGCCATGTGAGATTTGGTTTAGGTCGAGACAAATATATCATAATAAAGATTAAAAAAATTGATAGAAAAAGGTAGAAAAGGTGAAAGCAATTAAGAAAAAGAAAAATAGTGAGATTTAAATTTGAAAATAGGAAGTAAATATTAAAAAAGTGTAGATGTGAAAATCCTTAATAGGAATGAGAAACCATATAACAAGATTAGATCATGTAGGATTTGATGGGTTAATTGGAAACTATAAAGGAAAATAAGCTTTCTTTAGGGTTAACCTACATTAATTAAACAATCATAATAAATTAATCACATCAACCTAAATTAACTAAAATTAATAGTTATGGTAAATAAATATAATAATTGTAATGACTAATTTAGGATAGTAAATAATATCGATAACGTACCTAGCTACAAACTTAATGATGGATAATTTTAATGTGATTTTAACATTAGAATAATATCTATTTTTGGATTTGCAGCTCTCTATTAGAAAAATTCCTTTAGATATGTGTTCAAATGATATATTATCTATCTATGAACAAGCTCACAAGTCTAAGTTAAGTTCACAAGCATAGATTTATCCTTTCAGTTTAGACTGAACTTTATCTAGTATGTAGTTTTATTGTAGAATTTGACTAAATCGTTTACATATGCTTTTCTTCTTCCTCCAATATTTGAAGGTTAGCAACATTCTAACATACTTGGAAGGGTGATTGTTATCTATCAAGGATACAACTTCTCTTAGGTTAACCCATAGAAATGTGTACAAATATGAAAAGAAAGTAAACAATGGTTCTAGAATTCATATGTATGCAGATTATTTTATTTGTTTAATGTACCAAACTTAGATGTGTCATGGGTGTGTGCAAGAAGTTGAGTCCATTTTTTTGCCAAAAAATGGAATTTTTTTCCTTGATGTTTAGAATTTTCCTCATTTGACCTAAAAATTTGAAGCTCTTAAAGATTGAATCTTAAAAAATGCCAGTAATATATGAAATGTAGTAAACCAAGTCTAGTTTCTCCATATGTAATTTATTTTAACACCTAGATGATACAAATTGATTTTGAATAGTCATGTCTAAAAATAATTGTTTAAAAGTTATTTTTTACCATACCATGCACATGTATGCCATCCATATTTTGACCTAAATAATTATTATTTTTTAATCCTTTTGAAAAAATATCTGTAACACATTGAAGAATGTGCACGATATTTTTTTTGTTTTTTTGTCATGTTTTTATTTGTCATAATTACTGTTTTGAAAATTCCTTATGTACGCCATGTATAAGATTACCTAAATTTATCATGTTTTTTTTTCAAACTGATAAAAATTGTCTAAAGAATGTGCATGTACAATTTGTTTTATAAAATATATTTCAATAAAAAGTTATTAAAATACTAAAAAACCTTGATATTTCAAGTTTGTGTTTCTTTAGACATATGTCCAAAGTCAGTATTTTCTAGTGACACTAACATGAACTTCAAATTTCAAGCCAAAATCGGTCCAAAGCTAAGGTTCAGGCTGCCAAACCTTTTTATTGACTCGAAACCCATAGCAAAAACTGGGACGAAAATTGAAATTTTTAGAAATGAGATTCCATTTTCTTTTTAAAAAAAAATTAAGGCTTTATGAAATGGGATCCCATTTTTGGCTTGGGGTCCCTTAAAAAAATGGGATCCCAGTTTTTTTGTCCAATTTCGGGTTTTTGGCTAAGTCTAAAACTTCCACGAGAAGTGGACTCATCTTCTTTCTTTTACCCTCACTATGAATTGTTCCTCTAATGCTCTAAAATGAGAGAGAACTGGTGAATTTTGAATATTTTAGAATGAGCATATGAAAATTATTTAACTGCTAGCACATGGCATCATTTTTTTGCGTACTTTGTCAACTTAGGGTGCAAAAACGAATAGGACTAGTTGGCAATAAATTTAATTTAAATATTTAAAAATAAATAGTTAAGTCTATGACTAGTTGATCGATCCATGACTATAGAAATGGACCTAAGACGCTAAATAACCAAATTTAAATAGAGAATGACCATATAAAAGTAGAGTGTTATTTCAGGGTAGTCTATTTTCTTTGTCTCCAATGCACAAATTAGTTGTTGCTCCTCTTGACTTCAAGTTATGGGCTATCAACCAAAGAACCTTAGGGTGATGTATCGAGTGTAGAATTAGGAAAACCCTTTTAATGGATACCTATCAAACATAAAACTAGGCCAAATATTTAATGTCTATTGTGGTTGAATGCATTCATATCATTCTTGGTGAAGATATATATTGACCACAAGCTCCACAAATCATTTTCCCATTTTAGGTACTGTCGATTTCTATGTCTAATATTTTGGATATTGTGCAATGTTTTGAGTATCTAGTGGTGTTAGTAAATGAGGTGGTCCACAAGCAATTTTTGGGTGACAATGGTCTGTTGTGAAATGTACAAAAGTATAACTTTGACAAGGGGAAGGGTTGGGATGGTGGTTTATTTACCAAATGCTACTTGAGGCATAAGAGAGTGTTTGTGGATGTTTATAATTCCATTAATCCAGCTTTGTAGATGAATTGTGCATGAAACCTAGACTATAGGGTTTTGGATATACATTTTGATGTAATTGGCAAGTAGCTAGTAAACATAATAAAGGACAAGTATTTCACCATTTCTTTTCTCCATTAATCATAGGAATCACAATGCAAATGCCCCTCTTGTACCACATGCTTTAGTACATGAAAATGATGATGTTGATACTTCTCAAGAGCATTAGGATGATAATTTCGTGGCAAATTGTGATATGGTTTAAAAATGATGATAATATGGTAGAATTTTGATGAAGCTACTAGAAGATACTTATAATCATGTAATACCTCTAGCTGTTTCCTTTCTAAGATATTATGCCCTATACCAGTTATTATGCTAGCTTCTCATATGAACCAATATTCTCTGATCCTAATAAATTTTGTAACCAAATAGATGACAACATTCTCAATTTGTAACTCTTGTAATATTTTTTATTATATAATATATAGACTAAATGAATTTATATATATATATATATATATATATATATATATATATAATAAAGTCTTTGAAATACTTCATACAAATATACATATAACAATTTAGTTTTTCAATACAAGCATAAATATACAGATTTTACCTTTATAATTGAGGAAACACAAACACAACAAATAATTACATAGCTCCACAACAGAAAAATGTAAGTTTTAATATTACAATGAAAGTGAGTTGTAAGTTACTCATTGAAAGGAAAAAAACACTTGTTTTTGAGTTCCACACTAAAGGTAAGAAATGTAAATCTATAATAGTTAGTAGCCACTAGATGGTAAAAAGTAAAGCTTGTTTCTATGAAATCTCGTTGGCCAAAAAGATGACGTGCACTACAACCCAAGCTCAATGGTTTTCCCTACACTCAATAGTGGGGTGAAGGTATGACGATGGGAGAGAGATGCATACGTCAAGGAAAATGATGAAATAAAAAGAGACCTAATTAACCTCAACATCAATAAAATAATTAAATGGTTTTTCATTTCCTGAGCAAGTACAAAATAAAAAACTTTCCTTGAATATGTCAAAGTAATTATGTGAACTTCAATTACAAATTATTCTATACATACTTAGAAGGTACTTCCTACAATTTAATTTATTTTAGAACAACATTATGTGGGCACTCAACAACGATGATCTGAAAACTGAAGCTACCATCTTCAACAAGCACCAGTAGCATAAGCAGTCTATTGGTTTCGTCTTCTTATTGTACTCCCCCATGATGAATTACTACCTGATCCTCTTCTAATCAGTTCCATTAATTGAGCTTCCAACACATGACTACTCTCTAATCTCTCCTCTAACTCGCCTACAAAAAACATGTTTTGCAGTCTGTAATCGTAATCCTAGCGAAGAAGAGGGTCCGAAAGAGTGTTGTAGGTATCCTAAAATTGAAGGAATTGTCTAGTAATTTCTTCTTTATCTGCAACTCGGCAAATGTCGGGATAGTATTTAAGAGCCATCTAATGATATGCCCTCTTTATATCACGTGTGCTAACATTAGGTGAGACAGAGAGGACATCATACAATGAAGAAGAAGAAAAATGATGAGGAGTATGTTTAGTGTGGATTTCTCTAATGGTTGTCATCGTTTTAAGTGCAAACTTCTTTAATCTTAATCCAATTATCACCCTCAAAATTTTGGAAGCAGTACAAGTGTTGATAAGATTTGGGGTCTAAAAAAATCTAATTGTTCCACTGCACTCCATGAAAATCCTGCAATAGAACTTAGGAACGAATAGCAGTAAAAATTTAGAATGAAAATGAAGTCCTCGATTGTGTGTGGGAATGAGATGGGTCATCTTAGAATGAAACATCTAAAACAATAGTGCCTTAGTGACTTTAATTTCTTCAAATCACCTCAAATACACAAAACCACTATGCTATAAAGCGAAAACAGGCATAGGTGTTTCCCCATTAATCCTTCTAAAAAAAGTACATGCTGACAAATAATAGATTCAACACATACATAGATTCAAAACACAAAATCTAATAGCATGGAAGACAAACTAATTTGTAGGATCATAATGGGCCAAAAAGTGACAATGAGAAAACATCATGTTTTGAATCGGCTCAAAAACACAGAAATGGCCGAGTTGACTTTTCTAGGTTCGAGTGTCAGTACTTCTACCCAAACCAAAAACCAAAGCTAGTTTCAACAAATCAGATATCCGATTCAAATCGAATATCCAATTTCTGGAAACTGTATATAAAAAAAGAACCGACTCTAAAACTTCATTTCTCATAGTTTGATGCGGGTGCAAAAGGAAAAACCCAAATCCGATATCCACTCTGATCCAATATCTGATTTGAAAGGTATGTATTTGGTTTTTTCAATCTTGTAATCGATTTTTCAATAGATTCTCTTAAGTTTAAGTAGGTTTTATTAAATAAAATTCAAAAATATGGTTTTCTATTGATTTTTAAAAAAAACTAGAGTTTACATTAATTTTTTATTAAAATTTAATGTTTTGAAATGGATCTTGATTAAAAATTAGTGTTGTTGATGTATTTTTATCAAAAATAAGAGTTTGTTATTATTTTTTGTGAAAAAGTATGATTTTTTTTGGATTTTTATTAAAACCTAGGGTTTTTTTACAATAATTTTATTTATATTGTGTAATTTCGATTAGTTTAATTATTTTTTAACTTTAATCAGGTATTACTACTGTGAATGTAAATCCACAAATGCCAAATGCTCCACCACCTCCGCAGCCACCAATGGAAGACTTAATTGGTGAAAAATTGGGGCAATTGAGGGGCATTTGTGAAATTTATTAGACAATGCCTCAATTGAGAGATATGGCAAACACATTGAAAGAAATAATTAAAAATATAGAAACCCTCTCCACCCAACATAATTCCTTTTATTCATGGCAAGAAGACATGAGGGAATATTATCGATGTGGATTGTCTTATGATGATGTGAAAGAACTCCAAATAACCAAAGCCCAAATAGCCTCTTTATTCATTGACCCCTGTACCGGTTTTTCAGTGAATGTTAATAAAACAAAACTTTCCATAAAATGGAGCATGCATAGGGACAATGTAGCTAACTTTTGGGATCGTTGGTGTATGGTTTTTGATAAACCATCGAACAATATTTCTGACATACCATTTTACTTTATTAAAAAATTATATGCTGAGTTTTCGTTATGGCATCATGTCAATTACTTTGACATTAAACCCTTCCAGGGCGTCTGTGGAGGTATTCCCCAGGATAGACCAGGGGCAGTTAGAGTAGTCCCATGCCCAAATGTTCCTCTTCCTCCCCTTCCTTCACCACCTCCAATATATCATCTAGAGATTATCCAGGATGCATCCACATAGACTATTTTGGCTATTCACTCTTTGAGTGGTCATTTCATTTCGCATGCTTCTACAGTAGCTCAGCCACATTTTGGTTATGTTGGTGAAAGCTCGAGTGTTGCTAGATCATCCTCCTCAGGTCCACATATTTGTGTGCCACATACTTGCACTATGTGCCACCAGTAATGCTTGGGTCCTCTTTTACAGCCCGTTGAGCATCCCTTGGACACTTCTGATTATGACCTCCATGATGTGGACATTATAGATCAGTCGCAGGGGAGTGGAGCGCACCTTACAGAGTCCTCTCCTGCTAGAGAAGGAGATGCTGGAATAGTGAAACAGGTAAGATTTAAGTTGTAATTTCATAACTTGCATTTATTTTTAAATGAATATTAATAAGAGATAGTATCAAGTACTAATATCTATTTACATGGTCTATTTAACAGTTGATGTCTGAGGAGGAGCTCACACAGGTGACTGATAGCACCCTTAGGGCCATTTCAATTGGCCTGGACACACACGCAGTATATATTTTCGCACTCACTCGTTTACATTTTATATTATATACCTGTTTGTCATTTGAATTATCATTAATGAAATTATATAACAACCTATATGTTTATCTTGTTTTCCTCCTATAGGAAATACCCAATGTGAGTGAGGTGCAACCTTGTCCATACTATGGAGGCACAAATCTAGATAAGGGGAAGGTAATTAAACTCAAATTGGATTGAATTAATATTTTTAAGATCTTATATTGATTATACATACGTCGACATAGATTGGTAGTCTCATATATACTTGTCAATTTTATTTACAGGCAATTATGAGCTTTATAGATATGTTGACAAGGGACACACCGCCTAAAGGAGTAGTTATTGGAACACCTCAAAGAGTAGGTGTTGAAACACCTCAAAGAGGAGGTGTCAAAACACCTGAAGGAGATAAAGAAAAAGATCAACCTAAAGAGGTACATGTTCTTATTTTATTTTGTGTTTGGTAAATAAGTTCTCATTACCAATAATCATATGGCAACTTGGATCAATTTTATGTTTTTGTTCACATATATAGATTGGCATTTCAAAAGTTGATTTGGTATATTCTAGGACTCCTGACCCTTTGAAGAGACGTATATTTCAGGTAATCAAGATTTCAATTTTAGAGTTCAATTAAAATTCAATGTATATTGATTTTGATGTTAATTATTCGATTTTAAATTATATAGTATAACTAATCTCAATTGTGGTTTGAATTTTTCTTGTGCAGCTACCTTCAGAGCCAACGAGTGCTTCAAAGAGGCTCCATTTTGATGATCCACCAGTAGTTTAGGATGAGATAGACATTTTGGCATGTAAATTTTGAATACATATTGAGATGGCATATGCCACATTTTGTAAAACTTTGTTTGAGTTGGTGTCGATGCCATTTTTGTATATGGACATAAACTTGATTATTGGATAATTTGATATATAGAAGTTGACAATCGAAATTTAATTTGTTCCTCATGTGCATGATTAAACTCTTTGAAAATTTTATCTTGAGCAATGGTTAAATATCAATGTACAATAGCTTAAAACTGAATGGTTATATTTGTGTATTTTATATTTATATCGTTGATTACATTGCATTACACATCTTTCAAACTCAAATCATTAATTCACATTGCATAACTAACAACTAGATGTTCATAGATGAAAAAATTTCAATTACAATATAGTTCTTACAGAGTCAACCTAAGCAGTTATACAATTACTTCACATTGTATAACTAAAAACTATGAGCAGTTGTCAATTGCATTCGTTTGTCGTTGAATTCTATGAGACCACATTTCTTTGAAGCTTTTTTTCAAATAGTCCACTGCCTTTTCTATGCTACCACATTTTTCATACATGATAGCGATCACATTAAGTTGTAATAAATTAAATGATAACCTATGGCTATTTAATTTATACTCATTTTATTTAAATGGATGAGGCCGACCTTCCTTGATATTATTTTTTAATTTATTATTTTCAAGAGAGGCTAACCTCCTTGAAGAGTCACCTTATTTTGTATAAATACAAGGTGATGTCTGCTCATTTCCTCAATCAAGTTCATTCAACATAATTTGCAATCCAAGCAAAATTTTGTACTTGAGCAGCAATGCTTCATCTTGCAGCAGCAGGCTGATTTCAAGGAGAAGCATATTCGATTATATCTTTACATCTACGAGAGGTGCTATTATTCATTGTATCAAATTCAGCCATGAGTTGGGCCTGAGTTGTAAGCAAATTTCTTGTTGTGTTTATTGTCTTATGTGTTTCATTTTTTGAGTGCTTTCAGTTGTATTATCTGATCTCTAAGTTGAAGACAATGAGAGAAATGGTCATATTGTTGATGGAAAAGATTTGACCATGTTGGCTCTTAATGGTCTTCCTTCCTCTTGGGAGTCTTACATTCAAGGAATTGATGTGAGATCGAAACTTCCCAAGTTTGATTGATTGAGGGCTCATTGTATTCAGGGGGATTCAAGGTTGGTTGCAAGAGGTATTGGACGAATCCCTACAAATGAAGACATTCATGTTCTTTTTGCTCAATCTTCGAAGAAGGAAGGAAAAGGAGGAAAGAAAAGATGCTTCAAGAGGAATGGAGATAAAGTGTCAGATGGTGCTCCTGCATTCAAAAAGAAGTGGGACCTCTATCGTGTTTACTGGGATACAATTTGCTCAAAGTCTTTTAACTTGGATTTAACATTGGTAGCCTCCCAAACCTATTCAGAATAGAGTGATCTGAAGAGGACATCCCTAAATCTTGAACTCGTATGGACCAATGAACTATTCCAACACATCTAGATGGGTACGTTTACACTAGGTATGGTTCTCTCTTGCACCTGGATACATTGAATCGCTCCGAGCTGCATCGGAGCGACATTTTCCCTTAAGAGTCCAAAGTGCTAAAAGGCAACAAACTTTGATGGACTATTTCTCAAAAACCATGATTCTTATAGACTCTTCATCTAAGGATATGGGATCATGTTGAGACCATATACAATAACCTCTCTCAGTTTTTTCTATCTCGGAGGCATTTTCCTGTGGTGATGAGTTTTCAGTTGAGGGAAAAGTTGTCAGATGCAAGCAGTTTAAAGTTGCAAAGTGGTGCAACTTCATTCTCGAACTTGTATGACCCAATGGACTATTCCAACATGTTTGGATGGGTATGTTTATGCTAGGTATGGTTCTCTCTTACACCCAGATATGTCGAATTGCTCTGACCTGCATTGGAGCGGCGTTTTCCCTTAAGAGTCGAAAGTGCTAAAAGGAAGCAAACTTTGACAGACTATTTATCAGAAACCATGATGCTTACAAACTCTTCATTTGAGGATATGGGATCATGTTGAGACCATCTACAATAACCTCTCTCAGTTTTGGCTATCTTGAAGGCGTTTTCCTGTGGTGATGAGTTTTCAGTTGAGGGAAAAGTTGCCAAATGCAAGTAGTGTAAAGTTGCAAAGTGGTGCAACTTCCATTCTCTAACTCGTATGACCCAATGGACTATTCCAACATGTCTGGATGGGTAATTTTATGCTAGGTATGGTTCTCTCTTGCACCCAGATATGACAAATCGCTCTGAGCTGCATCAGAGCAGCATTTTCCCTTAAGAGTCCAAAGTGCTAAAAGGCAGCAAACTTTGATGGACTATTTCACAGAAACCATGATGCTTAAAGACTCTTTGTTAGAGGATATGGAATTTTGTTGAGACCATCTACAATAACCTCTCTCAGTTGTTTCTATCTCAAAGGCGTTTTCCTATTGTGATGAGTTTTTAGCTGAGGGAAAAGTTGCCAAATGCAAGCAGTGTAAAGTTGCAAAGTGGTGCAACTTTCATTATCGAACTCGTACGACCCAACGGACTATTCCAACAAATCTGGATGGGTATTTTTATGCTAGGTGTGGTTCTCTCTTGCACATACGTCGAATCGCTCTGAGCTGCATCAGAGTGACGTTTTCCCTTAAGAGTCCAAAGTGCTAAAAGACAGCAAACTTTGATGGACTATTTCTCAGAAATCGTGATGCTTACAGACTCTTTTTCTGAGGATATGGGATCATATTGAGACCATATACAATAACCTCTCTCAATTTTTTCTATCTCAAAGGTGTTTTCCCATGGTTATGAGTTTTTCAGTTGAGGGAAAAGTTGCCAAATGCAAGCAATGTAAACTTGCAAAGTGGTGCAAATTTCATTCTCGAACTCGTACGACCCAAGGGACTATTCCAACACATTCATATGGGTAATTTTACACTAGGTATGGTTCTCTCTTGCACCCAGACACGTCGAATCGCTCCGAGCTACATTGGAGCGGCGTTTTCCCTTAAGAGTCCAAAGTGCTGAAAGGCAGCAAACTTTGACGGACTATTTTTCATAAACCATGACTCTTAAAGACTCTTCATCTGAGGATATAGGATCGTGTTGAGACCATATACAATAACCTCTCTTGATTTTTTCTATCGTGAAGGCGTTTTTCCGTGGTGATGAGTTTTCAGTTGAGGGAAAAGTTGCCAAATGCAAGCAGTGTAAAGTTGCAAAGTGGTGCAACTTTCATTCTCAAACTTGTACGACCCAATAGACTATTCCAACACATCCAGATGGGTACATTTACACTAGGTATGGTTCTCTCTTGCACCCAAATACGTCGAATCGCTTCGAGCTGCATCAGAGCGACATTTTCCCTTAAGAGTCCAAAGTGCTAAAAGGCAGCAAACTTTGACAGACTATTTCTTGGAAACCGTGTTGCTTATAGAATCTTTGTCTAAGGATATGAGATCATGTTGAGACCATCTACAATAACCTCTCTTGGGTTTTCCCATGGTGATGAGTTTTCAGTTGAGGGAAAAGTTGTCAAATCCAAGCAGTGTAAAGTTGCAAAGTGGTTCAACTTTCATTCTTGAACTCGTACGACCCAACAGACTGTTCCAACATGTCTGGATGGGTATGTTTATTCTAGGTATGGTTCTCTCTTGCACCCAGATACGTTGAATCGCTCTGAGCTGCATCGGAGCGACGTTTTCCCTTAAGAGTCCAAAGTGCTAAAAGGTAGCAAATTTTGACGGACTATTTCTTGGAAAACATGATTCTTACAGACTCTTCATCTGAGGATGGGATTGTTTTGAGACCATATACAATAACATCTCTCAGTTTTTTCTATCTCGAAGGCGTTTCCCGTGGTGATGAGTTTTCAGTTGAGGGAAAAGTTGCCAAATGCAAGCAGTGTAAAGTTGCAAAGTGGTGAAAATTTCATTCTCAAACTCGTACGACCCAATGGACTGTTCCAACATGTCTGGATGGGTATGTTTACACTAGGTGTGGTTCTCTCTTGCACCCAAATACGTTGAATCACTCCAGGCTACATTGGAGCAACATTTTCCCTTAAGAGTCCAAAGTGCTAATGTCAATGAAATGTGGGGGTAGAAATATATAAGGTTGGATCAAGATTCTGCAAGTCCTAGCTCTTGCCCAATCAATCAACTTGAATCAATTACATCGAAAATGAAATTCACAATGAACTTTTTACTTTTTTGTTTTTTGAAAAAGTGGCAAGCGATTGTAATTTGTTATATATAAATAGGAGATATTACAAAACCTGGTTCAAACAATGCAATGTACAGTCTCGACTACCAATTCTTAACTTTAAAACATCCTTTGCATTGGGTGATACTCTAGAGTTATCATGCCAAAATTGTTGAATTACCTTCTTTACATTATCCATTAGCTTCTTATCAACACGTGTAAGCCTTCCGGCAAAAGCCCATGTATCATTTTGAAGAGGATCATCTATTCTATCTCTTCTTGCAAGTGCTCTATCCAAAGTTTTACTATTTAAGTCAAAATCAATACAAGTTTGTCTCATAAAGTGAGCCTTTTTCAATTGATGGCTTACAAGGGCAGTGGTAATGACTCTCTGAGCAGCTCTCTTATCTTTTTCCTTGTTATTTTTTCCAATAGACTTGAGAGCATTAAAAAGATTTTTGACAATAGTAGAATTTTTTTCGGTCCTCTTGTTCAGACGAATCTTCAATTTGGCTAGTAAAGGTCTCATCTTTTCCATCTTTAGCAATTGTACAAAAATTTGGCATTGCTCGGTCAATGTCTTATCCCTAAAATATTGGTTGAAAAGTATTCTAGCCCACAACCGAATAGTTCGTGTTGACCTCTTGGCTTCAAAATTATTTATAATGTTATCATCAATTCCAACTAACCATTTAGGGGTCCTTGAATGTCTTGAATTTGGTATACCTCTTTCTTCCACACAAGGTTCTTCATTTCTCGTGTAATCTGGTGAAACATAATTTACACTTGCTTCAATATTATGTTCAACATCTTCATTTCCAACATTTTCACTTTGAACATTTTCAATATCAATTTGAACAATTTCATTCCCAATTTCAATATCATGTTCAACATCTTCAATTCCAACATTTTCATTATCAATTTCAATATTTTCATTCCCAATTTCAATATCATGTTCAATATCTTCAATTCCAACATTTTCATTATCAATTTCAAAATTTCCATTCCCAATTTCAATATCATGTTCAACATATTCAATTCCAACATTTTCACCTTGAAAATTTTCAATATCAATTTGAACATTTTCATTCCCAGTTTCAATATCATGTTCTACATTTTCACCTTGAACATATTCAATTTCCTCTTCACTTGAACGACCATAGGGCTCAGGTTCACCAATATTCAACATACCTTGTCTTTTCCTTCTATGACCTTCTCTATCTCTTTATCTATATCCTTCAATTTTTTCTTTTGTCAGCTTTCTCTTACATTTTTTATTCTGATGACTGCTGCTCCCCATTATACCAAATAAAAGATGATAAAAAATCATTATGTATGACAAATTTGTGTACAAGAATCTCCAAAAAGTTTATCTTTGTCTCTTCCTGTCTGAAACTACACGTTCGTCGCCTACAAAGTGTTGCAAACAGAATGCAGGGTCCATTGGAATGCACAAAAATGGTCCACATGGGGTTTTTCTATGGCCCACAAATCGGATATCCGATTTGTAAAACATGTTCTGCAACGGTAAGATTTCACCTCTGCACAATGGAGTTTCACAAATCCGATATCCAATTCAAATCGGATATCCGATTTGTACACACATAGACCAAATGGAGAGGGAGAGTGGGAGAGGGAGAGAGGGAGGGGTAGAGGGAGAGGGAGAGGGAGAGGGAGAGGGAGAGAGGGAGGAGATAGATAGGGATAGGATAGGATAGGATAGGTAGAGGAGAGGAGGAGGGAGAGAGGAGAGGGAGGAGATAGGACAGCGAAAGAGGAGAGAGAGAGAGGGAGAGGGAGAGGGAGAGGGAGGGAGAGAGGAAGGGAGGGAGAGAGATAGGGAGAGGGAGAGAGAGTTTAGATTTGACAGGCAGAGGGAGAGGGAGAGGGAGATAAAGGGAGGGAGAGTGAGAGGGAGATAGGGATAGGGAGAGGGAGAGGTAGAAAGGGAGAGTGGGAGAGTGAGAGTGTGAGGGAGAGAGGGAGAGAGAGGGAGAGGGAGAGGGAGAGAAA
>CM021104.1:276521620-276555018 GCA_007115665.2 Sequoiadendron giganteum | reverse complement strand
GTGGGAGAGGGAGAGAGGGTTTAGAGTTAAGGGAGAGAGGGAAAGGCATAGGGAGAGGGAGAGTGAGAGAGGGAGAGATAGAAGGAGAGGGAGTGAGAAGGAGAGGGGAGAGAGAGAGAGAGAAAGAGAGAGAGGAGTGATTGAGTGAGAGACTTGAGAGAGATAGAGGTGGAGGGCGTGAGAGGGAAAGAGATAATATTTAAATATTTTATAAATTGGTAATATATATATATATATTTAAATATTTATGGATTAACTAAAATATTAAAATATTTATAGATTAGCTAAAATATTGAAATAATATTTAAATATTATACATTTAATAATATATTATATATTAAATACATAATTCAGTAAGAGATTACCATAAATTGTATATTAAATATATTACATTATAAACTTTAATGGATATTATATATATTAAATTATAAACTTAATTGCATTTTTAAATAATATATTAAAGATTTAATAAATTGTTTTAAAACTGATCTAAAAGATATCATATATCGAATTCAAATCCGATATCCAATATTCTGACACAAAATTTAATGCCTTGGTATTAGGCTTGGTATTATGCTCGGGATTTGGTTTGGACCTGCCAATCCTAAAAGTCAGCATATAAAATGTGTTTGGCAACTTACCTTGTTTTTCTAGACTTCGCCAATGTGGCTGATAGATTTTTTTTTAACAAAAAGTAACCTAGTAGTTTAGAAACTACATTCAATTTGATACAGATTCTATTCTTACATATTTTTGAGATAATATAGATAACTTATTCAAATTTTTATGTCAAGTTGCCCAACTCTGATTTTCTGAATTTTCATTGCCACTTAAGGACTTGTTTTTTCCATGATGATCCTACACATACCCTATGACAAGATTGTATAAAAAAATAAAGAATTTTATGTAGGAAATCCTTAAAAGAGAAAACCCAACATCAAAAGATGTTAAAAAATGTATTATTCAGTATGAACACCAATTCAATATAATAAGATCTTCAAAAAAAAAATTTGAAAGTCTCAAACTACAACATACCCTTCTTTCGCAATTTATTGAGTCTGTACAAATTAAAAATGTACAAATATCGTTAGTGTTTATTACAAGGTGTTTGTAACATTGAGGTTCCTTGGAACATTCATATAAACTGTTATATATAAATATACTCATGGAGATATCAACCACCCAATTGTATAACTAACTAACCTAGAATATCAAGAGTTTTGTAACCATATTTCATACATATTAGTATGGTTCCTATATAACCATCACTATATTAGCTTCTCACTTGTGATAGCAAATATAAATTCACTTTAGGTTTTTCGTAGTGCTTTGCATCATCTACTATGATATTGTTCAACTCCTATATCATGTTCCTATGTTCACAAACTATGTTACACATACACCAACATCATTGATCATGCTTTTGGTAATTACTAAGTATATATATGATGGTGAAATCTAGTTATCTTACAAAGACTACCATAATATCTCCATATATTTACAAGCTAGATCTAATGCTTTAAATTCATTATCACATAATTATGTCATGCTCATCAACATAAAATTCTATATTGCACTTGTAGAAACTCATTGCATTCCATCACATTTGACCATGAGGAAGACTAGATAAACTATTAGTATAGGGATTCTTAGATAAGTTAAAATCACCTAAATCCTAATATCTTCTAACTTTATTTTTATCATAGGAGATATTTGTGTCCTTGAACCTTAGAGATCAACTTAATCCTTAAGAATGGGATAAACCCATTTCATCTCTACATCACATAAAATGTATAGTACTTATAGGTATTATCAAATAGTTTGTAATGTTTACTTTAGTATCAATTTTATCCATCTAGAATTTGTTAATCTCAACCATCTCTATCACAAAATAATATTATACAGCAATATGTTTTTATCTTTTCTTGGTAAACATGATTCTTAACCAAAAAAATAATAGTTTGTGAATCACACTTCAACACTATTTGACTCTTAAAACCAATATTATTTCCTAACTTGTTCAACAACACAATTTCACTGTACAAGAATGTATTATTCCTATCTATTTGGATTCATTATTTGATAAACAAAATAGTTTTCCATTCTTCTCATCCAACTTTCTACTCAACCAAACAGAATAAACACATATCCACTTGTAGACATTGAAATGTTAAGATTTGTAGCTCAGTCAAAATTAAAAAATCATTCTACATTGAACACTACCAATATCATTAGTACCATAATAAATTAATATTATTCAAAGGTCCCTTCAAGTATTTGAACACTCCTTTTACATATTTCTAATATTCTTTCATCTATTTCACCGTTGAATTACTTATAACTCTCACTACATGGTAAATGTATGGGATCATCTAGACCATCACATACATGAGATTTTCAACCAAACGGTAAGTGCATAGAAATTGGGGATGAATTAGTGGTCAGCCTTGATATTTTTAGCAAAACAAATTCACATTATGAAAGACATAAAATATTTATACTTTAACATGTAAATAGTTTAATGCGTTGATTTTTTTATTAATCTACCTATGTAGGCTTATATTTTCAAGCCTAGTGGTTCAAAATTTCATGTTTCTCCTAACTTCATGATTTTAACATCAAAAACTCAAAAAAAATTAGAGTAATAGGTTGTTTACTTGATTAATTTAATCATATTGATAAATTAACTAAGTCACATTTACTTTATTTTAACTTAAGCTAAACTTAGGAATCCTTATTTTGCATTATTAAATTAGTCATGTTGTATTGTTCATTATGATCTTGACACTTGTCACATGATAATTTAATCCTCATCCTAGGGTTCTCACTTTAGGGTTTTGATCTCCTTTCTTAAGGATTAATCTCTTTGTAATTATTCCAATTCTAGTTAATGCATTTTTGGTTCATGTTTGCAGAGCACCATTCTTGTGTCTTTTGATCTCCTTTGGTGATAGGTTATTCTCTTGCAGGTGTTCATTGGGATCTATGAGGTTGGATTATCAACTTCTACATGGTATCAAAGCTCTAGATCTACAAACATCTTGCTCCTTTTTGTGAGATCTTGCCTTGAAGCAGATTTCTAGTGCATCCAAAGTTAAATCACACCTCTCCATTCAATCCAGAGCTATTGAAATAGCCAATATTGACCTTTATTTTGTCAAAATTGATTTTTGTTTGTCAGATCTATGAGGGTTTGGAGAAAGGGCTTTATTGCTAGATCTAGGGGGTGCCTGATTTGTCGGGGCATTTTATGCCTACACAAACCTCACCATTGAGTTTGCAGTGGCCAAAAAGCCTAAGATCGACTACCAAATCATCAAATTCCAAGTCGAAAGACTTTGAGGCAAAACAAAAATGCCAAGGAGGTTGTACGACCTTGCTAGCATGTGAATCGAGGCATGAAAAAATATTTCGTAATGTCTTTAATTTTCTTTCCTTGCATGAAATTTTTTCAAAAGAAATCAAAATACAAAATATATTTGAATAGAGCTTTTTGGGTGGACATAGGTTATTTTTTGGCTTTTAAAAAAACATTATATTATTTTTTTTTTACCGAAACGGTACTCTAAGGTATTGCCGACCTGCCACTTTGTAGCAGGTGTCATCCCCTTGGGCCCCACCACCCTATGGAGGGGTATGAGGGAGTACACCTCCTACCTTTATGGTAGGGCAGAAGAACCCCTTAGGCTCTACACAAGGCGGCAGGCCCCCACCCCCTCTAAATTTTTTAATATTTATAAAAATAAATTATTATGAATGTAAATTTTTTATTGTTTTAAAAAAAAAAAATTACAATAAATCAAATTGGACAAGTACAGCGATGGCCATTTGGCCGTCAATTTTAACCTCATATTTTTTCTACGATGGTCATATGGTCATCAAATTTAATGCAATAGATTATGTTTTTTTCCCTTTGAGAGTTGTTTTCTTCCGAAGGCCACAACTTTTTCCCACTGTGTCAAAATCAAGAAAACGAGATATCGTCTAAAAGAGGACTCTGAGAAATTTTCAGGGGTGCATGCATTATTTGGATTTTTTTTGTAGGTCCTTGTTATTTCCAGTCAAACACGGATCTTCTTTTCTGGAGTTTCCTTTAGTGTGTTCGACATAACTTTTGCATATGATGTCAAAAATGGGAAAGCAAGATATCGTCAGAAAGCTGGTTTTGAACACTTTGCAGTGGTACAGGTGGTCTCTAGATTTTATTTCATTTTACAAAAATCCTTCTTCTCAATTGTAGTCCTTTTTGGACCTTATGGACTCACATTGCATGTATTTATCATCTGTAAATGCACTAAAATAAAGTGTCTCAACTTTTTATGTTGAGTATTCAGATTATTTCACATCACTTTGTACCTTTTTCTACTTGCACTATGATATAAGGTTCCATGGGGATTGATTTTTTCCTTTGTTTTGCATTCATACCTTTCTCATGCATGTGTGCCTTGGTTTTTGCACCTTTTGTATCTACTTGTACCTTCATGTCTGCACATTCATATGTTCTTGGTTCTTCTTCATGCACCACATTTTGGCATTCAATTTTAGTATACCAATCATGGCAATCCCTTGTCAACATTATGGGGGGTTTCTATTGTTGGTGCTAATGCTTCCTTGGTTTTGTGTTCGATTGAGATATGTATACAATATTTATTCCTATGTCCTAGGTGGATGCATTAGCTGGTTACCCATGTATTTTGATGAGATGGAGCACTTACCATATGGACACTCTTGCATTCCTACTTCTAGAGGTGATCTTCCATTTTCACTTGATCAACTCTCCAAACTATTGGTACTTGTGCCATTTGTATCTTTGAGTTCTAGATGTTCTACCTTGGTTTTCCATCAAATTAGAGTAGTATTGTTGGGGGAACTCATATAGATTCTTGTCTTTCTGATCTGGATCATCATTTTTTTCAAAAATAGTTTTTCTTTTAGCATTGCAATAGTCATTCTACAACAGTGTTTGCAACTTCTTCATGCTTTAGTGGTGTGCTTCATGTTCATCCTTTGTTCCTATCTTTTGGGACAATTTTATTTTTATTGGAGGCTTCTTCGTCCTTCATTCTTGTTATAGAGGCTTCTTAGTCCTTCCCATGTATTTCTCTCTTTTGGAGAGGAGTTTCTCCCATTAGGTTTTCTCCTTTTCTCCCATTGTGAGAGATCTTTTACATTTGTACATCGGTAGCTCATCAGGTCTTATTTTTGGGACCCATTTGTGTTTTCATGAATTTTTTCCTTAGTTTTTAGCTTCTCCCTAAGTTCATCTTAAGGTGGGGTGTTAGAGTAATAGGTTGTTTACTTGATTAATTTAATCATATTGATTAATTAATTAAGTCACCTTTACTTCATTTTCACTTAATCTGAACTTAGGAATCTTTATTTTTCATTATTAAATTAGTCATGTCTCATTCATTATGATCTTGAAACTTGTTACATGCTAATTTAATCCTCATCTGAGTGTTCTCACTTTATGGTTTCGATCTCCTTTCTTAAGGATTGATCTCTTTGTAATTATTCCAATTCTGGTTGATGCATTTTTGCTTCATATTTGTAGAGCACCATTCTTGTGTCTCTTGATCTCCTTTGGTGGTAGGTTATTTTCTTGCAAGTGTTCATTGGGTTTTGTGAGGTTGGATTATCAACTTCTACAATTTTAACTTCAACCTCATTAGTCTTAGATGTTCTATAATAAAATATTTGAAAAAGCTGTTTTTTAAAATATTTTGAAAATGTTAAGATATTCACTTAGATTTTCTTCAGATAATTTCTTCATATTCCTTTAGTGTTTACACATTTATTTCTCTAACAAAATTTGACTTATCCAAATTTTTTTAAAAATAAAACAATTATTTTTGCTTCATTTAATATATTATTAAAAAATACATTTTCACTTAGTTTTGTGTAAGCTATGTGATGTGTATCCTTAGATACGAACTTTTTAAGATGTATTCACCTCAAAAATTATATTAAAAATATTGAATAAAAAATATAAGAAAATGTACAACTTTTATTACTCACTCTTAGATATATTTCATCCAAATAGGTTTTAAAAATCCTTAATTTTCTTCATGTTCATCCTTTGTTCCTATCTTTTGGGAGAATTTTATTTTTATTTTAGGCTTCTTCATCCTTCATTCTTGTTTCAGAGGCTTCTTAGTCCTTCCCATGTATTTCTCTCTTTTGGAGAGGAGTTTTTTCCATGAGGTTTTCTCCTTTTCTCCCATTGTGAGAGATCTTTTACATTTGTACATGGGTAGCTCATCAGGCCTTATTTTTGGGACCCATCTTTATTTTCATGAATTTTTTCCTTAGTTTTTAGCTTCTCCCTCAGTTCATCTTAAGGTGGGGTGTTAGAGTAATAGGTTGTTTACTTGATTAATTTAATCATATTTATTAATTAATTAAGTCACCGTTACTTCATTTTCACTTAATCTAAACTTAGGAAACTTTATTTTCCATTATTAAATTAGTCATGTCTTGTTCATTATGATTTTGAAACTTGTCACATGCTAATTTAATCCTCATCCGAGTGTTCTCACTTTATGGTTTCGATCTCCTTTCTTAAGGATTGATCTCTTTGTAATTATTCCAATTATAGTTAATGCATTTTTGCTTCATGTTTGTAGAGCACCATTCTTGTGTCTCTTGATCTCCTTTGGTGGCAGGTTATTTGCTTGCAAGTTTTCATTGGGTTTTGTGAGGTTGGATTATCAACTTATACAATTTTAACTTCAACCTCATTAGTCTTAGATGTTCTATAATAAAATATTTGAAATTACTACCCAAAGGAAAAGTTGCTTTTTAGATTTCTGGCTATTTTTAAAAATATTTTGAAAATGTTAAGATATTTACTTAGATTTTCTTTAGATAATTTCATCATATTCCTCTAGTGTTTACACATTTATTTCTCTAACAAATTTTGACTTATCCAATAAAATTTTAAAATAAAACAATTATTTTTTGCTTCATTTAATATATTATTAAAAAATACATTTTCACTTAGTTTTGTCTAAGCTATGTGATGTGCATGCTTAATATGTATTTTTTAAGATGTATTCACCTCAAAAATTATATTAAAAATATTGAATAAAAATATAAGAAAATGTACAACTTTTATTACTCACTCTTAGATATATTTCATCCAAATAGGTTTTAAAAATCCTTAATGTAAAGAAAAGGTTCTAGTGGGGAGGGGATGGGGGGATGATGAGGGGTTGGTGTACACTAGAAACCACTATATTTTAGTGATAAAAATAGTAACACTTTTGTATGAACTCAACATTTTAGTTCCTTAACCTCAATGATTTTAAATATTATTTAGTAGTTTAGAAAGTAGATTCAAAGTACTTCAATTATTTTAGTTATCATATATTTAAATTTTTAGCATAAACATCTTCAAATATTTGTCCAAGTTTAATTTTAGCCTATTTCAAAATAAAAGTTGTCACTTTTGATCCCCATTTTATTCTCATTTCCACACACTTTCCCCACTTTTATATAAGTAAATTTCCTTATGTCTACTAAATATTGCATAGATTTAGGACATTTTTCCATACTCAATTTTGTGCCAAATGGTAGATGTGAACCTATCAACCTAGTATCCTAAATTACAAACCTTTTCAAAAGTATCTCAAGATACTTCCTTTGGTTTATCTATAGTTTCCTTTTACTTATATCCTTGCATATCTTTGTTATGATAATATATCAAAGTTAACTAATCTCATATCTTCCTTTATATAATCTATAGACCTATCTTTCTCAAGATTGGCTTGTCCCCAATGCCATGTGAGATTTGGTTTAGGTCGAGACAAATATATCATAATAAAGATTAAAAAAATTGATAGAAAAAGGTAGAAAAGGTGAAAGCAATTAAGAAAAAGAAAAATAGTGAGATTTAAATTTGAAAATAGGAAGTAAATATTAAAAAAGTGTAGATGTGAAAATCCTTAATAGGAATGAGAAACCATATAACAAGATTAGATCGTGTAGGATTTGATGGGTTAATTGGAAACTATAAAGGAAAATAAGCTTTCTCTAGGCTTAACCTACATTAATTAAACAGTCACAATAAATTAAGCACATCAACCTAAATTAACTAAAATTAATAGTTATGGTAAATAAATATAATAATTGTAATGACTAATTTAGGATAGTAAATAAGATTGATAACATACCTAGCTACAAACTTATTGATGGATAATTTTTATGTGATTTTAACATTAGAATAATATCTATTTTTGGATTTGCAGCTCTCTATTAGAAAAATTCCTTTAGATATGTGTTGAAATGATATGTTATCTATCTATGAACAAGCTCACAAGTCTAAGTTAAGTTCACAAGCATAGATTTATCCTTTGAATTTAGACTGAACTTTATCTAGTGTGTAGTTTTATTGTAGAATTTGACTAAATAGTTTACATATGCTTTTCTTCTTCCTCCAGTATTTGAAGGTTAGCAACATTCTAACATACTTGGAAGGGTGATTTTTATCTATCAAGGAGACAACTTCTCTTAGGTTAACCCTTAGAAATGTGTACAAATATGAAAAGAAAGTAAACAATGGTTCTAGAATTCATATGTATGCAGATTATTTTATTTGTTTAATGTACCAAACTTAGATGTGTCATGCGTGTGTGCAAGAAGTTGAGTCCATTATTTTGCCAAAAAATGGAATTTTTTTCCTTGATTTTTAGAATTTTCCTCATTTGACCTAAAAATTTGAAGCACTTAAAGATTGAATCTTAAGAAATGTTAGTAATATATGAAATGTAGTAAACCAAGTCTAGTTTCTCAATATGTAATTTATTTTAACACCTAGATGATACAAATTGATTTTGAATAGTCATGTCTAAAAATCATTGTTTAAAAGTTATATTTTACCATACCATGCACATGTATGTCATCCATATTTTGACCTAAATAATTATATATTTTTTAATCCTTTTGGAAAAATATCTGTAACACATTGAAGAATGTGCACGATATTTTTTTTTTTGTCAAGTTTTTATTTGTAATAATTACTGTTTTGAAAATTCCTTATGTACACCATGTATAAGATTACCTAAATTTATCATGTTTTTTTTTCAAATTGATAAAAATTGTCTGAAGAATGTGCATGTATAATTTGTTTTATAAAATATATTTCAGTAAAAAGTTATTAAAATACTAAAAAACCTTGATATTTCAAGTTTGTGTTTCTTTAGACATATGTCCAAAGTCAGTCTTTTCTAGTGACACTAACATGAACTTCAAATTTCAAGTCAAAATGGGTCCAAAGCTAAGGTTCAGGTCGCCAAGCCTTTCTATTGACCCGAAACCCATAGCAAAAACTGGGCTAAAAATTGAAATTTTTAGAAATGATATCCCATTTTCTTTTTTAAAAAAAATTAAGGCTTTATGAAATGGGATACCATTTTTGGCTTGGGGTCCCTTAAAAAATTGGGATCCCATTTTTTTTGCCTAATTTCAGGTTTTTTGCTAAGTCTAAAACTTTCACGAGAAGTGGACTCATCTTCTTTCTTTTACCCTCACTATGAATTGTTCCTCTCATGCTCTAAACTGAGAGAGAACTTGTAAATTTTGAATATTTTAGAATGAGCGTATGAATATTATTTAACTACTAGCACATGGCATCATTTTTTTATGTACTTTGTCAACTTAGGGTGGGAAAATGAATAGGACTTGTTGGCAATAATTTATATTTAAATATTTAAAAATAAACAGTTAAGTCTATGACTAGTTGATCAATCCATGACTATAGAAATGGACCTAAGATGCTAAATAACCAAATTTAAATAGATAATGACCATATACATGTAGAGTGTTATATCAGGGTAGTCTATTTTCTTTGTCTCCAGTGCACAAATTAGTTGTTGCTCCTCCTGACTTCAAATTATGGGCTATCAACCAAAGAACCTTAGGGTGTTGTATCGCATGCAGAATTAGGAACTACCTTTTAATGGATACCTATCAAACATAAAACTAGGCCAAATATTTATTGTCTATTGTGGTTGAATGCATTCATATCATTCTTGGTGAAGATATATATTGACCACAAGCTCCACAAATAATTTTCCCATTTTAGGTACTGTCGATTTCTATGTCTAATATTTTAGATCTTGTGCAATGTTTTGAGTATCTAGTGGTGTTAGTAAATGAGGTGGTCCATAAGCAATTTTTGGGTGACAATGGTCTGTTGTGAAATGTACAAAAGTATAACTTTGACAAGGAGAAGGGTTGGGATGGTGGTTTATTTCCAAAATGCTACTTGAGGCATAAGACAGTGTTTGTGAATGTTTATAATTCCATTAATCTAGCTTTGTAGATGAATTGTGCATGAAACCTAGACTATAGGGTTTTGGATATACATTTTGAAGTAATTGGCAACTAGTTGGTAATAATAATAAAGGACATGTATTTCACCATTTCTTTTCTCCATTATCATCATAGGAATCACAATGCAAATTCCCCTCTTGTACCACAGGCTTCAGTACATGAAAATGATGATGTTGATACTTCTCAAGAGCGTTAAGATGATAATTTTGTGGCAAATTGTGGTATGGTTTAAAAAATGATGATAATATGGTAGAATTTTGATGAAGCTACTAGAAGATACTTATAATCATGTAATAACTCTAGTTGTTTCCTTTCTAAGATATTATGCCATATACCAGTTATTATGCTAGCTTCTCATATGAACCAATATTCTTTGATCCTAATAAATTTTGTAACCAAATAGATGACAACGTTCTCAATTTGAAACTTTTGTAATATTTTTTATTATATAATATATAGACTAAATGACTTTATATATATATATATATATATATAATAAAGTCTTTGAAATACTTCATACAAATATACATATAACAATTTAGTTTTTCAATAAAAGCATAAATATAGAAATTTTACCTTTATAATTAAGGAAACACAAACACAACAAATAATTACATAGCTCCGCAACAGAAAAATGTAAGTTTTAATATTACAATGAAAGTGAGTTGTAAGTTACTCATTGAAAGAAAAAACACTCATTTTTGAGCTCCACACTAAAGTTAAGAAATGGAAATCTATAATAGTTAGTAGCCACTAGATGTTAAAAAGTAAAGCTTGTTTCTATGAAATCTCCTTGGCCAAAAAGTTGACATGCACTACAACCCAAGCTCAATGGTTTTCCCTAGACTCAATAGTGGGGTGAAGGTATGACGATGGGAAAGAGATGCATACGTCAAGGAAAACGATAAAATAAAAAGAGACCTAATTAACCTCAACATCAATAAAATAATTAAATGGTTTTTCATTTCCTGAGCAAGTACAGAACAACAAAATTTCCTGGAATATGTCAAATTAATTTTGTGAACTTCAATTACAAATTATTATATACATACTTAGAAGGTACTTCCTATAGTTTAATTTATTTTAGAACAACATTTTCTGGGCACTCGACAACCATGATCTGAAATTTGAAGCTACCATCTTCAACAAGCACCAGTAGCATAAGCAGTCTATTGGTTTCGTCTTCTCATTGTACTCCCCCATGATGAATTACTACCTGATCCTCTTCTAATCAGTTCCATTAATTGAGCTTCCCACACATGACTACTCTCCAATCTCTCCTCGAACTCGCCTACAAAAAACATGTTTTGCAGTCTCTAATCGCAATCCTAGCGGAGAAGAGAGTCCGAAAGAGTGTTGTAGGTATCCTAAACTTGAAGGAATTATCTGGTACTTTCTTCTTTATCTTAAAGTGGGAAAATGTCGAGGTAGTATTTAAGAGCCATCTAATGATATGCCCTCTTTATATCATGTGTGCTAACGTTAGGTGAGACATAGAGGAAATCATACAATGAAGAAGAAGAAGAATGATGAGGAGTATGTTCAATGTGGAATGCTCTAATGGTTGTCGTCGTTTTAAGTGCAAACTGATTTAATCTTAACCCAATTATCACCCTCAAAATTTTTAAAGCAACACAAGTGTTGGTAAGATTTGGGGTCTAAAAAAATCTAATTGTTGCACTACACTCCATGAAAATCTTGCAATAGAACTTGGGAATGAATAGCAGTAAAAATTTAGAATGCAAATGAAGTCCTCGATTGTGTTGGGGAATGAGATGGGTCATCTTAGAATGAAACATCTAAAACAATAGTGCCTTAGTGACTTTAATTTCTTCAAATCACCTCAAATACACAAAACCACTATGCCATAAAGCAAAAACAGGCATAGGTGTTTCCCCATTAATCCTTCTAAGAAAAGTACATGTAGACAAATAATAGATTCAACACATACACAGATTGAAAACACAGAATCTAATAGCATGGAAAACAAACTAATGAACACACAAATTTACGTGGGGAAAACCCTTTCAGGTAAAAAACCCCACCCTCCAAAAGATCCAGCCATTGTATTATTCAACAACAAATAAAGTTACAATACAATCTGAGGCTCATAGCCTTTATAGGAGTTTCATCTTGCTTCATCTAGATAAAATAGGAAACATCATAGATTTGAATCCTTGCACTATTACAATGTCCTCACACGACATACAATATATATTCATTTCATATCACCAACCCACTTGATCAGCCAGCCTTTTGGCGAGCACAACCTCATGGCCTCTCAGGTTCACATCTTCTCAATTTTGTGTGTCTTAGTGTTCACATTTACAATGCTCAGAGTATACCACTTGAAACACACACACTCTGCTCGATCTTATCTCACATCATGATCAACCTATCTCTTCCTTTCCTATCCAACCAACAACCATCAGGATAATTAATTACCCCACCAACAAGCTTCCACCAGTCTCTGGCAACACCGCCCTGCAACACGCATCAAGCCTCCCAACATTGAATTGGATTACAGATACATACCAAAAACCTACACTATGTTAACACCTACAATTAATCACTACCAAAGAATAAAGCTTCTGACCAATCAACATTTATTTACAACAGCAATGTAAAATCAATGAATAATATCATGCCACATGTCATAACACTATTCATCTATCACCTTGGCTGTTGCTCCAAACAACCAGTTTGGTTCAACATCCACAACAGACCAACCATTGAAAACTGCACAGGCGTTCAAATGGCCTTCAAGCACTTTCCCTTCATATACTGATTGTCATGGCTAGGACCCACCAAGAAACGCGTACATTGCTAGTGCACTTTTAGGGAATCAAAAAACCATATACAATATTCTTGATAAGTTTCCTCGAAATAGTGACACATGTTTGAAGCCGACACACCCCACATGAGTCACTCAGGACCCACCATATGAGGCATAGGACTAGCGAACATCGTTGATCAAGCCGCCAAGTGTCAACCACTTAGGCAATTTTGCTTGCTTCACAAGATTTTGTTGGTACTCACCACAACTGAGTATGGAATAAAGAGAGCATCATTGGATTAATCTCATTGCAACCATAGATCAAGATTACCTTTAACAAGAATCAATCCATCGGTGTAGCCCGGTGAAGAGTTCCACCAATGACTCCAAGTCACATGGATACTTCTATTGTGGTCCCCACTACCATCAGAATCCGAGTCACTTCAATCGACATAGCCCAGTGAAGAGTTCCTCTGATGACTCCAAGTCACATCGATACAAGTTTATCATTCTATTGTTGGGACTACCTATCAGGTTCCACTAATAGCCCTAAGTCACACTGATAGAAACAAACCACCAACACTAAGCACTCATCCTGGCAGAACAAGTTACACTGACCAAGTGCTTTGGCTAGACTTTTATCTTTGTCGAGAGCTAGGAGACTTGCACCAATAGCTTAGGTTACACCGATGAATGGATCAACAAGATTGAGACACATATTTCCAAAAATCTCCCACTTGACGAAGATCTTACTGACCATTCTAAAGCACCAACAACAAACTATATATAAGCACAAACAACATCAAATTCAAGGGCCAAACTAGATCACCTATGTGAAAAATATTCTCCAGAAACAAGATAGAACACCAATTAGAGAAACAACTAGAACATTGGCTGCACCCATCCAATTGATCAAAACCACACGACTGAAAATAGCACCCATAGCTCGTGCTATGCCATCCAATCTCACATACCTTCAAGGTATCCATATTTTTAAACTCATGCTAGCAGCATAGCCAACCCATCAATCGCAGATACAAGCACCATGCATAAACCAATTAGAAAAGATCAAATACATCTAGGTACTCCCATTGCATGGGTAATGCCAAATCTGAAAGATCAAAGGCAGAACAAGTCTACCAATAACAACACATAGAAAATTTAACCATGTAGTACCAAGGAAATATCCACAAAGATATGCACAACTTGTAGCCAACTACTACAAGAATCATTTCTCTCAATAGTCTTCCATAGTTCATCCAAGTTCTTCACACCTAATGTAGGATGAAAACAAACTTCCAAGAAGGCAACCAAGACCAAAGAGAGAAACATTGCACAAAATATACCTGTAGAACCTCCTTTTGCATACACCTCTAAAAGCCAGCTGTGTCAAGTATGATCTCCTTCACATCCCAAAGGAAAAGCCATAACAAAACCCAACCATTCAAACTTAACAAATCATGGATGTAAGCCTCACAAAGAAGATCAAACTAGCCCATATAACTATCTCCTACCATTTCTCATCAAAAGATGATATAACACAAAAGCTCAAGGAGATAAACTATGCTGTCCACCTTCCACTATGAATCCTCTAGAACCCTAAAACAGCAATTCAAGATCCATATCTATGAAAGATAAAGCATAAAACACATATAAAATATATAATGGGAAAATACCTCTCAAATAAACTTCATCGCCAAGCAAACCAAAAGTGAAGAAGAAAATGCTCCTTCAAGGTATACAAGCCACCATGACTCATCCAAGAGCAATATCCTCATTGATCTATGTTGAACTCATGTCCAACCAAGGTGTAGGCTACTCGGAATTTCATCTATGATCAACACCTTTATCAAAGGAATTTCAGCCTCACCTTATTCTCCATGTACGCATGAACACCTGCAACTAATCATCTCATGCTAAACTCCAGTCCTACATTACTGCACTTAACATGAAGTTCTCAAGCATATGACCAATGTACTCAAAACACAGAGAATTACCAGACCATTGTCAAAGCTTCAAAAACTTAAATAGGAACTTATCATGACATCATGATCTACACATCCCCCTTAGGCAATACCATGCTTCAAGTGAACAAACTATGGTCTCAAGAGCAGTGCAACATGAAAAAACTCTAATGCTCAAGCAAGAGTATACATGACATCATGAAAATAGACTC
This sequence comes from Sequoiadendron giganteum, assembly GCA_007115665.2. Lineage (NCBI taxonomy): Eukaryota > Viridiplantae > Streptophyta > Pinopsida > Cupressales > Cupressaceae > Sequoiadendron > Sequoiadendron giganteum. The sequence goes on along the minus strand of CM021104.1, from coordinate 276,539,731 downwards.
TAAACCAATATCACCTGTCAAGCACCACCAATATCTCATCCAAAGACTCCAAGCATCCTCCATGGTTTCAAGATGTTTCACATCCTCAAATATTTTCCATGCAAATGCGAAAGAACCCTTCTCCAACAATAGAATATAAGAGTCCCTCCTAGTAACATCTGCAACACTAAAGAAGATCATTCACCACCAAGTAATCAATCCACAATCACTGCTAAAACTCCCACTAAACAGTGACACTGAGCTTTCCAAGCATCATGACCAAACATTTGCTAATCTGAAAAGCCTCCAGGTACAATCGACAATATGTGCATCTGACAACAATACCAAACAACACCAAGATCTCCAAACCATGCAGACCACATGATCACTGTCAAAATATTACACTAACCAGTGTACCCAAGACTTCCATGACATCATGATACAGATGATAAAGGTCCCTATAACTGACTATTTAGGTACTCAAGGCTATCCATCCTCTCATCTCAAAATAGCTACACCAATGCACAAGTGACCACAAACAAGGTCAACTAATAGATCTGCATGAATACTAAACCAAACCTCGTGGATATTGACAGTCCACTTCCGAGTTGTTCCACAACAAACATGTATGTAAAGACATCCCACAACATGCTCAGCCTGTAGATCCAATCAATCAGGCCTACAAATCTATCATCACATTGTAAACTACAAAATTGAGATCTCAAAGAGAAATCCCATGTAGACAACATGAATCAAACACCAGATCAAGCTCTGTTATGTTTTTCCAATTATGTCCACAACTCAAGCACCATAGTCTAGGAAACTAGCAAGCAAAACCACAAGAATTCTAAGTGAAAAATCACATACCAACACTCCCATGTAGAGAAGACATCACACCTCCTCAAACCATGTCGAACTGCAACTATCTCATCCAATCACACCCCAAAAGCCAGGGTCTCGAAAATAGCTTAACAACGGCTCCACATAACCACAAGTTTTCCTTGACTGTACAAAACCTGCAAAACCACCATGTTTCCAAAACACCCATGCACATCCATATCCACTACACATCTGGACATTCCAAGAGTCTACACATAACCATCATGGTTAACCAGAACAATGAAACATAACATGAATATGCATCATAGATTTTTTAGGAAAATCTATAGAAAACCTTCTGAGCTAAAGAACATGAAACTGAAACATGTTAGTACAAGATACATGTAATATAGGAACTCTAGGACCATTTCAAACCAATTCCAAAACTACACTCATGCACAAGCATATGAGAGATCCAGGCTATTCAAAATTTTAGACCACCTAAAGATCAACTTCATAGCCTTCATGCAAACAAGGTAATAGAGAAAAATTCCTTTAACGCTAAGTCAAAACACCCATCACAAGCACAATACTCCATGGATGAATAACAACCCAAGCATTTCCATACCACTAGGGAGCCTCTCACATAAACACCTAGTATGAACCACGCTCTGCTGCAACACAACCATAAGCATAAATTCACACTCCTTGTATCAGGATCATTCACTACCAAATAGGAGCCTCATACCACATCATCACAATATGATCGACTCCAATTTCTCCATCTTCAATGTCTTTCACGATGTATGTTATCTCAAAAGAGAAAGAACCTTCACTCATCAAAGGATCCAACATTAGCTGATTCCTCTAGATTTCGTCAAGCCTGACAGACTAAGAAATCTTTACATAAGGAATCCACAGAACTAAAACACTGGGAACTCTTACATGAAACAACATGCAAGCACATGCAAGACACATGCGAGTCCATGCAAGTACATGCAACTCACAAACCTACGCATGCAAGCATACGCAAATCCTAGAAGAAGGCTCTGATACCACTTGTTGGTATCATGAACAAACCTTGGCCTCCCTTAACTAGCTTTGATACCACTTTTTGGGGAATGAGATAGGTCATCATAGAATGAAATATCTAAAACAATAGTGCCTTAGTGACTTTAATTTCTTCAAATCACCTCAAAGACACAAAACCACTATGCCATAAAGCGGAAATAGGCACAGTTGTTTCCCCATTAATCCTTCTGAGAAAAGTACATTTAGAAAAATAATAGATTCAACACATACACAGATTCAAAACACAAAATCTAACAGCATGGAAGACAAATTAATGAACACACAAATTTATGTGGGGAAAACCCTTTCGAGTAGAAAACCCCACCCTCCAAAAGATTCAGCCATTGTATTATTCAACAATAAACAAAGTTACAATATAGTCTTAGGCTCATAGCGTCTACAAGAGTTACATCTTGCTTCATCTGGAAAAAATATGCAACATCATAGATCTGAATCCTCACACTGTTAGAATTTCCTCACATGACATACAGTGTAGATACATTTCATGTCACCAGCACACTTGATCAGCCAGCCTTTCAGCTAGCACAACCTCACGGCCTCTCAGGTTCACATCTTCTCAGTTATGTGTGTCTCAATGTTCACAGTTACAATGCTCAGAGCATACCACTCAAACACACTCGCTCTACTCGATCTTATCTCACATCACAATCAACCTCTCTCTTCCTTGCCTATCCATCCAACAACCATCAGGGTAATTGTTCACCCAACCAACAAGATTCTACCATTCTTTGGCAACACTACACTGCAGCACACATAGAGCCACCTAGCATTGAATTAGATTACTGAGACATACCAAAAAATTGGACTTTGTCAACACTCACAACTTATTGCTACCAAAGAATAAATATTCCAGCCAATCAGCATTGATTTACAACAGCGATGTAAAATCAACTAATAATATTGCACCACGTGTCGTAATGATATTTTTCCATCACCCTAGTTGTTGCTCCAAATAGTCAGTTCGGTTCAACATCCACGGCAAACCAACAGTGAAAAACTACCTAGGCATTCAAATGGCCTTCGGTCACTCTCCATATACCGCTTGTCATGGCCAGGACCCACCAAGACATGCGTACACCACTAGTGCACTTTTAGGGAATAAAAAAAGCAAGTACAATATTCTCGACAAGTTTCCCTGAAACAATGACATGTGTTCAAAGTTGGCACACCCCACATGAGTCACTTGGGACCCACCACACGAGGCATAGGACTAGTGAACACCATTGATCAAGCCACCAAGTGTCAACTACGTAGGCAATTCTACTCGCTTCACAAGATTCCTTCGGTACTCACCACAACTGACTACAGAATAAAGTGAGCACCGTTGGATTAATCTTATCACAATAGTAGATCAAGATTACCTTTAACAAGCATTTGTCCATCGACGTAGCCTGGTGAAGAGTTCCACTGATGACTCCAAGTCACATTGATACTTTTGTTGTGGTCCCCACTACTGTCGAAATCCGAGTCACTTCCATCTGCCATCGGTCCATCGGCGTAGCTCGGTGAAGATTTCCACCGATGACTCCAAGTCACATCGATACAAGTTTATCGTTCTATCATTGGGACTACCTATCAGGTTCCACCGATAGCCTCGAGTCACACTGATTGAAACAAACTTCCAACACTTAGCACTCATCCCAATAGAACAAGTTACACTGACCAAACGCTTCATCCAGACTTCTATCTTTGTCGAGAGTTAGGAGACTTGCACCAACAGCTCAAGTTACATCAATGAATGGGTTAGCAAGATTAAGGCACATATTTCCAATAGATTGGCTATTATAAGGAAAATGCAATGGATCATTTTGAGGAAGGAAGATATGGTCTGGTGGAATAAGTTTATGGATATATAGAAGGTATTGTGTGGGCAACACGATTCAAAACAAGACAATGGTGAGAAGTAGATCGACTGGTCGATAAGCTAATGAATCATGGGTCCATAGGCGATGGGAAATGCAGTTGCCTTGTAGAATTTCCATGTAATTTTTATTCTACATTTTCTTCAGTTCTAATCCATTACATCTCACAATATTTTATTACATTGAGGGTGTTTCTTATATCAAGTGGACGATCTACTTTTGAAAATCAATGGTTGAAAGTTACAAGAAGGATGCAAGATGATTGAAATGATCTCAACCATCAAATTTACTAAAATATTAAAAAATATATTATATAATTAAAAAGAAACAACTATAATCTTATCCAATCTTAAATCTTAGGATTATAGTAGGGAAAAGTAGGAGAAGAATGCATTTTTTTCTTTAAATAATTTCACTTAGATTTTTAGATATCCTATAATAAATAATATATAAATAGTAAATTATATGTTTAAATCTTTTTAATATAAATTTAAATTATTTTATATATATAATAAGTTTTTACTAAATATAATTATTTATTCAATATTAAAAAAAATAAAAATTATGAATTGAATTTTTACCTTTTAATAGGTTTCATTGATTTTCAACTTTTTATGTTTGATGTTGTTTTGATAATTTTAATATGATTTATTTTTATTTTTAATATCTATTCGAAGTATCATTTTTCATTTTTAAAATTTTTAAATTATTTAATAATTTAACTATATTTATGATTAATTTGATAATATTATAATAAGTTTTTTATTTGTTAATTGATTTTATCTTCCAATTAATGTTAATATTGTTTGTAATATATTATTTATCTTTCTAGATACACATTTTATTAACATTTCAATTCTAATAAATTAAAATTTTGATTTTTTTAAAATTTAATCACTTATTAAATTAAAAAATTTATTAGATTTCTTATAATAAATATAATATATAAATAATAAATTATATGTTTAAATCTTTTTAAACTTAAATTTAAATTTATTTTAATAATTATTTTATATATATTAAGCTTTTAGTAAATATATATTTTTTTCAATATTAAAAAAATTAAAAATTATGACTTGACTTTTTATTTTTAATAGGTTTCATTAATTTCTAACTTTTTAAGTTTGGTGTTGCTTTAACAATTTTAACATGGTTTATTTTTATTTTTAATATTTATTTGGAGTATCATTTTCATTTTTTTTTTTTTACCTATTTAATAATTTAACCATATTTATGGTTAATTTGGTAATATTATAATAAATTTTTAATTTGTTAAATGAGTTTATCTTTCAATTAGTGTTATTTTTTTTTATAATATATTAATTATCTTTTCTAAATAAATATTTTATTAATATTTCAATTCTAATAATTTTTTATTTTTTTTAATTTAATCATTTATAAACTTAAAAAATTTATTATTCATTATTAATTTTTTAAAAAAATTATGTTTTTTTTTGGATTTTTATATATTTTTACTTTGAATTTAGTTTATTCTATTTTAATTTATATTTATATTTAAGCTTGAAATTTATTTTTATTATTTATGTCTCTTTATAAAGTTACAAATAATAATTAAAAAATATTAGTATTAACTTAATTTAGAATTATTTTATTTATTAAAGTTTAATTAGTTATAATAATTCTAGTTCAAATTTTTATTCTAATTTATATAATGGGTATGTCTAAGATCATGATGAGTCAAAAAGTTGCGATATGTAAGTGATATAATGGCCCATGTGGCTGACAACTTTTTTTTATCCAAAATTGATGAAACAAAAAGGGTTTTTAAAGGAGATTCTCAGCTTTCCACCAATATAAATTATGTTTTACTTTAAATTTAATAAATTATTATTATTCATTTTCTATTTGAATGATGACTAAAGTCTTGATTGATAGGCTGATTGAAAAACATATATAGCTTTCAAATGGTATCATACTTTTTTGAATCTAAAACATGTGTCACGTTCTATGCTTTGCATACTATAGGATTAAAAAAAATGAATTTCCAGAAGTTTTGACCAAGTTAAGGTGGTTAGACATACAAGTTTTTTATATTTTTTAAAGTTGTAATACAAAAATCATAATTAATTATCTACTTCAAAAAAATTACAAAAAAATATGCATCACATCGAGACATGAGTCCTCTACTTATATCTAAAATCTTAAAAAAAAAATTTATCATTTTATTGTGGTTAGGGTGGTCAGACAAACACCTACTTCTTATTTTTTCCCTGAAATTTAAGTACTACTACATTGAAATTTCAAATTTTCACCAAATAGATTTAAAAATAAATAAACTTAATAGTTTAGAAACTACATTCAATTTGCTATAGATTATATTCTTACATATTTTGAAATAATATAGATAACTTATTCATTTTTTTACATCAAGTTGCCTAACTCCGATTTTCTGAATTTTCATTGCCACTTAAAGGCCTATTTTTTCCATGATGATCCTCCACATACGCTAATAAAATGAATTTAAAACTTAAATTATAAATTAAAAGTTATAACATGTGTGTGAGAGAGAGAAGATAACTTTTGATTAGTAATTTCATGCCAACAATCCAAGGATAACACATGTCCCTCGAGATTTCTGCTTAGGATAGCATGTCATTTGATTAAGGATGTGATAATTCATCTTTATAACATTTTTAGTGTACCCGTTGCACACTTAAGGAGGAAAATAGATAGAGAGAGAAAGAGATAAGGGAGAGGGAGATGAGATAATATATAGAGACAAATAGAGAAAAAATAGAAAGAAAAGAAGAGAGAAAGAGAGGGGGAGAAAATGAGACAAACGAGGAGAGATATAGATAGATAAAGAGAGATAAAGCAAGTTAGATAGAGAGAAACAAAGATAGAAATGGAGGTATAGAGAGAGGGAGAAGAAGATTCAAAATGAGAGAAGAGAGAAAAAAGTTAGAGATAGAGATATAGAGATAGAGAGAAAGAGAAATAGAGAGATAGATAGGGAGACAAAGAGATATAGAGAGATAAAAAGAGAGATAGAGATATGGAGATAAAGGTAGATATATAGAGGAATAAAGAGAGAGAGACAATTAGAAATATATAAGAAGAGAGACAAAGAAAGTGCAAGAGGAAAAGAGAGAAGAGGAAAGACATAGATAGATATAGTCACATAGAGAGGTAGATAGAGAGATGGAGAAATAAAGAGAAATAGAAGGAGACAAAAAAAAAAAATATCTAGAGGTACAAAGATAAAGAGGGAAAGAGGGAGAGAGGGGGAGATAAATAGGGATAGTAAAAGAGAGTAAGGGAGAGAGAGATAGGGAGAGGGAGAGGGAGAGGGAAAGAAATAGAGAGGTAAATAGAGAAACATAGATAGAGGTAGAGAGAAGTGAAGAAAAATATAGATAGAAATAGGATAGAGAAAGAAACATAGAGATAGAGATATAAATATATCTCTCTTTCTCTTCCTATATCTCTCTATATATATCTCCATATTTGTACCTCTCTCCATATATATCTCCCTCTCTCTATTTATTTCTATATATAAGTTCCTATATCTTTCTATCCCTCCATAGATCTCCCTATCTTTTTCTCTCCCTATTTATATCTCTATTTCTTTCTCCATCTCTCTCCATATCCATCTCCATCACTATCTCTATCTTCTTTTCTATCTCTCCCTTATCTCTATCTCATTACCTCTCTCTCTCTCTCTTTCCCCTATATCTTTCCTAATGTATATATCTCTATCTCTCCTCTTTCTCCCCATGATTCTCTCTTTATATATCTCTCTACTTATCCTCTATCATCTCTATATTTATGCCCCTCTATCCCTCCCTATATATATCCATCTCTATCTCTTTCCCAATATCTCCCTCACTCACACCCACACTCCTTATTTCTACCTCCCTATATATATCTCTATATATAATTTATCTCACTTTCTCACACAAAAAATCCCTATTTTTCCCTTCCCATATATTTCTCTCCCCCCTTCTATCTCTCTCTCCCTCTATATATCTATTACTTATCTCTATCACATCCTTTATCTCTCACTCTTCCCCCGTTTATCTCTATCTTCCCATATCTCCCTCTCCCTCACTCTTTATATCTCATTATCTTTATCTCTCTCACTTATTCACTATCTATCCCTCCATCTCTCCTAGTCTCTCTATATCCCTCACTACCTCTCTCTATATCACTTCCTATATCTTTATATTTCTCTCTCCAACTCCCCCTCTTTCATTGTCTCCCTCTTTTTGTCTCTATTTATCCCTCTCTATTTGTCTCTCCTTCCATCTCTCCCTCTATAGATTTATCTCTTTGTCTTTATCTTTGACTCTCTATATCTCACCCCCTCTATCTTTCCCAAGTTGTATCTATCTCCCCATCTCTCCTTTCTATCCCTATATCTCCCTCTTTCTATCTCTATCTCTATCTTTCCCTCTCTCCCCCTCTCTCCCAATCACTTATTTCTATATATTTATACTTCTCTCTCCTATCTCCTCTATTTTCCCCCTTCCTCTCCCTCCCTCTCTATATATTATACATAACTATCACCCTCTCTCTCTCATGAACACACACACACACTCCTTATTTATCCCTCCCTATATCTACCTATATCCCTATATCTATCTCTTTACCTCTCTATCTCTATCACTCCATATTTCTTCTTTCACCATTCCCTCTATCTTTATCTTATTATCTCTCCATGTCTCTCTACCCCTATATATTTCCATCTCTACCTCTTATATCACTCCCTATATATTTTTCTTTCTATCTCTCCCTCTCTCATTCCCTTCCCCTCCCTCTCTCCATTTCTCTCCATCTCTATATGTCCCTCTATCCTCTCTCTATTTATCTCCCTTTTTTCTCTATATCCCTCTCTATCTCCATCTCCATTTCCATTTTCATTTCCATCTATATCTCTATTTCCTTACCCCTTTTTTCTTTCTCTTGCTCTTCCCTTATATATCTCCTCTCTCTCCCTATTTGAAGCATAACATGTGTGTGAGTTCAAAATGTGAATAAGAAAATTAAAGCTAAACAACACACCAATGAAACATTATATTAGAGAATTCAAATAAAAATCGAATTGAATTGAAACAAAGAAACTCTCTTAAGTCATTTCATTGTTCTCTATCTCCAAGGATTCGTTAAATCATAATGGCTCTCAAATTGTTTGTGCACTATTAATTTTAGAATGAAAACCTGAAAAACGAGATGCTAGAAAATGCAAGAAATCTATTCCTACATGATTGATTGCTAACCTATATGATGGATATGATAATAATGATATTGTGATCGATACTGTAAATTTTGTGATAATGATGTGATGAAACTACAGTAATTAGGATGCAGCTAATGTTAGATCCATGATTAAACTAATTGCTTCTAAATGCTCAAATGTTAAATGCTCACAATGCTCTAATGAAAATTCTGCATAGTAAGATTGCTCAAGATTGGGGTCCTTTTGCTGTATAATGAGGCTATATTTATAGATTTATCAAGGCATAAAATGATATGGAAGCAACCAACGGTCTAGATTTAATCTGGAGAGATCGACGATCGAAAGTGAAGAGGTTAGAGAGAATCAAGGAGAGTGTTCCCTTTAGTAAAAACAAGTTGCCAAGGGCAAAGGAGAATCAAATGGAGGAGAAAGCCAAGTGTCCCAAAGTGTTTTGGAATTTGTTGCAGATAAAGCTCAAACTAAATATTTAAAATATTCAATTTGTTGAAACACATGATGAGGTGGAAGGTGAGAAACTAGTAGACATGTGACTAAATTCAAATTTAGAATTTAAATTTAATAAGAAGTTAATTAAATAAAAAAAACTATTTAAATTTTTTTATTTAATTAAGATTAGAAGAATATAATTTAAAATGGAAGAATTAGAAAATGAACTATATAGATAAATTTAGGGGTATGTGCAGGATCATCATGGAAAAAATAGGCCCTTAAGTGGCAATAAAATTCACAAAATCAGAGTTAGGCAACTTGACGTAAAATTTTGAATAAGTTATCTATATTATTTCAAAAATATGTAACAATAGAATCTGTAGAAAATTGAATTTAGTTTCTAAACTACTAGGTTTATTTAATTATTTTTTAAATCTATTTTGTGAAAATTTGAAATTTCAATGCAGTATTACTAAAATTTCAGGGAAAAAATAAGAAGTAGGTGTATGTCTGACCACCCTAACCACAATAAAATGATAGTATTTTTTTATCATATTCTAGATATAAGTAGGGGAATCATGTCCCAATGTGATGCATATTTTTTTGTAATTTTTTTCCAAGTAAATAATTAATTATGATTTTTTTATTACAACTTTTAAAAAATATAAAAACTTGTATGTCTTACCACCTTAACTTGGTCAAAACTTCATGAAATTCAATTCTTTTTTTTTTAATCCTATAGTATGTGAAGCATAGAATGTGACACATGTTTTGGATTCAAAAAATGTGATACCGTTTGAAAGCTATAGATTTTTTTCAATCAGCCTATCAATTAGGACTTTAGTCGTAATTCAAATAGAAAATAAATAATAATTATTTATTAAATTCAAAGTAAAGCATTATTTATATTGGTGGAAAGTTGAGAATCTCCATTAAAAACCCTTTTTATTTCATCAAATTTGGGTAAAAAAAAAGTCGTCAGTGACATGGGCCATCATATCACTTAGATATCACCACTTTTTGGCCCATCATGATCCTACACATACCCTTAGAATTTATTTATAAGTAGACAAATTAAAAGGTTTATTAATTAAATAACTTGTATTTAATTAACTAATTGTCTAGACCAATTTTAGGCGTATACATTTTGCCCCTCTTTGAAGTGATGTGTTTACACATTGCTTCAAAGAAAAATCTGATGATGGTTCTGACAAACAAAATTTTAATATGCCCCAGATGGTTATTTTTAAGTGATCATGGATATATGCCCCCTTGGGAGATAAATCAATGAATTTTTCAAAATTTAGGATTTTTTGAATTTTTGGAGATTTTAATGATTTTCAAATTTTATGATGGAGAGATGATTTATCTCCCGAAAAATAATATTGAACCTGACACTTTGATTAAATGATTAATTGATGCCCCTAAAAAAAAAAATTAATCTTACTTAAATCCCACTTAATTACCCCTTTAAAAGGTGAAAAGATGTGAAAAGGAGCTCATTTGAGTCATTTGCATTTTAGAGATTGGAGTGATTAGAGAAAATTTGAGCAAGTTTGAGAAAAATAGTGATCCCCTATCAAACCCACCAATTCGAGCGCATTCATTGTCACAACTGCCCGGTCGCATATGGACCTCTGGTACATACCCCAAAAAACATCCTCGTGAAATTTGAATTTTGTTTCTAGCACGTTTTTCAAGTTTGAAATTTAGTTTTTACGTTTTTAGCACATTAGGAACCCAATTCAGTGCATTGAGTAGTTGTTTTAGTGCATTCAGTAGATTAGCATATAGATTAATTTTTTTAGTCCATTTAGGCAATGATTTAGTGCATATGGTAGATTAGCGCATGTAGGTCAAGATTTAGCGCATCTGTAGACTTTTCTAGTGCATAGGTTAATCTAGTGCATTGATGTAGTAAAATGGTGCACTGATGGAATTTGATGGCGCGTATAGTTTTTAGTGTGTTGATAGACTATTATAACACATTTACACCAGAATGATGAAATTTTGAGTTTTCCCCTTGTTTTCGATATTTGATTATCACATCAAGTGATGTTTCAGTGATGTCTGATGATGTTGATTGATTAGATGAGGATTGATCTCATGATAGGTGAGAATTAATGATAGGATGATGATGATTTACCTCATGATAGGTGAGGATCAATGATAGATGCTCGCCAAGATTTGATCAAAATCTCATTAGAGGTGATTAGGTTGATAGATAGGTTGATCAATAAGATGTTTATTTATGATATGTTATGATGATAGGAGCCTTCAAGAGTCCTTCAGTCTCGGGAGCACTTCCTGAAGACTTAGGACCTGATTCCTTAGCTAGTGCAAGTTGATTTAGATGTCATTTCATAATGCAGGTTGACTTCTATGATAGATATGCATGATTATAGGATTAAAAGGGGACTTTTGACTGTTTTGGTTGAGAGGTGGCACAATGACCACAACACCTTCCATTTAGCCACTGGTGAGATGACAGTCACGCCAAAGGATTTTTATCATATCTTGAGGATTCCAGTGGTCAGGGAGTTTGTTGTTTACAATTAGTTCTAGTAGGGGGTACTAATGCATTGAGGAGAGTCTTTGTTGATGACTAGATTTGTGGATATGAGATTCCATGGTGGTAGATGGTTGATTCATATGTGCCACTACCATGTGTGCTTGCTAGATTCATTAGAGGTTTTATATGTCCCGACCATAGGTCGAAGGGATTCTCAATTGGTTGGGGTCAGATTCTAGAGAGCATGATTAATCAAAGGACTCGATATGCTCGGGACTTGTGTATGCTAGCTCACTTGTATCATGATATCCACCAGGTGGTTTATCTTAGAGGGGCCAGTTTGTCAGTTGGGGTTACACTATTGTAAATATGGGCATGGGAGCACATAGCCATTACTTGTCCAGTAGTAGATAGAGTTCGTTCAACTAGTCGACCCTACATTTTTGGTTACATAGGTCCAGTTGTCCAACATAATCTTGGAAAATTAGAGTACTCATGGAGGTTTTTGGATGATCTGGATTCTATGACATGGAGGCCCTATTTAGACTATGAGCAGTGGCCAAAGGACGATACACAGATTTTGTATGTGTGTACTACTAGGTATTTGATTAGGAGGATGCAATTTTTGATAGAGAGATTTATGTTGATGAGAGTGTTGTGATAGTATGAGCGAGTACAGGGGATACCCTAGGGATTTGAACTTTATGCATGCAGACAGTAGGACATTCCAGAGTGGGGGCCTTCCTTATCATATGATGTAGTGTGTCAGGAGTACCTTGGATTACAACCAATTATATGGGAGTGCCATCCAGAGATCATAGAGGCTGCAATGTTAGATGAGTATTCCCATTATTTCTTTGGACATCCCTTCTTGAGGATATCCAGTCCAGATGAGCCTACACCGACACTGGATGATGATGAGAGGGCACTGAGATAAGGAGGGGTGGAGGAGGTGATGATCAGGAGGAGGGAGATAGAAATGATGATGGAGATGGAGATGGAGATGGGGATGATGGAGATGGTGATGGCAAAGGTGCATCGGTATTAGATCTTAGAGTGCCTCAGAGGAGGAGATTGACAGTGTCTATAGGATCGCAATAAATTTAGATTTGCTTGACCTCCCATCAATAGTAGGCTCAGATAGTTTCCTTATAGGCACAGGTGAAGACCTTATAGGGATAGCTAATACAAGCCCAGACATAGATTGCTACTCTCACAACAAAGAGATAGCATGAGATAGTGGTGTGAGCAAGTGAAGAATCTACTTGAGCAGTTACAGAGAGTTTCTGAGGGTATAACCACAGGGGATATTCTTTGAAAAGTCACACATGTCACTCAAGAGGCAAAGTATTACTAAGGATGGTACCATGAGACAATTCCTGCAGAGTAATGGGTCAGTTATGCACAATCTTCTAGTACCAGATCAGGATGCAGTCATTCTCAGACTACCAATAGGGGTGTGAGTGGGCCACCACCTAGAGATCCATCAGGAAGGGATCCACGTGTAGGACCTTCTAGTGGTGCAGTAGGAGGCTCGACAAGGTCGACATCATCTGGGGGGAGCACCACATAGCTCTCATGTTTATATTTGAGACATTGATAATTTATGATGTATACCATTTATTTAGTCGAGGACTTTGTGATACTCTGCCACATTTTGATGGTGTATCTCTCCATGTTTCACAATATCATTATACACTTTGAAATTTATTTTGAGATTATATGATATCCAGTGGATACTTATTGATCTATATGTTATCTATATGATTTTATGATGGATTCATTTGATTTTTTATGCTATGTGATGTTTAATGTGCTTATGTTATGGACACACATGGATGCATTGATGAAATGATTGTGCATGGATTATGATGCTATATGTTCTACGTATAATTATTTTATGCTATATGAGATGGATTTAATTATCTAAATGAGATGTAATGCACTTTATTTGTGTATTTTTTCAAATGAAAATATATGATCTAATGCATGGATTGATGTATGATGATACCCTCTAAATGTATGTATGATATGACAATGTTTATGCAACTATATGTGAATGATCTTGTTTTTTCTAATGTCAAAATGTACTCAATCCATTAATGAGAGAGATAACATCATTTTGAAAAAAAATCCAGCCTTGGAAAATCTAAAAATACAGATGCAAAGACTAATATGGATGCAATCTATCTAACCATGAAAATTTAAATATGCAATGTTGTTATTGTATCAACTGATTTGTCATGCGTTTATCATCATTGAGCTTTGAAATGTTGAAATTTAGTACAAACATCGATGGTATAATTAAACCATGATGACTTGAGTACTACTTCCATGATTTTTGATATTACAAGTTAACACAAGCATCTAGGTATAATTGAACCAAGATGACCTGAGAGTTTCTTGTGTAAAAATACAAGAGTTAATCATTTTCTGATACAAATTCAGAATGCCATCAATGATACTTTGTAGAGAATGTCTCACAAAAATTTACATATTAGTAATGATCAACTCATAGACAATAGACAAAGAAAAATACAATACTCCATCTTTGCTTCTCTAGTTCATGACATCCTCGAGTTACTCTAGAGAAATGATAACAAAAATTAATATAAAACAGTTGAACATTCATGCTAAAGTAATAAAACCATAATTTATAAGAACATCATCCATTTAGATTTAGTATTTGATTGATTGTGTTGTTGATTTGGATGCTTAATGTTTAAAATTTGTGATCGATGTTCAATGTTGATTTTTAGTGTGATTGTTGTGTTTGCTATGTTGTCATACCACTATTTGTCTGTTGTTTTAAGCTCAAAGCTTCATGCCCCTAGTGAGTTCAGGATTTTTCCCCTAGACCAGGCTGAAACATGAACACGATACCATGATATGCACATGAGGTTCTCTTCGATGATAGACATAATGATGGTGAGAACGAATGACCAACAAATGCTCAAATAGATGGAACAACTAATCTATCACAAATAGCACATGTTGCCAGGTTTTCACTACTTGTTTTTATTACACCTTTTTAAGATTTTATGATTTTTTTGTTGTCACCAAGACGCTTATTTGCCAGGTTTTCATCAAGGTAACGATTCTTTTGATTTTTCACTATTTTTTCTTTTTTCTTCTTTTTTTGTATTTTTATTTTTTTTACTATCACCAAGACATCTGTTTGCTAGGTTTTCATCAAGGTGATCATTTTTTCTGATTTTTCACTATTTTTTTGTATTTTTTCAGAACTTTTACTATGTACTAGATGAATTAGCTATATAACTTTTTGAGATGGATAATATGCATAGGTTCCTTGATTAGGTCCCATTTAGGTGTAGATAGTTGATAGGATCCAAATCCATATACTGATATGATGATAAAGGGACCTAGCCAATTGGATTCAAACTTCCCCTTATTTTCGTGATCCTGTTGATTACGACGATTTTATTTTAAGACCAAGTCACCAACGTGAAATTTTTTTGGTTTTACACTGTGATTATAACTCCTAGACATCCTTTATTGATAGGCTTTCAAATGATCCACAACATGTTGACAGTTTTCATGCAACAGTTCTAACTCCTCGAGTCTGGATACTCGATAGTCTTCCTCTAAAATGATTCCCTTTAATGATACAAAGAGTGATGGTAACTCAATTTCAATAGGTAGAATGGCTTCTGATCCATATACAAGATTGTATGGTGTGGCTCTTGTAGGGGTACAAATTCTATTTTGGTATGCCCACAAAGTAGGGTTTAGTTGAACATGCCAGTCATGTCCAACATCATTGACGACTTTCTTTAAAAATTACAAAATGGTTTTGTTTGAAGCCTCTGCTTGGCCATTTCCTTTAGGGTAGTAAGGTGTAGAAAATTGATGTTGGATATGAAACCTTTCACAAAGTTCTTGGACATATTGATTCTTGAAGGGTGTACCATTGTCAATAATAGTGGACTGAGTAATACCATACTGACAGACAATGTAATCTAGGATAAAGGAAGCAGTTTGTTTCCAAGTGAATGTGGTTAAGGGAATGGATTTAATCCACTTTGTAAAATACTTCGTGGCTATGATGATGAATTTGTGTCCATTGGAAGAAGATGAATGAATTTTACCCATAAGGTCTAGTCCCTATTGACAGAAAGGCCATGTTGATGAGAATAGTTGTAGTTCCTATGCTAGTGCATGTATGAGGTTGCCATGGATTTGACACTTTTTACACTTGAAAATTTGAAAAGACTCCTCCATGTTCGGCCAGTAATACCCCAAGTGTAGGAGTTTCTTAGCGAGAGTTAGACTGCTTGAATGAGTTCCACAAATACCTTCATGAACTTTACGTAAAGTCATTTTAGATTTGTTACGTTCAAGAAAACAAAGGAAAGTACCATCAAGACCTCATTGATAGAGTGTATCGGTAATTAGGATATGTTAGGTATCCTGGTGGATGAAGTTGCATTTTTGGTTTTAAGGTAGATTAGGTGGAAGGGTATTGTATCTCTAATAAGTATAGATCTTCCCATAAATTGAGGACTCAACATCAATGAGATATCATATTACTTGGGATTCTCGATTATCATATGCAGGTTTAAACACTTGTTCCACCATGAACTCATAACGGCTTCATTTTTTAGGTATCTGTAGGAGAGAAGACATTTTTTCCATGGCATTAAAAACTTTGTTATCCACCCTTAGAATTTGTTCAAATTTGATTTCAACAAATTAATTTTTCAAGTCATCCACCATTATCTTATGCGACATCAACTTGTCATCTTTTGTCTGATAATCCTCATTCACTTGATTAATGACCAATTGGGAATCTTTGTAGACTTGCAACTTTGTGATCTTCCATTTAACTGCTACTTTAATACCAATGATGAGTGCCTCATACTCAGCCATGTTATATATGTAGGGGAACATGAGCCTATAAGATTTCAGGATGGTATGTCCTTGAGGTGTGACAAAAAGGATTCCATCACCCGACCCATGTTGCGCGTGTAAGACCCATCAAAATATAGCATCCAGTGTTGTGCTATCATGGTAAGGACATCTGCATCTAGAAATTCAATATGCATTGGATGATCATCTGGAAGTGGTGCTTCAGCTAAATGATATGCCATCACCCGACCCTTGATTTCTCTTCGATCCACATACTGAATATCAAATTTTCTCAATATCATTACCCACTTGCCTAGTCTTCCTATTAGGGCAGCTTTTTTGAGTAGAAACTTTAGTGGATCAATCTTGGATATGAGTTTGATAGTATGGGTCAAAATGTAATGTTAGAGTTGTTGAGTAGAAAACACTACCACCAAACAATATTTTTTAATGAATGTGTAGTTGATTGCATAGCCATTCAATGTTCTACTGATGTAATAAATAACCCTTTCTTTTCCCATAGAGTCTTCCTATGCCAACAGAGCACCCAAAGATACCTAAGTTGTTGCTATGTAGGGTAATAGTAGTTTTTTCTTCCATTGGTGGTGTTGGTTCTCATAAATGCAGGTTTGAACCGTAAGAGTTTTCCAAGCCCTTACAACATTCTTTGACAATGTACAAGGCCAATTCCACAATTGAGCCTTCTACTCTTTAGGTTCTGCTAGACCTAAGGGGTGAACCTATGTGAAAAATGCAGATTTAAAATGTATTTCTTGTTAAACAATCTACCCACAATGGCAATTAGGATTGGATAGACAAAATGATTGCAACTAAACCTACTACACAAAAGAAAGATTTTGAATATATCATTTGTTATGAATTCTATACTCTGGGATATGGAAGATCAGTGCCTTCTATCTGTTGGGCAATGAAGTAAAAAATAACAAGGATTCAAGGTGTTTCCCTATCCAACTTAATTCAAATTGTTATTAATATTTAAAGTATGAAATTCTATGACCGGCATATTATTTCACCTAATTTATGGCTTGCATAAATTATTCTTGAATATTTTCCTACCAAGTTCTTCTTTAATCATCCAACCAAAATCCTAAAATCACTAACTTATCTAAAAGAACTTAGTTCTGATTTCCAGACACCTATTATATAAATCACACAAAGTGAAAAAAATGCACTATGATAATTCAGAAGTTATGTTATCCTGATTTAAATGATTTAAAAATTTCTAATTGGAGATAACCAGATAGGAAATTCAAAAATTATAACATCTCATCAACTGAATTAAGAAAATATTTCACCAGTGTATATAT
>CM021104.1:276003952-276521520 GCA_007115665.2 Sequoiadendron giganteum | reverse complement strand
TGTACATGGAAAGAAAGCAACACTTTCAAAAAGGGAATTCCTGAGAATGTCTATGTACTGGAAAACCTAGACCCTTCAAAATTCCTAAACTACTCTGCATGGAAAATAAAACTTAAAGAGGGTTATTAAGAATTGTCCATGCACTGGCAATCCTTAACCCTCTGCTAATCCTCGGGAGAAGAAAAGCTTTAGGAACTGCCCATGTATAAGCAAATCCTGCTCCTCTCAAGACATGTTCTATAGGAAATAACAATCTTCACCTCCTATACTAGTTATCACAAAAGGGCCAAGCCATAAAGCTTCAAACTTGCCATGTTTCCCCTTCTCCTGAAACCGAGCATTCCACATCAACACCAAGTCATCTTCTTCAAACTTTCTCTCCTTGGCCTTTTTATCAAAAGGTATTTTATTTGTGACTGCAATTTCACATTCTACTTCTGAGCCATTATTCTCACTTCATCAATCTCAACAAGCTGCTCCATTCTTTCCTCCATCGAATCAAAAATATCCAAGTCTTCTTGTAGAATGAAATTATAAATTGGAAAAAGTTTTTGTAGTGGCATCCTTGCATGTGTCCCATACACCAATTCAAATGGATATTTTCCAGTTGCCTTCTTCACTGTAATCCTATTTTCCCATACAACCAATCTTAACTTTGAATCCCATGCCTTTTTATTTGTATCTAGCATCCTTCTTACTATCTTCAAAAGGTTTTTATTGCTTGACTCTGCCTAACCATTAGCTTGTGGGTGATATGCGGCAGAATAAGAAATATTAATGCCATATGTTTTACAAAAATCTCTAAAATCATAAGATCTAAAACACATCCCATTATCTATGATCAATCTGACCGTGGTGCCAAATCTGGTTATAACATTCTCCATCAAAAAGTTAATCACCACTTTTTTTGTTGCTTGCTTAGTTGGGATAGCCTCCACCCACTTAGTAAAATAATCCATTGCCACCAATATCCATTTGTGTCCTCCACTTGATCTTTCTTGTATTTCTCCAATGAAATCAACTCCCCATTGGTGAAAAGGGGCTTCTACCTGCAAGGGTCTAAGTGGCAATGCTCCTTGATACTTCAAATTCCCTGAGATTTCTGACAAACCTCACATTTCCTCACATATGCAAAAGACTCATTGAATACCCTAGGCCAATTATAACCAACCCTAAGAATTTGTGTGTAGTAGTCTTAGCAGAATAATGGCCTCCACATACCCCTTCATGCATTTCTCTCAAGACATATTTTTCCTGGGATTCATCTAGACACAACAAAAATATACCAAAACTATTCTTTCATAATAGGTCCCCTTCTATAAAAACATATTTAGAATCCAAGAACTTCAAAGTTCTCCTTTGATGATCATTCAACCCTTCATGGAACTTCATATGTTTCAGATAATGCATTATATTAGTATACCATGGAGTATGCTCAATACTTGCTATGACTTCTTCCTTACCTTCTACATTGCAGATTTGGTTTGCTTCAATATTTGTTTCTGCCATCAGCCTAGCCAAACCCTATCCTCTTACCAAATTGGTAATCTGAATCTCCATGTTGAGCTCTTGGATTTTTTTAATCCATTTGTATGTCTTCCCTTTCACTTCTATCTGCACCAGGATATCCTCCACAGCTGCATGTGGGACATAAGCAATTACCTTAGCTCCAACAAGGTAAGGCCTACAAGCCTTTGCTGCTTTGACCAGTGCATAAGCCCATTTTTCCATAATATCATACTTCAATTCTGACCCCTGTAAAGACTTATTGAAAAGGGAAACAGGCTTTTCATGACCTTCATCATTTTTCTATAACATAATAGTAGCTATGGTGTGAAATGAAGAAAAAGAAAAAATCTGAAATGGTTTAGTAAAATCAGGAGACTTCACGATAGGGGCTTCTTTGATAGCTCTTTTTATAGATATGAAGGCATCCATAGCTTTGGCCAAACCAACTGTTCTCTTTTTTTCAACATCTTAGATATAGGTTTAACAATCTCAACAAAATTGGACACAAACCTCCTAACAAAATTAATTTGGCCAAAGAATGATTGGATTGCTTTGACAGTTTTGGGAATGGGAATTTTATCTATGGCATCTACTCTTTCACGATCTATCCTAATCCCATCTCTTGACACAATATGCCCCAAAACTTTACCCTTTTTGACAACAAAATGAATTTTTTTCGGATTAAGACTAATACCATATTTCAAAGCTTTGATGAAGATCTTCTCCAAGTCCCCAACATGATTCTCTGCCTTTTTGGAATAAGCATTGAGATCATCTTGATATACCACCATTATAGCATTGATTAGATCTGAAAATTCCACATCCATGGCCCTTTGAAAGGTAGCTCCTGCATTTTTGAGAACAAATGGAATTCTTACATAGACATGTGTTCCCCATGGTGTAGTGAATGTCGTCTTGTGCTACTCAGATTCTTTGACTTTGACCTAGTTATATCCAAAAAATCCATCCATCATTGACAATAGCTCACACCTTGTTACTTTGTGCAATATTTCCTCCATGTTTGGAAGAGGATAATTATCTTTTAGGGAAGCAACATTTAGATTTCTAAAATCTACACATAGTCCTATGTCCCCATTTTTCTTCCTGACTGGAACCAAATTTGAGACCGATGTTGAATGCCTAATGGGTTTTATGATACCTCCATCTCTGAGCTTTGCTAGCTCCTCTTGCATCTTAGGTTCCAAGGTTGGGTTGATAGGCCTCTGCTTTTATTTGAATGGATTTGTGTTTGGCTTAAGTGGAATCTCATGTTGAAAATGATCTTCTCTATATGCCTTCAAATCCTCATAAGACCAAGCAAACACATGCTTGTATTTTCTCAGCAATGTAATCAACATTCTCTTGATAGTTGGGCTTATTTTCTTTCCAATATAAACCCTTTTTGGTGCTAATTTAGTTCCCAAATTTATTTCTTTAATATCTTCTTTCTTAATAGGTGTCTACTTCATGAGAGAACAATCACTCCCATCATACACTCTCTTCAATGCCAAAAGCCCTTTGGGAAGCTTTTTAGTTTTAAGTTGCAAAATTTCCTTCCCAAATATAGTTTGTTTCCCATCCACTTCTTCCACAAAAGCATTGAAATCAATCTCATATGCCTCATATTGATCTATATAGTGAAGAAACTTCAAAAGGTTAGTATCATCATTAAAAGCCTACCAGCTATATATGTTATCAAGTATAGTAGGCCTTGTTTTGAATTCAACCTTAGACACTCCTGCCAAAGTGATATAATCTTTCTTTAAGGCCACATTATCCAAAAAATCAGCCATCAAATTTTCATATCTATCTATCCAATAAATTGAAAATGCATCAAATAGTTCAATTGTATCCCACGTAGCATTTCTATATTGTTTCATCCTCTCTTTTTTTGCAGCATTGACTTCTGACACAAGTAGCTCATAATCACCCAAGATAGTCAACAAATTAATCTTATGCTTGACAACCATGTTCAAACCAATCAACAAGGCTTCATACTCAGCCACATTATTTGTACATTCAAAAGCCAACAAAAATGAATATTTAAATGTTGTACCTTTAGGTGATATGAAAACTACCCCAAATCCATTACCTTCTTGACTGCATGCCCCATCAAAGTACATTTTCCACACACCCTGTTGATTTCTAGAGACAAGCTTATCAATTGGATGAGTATTCACTAATTTTGGCTGAGACAATTCTACTCTGAAACTCCCTAAATCCACCTCATAGAAGCAATTAAGTTGTTCTGAAGGAACATATTCAACAATCCAATTCATCCTTGGTTCTCTATACAAATTCACTTCTTCACCATTAACTAGTATTGTGGCATATGATAAATAAAATTGCACATTACCCCCAACTGTTGTAGTCCATTATCTTGACAAAAGCATTCCAAAATGAGGAGGTGTATCAATCATAGTTATATCAATATTATAGGTTGTCTATGGGTTGGTTTCTAATTTTATTTCTACATCCTTTATAATCCCCACTACTAGGGAAGGCCTACTATCCATGGCATAACATTTACCACCCTCAATATCTATCCACATACCAAGCTTTTTCATTACCCCTACTAGCATAATATTCATAGAAGCACCTGAATCTATCATAAAATTTCTTACCAATTTACCATTTATGAGTAGGGTAGTAAAAAATGGATCAATTTGTGGTTTATTCATCAATGCATCATTTAGGCCAACTTCTGAAACTTTTATCTTTCCTTTCTTATCAGCAATTCCAAGATTCTCATTTTGTTCAAAATTTACAATTTGATTCCTCCCACTAGACATTAATTGAATAGCACTTTCCCTATACTCTTTAATTTTCATCATTTCAAGTAATGGGACAGACATTTTTACTTGGGATAAAGCTTGCACGAAATCAAAAGATGCACCTTCAGCTCTGATCACCTACTTTTGCTCTGCTGGTTCACCTTTGTTCTCCTCTTTCTCCCTTTTTGATGTTTGATCTATTTCTTGTTTTTCTTTGGGGAACTCTTTATTTTCTTCTTTGGGAACATACTTCTATTCTTTTTTATCAAGGTGCTCATCATTTATCTTTTTTGATATTTCATGGGACATCTTTTTATCTTTCAAGAATATTCCTCTTGGAACACCTTCATTCTCATTCATTGTTCTATTCCTCAGCTGATACTTTCTTTTAGCTAGCTCAACTGCTGCAATAGTCAATCTTTTAATTTCTTTCTTAGTTGGTCTCCTCATACTTCTCCTATTAGGCTGATATGATGTAGTAGGGGGACCTTGTTCGTCATCACTTTTTTCATAATCAGAAAAAACTTGTTGTTCTACCATGTGAACTTTATATTTCTGATGATCAACATCATATTCATATCCTCCTTCTTTTGAAGATGAATACCCTTGCTTTGTAGAGTGAAGAGTATGGGAAGTCAAATAGATATTATGGTCCTCTTCATTATTATTTTATGCTATGTCTTTTCCTCACACTGACCGAGCTACAACACAATGCTTTGAAGAATGTGGCAAGTCACAAACTAAACACCAAGGACTATTATCAACCATTTATGTCCCTCTTTTCTTCAAAGGGTCAGGTTTCTCTTTATTTCTTGGCCAATCCATCACTGGCTTTCCATTTCTCCAATTTGTATTATAAGGCATGTCATGTAGCCTTGGCCTTTCATTCCTATATGTGCTTTCTTGTTTATTTGGAGGATCATATTGGGGAACCCTAGGGTTATCCCTCTTGGCAATCATCCCTACAAATTTCTTGTTATTTTCAATCGTGAGTGCTATCCTTTGAGCTTCAACCAAATTTTTGGGACCCCTGTTCCTAAGCTCATATCCTATCTTAGGATCAAAAGCTTTTAAATAAATACTCAATGCAGTAGGATCAGCCAATTTAGATCCAAGAGGTATCTTATTATGCAATTTAGAAAACCTTTGGTTGAAATCATAGGATGACTCATTTTGATGCTTTTGACTAGTCACCAATTCATGCAATGCAAATTTAGGTGCATATTGATTCCCATACTACTCAAGAAATTTTTCATAAAACATATGAATAGAATCAATAGAAGCTATTGGTAGACTATTAAACCAATCTCTGGCATCTTCAATTAGTGACATCATAAATAGCCTCATATGCACATCTTCATACTGCATATCCAAATCTTGCACAAAAGCATTAAAACTCCTTAAATTTTCTTCACCTGCAATTGCACTACTTCCTGTGAATTTTGGGACAAGACTTCTCCAACTATTGTCGATAGGATAAGGACATATTTGAAATCCAGCCAAGTCAAGGTGCTTGATCATGGTTGCATATTGTGTAGGAGGATTTTGGTAATGCTAATGTTGGTACAATGGATTATTATTTTCCACATATTGCTGACCTTGTGGGGGTACATGCTGCTGATAAGCAGTTGGTTGAACACCTTGATGTTTTGGTGGAGTGCTTTGATGTCTACATTGATACCCTAGCTGATTTTCGTGGTCCTATGGGGAATTTGATTGGCCTGCATTATTGTTCCCCTACCTGTGAGGTGGCACATATTTATTCAAATTATCTATTTGATTATTGATTCGAGCTTTTCTCAATTTAAACTCTTCAAGTTCTCTGATTGCTTGGAGCCTCTGCTCATATTCTATTCTTGATTTCTCCACTTCTTGTCTCTCATGTTCCAGTCTTGCATTTATTTCATCCCTAGCCATAAGTTCATAATTCTCCTCAGATGTTGCTTCATATTCAAGTACATCCTCAAGAAGTGTTGCTTTTTTATCATATTCAAGTTGTCTCCTTTCTCTTTCAGCTTCATATTCAGCCATGAACTCTTCAACTTTCTTAGAATTTGGTTGATAGAAGGGATTCCTCCGTTCCTCAGGAGTATGAGATTCTTTGGAAGGGTTGTTTTCATTTGCTAGTGTAACATATGAATTGTGTGTCTCCAATGGTGCTTTTGATATCTTGTTTTTATTTGATGGGCCCATGCCATCAGATACTTTCTTACCCTTATCATTCTTCTGAGTGCATTTACTTTTTTCATTAGGACCATCACCATATTTGTACAAATACCTTCTTCCCTACATGTTTTGAGAGATTCTGATAGTTTGAACTCTAGGGTGATTTATTTCTGATGTATATTTCAATTTATCAATTTCAACACATCTGTTCATTTAGAGTTGCCACTCACTTTCCAAAAGTGATAAAATATGCAATTCTTTTTTCCCAGTGGAGTCTTCTACAAAATACTGACTCTATGACAAAGGATTATTTTCAGATTATGGTCCACGGTAGAGTCGCCAAACTGTTGGCTCTAAAAAATGCAAGTTTCAACCATAAGAGTTTTCCAGGCCCTTACAACATTCTTGGACAATGTACAAGGCCAATTACATAATTGAACCTTCTGCTAGACCTAGGTGGGTGAACCTATGTGAAAAATGCAGATTTAAAATGTATTTCCTGCTAAACAATCTACCCACAATGGAAATTAGGAGTGGATAGAAAAAAATGACTACAACTAAACCTACTACACAAAAGAAAGATTTTGAATATATCATTTGTTATGAATTCTATCCTTTGGGATATGGTAGATCAGTGCCTTCTATTTTTTGGGCAATGGAGCCAAAAATAACAAGGATTCAAGGTGTTTCCCTATCCAACTTAACTCAAATTGTTAGGCATATTTAAAGTATGAAATTCTATGATCGGCATATTATTTCACCCAATTTATGGCTTGCATAAATTATGCTTAAATATTTTCCTACCAGGTTCTTCTTTAATCATCCAACCAAAATCCTAAAATCACTGTGACTTATCTAAAAGAACTTAGTTTTGATTTGTAGACACCTATTAAATAAATCACACAAAGTGAAAAAAATGCATAGTGATAAATTAGAAGTATACTTGCTATCCTGATTTAAATGATTTAAAAACTTCTAATTGGAGATAACTAGATAGGAAATTCAAAAATTATAACATCTCATCAACTGAATTCAAAAAATATTTCACCAGTGTATATATATTTTCTCCATTACACCCTGTTTCAAGAAGGACTGTTCATCATTTTTCATCCTAGTTCTGTTGCCCCTTTTTTCGAAAAAATATCTCTCAGTTAACAAAATTTACAAAATATTTATACCATGAAATCCAAGGGTCATGACCCTTCATTTTTTTTGGTATAACTATTTACATTCCATGGCAAAAATTAAAACATGTAATTGCATTGCCTTATCAACAAATTAAATGTTTTAAACTATAATCCAACATTTGATTTTAATTTAATACCTTTTCCCACCTTCGTTCCACTTTATATTTTAGCCACTTAGCCATGGTCAACATTTTTTCTTCTTGCCATGTGGCGGTGTTTGAATTTTTCCACTCCGTCATCTTTCCTATCTATCATGCTACCGCCACAGTTGTTTCCATGCTTATCGCTTTCTTACCGCTCAACCGCGAGCATTGTTGTGACCCCTGGGGGTTCCGATGTGACTAAAATTCACTTCTATCCCCACCATTACCCACGCTACCTCTATCTTCATTCTAACTGGTAATGGTATAGTGGTAACCACTTACCAACCGCCACGCTGCCACCTAATTATTCACCACACTACCGCAGTCGCTTGCATGACTGTCAGCGGTACCACGGTAGCCACCCCTGACTACTAGTTGCTTCCCAATCTTTACTGTGGTCAGCGCGGTCTCCTCGTAGACCTGTGGTGGTACTGCGATGACTGTCTTCACTGGTGTCATGTTGTTCACTGTGCCACCATGGTGACTATGCTGATAGCACAGGGTTGCGTGGTAATAATACTCATGCTACCTCCTCCTTGCTGACTATTTACCGCGCTACCACGGCTGATTTGAAGACTGTGCATGATGTAGTGGTAACAGTCATGTGACAGTGCTTTATCCATCACCGCCATACCACAAGCCCCTTTGTGGGAGGTCGTGGTAAAGCGGTAAAGACATAGAAAATGAAATTTGAGGGAGCGGTAAAGGTTTAAGGTGTATGATAAAGTGCACGAGGAATAAAATGACTTATTTTTTATGAAGAGATAGGAAAATGATGGGCTTTAATGGGAAAAAAGGCTTAGGATTTTAATGGAAATTTTTTGTTCTAATAGGTGGCAATAGTATGGGTGGATACATCGAATACTACTTCAATTGATTAAAAGTTGGTTCACATTTGTTATCCCATTTCAAAGAAACATTTTTGTTTAGTAAGTGATGAAAAGGATGAGTTTTATCTACCAATTGTGCAATAAATCTCTTGATAGATTGGAATGGTCTTGTTGTGCATTTTTTGCACACATGCCCCACTGAAGGTGGGGACCCTCTTTTGGCTGCCCCTCTTTTGTGCTTAACTTTGAAAATCTTTGGGTTTTGTTTGGCTTATTTTTGGGTTCCCTTTTGGTTTTTTGGTCCTTACTTTGGTCTTGGGTTCTGGGGGGCCTTGGTGTCTTGCGGTTGTCCTTTTGGGGGGTCTTCTTCTACCTTTTGTTTTCCCCTTGTGTTGTCGTTGTTGGGTCCTTAGGGTTGTGGTTTTCTCCCTTTGCTTTCCCTTGTTTTCTTTTGTTCTGCTGGAGGCGAAACCGGGATGGAATTTGATTCTGAACTTTTTACAAGTTCTGAGTCTAGTTTTTGTCCCAGTTCCGACTCTGCTTCCCACTTTCCCATTTTTGTCTTCCTATTGCCCGCTTTCGGTCTAAGGGTTGGTTCCCTTAGTCTTTTCTTCGCTTCGCTTCCCTTGCTGTTTCTTTTCTTTTGTTGGGACCAAAGCTGAGATGGAATCGGATTTTGAACTTTTCCAAAGTTGGAAATCCAGTTTCATTTCCCTCTTCGACTCTGACCCTGTCCTTTGTCTTTGTCGTTGCTTTGCCCTTTTGTTCTTGTCGATGGCTTTGCTTTCCTTTTGTCAACTTTTGGCGGAGCCAAGCGTGGAATGGATCATGGTTGGGAACTTTTCTAGAGAGCTCCCAGTCCTGATTCGGTTTTGATTCTGGTTCTGCCCCGCTGGTTTGGGTCTTTTTTTGCCGATGCCATTGTTGGGCAGTTTGGCTCTGGCTTTCCCCACGCGTGCTTTGTTTTCTTAGTTCGTGTTTGATGGAGCCGAGCATGGAGTGGATCATGAATGGGAACTTGGGTTCCTGTTCCGGTTTTCATTCCAATTCTGCCTATTTCCTCTTGGGTTCCCATTTCGGTTTTTGTTCTAGTTCCGCCTGGTTACCTTTTTGGATCCCGCTCCACTTTCGCAACGGTGTGTTTTGTTCCTGCCTATCATGGCCCTTCGCTCCTATTTTGTTTTGCCTCCAGTTCCACCTATTTCCTCTTAGGTTCTTGTTCCGGTTCCGCTTCCTCTTGGGTTCCCAATTTGGTTTTCGTTTTGGTTCCGCCTAGCTGGGTTGTGGCTTTGTTTCACCTATTCCCCTATCCTTTCCGCCTCTGCCTCTACCTATTTTTGGCTTTGCTCCCTCCTAGATTTTTGCTTGGTTCTCTAACCTTGGGTTCATTGCCTTAGCTAGATTTCGATGGTGTATCTTGTATTGATCATGTTTTGTTTACGTGCAGGTTGGATCATGATGGACATGGCTCGGATTTGTAGATGTGTACATTGTGGATCTGGGCACGGTTTACAGTTGTTGATCACGTAGCCCGTTCCTATGCATAGGGTTGTTGCGATTGGTAGCCATTAATGGCTGGTTGGTGAGACATGATGGGATCTTCGTGGTTGGCATCGATCTGGGTTGTTCATTGTGCATCTCAAGCTTGACCGATCGCTAGTTTTGTCTCCTGGTTTTGGCATGCGTTTCTTTATTTGTGGGTGTTCATTCATGTTGGGTGTGGCTCAAGGCTTTGTCCCTCAGTGGTGTGTGACCCTAGTCGATCTAGTGGCATCCATAATTGCATTCATTGTTGGGTGGCAGGTTACTGCTATTTTGTTAGGCCGATCTGGTTGGTGGTCGTGAGTTTTGTAACCCTAGCTCTGTTCTCATGCGGGCGATTTTCTATATATTTTGCATTTTGCTTCTTTTGTTGGTTAGACTCAACTAGGTTGGAAGAGATAGAGATTAGAGGACTGAGTCGGAAAGACATGTAATCATCCCTAGTTTAGTAGTAGAGTAGCATGTTAGCGGATTAGAGGAAGTTTCCACGTTTTAGGCATATGTTGTAATATACCAGGAATGTTGTAAAATGATGATTTAATTAAAGGTGTGGACATTGTTTTATGACTGGTGTCTCCTTGGCATTAAATAATCTTGCATGTTTCTTGTTTCATCTTTTGAAATACTTGAATTTTTTTGAATATAATTTAGATTTTATCTTGTAATGCTTATGACCTAATATCCGAAGTGTTGTAGCAATCGCTAGTTTATATGTTGGGAAACTTCTTGATTATGGGAAGGTTGTGTAAGGTCAACCTATACCCTATTCATTTGCTTAGTTTAGCTACATTCATTCATTTAGTCTCATTGAATGAATGCTTTTAGCCTAAAAATCTCTAAAACCTTAGAAGATCACACTATTTTTTGCAAGATTGTAGGTATAGCCTAGGTCAATTAGGAAATAGTTTACAAGGATTGATCCATATCAGGTCTTCTATCATCTCCATGATTAATGTTAGATTTAGTGTTAGTGATTTAAACTTCTGAAACCCTTTCTTTTCTTGTTTTTTTTTATTATGTGGTCGAAACCCAAAGTTAAAGCACCACCATGTTTAGGATCTAATGAGTTTAGAAACCTCCAGCATTTGCACATAAGACCCCTTGTGATTACCAACATATTCACATTTTATCACTGATTTTTTTCTACTGCATGGTCATGACCTGACACCCGAGAGACCTTGGGGTTATCTCTTTGTTCATAAGAGATCAAAATTTCAAGAGAGATAGGATAGCCTTTATTTTGTCTAAGTTGTTGATGTGCAGAAACACCAAACAATAGGATTGGTGCTAGAAGGAGGGTGAACAAGCTGGAGCATTTTCTAAATGCCATTTCTCTTGAGAGGCTCAGAAGGAGAACCAAATCTGCAACTAAAGAAGTAGAAGAGTTTCAAGAATTGCCACCTCCAACTAGGTCAAGAAGGACCAAAAGGAGGGAGGAATTGTCATCTAATCCAACATTCTTATCATCTTCACCACCACCCACTCCATCTTCATCTGATTCTGAGGTGGGTTTCATTCCACAACACCAACCCATAATCCATTTTCCATTACCACCCCCACCAATGGCCTTCTTGGAAACCAACTCATCACCCTTGACATTCAAAAACTACAATTTCATGCCCAAGAACCCTGAGCACTTCTGCTCCAAGTTTTATATGAATGGCCCAAATAGGATAGCAAAAGAACATATTCAAATCTTTCAGACCTATCTGAGAGACAGGGGGATTAACCATGAAGATGTTGTGTGTAGACTCTTCCCTTATTCCTTAGGAGAGGAAGCCTTTTATTTGTACAACCACTTAGCTACTGCTTCCATTCATGACTGGGCTGAGCTTGAAGCTGCATTCTTGGTAAAATTCAATATTCCCATCAGTGCCAATGAGCTATATATGCAGTTCACTGGGGTAAAGAGGGAAATCAACGAGCCTATAGGATCGCTCAACAATAGGTTCAATTGAGTGTACACCAGTCTGCAAGAACCTTATGCTGGAAATGTGGCCACTTCACTAGAGTTCTATTTCGAAGCCCTTGATAGTATCACCTCTACCTTTCTCAAGTGGAGAACTAATCTGCCCACCACCTTGCTCGTCGCATATGCAGAGGCTATCAAGGTCAGCACCGAATTGAGACAACACTTGTCAGGACCTTTGCCATCACTAGGACCAGCTGCTCATCCAAGCCAAGTCTAATCTCTCAACCAAGCCCTGACTAATCACACTCCCATCATGAACTCTATTCTGCAGTTGCCTCTGGTTCCTCACCCAGGTCATCCAATAAACCGGGCTCAACCAACGCCTTGTTATCCTCAACAAGCTGCCAACCATCCTCCTCACTCTTAGCTGTGGGATAACCTCCCCACATATATACAAAACTCGAAGGTTTTGAATCAATCTGCTAGTTCTGGAGGAGTGTTAGGGTATTCCCCAAACACCATGGATCCGGTCCCTTACAACAACCCTGACAAAGAAAGATTAGATGAACTAATCGAGAAAGTGAAGAAGCTCAATATGGAGGTAACTCACCTAAGGAACCAGAACATTCAGCTCCAAGCCAATCAAAAGAGCATGCAATCAAATTATAATAGAGGGCAGCACTATGATAGAAGTTAGAATTTTGAAAGAAGACAAGGTTCTGGCCAAAACTTTGACCTAAAGTAATAAGGTGAACAAGGATTTGAAAGAAGATAGCCACCTAGGCAAAATAAGCCATAGAATACTGGGCCTAACAATGGAGGAGTTTCCACTCCACTGGATCAACCTTCTAATCAAGAAAAATCTCCAAGTGGTGTATATCTGGTAGAGGTTTCTTTGTCTGGGTGGTGCAAACTTCACGAGACAAATAAGAATTATGAGTTTGACTGCCCTCAATTTCAGACCACTACCTCAATCTTTCAATGTGAAGTTGGAAATAACTCCACCGACCAAGAATTGGTGCCCTCGAACCCCTATGATTCCCCAGTTTTGGTGCTGAATCATGCTCCGTTCCCTAGGGATGCAGAGAATGAACCAGAAGAAGAATCAAGTAGCCAAAATGGAGAGGCTGAACAAGTACTCAACGAAGATGAAATATCTCAACTATTTAATGAAGAAATTGAGAATGGAAATGGACCATTGGATGAAGCAGAGGCTGATGTCGAAGAGGTGCAAATGTTTTAGCAACCTATTAGGAGGTATGATTTGAGAAGTAAGCCCCATAGGGATCCACAAGCTGGGGGACCATTCACTACGTATGCCCCTCCCCACAATTTTAATACTCCACTGGATCCACATGCCAACAACAATCTATCCTACCCCCCAGATGCCTACACAATACCTGACGAAGGAGGGACAACTAGATGTCTTCAAGGGAGGCATGGATGATGTAATGAAGGAGAAGAAGGCTAGTCACTCCAAGGAGCACCACACTGACATGAATGTGGAACACCTGGGAGAATATGTTACAGACGAACTCAAAAGGGTAAAGGTGAGTCTTTTTGCTTTCGAGTTATTGAGAGTTCCTAAAATCAGAAATTTGGTCCTTGGGTCTATTAATTTAAATATGGCCACAATAGGAATAGCTACTAATGAGGCAGTTACAAGACCTTCTATTCCACAAGCACCTAAAGGCCTTACTCCATCACAATCTGGGGGTAGGGGTAAAGAAAAAGATAAGTTAGGTTGCCCAAGCTGACTCACAGTTGAGTTTATTCCAAGGCAAGATGCAAACCCCTCCCTTCCTAATTTCCATTTGTATATTTGGTAAAAATCTGCACAATTGCCTTCTAGATTTAGGGGCGTCCACAAATGTTATGCCATTTTGTGTTTGTAGGGCTCTTGGCATTACCCCTGTAGCTTCTCAAAATAAAGTCACCCAATTGGACAAAACAGAGGTGAACATTGTAGGAGAACTAAACATGATCCCCACATAAGTGGTCTCGGATCCTAGAGTGCAAGAGGTACTCAATATCTAGGTAGCTAACATTCCGGACACTTATGGTCTAATATTGGGTAGAGATTTCACTAAGGCACTCAATGGATACACATCCACATATCTCTCCCACATGTGGCTCCCTTGGAAAGGAGTCCCAAATCAAATCCAAATTGAGAGCGAACCTAGAATGAAGTATGTCATCACTGAATATCAAAGTACTTCAAATGAGATATTGATGACAGAGGTCAGTATGGGAAACTACGTCCTAGCCTCCCCTACTCTGGATGAAGAGGAATTCTTGATGCTACAAGGCTCTTTTGGTAGGTCCACACCAGAAACCATGGCCCCTGAAGTAATGCTACACCAAATATCAGGATTGGTGATAGGAGAGGAACTTGGAGACTAGGAAGAGAAGCAACTTGGCCTGCTGAATAACTTCCAAGAATTCATCCAAAAATGTGTAGAGAGTTAGGTTCAGTTGTTCAAACACATGCACTTTGGCGAATTGCTTCTTCCTAATTGGTGTCGAGTGCACAACGCTCCTCATTCCGAGTTAGAGTGCTACTTGTGTTAAACTGCAGTAGAACAAATACAAAGACACGTCAACACAGCCCCAATTGTTGGGTCAGGTGTAAAGATCATTCAAAATAATAAAAAAGGAAGGGATCCAAAGCCTCCTAACAAACTTCCAGGTGTCATTAAAGACCAAGGTAGCTCAAGAAAGACAAGATCTAATGATTGTTGGGTATTGAGGTTTGATGGATCTAAATCCAAGCAAGGTGCTAGAGTCGGACTTGAGCTAATCAGTCCTAAAGGTAAGACATACTTTGTTGCTCATAGACTCCAATTCCAATGCACTAACAATGTGGCTGAATACGAAGGTCTAGTTCATGGGCTACTAATGGCACATAAAAATAAAGTCAAGATTCTGCAAGTATTCAGAGACTCTGAGCTTGTGGTCAGGAAAATAAGAAAGCAATACTCATGTCATGATCGTAGAATGACCAACTGCAGACATAGGGTTTGGGACCTTATTGAGGGATTCGATGCCTTCAACATTCAACTGATCCCTCAGAGTAAGAACCAAATGGTTGATTCTTTGGCACAAGTAGAAAGTACATTGAAACCCTTATCACTTTCGGGTTTAAAGAAGTTCATTGTGGAACTTGTCCCAATGCCCTCGGTGCCTAATAATGTCACCAACTTTTAGGTATTTGAGGATGATAGGCACATTTTTGATTTTATTACTAGCTGTAATGTATTTGCTTCCAAACTAATTGATGAGGTCATGCCCCAGGTGGCTGAAATTGACTTGGAAGGAGTCCTCAATCTGAATACTAACACCATCCCAGGAGGCATGGTACAATTGGAAAGGATCTTCAATTTGGATAGGATTAAAGATCAAGAGCAGAAAGTGAAAAAGGAATCCCTGGACTGTCAATGTGAAACATACAACATGGGGACCCAAGGTGATGTCAAAAATGTCCTTATTGATAAGGTGTGCACTCTAAAGGAAAGGAAAGGGATTATTGATGCCTTGCACACATATCAGGATGTGATAGCCTGGAGTTACGATGACTTGAAAATATATGACACTTTGGTCATTACACACACCATTCCCCTCAAGCCAAGTGTCAAGCCATTCAGGCAAAGACAAAGACCGATCAATGCTTTGCTAGAGCCCATTATCCAAAAGGAGGTGCAGAAGTTACTTTCAACATGAATCATATTCCCACTGAGGCATTCGACATGGGTTGCAAACTTGGTCCCAGTCAAAAAGAAAAAGGGAGAAATTAGATTATGTGTCGATTTCAAGAACCTGAACAAAGCATTAGAAAAGAATAATTATCCAGTTCCTTCACTGGATGAGGTGCTTTAGGTTGTCAATGGATCTTAGATGATGTCCTTCTTGGATGGGTACTCTAGATACAATTAGGTCATGGTTCAATATGAGGACAGGCACAAAACTGCCTTTACTACAAAATGGGGGACCTTTGCTTACTAGAGAATGCCCTTTGGATTAATCAATGCTGGAGCTACATTCCAAAGAGTGATGGACATCACCTTCAAGGAAATCATTGGAAAATGCATAATCATCTACATGGATTATTTGACAGTCTTTTCTAAGAAGAGAAGTGATCATGTTGCAGATTTGTGCAAAGTATTCCAGAAATGTAGGGAGTTTGGTATTTCACTCAATCCAAAGAAGTGTGTTTTTGGGGTCATTGAAGGAAAGCTGTTAGGACACATTATTTCAAAGAAAGGTATTGCAATCAATCCCAAGTGAGTGGAGGCAATTCTGAAAACCCCCCCCCCCCCCTCCTCCAAGCAAAAAGGAAATGAAGTCCTTCTTTGGCAAGATCAATCTTGTCAGAAAATTTATCACTGGATTTGCAGAGATAGTCAAGCCATTGAATGCCATGATGAAGCAGGAAGCAAATATTGAGTGGAATGTCAAGGCTAAGGAGGCATTTGTATAAATCAAGAGAGATATTACTAAGGCTCTTGTTTTGGTGAGTCTCAATTACACTAGGCCATTCTACATCTATTCATTTGCCTCTGATCACTCTTGTGTTGGCTTGTTGGCACAAAAGTTTGATCAAGGGAAGGAACATCCCATAGCCTTCATGAGTGCACCTTTGAAGGATGCTGAACTGAGATACCCTATTGTTGAGAAGTAGGCCTATGCCTTAATCTGAACTATGAAGAATTTAACACATTACATATTGAGGAACAAGGTCTTTGCTATAGTCCCTGACCCTGCAGTCAAGTTGTTGTTGATGCAAAATGAGTTGGGTGAATGTAGAGCCAAGTGGGTGATTATGTTGCAAGAGTATGACATTGAGATTCAACCCATAGGGGCAAGGACTGACCAAGACAATGGCAGAAATGGGGCCTGATCTCGTTGCTCAGCATTACCACCTTGAAGAGGTATCCTTAGGGAGCTGGTATGATGACATTACTTAGTATTTGTTGCATCAGTAATGTCCCAAGTACCAGAATTCAATACAAAGGAGAGCTCTACGTTTGAAGAGCAATAGTTATATGATGAAAGGGGTTGTCTTGTATAAGAGAAATCATGAAGGTATCTATCTCAGTGCCTAGGAAAAGGAGAAGCAAGGAGAGTGATGACAAAATTTCATTACAAATATGACACAGGCCATGGTTCAACATCTTCCACTGCAAATCAGATTTTGAGGGTAGGCTACTATTGGCCTACCTTATTTAGGGATGCACATAACCATGTGAGAACTTTCAATGTGTGTCAAACTGCAACATGCTGGGAGAGGTGTGTAGCTCTTCCACTTCGACCTGTCGTAGAGGTAAAACCATTTGCACAGTGGGGAATGGACTTCATAGGTCCAATCAACCCACTCTCATCTGCCAGTCACAGGTATATTCTTACCATAACTGATTATTTTACTAGGTGGACTAAGGCTCTTGCATGCAAACAATGTACTTCTGAAGTAGTGATCAATTTCATGGAATCAGGTATTATTAACCACTTTGGTTGTCCATTAGCTGTGGTTTGTGATAATGGTTTTGCATTCGCATCTTTAAGGTTTTCTAATTAGGCTTACGACCATGGGATTACCATCAAATTTGCATCTAACTACTACCTGCATGGGAATGGTTTGGCTAAGTCTTCCAATAAGAACCTTCTGACAGTCATCCAAAAATTATTAGATAAAAACCCCAAGGATTGGGATACCCAGCTTAGATTTTATCTTTGGGAAAACCGCGCTAGACAAAAAAAATCCATAGGAACCTCTCCTTTTCGCTTAGTTTATGTTTTGGAACCTATCTTTCCCATCCATATGAAGATACCCACCTTGAAATTAATCAATGAATATTATGAGGGAAAAGATAAACATGAAGCCCACTTAGCTGAATTGTTACACCTTGAAGAGAAAAGAGATGAAGCCTTAGAGAACTTTGCCAAACATCAGGGTATTGTAAAATGATGGCTTGATAGAAGAGCCAAGGTAAAAGCCTTTAGAATCTCTAACTTGGTTCTCTACTGGGATAAGGCCCATGACAAGAAAGGGGAGCATGGAAAATTGGACAGCTTTGGCTTGACCCTTATCAGATTGCAGAGATCTTGGGAGATAATGCTTTCCGTTTGAAGACCCTCATTGGAGAAAATATCCCACTGACTGTCAATGGGTAGTATTTGAAGCATTATTTTTGGTCTTGAGTTGTTCTCGACTCTACCCCTATACATTAATAGAATAGGTTTCCTTTTTGCTATCTTGTTTCTATTTTGCTTCGGTTAGGGTAGGGTTTCTTTTGGTTTTGGCTCTGCTTGTCTTCTGTCTCTTTGGGGTCACCCTGCTTCTTTTGGGCTTGTTGCATCTATGCACCTGGTTGCTCATCTGGGGCTGCTCTGGGATTTCTTTTACAAACTTTTATCATCTTTTTAGAGTCATTCAAACTGGTAGATTTCCTTCATCTGATGTTGCATAAGCTAGGAATTGGAGTCACTTGTCTGAATTGAATTCTGGAATATATTTGGGTCTTATATCTTCACACATATCTTAAGAATTCTGAAGTTGCATGTGGTCTTTAGGAGGTTTGACTGCGTGAAATATCTTAAATTTTGCTCCAGTGCCACTGTGGTTCTCATCCTTGAATGTGGGCTTCATTGTCCACGAGGTGAAAAGTAAAGCTTTAAAAGCAAGTCCCAAAAGAGAATATCAAAAGAAAAGAATGGAAACATTGAAAATCAGAAAGGTTCACCTTTTCAAGGACGTCCTAGTATCTCTACCAGGGCTATGGATGCCTGGCTAGTAGTAGAGTTATGCTAGGGAGGGTCATAGTGATAACCTCACGGGGGCTATGGATGCTTTACTAGTAGTGAGGCTCTATCCAGGTTGCTTTTGGAGTTAGAATCATTATGTAGCCTTGTCAGACTGAATTTGGTCCTTGTTGCAACTTAGGAAAGGAAAATAAATGCATATACGCACACTTTGACCTTGGTATAGGAGAGGTTTGCTTACTTGTGGTGTTTGAAACCTTGTCTAGGTGTAGCCTCATGCTTGGAAAGAAACCAGAGATTCTAAGTTCGTGATCACAATTTGTCATCGAAATGCTCTGGAGCATTTCCCTAGCGGAGTTGCCATTTTTTGTGAAGTTTTTGCACACACGCCCCACTAAAGGTGGGGACCCTCTTTTTCTTGCCCCTTTTTTGTGCTTAACTTTGAAAATCTTGGGGTTCTGTTTGCCTTGTTTTTTGGGTTCCCTTTTGGTTTTCTGGTCCTTGCTTTGGTCTTGGGTTCTTGGGGGCCTTGGTGTCTTGTGGATGTCCTTTTGGGGGGTGTTCTTCTGCCTTTTGTTTTCCCCTTTTTTTGTCATTGTTGGGTCCTTAGGGTTGAGGTTTTCTCCCTTTGCTTTCCCTTCTTTTCTTTTGTTCTGCCAGACGTGGAACCGGGATGGAATTTGATTCTGAACTTTTTATAGGTTTCGAGTCTGGTTTCTCATTTTTGTCGTCGTGTTGCCTGCTTTCGGTCTAAGGGTTGCTTCCCTTAGTCTTTTCTTCACTTTGCTTCGCTCGCTGTTTCTTTTGTTTTGTCAGGACCGGAGCCAAGATGGAATCGGATTTTGAACTTTTCCAAGGTTGGAAATCTGGTTTCATTTCCCTCTCCAACTTCGGCCCTGTCCTTTGTCTTTGTCATTGATTTTCCCTTTTGTCCCTATCACTGGCTTTGCTTTCCTTTCATCAGATTTTGGCAGAGCCAGGCATGGAATGGATCATGGTTGGGAACTTTTCTAGAAAGTTCCCAGTCCTGATCCAGTTCTGATTCCAGTTCCACCTCGTTGGTTTGGGTCTTTCTTTGCTGGTGCCATTGTTGGGCTGTTTGGCTATGTCTTTCCTCGAGTGTGAATTTTTTTCTCTGTTCGTGTTCACCAGAGCTGGGCACGGAGTGGATCGCGATTGGGAACTTGGCTTTCGCCTATTTCCTCTTGGGTTCCCTAACTGGTTTTTGTTCTGGTTCTGCCCGTTTCCTCTTGGGTTCCCATTCCGGTTTTCATTCTAGTTCTACCTAGTTCCCTTTTTGGTTCCCACTCCGCTTTCGCCAGGGTGTGTTTTGTTCCCGCTTGTCTTGGCCCTTCGCCCGTGTTTTGTTTTTCTGAGCCGATTCTGTCTATTTCCTCTTGGGTTCCCATTCTGGTTTTCATTTTAGTTCCGCCTGGCTGGGTTGTGGCTTTGTTTCGTCTATTCCCCTTTCCTTTCCACCTCCACCTCCACCTATTTCTGGCTCCACTTCCTCCTAGATTGTTGCTTGGTTCTCTAACCTTGAGTTAGTTGCCTTAGCTAGATTTCGACGGTGTATCTTGTATTGATCATGTTTTGTTTGTGTGCAGGTTGGATCATGATTCATGTGGCTCAGATTTGCAGATGTGTTCGTTGTGGATCTGGGTGCATTTTGCAGTTGTTGGTCATGTAGCACATTCCTGCGCATAGGGTCATTGCGGTTGGTAGCCATTAATTGCTAGTTGGTGGGATGTGATGGGCTCTTCGTGGTTGGCATCGATCTGGGTCGTTCGTTGTGCATCTCAAGCCCGACCGATGGCTGATTTCATCTCCTGGTTTTGGCACGTGTTTCTTTGTTCGTGGATGTTCATTGATGCCGGGTGTGGCTCGAGGATCTGTCCCTCAGTGGTGTGTGACCCTGGTCGATCTGGTGGCATCCTTTGTTGCATTCATTGTTGGGCGGTAGGTTACTATTTTTTTTTCGGGCCGATCTGGTTGGTGGCCATGAGTTTTGTAACCTTGGCTTTGTTCTCGCGTGGGTGATTTTCTATATATTTGGCATTTTGCTTCTTTTTTTGGTTAGACTCAGCTAGGTTGGAAGAGATAGAGATTAGAGGACTGAGTCAGAAATACTTGTAATCATCCCTAGTTTAGTAGTAGAGTAGCATGTTAGTGAATTAGAGGAAGTTTTCACATTTCAGGCATATGTTGTAATATACCAAGAATGTTGTAAAATGATGATTTAATTAAAGGTGAGGACATTGTGTTATGACTAGTGTCTCCTTGGTGTTAAATAATCTTGCATGTTTCTTGTTTCATCTTTTGAAATGCTTGAAAATGTTTGAATATAATTTAGATTCTATCTTGTAATGCTTATGACCTAATATCCGAACTATTGTAGCAATCCCTGGTTCATATCTTGGGTAGCTTCTTGATTATGGGAAGGTTGTGTAAGGTCAACCTATACCCTATTCATGTGCATAGTTTAGATGCATTCATTTGTTTAGTCTCATTGAATAAATGCTTTTAGCCTAAAAATATC
This sequence comes from Sequoiadendron giganteum, assembly GCA_007115665.2. Classification (NCBI taxonomy): domain Eukaryota; kingdom Viridiplantae; phylum Streptophyta; class Pinopsida; order Cupressales; family Cupressaceae; genus Sequoiadendron; species Sequoiadendron giganteum. The sequence goes on along the minus strand of CM021104.1, from coordinate 276,500,162 downwards.
TAAAACCTTAGAAGATTGCACTATTTTTTGCAAGATTGCAGGTATAGCCTGGGTCGATCAAGAATTAGTTTCAAGGGATTGGTCCATTTCAGGTCTTCTGTCATCTGCATGATTAATGTTAGAGGTAGTGTTAGTGATTTAAAATTCTGAAACCCTTTCTTTTCCTATTTCTTTTATTATGTGCTTGAAACCCAAAGTTAAAGCACCAACATGTTCAAGATCTAATGAGTTTAGAAACCTCCAACATTTGCACGTAAGACCCCTTGTGTTTACCAACATATTCACAATTTATCACTGAGTTTGTTCTACTACATGTTCATGATCTGAAACCTGAGAGACCTTGGGGTTATCTCTTTGTTCATAAGAGATCAACCTTTGAAGAGAGATAGGATAGCCTTTATTCTGTCTAAGTTGTTGATGTGCAGAAACACCAAACAACAGGTCTCTATAGAGATCCCAACTAACTAATATTCTTGGGAGGTGGAATCTCCATGATTGCTTTAACTTTGGTCGGATCCACTTCGATGCCTTTTTTCGAGACTATGTACCCTAGGATTTTTGTTGATGTCACTCCAAACAAACACTTCTTTGGGTTTAATCTTACATTGAACTTTTCCAATTGAGTGAATATTTTATCTAGGATTTCTAGATGTCCTTCCCTAGTGAAATATTTCGCTAAGAATTCATCCACATAGTCCTCCATGAAGGTATGCATCATGTCATGAAAGATGGTTGTCATCGCTTGCTGATAAGTGGATCCTACATTTGTCAATCCAAAAGGCATGATGTTCCAACAAAATGTACCCATGGACATGTGAACTCAATTTTTTCTTGATCTTATGGTGCTATTTTGATCTGATTGTAACCTTAAAATCCATCCATAAGTGATAACATAGTGTGTCCTGCTGTTAGATCCACAATGGTGTCAATGTTGGGCAAAGGAAAGTCATCCTTTGGACAAGCCTTGTTAAGGTCTTTGAAATCCGTATACATTTTGATACTATCATTTGGTTTAGAAACTGGTACAATGTTGGAAATCCACTCAACATAGTCAATTGATTAGATGAATCTTGCATCTAATATTTTCTTTAATTCTCCTTTCACCATCAAGGTGATGTGTGGATGCATCTTTTGTTGTTTCTTCTTTACAAGCTTCACTCCAGGTGGTAGAGATAAATGATGCATTATAAGATCTAGATCTATTCTTGGCATATCAGTGTAGGACCAAGAAAATTTGATTTGTCTTTCCTCAGAATTTCATGAAACTGGACTTTTCCTATTTTGTCATGGAAATTTCTAGATGTAGGGTCTTCAGTGTTTTGTATTAAGTCTCTAGACCAATTTTAGATGTATACAACATGAGCCAATTTGTAATGGAGCTTGATTATCTTCCTGATTTAGAGATTTCATTTTAGTTGTGTGTAGATCCTTGTAAGTGGATGCATATTTGATTTGAAGTCACTTTTCCATTGAAATTTGAGACCTTTGTTGCACAAACAACATCATTTTCTAAATGGACTAACAATTAACCTCATGTATACTACACAAATATATGCAAAAATTAGTCCAAAAGTTTCCCTAATTTACCTTCCACACATCTTTAGCATACCCATTGCACACCAAAGTGTGATTGCTAGTTTAAGATTTGAAAAGAGAAATCAAACATAACATTAAATAAATAAATTACAATTACAATTTAATTAGCATATTTATATTTAGAGAACTCTATATAGAAGATATATAGAGATATCATTTTCATATGTTCAAAAATATATTACTTTATTATTATTTTATATTAATTACATAGATAATTATAATTTAATTCATATATTACTTTTATTTTTATTATTATGTTTTTATATATTATTATTAAATTATTATTATATTATTATTATCTTATTATATTATTAATATATAATTATAAGATAATTATATTTATTTATATTAGTATAATTTATATTATTATTTTATTTTATCTTATCTTCACTTTTTTATTTTATGTGCAAAAATTTTAAAATTAATTTTGCAACTTATAAATATCTCTCGACGTAATTACAATGCTTTTTTAATATACACATGGGGTAGGCGAAGGATAGCATAGGATACAATATTGAAAATAATTAACTTTAATGTGTTGCCCAAAGAATTTGTGAGGTGCCATGGACATCAAAAATCAATTCTTTATATTTATAATATTAAAACTTGTATACTCATTATTTTGCATATAGTTTTAGGCTTATTTGGATACACTCATTGTGAATTTTTTCTAAGCAATCTCATACTTATTTATTTTCATTTATTTTATTTTAAATCATATGCATGTATAATTTGTTATTTATTATTATACTATTATTTGTATTAAATTTTTAATATATGTTTATTTTAAAATGATTATTTTATTTGTAAAGTTTTTTTTGTTTCACTTGAAATTGACATGTTGATTTTAAGTTACACTTGAATGGACCCAAAAAGACTCTAATTCTTCCCCACCCCTTTCTACTAACAAAAATATGGATTGATATAACAAAAATTTAGATGCAACATGTTGGTATGTTTTGATATTTAAAGACATTTAGTGTGTCATTAGTTCATACATGTTATATGAGAGAATCATTAGATCATATTTTTATTTTAAAGGAATAGAGAATCAAATCCACATTATCTACAAGTATTCGACCTACATAGTTTGAGTATGTTATCTTTTGATATTACTCCTTGTCATTAGCCCAAATTAATAAGAGATTTGACCTAGAACATGTTCCCTATCAAAATTTTAATTTCTTAAAGTTGTTCATAAAACCACCTTGGTCAACCAACCTAAGTACCAAAGGAGTGAAGGAAAACACAATTTTGAACTTTTTTTGTCAGGTCAAATTAGCATAGCATAGACTGATTATGTGTGGCTAAGACTTATAATGTAACCTCCAATTCTAAATATAAATTTACCAAATTATTAGATAAACCTAGTTCATATTTAAAAATTATATTTTCAATGTATATAAGTGAACAAAAGGGAAATAGGGTTCCACCTTTTGCGAGATGGAATTGGATCTATTTCTCACCAAGCACTAAATAGTTCATTAGGAAACTAGATCCCTCAAACAAGTGACTTGATTGGGGGATGGGTAGTGGGTTCCTAGTGTAATTGGACAAGGGTTCACCATTAAATGAAGCTTCAAAGGAGAAATGCAAAAACTTATGCACAAACCCTAGAAACTTGAAAGCATGAAATCAGATTGACGAACAAAATGTAATAGAAAAGTACCTAAAGGAGTGGAGAGGCCAAAAGAAGGTCTATAAACACTGGAAATTTATATCTCAGATTGCACTAGGACTAATACGCCAGGTTTGATGATTTAGTCCCACTCTAGATTTTTTAGGGCAAGATTTGGGATTCTCTAAGAGTTGATTGGGGTCTATCAAATGATGATTAGAAATGATCATGACACTAATACACTAGGTTGGTAAAATGAGTCTTGTTCATATAAATTTGCAAAAAAAACATCAAGAAAGCGAGATAAATGTTTTTTTGTTAGTGGATGGTGGTATGCCTCAGTCAAACCCCATTTGAGTAATTAAAATTTCAAATAAATTTAAATAAAATGAAGGAATGATGAATGACCAAATGATTGTAACAACTCACCAATCCTTGTTGAATCCTTGTACTATAGATCTACAACTTGTATAAATTAGCCTCAATGTATGTAGATCTTGATCATGAAACTTGATATGGATTTGAATGCTTGAACTTGGATCACAAATGCTACATCAACATGTTAGATCACAATCACACATGATGTATGAGGAAATTGACATGATCCTTGAATCTTGAATTGATGCTCCAAAATGCTTGATAATTAGCTCTTGAATTCTCTTGAATACTCTCTTGATCATAAGCCTTGCTCTTGCAATTGAACACTTGAAAGCTCTAGGTCTTGGAATAATGATTCTAGTTCTTAGGTGAAATAATGACTTCAAACCTTAGTTATATGGGTATTCCATCTAATTTACCATTTATTAGATCCCAAATGTCGACATTCACAAAATTTGAATTGAAAACCCTGATTTCCTACTCAAAACCCTAAAAATGCCCCAAATGGGACTAATATACCAAGGGTGGCATATGAGTCCCACCTAAGTGGACTAATACACCTAGGGTGATGTATGAGTCTCACCCTATATTTTTGACATGAGAGAATGTCAGGGGGTTAGAATATTAAATTCTTTTATTGAGTTTGTCAAGATTTCAGTTGAAATAAGCCATGGGATACATAATAAAGAGGCTTAGGGGACTATTAATGATGATTCAGAGGATATGAGTGCAAGGGTACTAAAATAGGTCCAAGAAGAATGTGAAATTGTACTATCTCCAAGAAGAGAGTATAATTTTTGACACTACAATAAGAAGTCACAATTTTAAGTTATAGCTAAAAAATTATAATTAAAACAATGGATAAAATTAACCTAAGTGCTTTCACTTTTTATTGTTTCCATATTTTTAAGACTCTAATATACAATCTTTTCATATAACTATATTTGGTTAATCGATCATCATATTTGTTAAGATTATTTTTAGTAAATGAATCACTGATTTTATTATTTTAGTGAACTTGACTTATCCTATAACCCATAGGTTTTGACCTTAATGTTTTTTCCTTCTCTCTACTTAATTTTTTAGATACAATTTTCTTACTTCATCATTTAACATAACATTTAATTAGAAATAGGGTAACTTTTATTTATGTAGACATGGAAAATATACAAGTTCGTTTTGGCACACTTGATCCTGATTACTAACAACATTTCGTCCTAAAACATATTGTCAACATTTCATCACATTCTCTCTTAATTTAACAAATCATTATTTATTGGATTATGTCTATCACCTCCTTTGATTAAATTAATCAATTTAATTTAATTAACCTTACATATTTGTTTAATTAAATAAATCATTTTATTTGATTAAATTCTCTAAAGTCCTCTTATTAAATTAAATAAATTAAAACCTTATTTGATTTAATCTAACATGTTTCTTCCTGATTAAATAAATCAAATTATTTATTTAATAAATCACTTTCTCTCAAATCTTGACAAATCAATTCATAAATCTAAGTTTAGATTGTCACATTACCTAATTCTTCATTAATTTAATCAAAACCATGATTAAGTTAATCCATTTCATTAAAATCCTCTAGAGAATGCAAGTTGCACAATAAATCAATTACTTTGATTTATTTAATTATCTATTTTCCCTCACAAAGCATCAAAAGGGAATATTCCCTCATTTCAATTCAAAAAGGCCAAGTGGACTTGGTCCTTCCAACAAGGCATTCAATGCCTCTTACATGTCCTTTGCATTGAGCCAAGTGGTCATAACTCCATTTGATTTCTCATCCACCTTGTCATTTCAATAATTCAAAATTCAAATTTATGCATTTATCATGCACATTGGCCAAAATGTGCTCATTCCTCATCCAATCACATGTGGACAAGTGGCACAATGCCATTGGATTATCTTTTGTCCCACATTGCTCAATCTTTCTCACCTCTTCCAAATTTAAGTCTATAAATTGGAGATTTCTCTCCACATTTCTCATCCACAATCATATGCAAAGTTACTCTCTTCAGTTTGAGAGCCAATTTTGCCCATTTCCATCAACTATTCATCATCTTTCAAGATTTGCAACAAGGTTATGCTCAAATCTCTTTGGAGATTTGACCGTTTCTCATTCACACACCATTGCTACTCAGGAATTGGGAAAGGGCCAATTGTAACACTCCACTGGCACCAATTCCCCCATAAGATCACATGCTATTAGCTTAATTAGGATTTAGTTTAAATTTCGGTTTCTTATATTGTGTTCTTCTTTCCTAATTTAGTTTGAATAGATGGATTTTATGGGGAATCTCTCATACTTGTTTTCATGCATATGATCTAACAAGTAATGTGATTTGTTTCTCTTGTGCATTTACAGTTTTAGGGGTTCACATTTTGGTGCTACAAGGAGGGCTTGAATCAAAAACTCAATAACATTTTTCAAAAATTTTGTAGTTTCTAACATTTTTTTTTGCAGACACAAGAAACTCAGTTGTGTGGCGCTATATTGCACCACTTTCAGCACCGCGACACAATACTTCACTACTCCTAGAGGCACAGCGCCATATTCAACTGCGTTTAAATTCCCAAACATTGTCGCAGATTCTCCCCGCTTGTCTTCTTTTTTAAAATTTCCTAACTCCATCGCAAGGGTCTATACTGTGTCACTTTCAGTGTCACAGCCCTATATCGCACCGTGTGTCCTCCAAACTTTTCCACTCCATCTATCCCACCTAAAAAAATTCAAAATTTCAAATCGGGCCTCTTCCAAACTTCACCACGTGGCTCTATCGTGCCGCTTTTGCACTCTGTTTCTATAGAGCATCATGCAAATTCAACCATGCGGTGCTATATAGCGTCATTTTTACTCCAAACTCTGCCACTTCTGCAAACTACACCGCGGTTGAATAGTGAGATTTAAATTTGACATGTGCTTATTAAATTCAGGATTTTTTAATCTTTGACATTGTTTTATATCTTTTTGCTCTCTGGTTTTCTGTCATTTTTTGCAGGTTGGAGTAAAGGAAGAAGTTCATCATGACATCATGTTCACCAAACCCAAAGTGTTTCTAAACACTAAAAGTGTTCTTTAACACTCTTTAAGAAACTTGCTAAAAATCTTTGGCCTTAGGAACACTAAATTCACTTTGGGTTTAAATAGAACAAGCAATTTTTTTTTATTATGACACCATGCTTATTTTGTACAGAGTGTTTTTAAACACTAAAGTGTTCCTCAACACTCTTTAAAGAATTTGATAAGTTCATTGATCTTAGGACACTAAATTTCTATTGGGTTCTAAAATAAACAATCAAATTTCCTTTCAAAATTTGCCAAGGGGCTAAAAAGAACCTTAGACAAACATACTAGATTTTGTTTAAAGGTTAACAATTGAACAAGGCAATCTCACAATTCATCTGGTGCTTAAAAAGAACTCATCATTGCTTTAAGGTCCAAAATGAACAAATGTTTTCCATGTTTTGCAATCCTTTTCACAAGTTAATATCATTTAAAATGTGTATGCGCTTCTCTCACGCTTCACAATGATCTTGAGAATCAAAAGCATTTTGGTGATATTAGGTTGTTAAAAAGATTGCCTCCACATTTCAATTTGGGTACCTAATAATTGAACAAAATATGCGAGTGTGACCACGACATATTGCAGAGGTTTTCCCCTTTGTTTTTCAAAAAAGGTTGTGTGAACGACGGGATATGTTAGCTCGCTTTTGTTTATCTTAGAGGGCCTGCGTTGTGGGAAAAGTACTCACCCAAGGGAATGACCCAACTGGGAACACGCTAAATCCAAGTGACTTCCAACTGGTGTATAAGTGTGGATTCTTGAGGAAAGTTCAAGAATCACGAGGATTATTCTGATGAGATGGATAGAAATGGACTCTCGTCGATGTTGGATAATCCCCCATGAAAAAAATGCCTGCATTAGAACCCTTTGTTTAGAAAAAGGCCAAAACCTTGTCTATCTTGTTGGTGAAAAAGGTCATGTCCTTTGAAGCCACCACACATTATACATGTGGTCTTGTTGTAGAAATGGAAAGTATGCCATGGGAGATTCATGGGTACTAATGCTTGGCTGACCCGAGAAGTGTGTGTCATGGAGGGGAGCCAGTGTGGTCAAGCATTTAGCCATTCACACAAGATATGCACAGCTAGATTTATCCAAGTGGGAACCCAACAAGATATTTCCTCATCATCCTAGGATTGTAAAAGTGCTTGAAACAAAAGAACACATTGCTTGGTTCTCGAAAAAACTTGAAAACGAACATTCACAAGACCTTCAAATTTCAAACCCCTTTCAGGAGACAAATACCTTTGACGAATTTAAGCACTCTTGCTTTCCCTAGGGATTCTATCCCTAGAGGTTTCTAAGTGCTTAAATTCTATTGTCATTTGTTTTCAAAAAGGTTAAACATAGGTAACTTTTGCCCTATTTTCCTCGATTTCCACACAATGGACCTTGTGGGATGAGAAAGAAAGTGGGACACTAGATATATATAATTTGAAACATAAGCAAGCAAGTGTCTTTGATAAAAATAAATTCATTAAACCAAGATAAAGAGACAAATTGAACTTCATGTGTGTCGTTCCCAATGATTTCCCACAAGATTAAAAACCCAAAGCCAAAGTTCAAAAAGATAAGCATAAAATCCCATGAGCAATTCCTTGAGATGCTCCTTGAAGTAAGAGAAAGACTTGTATACAACTTCTACAAAAAGGATTCAAGGAATAATTTGACTTTGTATGCATTTTACTACCAACAGAATCCCGAACTTTTTGAAAGGTTTTCTTTTCTCCCATAGGAAGTATAGCGTGTTATTCAATAACGAGGTTTTGTAAAGAGAGTCGTTTCTAGGTTAAGGTTCAAGATCAAAGCTGTCATCCCCATCCATCTTTTCATCAAATTAAATCTCATCCCATCATCAAACTTCTTGAGAACTCTAGAAAAATCACTCATGCTAAACTTAGAGGGCTAAACCAACATCACCCTATCTTGGCTTAACACACCTAGCCAAAATAGTCAACACTTTTGGACGAATTTACCTCTAGGATAACACAAATTCCTAAGGTTTACTAGTTCACAAATCACATTGGCTTAACACACTTAGCTAATTCATCCACATGTACAAGTTCCCCTAGGATAACGCAACTTCCTAGGGACTACAACTTCACTACAAACCTATTTGACTTAATGCATCTAGTCAAACCATCACAATCAATCTAAGTCCTTACAAGTTTAGCATAACCCTTCAAAATTTCTCCAAAAGTTTCATTCACTCATTCCATCCATTTATCCCATCGCCATTACCACCATCTTTGATCATTTAACTTCCCTAGTTCTTCTCTTTTGGGCTTAAAAGGTTAGGATCAAACAATCCCTATTTTTTATGGTCCAAACTAGATCTCAATACAAGAAGAACATGGAGAATGTCAGTGAAATATCAACTTCTATGGACATGAGTTAGTTAACCTCTAAAGTAAACCTTGCAAGATCAAGCAATCCCCCAATTAACTCTCCTTTATCATCACAAAATCCTCAAGAGGAGATCCGTGAGGAAGACATCACAAATGAATACATGGGGATGACACAATCTAAAATAATGAAAATGGTTCAAAATCCAAAGAACCACAAAACTGTCAGTGCCATGTTCAAGTACTTAAATACACTAGTAGGAGGAGGGGTCCAATTCCCCCTCGACCTTGGTGAAAGCACTAGTACAGACATGCCCCTTACAAACGCATCCCCAATGTCGAATATCAATCAAGAAGTGCCTCACACCATGTCAGTCATCACACCAACCTCACCATTGGTGAACAAAGGAAGTGCCATGTTTTGAGAGTTATAGCAACACTGCCTTGTGGCCAACAAAGAGGTCATTGTCAACACCGCACCAAATAATTTTGTTCTGGAAAATCCATTGCACCCATACATTCCACTCACATTTCATGATCCCACTGGTTCATCTTCATTCCATATCTCGCCCACCTATCAGTTGAACATACCAACTTCTCTATCACAAGGAGAAGGTGATTTATTTAGAAAAATTGAAGTTGCTGATCCTTTTTCTTTCCAGGGTAGCCTACCACCACTACCCCCATTTCTGTTCACAACCACATTGCCTCTCGGATTGGGTTTTCCCCCCTAAACATCGATAGCTTCTCAGATCCAGGCAATATGAGCATCACATCAAGTCCTCTCTTCTTTCTCACAACATCACAAATCATGACCATCCAAACCACCCCCACAAATACATCCGTTGGTCCTCAAATATCCCAAATCATGCCTTCTCAAGGACCAAACATCTCCACCACCCCTCCAACAACCCAAATCCCAACCACCATCATAATCCCTTCATCAGTCACAATGGTTGGTGTCATTCTCGTTCCACCACCAATCCCACCAAAAGCCAACACAACAAATTCATTCACCACCCTAATCCAAACCCTTCAAAAGGCCAACCAACAAAGAGTACTCAAGCAAAAGAAGCAAGCACAAGCTCAAGTGCAAGCTCAAGCTCAAGCACAAGCACAAGCCCAAGCTCAAGCTCAAGCTCAAGCACAAGCCCAAGCCCAAGCCCAAGATCAAGCACAAGCACGAGCACAAGCCCAAGCTCAAGATCAAGCACAATCTCAAGCCCAAGCCCAAGCACAAGCTCAAGCACAAGCCCAAGCTCAGGCTCTAGCTCAAGAACAAGCACAAGCCCATTAATAGGAATAAGCCCAATACCAAACACAACTACAAGCAATCCATCTGTAAGCTTACCAACAAGCCCTGCAATACATTTAGGCACAACAACAAGCTAAACAACAAGCTTTGTTGGCACAACAATAGCTCGACCAACAACAAGATTTGCTAGCACAATAGCGGCTAGACCAATAGTAAGCTTTACTAGCATAACAATAGATTGATCAACAACAAGCTTCATGGGAGCAACAACAGATGGACCAAAAAAAAGCGTTGTTGGAGCAACAACAGTAAGATCAACAACAAGCATTGTTGACACAAATGCAGGCATACCATTAGGCTTTGAATGCACAACAGAGCTTGTAGCAAACACCCACTAGTACTTTCCGCACCCATCAAACACCTAGAACACCTCACAACTCATTCATCCCACCTCCCGATCCAAGAAAAGATTTTGCAACACAAATCAAACTGCTTTCACAGCAAGTGTTGGACTTACAAGCAGGAAAAACCACAAGGACACCAGGGAACGTGTGCCCTTATCCTTTCGACAGAAGTCTCACCATGATACCATTCCCAAACGGATTCAAGATCCCCAAATTTGACAAGTATAATGGAACGGGTAACCCTGAAAATCACCTCAGGGAATTTCAAGTGCATTGCATGGAGGTCACATATGATGACACGTATCTAATGCAACTCTTCCCTCATAGTCTAACTAGTCCAACCATAGAATGGTTTTCTCACCTACCCACGAGCATTAAAAAATTCAAGGAAATCGTGGAAGCTTTCCTTAAAAATTATGCTTTCAATATGGGTGCAGATATTAGTCTGGAAGAACTATCAGCACTCAAACAAAGGAAAGGAGAGTTATTCGCATCCTTCTTGCAAAGATGGAAATCCACGGCCAATCAGAGCAAGTGGACCATGCCGGAAGAACAACAAGTTTGCACCATCATAGCCAATCTAGATGAAAGCGTGGAATTTTACTTGAAAATACAGTACATCACATCTTATGATCAACTGATCCCAAAGGTGCTCAACATCGAAAGAGCCCTAACTGCATGAGGAGGTGCATCAACATTCACTCCACCCCAAGATAACTTCCCATCTAACAACTACAATGATAAACCTTGAACATGGTTGAGGAATAAAAATACCACGAATGATGGCGTGGTCGATGCTAAAGTGGTCATCAGTGCCCCTAAGCAGAACATCCAAAATCATCATCAACTATAAAATCATAATCGTAACAATGTGCAGACTAATGCGGTAGTATCACAACAACAACCAATGCCCACAAATCAAATAAAAAACTTGAGTAATCAAGGAGGACCACCTCCCCGAGGCAAGTATCCCCCCAAGAGGAAGTTCACGACTCTTGGTGAATTGATTGAGTCCATAATGAAGAAGCTGGTCAAAGAGAATCTAATCAAAGTCTCTAACTTAGAGAAATACGCGAAACCCATTACCAAACCACAATGGTATAACGAAAATCTCCTTTTTGACTTTCACAAGGTCAAAGGACATACCATCGCCAATTACATGAGGCTGAAAAACATCATCCAAGACCTCATTGAGGATAAAATCATCAATATCGAATAGCCAGCTGGAAACCAAGACTTAAAAATATACACAAATCCAATGTTGAACCACAACCAAGGGAAAAATCAAGTAAATAATCAAGGGAACAATAAGGGAAAGCAAAATTATGCTAGTGCTAATCTAGTGTACGAGGAGATAGTTGGATGCGCCAATGAGATGGTCACCGTCATAAATGTCAAAGGAACCAACAATGACTATGGAGTCACCACATGTGGCAGAAAGGTTACCATTGCTGGGGCACCGGATAAGACCCCAATTTCTAATACAAAGGACATCCCCTATGACTACAATTTCATTGACCAGCTAAAGAGAACCCTCGCCCAAATCTCCATCATGGAACTATTGAAAATCTCTGCCTCCCATAGAAAGATCCTTGATGAAGCATTAGCTACACCCAACGTCTCCACCACCCTTGACACAGAGCAGTTCTAGGCTATGGTTGGTAACATCATTACCCCAAATCTCATTACATTCTCGGACCAAGATTTTCCCCCACAACCATCTCATAACCGAGCACTCCACCTTCAAGTTCTCATCCATAAAAAGAAATTCAAACGAGTCCTTGTGGATGGAGGTGCAGGCCTTAACATCTATTCCCTAAAGCTCATAAAGAAATTGGGATTCACTGAGGATTCCATTAATAAGAACAAAAGCATCATGATAAGGGCATATGATGACCAATAAAGAGTATCTCAGGGTAGTATCAAGATCCCCATCCAAGTAGGACCAACAACTATGGAGACCACCTGTTAGGTCCTCAACCTTGACCTACCATACAACATCCTCCTTGGATGCCCCTGGATCCACAAAATGAAGGTAGTGGCCTTGACGTATCACCAATGCATCAGGTTCTCACATTAGAATGAGGAGGTCACTATATATGGGGATCCTAAACCTTTTTCCTATTGAAAAAACTTGGAAGCCAATTTTTATAAGATCCCCCAAGTACCAAAGAATGATGAAGGGCCATCTAGTTCATAAATCGACCCAACCAACCTCGCTTCCACTTGTACGATAGAGACACTCGCCATCCCTGACATATCCAAAATCAAAAAAATAATCCAAGACAATGGATGCGGCGACTATAGAATGAAAAGGAATGCATTTTTTGTAGGAGAGTTACCACAATCTCCTAGGTCGCACGAACAACCTTAGCCAGTTGAAACACCTATCCACATTGTTAGGGTAGAACCTTCTGGATTCCACCGTTGGGGGATCTTAGTAGAGAAAGTGTGGATGAGGGAGACATCTCAAACATATTATACCAAGATGAAAGGCCCACCCCCACCCTATCCATGGATGAAACTAACATAGGGTTACAAATTATGTTTGGTATGGGCTATAACAAGAACAAAAGCCTTGGAAGAAATTGTGATGGACAGCTGGAGCCCATCATTGTAGAAAGAAGAATGTGGACCTTGGCCTTGCATATACTCCTCTAAGTATAACCATACATGGCAGGGGTACTCCCAGAAGGGCAGTCAGGTCCTCTCCTCAAGTAACAAAAACCACTCCTAGACCACTTGTATTCCTAGGTATCCCACTCGATAATTACACCTTTGACATCACCGATGTTTGTGCTAGTAGTGACGATGATGATACCATAGCAGGTCTCCCTGGGCTCTTTGAGGATTCCACCCTATTAATGATTAGTGCCTCCACAACTGAGATAAACCAACGAACCCACCGAATCACCTTAGTACACCCACAACTCATTGATCATGATCAATAAGGACCACCAATTCTAGACTCATTTGAAAATGATGAGGCACTCTCAGAATTCATGGGACTAAGGGATATAGTTCCATGTGGGGATCATAAGGTAGGCTTCAACATCACATTAGACATCCAAGCATACTATGGGGAGATGATTGAGTCCTTTAGTCGTGAAAGGAAAATATCAAGAATAAGCTCGGGTTATTGAGTGAAAACCACACTATGGCACTCTCTACCCACAAAACAATAAAAATAAAGGATGCATCCAATGGTGAAAACCTTTCTGAGGCACCAGAGGATGAAGGATTCAGTCTCCCCCCTACCGCTTTACATCAAGAAAAATTAGCAGTACTGGCAGAGCAATGCAACCCTGTCAACCTGGGAACAAAAACAGAGCCGCAAATCATTTTCTATGTTGAGTCACTCTTAATAAAGGAACAAGAACTGTTAGCAGCATTCCTGAAAGAAAGAAAGAAAAACTTTGCATGGACCTACGCCGACATGCCAGGTCTAGATCCTAAAGTCATGGTTCATCATTTGGCTATTTACCCTGGAGCAAAACCAGTCAGATAGAAGTTAAGGAAGATGCACCCGCAAATAGCCTTGCTTGTTAAGATTGAACTAAAAAAGCTCCTAGATGTTGGCTTCATATACCCAATCGACTATCGAGAGTGGGTATTTAATCTTGTGCTAGTCTCAAAACCAAATGGGGGCATCCACATCTACACGGACTTTAGAGATCTATACAAAGCATGTCCTAAGGATGATTTTCCACTACCCAACATTAACATGATAGTGGACATGACGGCTAGGCATGAGATGATGTCCCTAATGGATAGCTTCTCGGGATACAATCAGATAATGATAGGAAAAGAGGACCAACACAAGACAACCTTTACATGTCCTTGGGGCACCTACTACTAGAATGTGATGCCATTTGGGCTAAAGAATGTAGGAGCTACATACCAAAGAGCCATGACACTGATTTTCTAGGACATGATTCACAAAACTGTCAAAGATTATGTGGATGACATATTGGCCAAATCAAAGAAGAGAGAAGATCACATAGCAACTCTAAGTGCAATCTTTGACAAACTAGAATAGTACAAGGTTAGACTCAACCCAAAGAAGTGTGTCTTTGGGGTACAATCAGGAAAGCTCCTGGGGTACATAGTTTCAATGAGAGGGATAGAGGTGGACCCTGCAAAGGTAAAAGAAATCCTTGATATGGAAGCACCGAGAATGTTAAAGCAACTCAGAGGATTACAAGGTAGACTCCAATCCATCTGGAGATTCATAGCACAACTAGCAGATAAACAGATAGCCTATTCACATTTGCTCCACAAGGGAGTCACATTCAGGTGGGACAACAAGTGTGAACAAGCATTCAAAAAGATCAAGGAATACCTACTTACACCACCTGTGTGAATGCCACCGATCGTAGGGAAATTGTTGATTCTATACATCTCAGAAACAACGGCCGCCCTTAGTGCCCTTTTAGCCCAACATGATGAAAAGGGAACTGAGCAGGCAATTTACTATATCAGAAAAACAATGGTAGGGCATGAGCTCAATTACACATCAATAGAAAATACTTTCTTGGCACTAGTATTTGATGCCCAAAAATTTAGACACTACATGCTAGCTCATCTAATTAAGCTAATTGGCAAGATAGACCCTCTGAAATATCTATTGTCAAAAGCAATGCTTACAAGAAGAATGGCTAAATGGGTAATGATATTATCTGAACATGACATTAAATATGTCAAGTGAAAGGAAATCAAAGGACAAGTTATTGCGGACCAGCTAGCAGAAGCTCCTCTCTACAGAGACAACCTGCTCGTATCAGAATTTCCAGATGAGTCCCTTTTCAATTGCGGCACAGTTGACTACTGGAAACTATACTTTGACGGTCCCCACACACAACATGGATCGGAGCTGGTGTATTCTTCATCACCCCACAAGGGGATTGCATACCAAGGTCTTATAAGTTGGCATTCCCCTGTACAAACAACATTGCAGAATATGAGGCTTTAACCATAGGTCTCAAGATTGCGGCATAGTGGCGAATTATGGCATTAAAGGTCTATGGCGACTCGCATATTATCATTAACTAGGTCAATGGTGAATACCAAACTAAAGATGATAAGCTCACACCATACAAAAAGGTGGTAGAAAGCCTCAAGGAATTATTCATCGACATCACCTTTGAGAAAATACCCAGGGAAAACAACAAAGCATCTGATGCAATGGCAATGATCAGATCCCTGCTAGATATCCCTCGCAACATCTCGAAACATGAATTCCTTGTAGAGCAACTTCTCGTACCAACTTTCGAGGTACCAGAGTCAGAATACGCGTGTGAACTTGTTGGTCCTGGTGATCTTTGGTACCATGAAATTTACACCTAACTAGGGTTAGGAATCCTCCCAACTGACATCACTCCGAACCTAAAGTGAACCTTTGTCAAAAGGGCCTTATGATTTGTCATCCTAGGAGAGACCCTCTTCCATAGAAGTATTGATGGAACCTTGCTACATTGTTTAAAACTTGAGGAGGCCATGACTACTCTAATTGAGGTACACAATGGCACTTGTGGTTCACACTCGAGTGGTATGACCTTTGCTAAGAAGTTGCTAAGAACTGAGTACTATTGGCCGACAATGGAAAGAGAGGCACACAACTTTGTCAGAAGATGCCTACAATGCCAGTAGCATGGATATCTCATTCATGCACTAGCTCAAGAGTTGCATCCCATTGTTACACCTTGGACCTTTTCACAATGGGGGCTTGATCTCATAGGTAAAATTTCACCCACCTCATCCAATGGCCATAAGTTCATTATCACCGCCCCCAAATATTTCACAAAGTGGTTCAAAGCAATTCCCATAACCTACATCACGAGTAAACAGATATCCAATTTCATCCTAAACTACCTCATTTTCCGATATAGTGTTCCCCAATCCATTATCTCTGATAATGGGACACCCTTCAAAAATCAGGATGTTCATGATTTGTGTAAAAATTTCAAAATCCAGCACCCCTTTTCCACCCCATACTACCCACAAGGCAACGTCCAAGCAGAAGCTACCAATAAGACCATTCTAAAAATCCTCAAGAAAACAATCAATGACTCTGGTTGTGACTGGCATCTGCAATTAAACCTTGCCTTATGGGCCTACCACACCAACATCCACATGCCAACAGGTGCCACTCCTTTCTCCCTGGTCTACAGATCAAAAGCCATCCTCCCTATTGAGATCGAGCTTCCTTCACTAAGGATATGATTGCAAAACCTCATCACAGATGAGGAATAGAGGGTCACAAGACTAAATGAGCTAGAGTTACTGGATGAATGATGTATGGATTCCCTAAATCATCTGCAAGTCTACCAGAATCGCCTAAACCGGAGCTACAACAAGAAGATCAAGCAACACACCTTCCAAGTTGGTGACCTTGTGCTAAAAGAGAACCAAAAGAATGTGCCCAACCTAGATACAAAAGGAAAGTTTGAGCCTAACTAGCTGGGACCTTTTATCATCATCGTAAGTTACAAATCAGGGGGATATCAGTTATCGACACCAGAAGGCGAGCCTCTGTAGAAGCCTCTGAATAGTCATCATCTCAAAAAGTTTTATGCCTAAACACATGCAAGGTATAGAACTGAAAAATACAAAACAATCAGAAAAAGTGCTAAAAAAATAGTTACCTTGATGAAAAGCTAGCAAACAGGCGTCTTGCCAATAACAAAAAAATCAAAAAATACAAAAAATCCAAAAAAATCAAAAAAAGGATTGAAAACAGTAAAGAGAAAAATTGTCCTCTAGTGAAAACCACTTCGGTGGCGCTTTGGACAAGTACCTTGGTGAAAACCTGTAAAATATGCATCAAGCATAAATAAAGCACTCTCTATCCACCAAGATCTGTGCGACTCACTCACTCATCCATCCATCCACCCATCTGCTCACATCCACACCATAACTTGAGCTAGTGTCCATATCACATTCCACCATAGTACTACTTGGCATATTCCTAAGGTCAGTCTATCTTCTCTTTATCAAAGTAGTCTATTGCACCACACTGGGGGCATGTTCCTCTATCGACATTGGATCAAATTTGTGTATATTCTTGGAATCTTCCTCAAAATTCATTAGAAAATCCAAAAACATCCAAATCATTCAAAAATTCCAAAAACATGTCGAAATCTCATAAAATCTTCAAAATATTCATCACTGAGTCTTGTCAATCTTTCACCTTGTCCGAACTATGTCATCTCTGAGCTTGAACGTAGGTGAGGTTGATCTTTGATCATCCCCCGAGATAGTTAGGGTCAGTCCTTAGGTGTCCGTCGTATTGGAAATCCATTTGCCCATCTATTTTTACATTTAGGTCAGTCCTTAGGCATCTGTCGCATTGGCAATCCGTTTGCCAATCTATCTCTTCATTAATTCAAGTTTGTCGTCAGTCAAACTACATGGTCTTTGCATGTATAACGTAGGAAAGGCTAATCTATGGATCAACTCTTGAGACCCCTAGGATGGGTCATTAATTTAGTCTGTTCGTCATAAATCTTGAAAATACCAAAAACATTGAAAAATGTGAAAAAACCAAAAACAGCCTCAAAATATCTGAAAACCCAAAATGGTGCATCCATTTCATCTCGCTTTCACCCGTGATTGTCATCACTCATAATAAAACAATCGTCACTTTCACCCTCTGGTGAGTTAGTCAGAAACAATTTTAGTAGGTTCCAAAGTGAACGCTTAATCATCAAATTCTCAAGTCTAGATCAGTAAGCAAGCAAGTTGGTCAACTCAAAATATCAATAGCTTATCACCCAAATCAGTCCCATCAAAACCCTAATCACAACATGTCCTAGGATGAAGCTTTCCTATGATGGACATAAGCATCAGGTAGCCCATAGTAGTTAGCCTTAGCTATCAGTATGAAGAACATTAGCTTGTTTGTTTACTTTATTTGGTCTTTTTGACTTATCTTATTTTGCACTCATTCTAAGGACCTCTCGATGATGCCTAAACAAAACAGGTTTAGAGAGAGAGGAATGGGGCAATGATCATTATCTTTTTATCTGTTATGCTTGTGGGATAGCCTTGTAAAATAACTTAGTCATATATATTTTGTTTGATTTGTAGAGAGGATGTTTTAGATATCTTGTTGACCACGTAGGAAAGCTTGCTTTTCTGTGTTTTGGTCCGAGATGTTTAGAATGTCTGAACTGCATCCTGAATAAAGTATGTATGTTAAGTGTGAAAAAGAATAATCCTATTGGATTTTCAAGTCAAAATCCATCACACTAGGTACAACGCCATCCTGGTCCTTTATACCTTGATGCATCGTACCTATGTGTGCTATTAAACATAATGCAATTAACCCTTTGAAAATCGCAATTCCTAGCAATACAAATCACCATTACCATTCTTACTAACTCGTTAATTCTGAAATTCTTCTATCTTCCTTCCACACTAACATGGTATCATAACAGTAATCAAAACTTCGCAAAATGCATACATCCTACATCCACTAGATCGTGAGCATCAAAAGCACATTACATCATATCATTGTCTTAAGTTACGAAGAATAATATAAATTTATTATTCTAAGCATCTTAAGAAAGCAGTACATCATTATGCATACATAATCATTTGAATCCATTACCATTGGCATATCATTGCACCATCATTAACATACATTACATCCATAAAGCATGAAAAATATACAAAAAGAAATGCATCCATTACATACATTGCATCACATAAGTATAAGAATAGAAACATCTCATAGCATTATACATTTGCATATTATACATCTGCATATCATACATGTGCACCATACATATCATAAAGGGTGAACCATCTCATATATATCAAAAAATACTGTTATGATACAAATCGGATCAAGTTTGCATCGAATACATGGTACAATAAGGCCAAAATACTGCAGCCCATATAGAAAAAATACAAAAAACTATCTGTGATCAGAAGGGGGGCTAGCCCTATTGGCTGTTGTCCTCCCCATCCTATCTCTCACTGTGGGCCTCTACCAGCCACCTCCCTATCTGTTGAGAGAAATCCAACACTCTTTCTGCTGATGGCACCACCTATCGGTAGTGCTACTGATAGTACTCGGCCTCTCTGATGGCCTCTCTATACTCCCGAATGTCAATTGAACGACCCCGAGATGTGGAAGTGACACTCTCTAATTGCCTCTGCTAGCCATTCTCCTGATCCCTCTCAGATAGGGCTAGGTCTCTCTCAGCTATAACTGCAGCAACCTGCTACTGGGCCTCATCTCGCTTAGCTATCAGAACCTTTACCTGGCCCTGCAACCATTGAATCTGTGCATCTCATGGATCCATTTGTGCCACTGGCTATGTCACTGGCTATATTGTCGGCTGTACTACTGGCTACTGCTATGGGCCTTCTTGGAGCTGCCCATCCTATCCTATTGCTAGCTACACTGGTTGTACACCTCCCCGAGCTCTACCTACTGACCTACCTCTAGGCCTCTGACATGGAATTACTATCCCAGGAACTGTCAATCTCACTAGCAGACTGAACCATGCCCTATACGTTGGATTCACCTCTGCGTCTGCTTGCCCTTGATCATATGGCCATGGATGAGCCACTAACTGTCTGAATGAGGAAACTACCTCCTCTACTAGAATAGGCAATCCCCATGTTGTCTCCTTTGTCGTGTGGGCAAAGATTGCCATATACTGAGCATCGAGAATATCCTGCACCTCGTCGAATTGCCTGGCTATCCTGTCAGGAAGGTACCTCTCTATCAGAGTGTGCTCTCGGCCCTGCATGAATCTGTCCTAGTGAGCGAAGAAAAGTTTCTCTACATCATCCATCCACGGGCCTATACCCATCCATGGCCTCCATATAAATACTATCATCTCATCTATAACCCGCTACCAATGGGCTATACTGTCTATACCCATCTGAGTGAAGCGAATCCTCACCCCGCCATAGCACCACACCATGGGGTCATCAATATCTATAATAATCGATGTCACAATCGGGCAAAGCACCGAAATCTACTCCTAGGCCCAAATATGCAAAAGAGTCAATTCAGTGCCAAGAGCTCGACCCTCCAAATAGGCGAACTCATGGAAGTCTCGGTATAAGGAGGCCAATAGTACTGATCCCCAGGCAAAGCACACTTAGTGAGCGCACATCTTCTGCCATACTAGTCCCCAACCCAAACTAAAATATCAAGCTTGTTGATCAAGAGCTACAAGGCCAAAAATAATGGTGGCCACAATCAGGCTGTGAGTAGGGGCTATACCCTAGTACCTCTCCAAATCTATCTGACCATTGTAGAGCATGAGCTCGTCTACACCCATGACACCAAAGTAGGCATTCCTACCCTCCAAATCATAAATCACTCGCTCTTCATGAATGAGCAGTCGTAAGATGCGCCATACTTCCTTGAGAGTAATGGTAGCCTCGTCAGTAGGAAGATGAAAAGATGATGTCTCGCTATGCCATCGCTTAGCCAAGGCATGCATCATACCCAGATGTGCTCGAATAGGAGGAACATAAGCAATGAACCATAGACCGAGCATCCCAAGCTGCTCCTGAAGGAATATGTGCATATCCTGCAATCTCTCAAATACTGGCCACCAGTGCTCCCTTGAATGAATAACCTCATGCCTCTCCTACGCAAGGAGAGAAGCCGCGTCAGTTTCCCTAAAGAAAATTTGCCATCCGTATCGCATTTCGCTTTTGAAACAACAAAAGCGGCATTGTTATCAAAAGTGGCATAGTTTGTAATGTTCCAAACTATGCCGCACAGTGGACTTAGTTATCTAAATTGGAAAAACTAGCCCGCGTGATGCTATTTGAGCAAGCGGCCAAGTTTACTAATCGAAATCCCTAAATGGCAAACTGCACCGTGCGACGGCCTATGCACAAGCGGTCTTATATAGGACCGCGTGGGCCTATTTGTGATTTTTTTGTGGTGCTATATCGCGTTGCGCCGACTCCACCATACCTAAGCCCTAATAAATGCACAAATAACGAGAAAAATAAAGGTTGGATAGGGGTACATACCGCGGGTCTTCCGGTGACTGGTCGCTGATATACTCGTACCTACTCTGACACATGTAGAGGAAGCTGTCGTTGCAGCATTTTCTTTAAGACTCAGAGCTCAAGTGTCAAAATTTTCAAGGTTAAGATTGCAAATGTATTGAAAGTGACCCCTTGAGGTCTATTTAACCTTAAAAATTAGGGTTTTTTGACCTAATTTGACCTTTCGGCAAGGGTTTTGGTCCCCCAAACCCATTTTCGTCCAATCGAGAGTCATTTTGCACCCCTTTTGGCATTTTAATCCATTTTTCTCGCATTCTAGGGCATTTCTGGCCTATCGCGCACCTTGTCATCTTTTTTTCACGAGATCATCCAAAAAATCAAAATTTTCATCCAATCTCTCGAGGGGGTAGTATCTAGCAATATCCTTCCATTGGGGCAGTAGTGGGGCACCTGAAAAAATTCGAGAAAATCCTGGACCTTTGATCATAGCAGTTTATTCTTTGAATCAATGCAACAAGTACATTGCTTCAAAGAGGGGCAAAATGTAGACATGGAAAATGTACAAGTTCATTTTGGCACATCTGATCCCGATTACTAACAAAATTTTCTCCTAAAAAATATTCTCAGCATTTCATCACATTCTATCTCTTAATTAAATAAATCATTATTTATTGGATTAAGTCTATCACCTCCTCTAATTAAATTAATCAATTTAATTTAATTAACCTTACATATCTATTTAATTAAATAAATCATTTTATTTGATTAAATTCTCTAAAGTCCTCTTATTAAATTAAATAAATTAAAACCTTATTTGATTTAATCTAACATGTTTCTTC
This sequence comes from Sequoiadendron giganteum, assembly GCA_007115665.2. Classification (NCBI taxonomy): domain Eukaryota; kingdom Viridiplantae; phylum Streptophyta; class Pinopsida; order Cupressales; family Cupressaceae; genus Sequoiadendron; species Sequoiadendron giganteum. The sequence continues at coordinate 276,477,652 of CM021104.1, read as the reverse complement.
CTGATTAAATAAATTAAATTATTTATTTAATAAATCACTTTCTCTCTGTAACATGATAGATTTTCTGCAAGTACTAAAATAACAAAGTTAAATCCTAATCTAATCAATAATCTAAAATCTAAGAACAAAGAATGAGGAAATAAACTAAACTAATAAAACCAAAATGATCTCACCGAATATGCCTTCATCCTTTCAAATTATCTTTATTGATCTTCTCCATTTTTCCTTTTCAGTATTCTTGCCCTCAGATTTATGTGTTTGAATGCAAGTATAATTTTGTCGAGTGTCTAAGCAAAATATCAAAGAATAGTCTCTTCTCAAAAATGAATGATTTCGGGACGAGGATTAATGATTATGACATGCCATTTTATAGATTTTGGGTTTTCCAATGATCGGCTCAGATTGACAGAGAGATTGACGGATGAGATTGATGAATGCCATGTGATGTGAGTTCTGTCTCAAATAGAACGTGAGTTAGAACGCGAGTTAGAACACGAGTTCAGGAAAACTGAAGATAGAGACTAATTTAGAACGTGAGTTAGAACACAAGTTCAAGATCTTAATCTCCAAAAATAGAAGAAATAGACTTTGTATGCAAAAGCCAAAGTTGGAACTCGAAGACTAATGCATTCAAATGCAAAAAGGAGTTAGAACTAGTTAATCGACTAGTTGTAACGGAGAGTCTTCTCGCAGAGATAAACAGGTGTTGAATTCGGAGATAACTGGAGAACTAAAATAGATCTCGAGTCAGAAGGTGAGTGAATGACTTAGATAACTGATTGACAAAGGAATGTGACATAAATAATAAAATATGAATTAAATGTTAATTTAATTCAACATTCAAAAATAAGAGACTTTAATTAAATAAATGAAGATAATTTATTTAATTGACTGTTTGAAAAGGATAATATAAATAATTAAATAATAAATATTTAATTATAGATAAAGGGGGTTAAATGAATAATTAAATAAAGATATTTAATTATAGTTGGAAAAGTTATGATAAAGGGGTAATTAAATAATAAATTATTTAATTGATAGATAAAGGGGTTTAATTAATAGAAGAAATATGTATTAGAAAGGTTAATTAAATAATATACATTATTTAATCATGACCATGGACTATAGAAAATTATGTCAAAATATGTACTCGTAGGCCTAGACCAATTTTTGGTATCTACAGTTTGCCCCTCTTTGATACAATGTTGGTACAACGTTGTGTCAAAGAAAATATGCCTTGACCGTGCCCCAGCATGAAACAGGTTAAGGTATGCCCCGTCGGGAAAATTGACAAATTTTTGAAAGTTTAAAAAAAAATCAAGAAATATTCCCGATAAGTCAATTGGATAGTCAGAAATGCTATGGAGTTGACAGAATTGAATTTGGAGTTGAGACGGATGAGTATGGGTCGTTTGAATGTGAAAGGCTAAGTAGCCAATAGAGAAGGGCTGAAGAAATGCCATTTTTAACCCACCTATATAGAGGAATTAGGGCTAAATCCAATTCATTTGCACCTGGAGGAAATAGAAAAAGAGGAGTTTTTGCTTTGGCTACCTAACAAAATAGCACCTATTCCGTACACTGCACATCGAGGGTATCGGATCCAGACATTCAGGAGGCCAGCCGATGCAGGACCACCGATATGTACACTAAAATGAACTTGTCAAAATTATTTTTGCATGTAGTTTTAGGTGTTAGAAAATTAATTATGCAAATGCGATGCGTCGTAAACGACGCATTTTCCATCATATTCACTGCATCTGACTACGAAACGACGCATTTGCAAAAACACATTTAGGCTAGGTTAGTTTGTTTAGGGAATGATCGCATGTGAAGCATAATGCACTACATGTGTAGTTGTGCAACGCATTTGCAATAGGGATAAACACATGTGTGCTTGTGAACCGCATATGCAGTCATGAGACACATATGTCGTAGTTAGGTAGATTGAGAAAAACGCACCACATGTGGTTTAGTGAATCGCATGTGCACTAGTTGGAAAGGGTTTGTGGAAAATATGCAACTCATATGTGATATGCATCACGTGTGAGGTGTTGTGCAATGCATTTGTAATGTATGCTGCATGTGACTAGTAAAATTTTCAAAAAATATTTCTAAGTAAATCTTGAAAATTCTTGACATCATGGTTTAAATGCAGGTTGTACTAGATCCTATATATACGAGGGAGTCACGTCCAGATACATACGATCTGAGAGATAGCCTGACTAGTGGAGAGATACGGCTATTGTCTAGACTTGGTTTGCGTCATTGCCTCTCGATGCTTGCGATTCAGGCAAACAGAGGGATGCTTATGGCATTATGCGAGCGATGGCACTCTGAGACTTCATCATTCCATCTATAGACTGGGGAGGCCACTATCACATTAGAGGATGTGTACAAGATTTTGAGACTATCGATCAGAGATGAGTGGGCTATGTACGATACCCAACGAGGATTGACGGAGCTTGCTAGATTTTATCAAGTAGATGACATTAGGATGCTCAGGATCGAGCACTATGAGATCAGGTGGCCAGTTTTAGCTGATAGATATGATAGGATTGACTCCAGTTTATGTACATTGATCAGGGGTATAGTTCTACTAGACCGACGGGGTCATGGATTTTCTGTGGGATGGGGGGAGATGTTGGTGGGAATTTTGGAGAGTGAGACAAGATATGCATGGGGTCCATGTCTACTCGGGATGCTATATTTTCGTCTGCATGACATTGTTTATAGAGACACATAGTCATTGAGTTGTGGGACTACCTTACTGATGGTTTGGGCTTGGGAGAGGATAGTTGTCTTTCATCAACCAATTACTGTAGAGAGACCAGAGAGACATCCTTATGTGTTCTGATATATAGGACAGATCACACAAACACATGTTGGGGACACAAGGTATCGGAGACATGCACTTGACCTTCTGGATCAGTTCACATGGAGACCGTACATGGATTGTGAGGAGTGGCTGGATGATGAGAGACATTTACTATTCTATAGACAAACACAATATATCATTGGAAGGACTATTTTGAGTGTGCATATTATAGAGAGGCATCTACCAGAGCAGGTCATGAGATAGTTTGGAGAGGTTCAGGATGAGCCTCGAGGTAGAATAGAGTTTGCTCGGTCATTGAGAGAGGTTCCATGGCGGGGTCCCATGATTCTAGTGGCTACTATGGAGGCAGACATATAGGCATTATAGCCATTATGTTGGGGGTGGAGTGATGGATTAGCAGATCTAGGGACTACGCCTACATACGATGCATGGTGGGCGGTTCATCACCTGATTCCTTATATAGATCCTGACTAGCTAGCACCAGTCAAGAGATGAGGCACAGGGCCGAGAGGATGACGGAGAGGTGGAGGTGCCAGAGTGGGTAGAGTTGGTTGTAGAGGTGATGGAGATGATGACAGAGGTGGAGGTAGAGGTAGGAGATGAGGATGGAGAGGATGGAGAGGGGGTTAGGCAGGTGGACATGCACCTATTCAGGAGGTAGTAACAGTTGATGTACCTATGGCATACATCGGAGGGAGAGTGGATGTACAGGCTGGGGGTGAGCACGTTGCAGTAGAGGTAGTGGTAGAGGAGCATGTAGCGGTAGATGTTATAGTAGAGGATGTGGTAGAGGATGTAGATATGGATGTGGCTAAAGACCCTCTGGGTATTTTGGTAGGATATGGAGAGGATGATGGAGAGGATGATGTTGAGGATGATGTTGAGGAGGAGGCACTGATGGAGGAGTAGGAGAGAGAGCTTAGAGATCGGATTGTAGAGGGGAGATGGGATGAGGATGCTCTTAGAGATGGTGACAGGGAGGATTTGGAGGAGAGACTCAGACTTATGACTGCAGAGTTTGAGGTGATGAGGCTAGAGAGGGATAGTGCTCTTATGGAGAGAGACTAGGCTATAGCATAGAGACATGAGATAGAGCAATAGTTCATAGAGGTTAGACACCTTTGCAGTGGGTCCTTGTCTGATGGTATGGTGTGAGAGTTGGTCAGATCAGTGGAGAGAGCCCCTTATTACAAGGATCTTTATGATGCAGTTGTGCCAGCAGAGAGATGAGCTCCTAGCTTTTCAGAGGTGCGAAGTCAGAGGTCACAGGGTAGGAGTCAGAGGACATAGAGCACAAAGGGGGTGGTAGGACCAGTGAGGACACATCCATATGAGAGGCCTTCCACCTCATAGAGAGCACCTTTGAGTCTTTTCCCACCACCTTCACCACGTGATAGCAAGGGTAGTGGAACATGATGATAGGGCTACATACGTAGACATTATATTTTGATTAGAGATCCTGCGAGCTCATGTTTTATTTATGGATACATTCAGACATTGTACTGTGACTCACTATTTTTGAGTGATATATATATATTATTCTGGCGGCTTCTACATGATATGCAGTTCTATGTTATGAATGATGCTTTATTTCTATATGATTATGCTTCCTAGATGATGTATATACATGTGTTATGAATGAATGTTTCTATATGTTATGAGTTATGCATTTAATAATGATGTTATGATGATTCTATTTACTTATGATAATAGATGCAATGATCTATATGATGTGTATTTATATGTGATGGTGATATGTACATGCCTATTATGTCATGATGAAATGCAATCCCTACTATGTAATGATGTGAAATGTATGTAATGAAGATGTATGTTACTATCTATATGTTTAAATGCAATGCAACTATGTGAAATGCTCATTAAATGTATGCTAATGCAAATGATCTAATTTTTGTATGGTGTCAGAGGACGAAGAGAAATGTTAGGATGAAATGAATTCAGAATGTTAATAAGAAAATAATTAAAGTTGAATGATGGAGAAAAAGATATAATGAAAGTTGATTGATTCAGAAAAAGATATAATCTTTGATATATTGCCAAATACGCTATACTTGCTTGTTATCATCATTGGGTGGGACATGAAACAGATGGATAGTACACACTATGATATGAGATAGACCATAGTGTACAAAGTCATCCATCTACGAAAAAATAGATAGTCACAGACATGGAGTGTCTTAACTCATACTAAGGATAGTAATTTCCCCAGTCATTTTGTCGAGACAAACCATAGACAGTAGACAAATAAAAGACAGGTCATGAGACATCATTGCTCCTCTAAATCCTTGATTGGACATCCTTGAGGAAACTAGTAACATGACTCAAAAACCAATGTTAAAAAGGCAGTTGATAGACAACAATCAAAGAAAAAGTGTCCCGAGACATCGTTGCTTCTCTAAATCCTTCAAGGGACATCCTTGAGAAAGCTAGTAATAAGATTTGGCACAAATCGATAAAAAGATAAGACAAAATAAGATATAAAGTCATAAAGCCAAATAAATGTATTCACCAAAACTTGATCTTGTGGGATTGTTTGATGTTGATGTTTGACATAGTGTAATGTGAGAGAATGACAAATACCACATAAGACATTGATTCTGGTTTCAACTTGGTGACTTTTGTATAAGGCATGACAAATCCTGGTTTCGGAAAGACACATGCCATATAAGACATTGGAGTCTGATGATGTTGAAGTGACAAGCCACATGAGACTGACAATTTGATGATGTATGTTGACAAGAAAGACATATCTTGCATAAGACATAGCTTGATCGCTTTGACAATGTGTTTGATATTGACTTGATGACTTTAAGATGTTGCCTTGTTGGTGCATGACTTGTTTTGATTCTTTGACTATAAAAGTGTGTGTGTGCTGATAGTGTATGACACGAGATGATACCCTAAACTATGATATGCAATTTGTGTGATATTGATTGTGAATGGACCCTATTGGACTGACCTAGTGTGATCTCGGGAGCTCATCAATTGATTAGCCTTGCCTACGTTGTACACGCAGAGACCTCATAGTTCAACACGACCAATGACTTTGAATATACAAAGTGTCATGATTTAAAATGTGTGTGATACATGACAAACCTAGACTGACAAACCTAATGCCTCAGGGGCACATCAATTGATGGCCTTGCCTACGTCCCAGTCGCAGAGGCAACATAGTTCGACTATGTCTATGACTGACTTAACATGACCAACTTTACACGATTGATGTGACATGATGACTTGACATGATGACTTGACTCTATTTTTGGGATTTTCTAACAATTTTTTTATTTGTTTGAATTTTTGAAGTTTTCTAATGTTTTTGGGATTTTTCAAGACATTTTCAATGATGCGACATTATGTACAAGGTGTTAGGGCATAGAACAAGGATTTTCCCCCAGTCGGGAATAAGATTTGGAAGATGGAGTAGGTAATGTGAGGGAATGGATGCTAGATGTCAATCATTCCAAGGAATGGATAAGACAACCATTTATTATGAGAGATGGTGAAAAAGTCTGACTAGAATGATGGTAGACGAAAGAGCGAGCTTGACTACACATGGCACCTGTTTTCCAAGTTTTCAACATGGTACTTATCCATAGTGCCACCGAAGTGGTTTTCACTATTGGATGGATTTATTTCTCTTTAATTTTTTTATTTTCTCAATTTTTTTGGTGTTACAAAGACACCTGTTTGCCAGGTTTTCATCTAGGTAACCATTTTTTTGTTTTTTTGTTGTTTTTGTATTTTTCTAGATTAAGACACGGATTCTCAGAGACTAAGCATAGAACCTTTTTAGATGCAGACTGTTGATAGGGGACAAAATTGGCTCTCCTTCAAGAGTAGAGAGTTGGTACGCTCCTGATCCAAAGGCTTCTATGACTATATAGGGCCCCAACCAGTTAGGCTCAAACTTACCTGGTTTCTCTCTTTTAGCTTCGTTCTTAGGATTCTCCATTAATACAAGGTCACCAATGTCAAAATGTCTATTGAGAACCTTCCTATTGTAGCTACGACGAAGATGATTCTGATATGCTTGCAAATGATCTAATGCTTTCTGTCTTTGCTCATCTAGAAATTCTAGCTCTTGTAACCTAGAGACACGGTACTCTTCATCGTCAATATGACCCTTCAAAGATACCCGTAGAGAAGTTATTTCAACCTCGATAGGTAAGATAGCTTCAGACCTGAATACGAGGGAAAATGAAGTGGCACCGATGGGAGTACAGATGCTTGTGCAATAAGCCCATAAGGAAGGATTAAGCTGTAGGTGCCAGTCACAACCAGTGTCATTGACAGTCTTCTTAAGGATTCTAACAATAGTCTTATTAGATGCCTCAGCTTGGCCATTACCTTGTGGGTAATACCGGGTGGAGAAATGGTGTTTGATGTGGAATTCTTCACATAAATGGTGTACTTCTTAGTTCTTGAATGGGTGGCCATTATCCATGACTATGGATTGGGACACACCATACTAACAAATGATATAGTTTAGGATAAACTTAGATATTTTTGTGTCGGTTATGTATGTCATGGGAATAGCTTCAATCCATTTGGTGAAGTATTCGGTGGTAGTGAGGATGAATTTATGGCCATTAGATGATGGAGGGTGTATCTTACCTATGAGGTCGAGTCCCCATTGGGAAAAGGTCCATGGTGAAGTAATTGAATGAAGCTCCTGCTCTGACACTCTTATCAAGTCTCCATGTATTTGACATTGTCTACATTTCTTTACAAAGACGTATGAGTCTTTCTCCATTGTAGGCCAATAGTAACCTAGTCTCATAATCTTGTGGGCTAGAGTAGGACCACTTGAATGAGATCCACATATACCCTCGTGTACCACTCGTAAAGTTTTTTGTGCTTCTTTAGCATCGAGACATCTCATAAGGGCATTATCTAAGGTACATCTATACAGGGTTTCTCCGATGATGGTGTACTTGGCTAACTTCCAGATGAAGGTTCGATGTTGGTTATTGGACAAGTCTTGAGGTAGGGTTTGGTCAGTGAGGTAATAGAATATGTCTTTATACCAAGGATATGTAGGACCAATAATGGTACACACTATCGCAGTATCAGGGACATCATAAGCGGGGACCAATAGTTGTTCAACCAGAAAGTCAAACTTAGGCACATTATTCAGAATGTCCAACAAGGAAACCACGGTTGCCATAGCATCTGTAGCTCTATTCTAGATACGTGGTATTTGTTGAAAAGTTATGTCATTGAAATACTATTTGAAACTATTAGCCATTCACTTGTAAGATGCAATCTTTTCATCCTTAGTCTCGTAGTCATCATTTACCTGTCGGATTACCAGTTGAGAGTCGCCAAAAACATGTAGGCTCTTAATTTTCCATTGAGCTGCCATTTTTAACCCTGTCACTAAAGCTTCATATTCTTCTATATTGTTTGTACAAGGGAAAGCAATCCTGAATGATTTGGGAATGGTATCACCTTGAGGTGTAACAAATAAGATACCAGCTCCTAAACCACAATTTGTGTGTGACCCATCAAAGTACAATTTCCATTCAGTTTTAGTGTCTATGTTGAAGAGAAATTCATCCGAAAAATCTACCACTAATTGATCTGCAATCACCTGTCCTTTTATAGCCTTCCTTTTGACATACTGAATGTCATAATCGGTAAGTATCATAACCCATTTAGCCAACCAGCCTGTTAAAGCTGCCTTACTTAGGAGGTATTTAAGTGGATCAATCTTTGCAAATTAACATTGTTTGTCGATTGAGCATATAGTCCCGAAGTTTTTGGGTAGCAAAAACTACTGCAAGACAGGCACGTTCTATGTTGCTATAATTCAATTCATAGCCCACTAAGGTACAACTGATATAATAGACTGCTCTCTCATGACCTTGATCATCGTGTTGTGTGAGAAGAGCCCCTAATGCCGACTGAGTTGCTGAGATGTAAAGTATCAATGGTGTTCCCTCTATATGTGGCATTAAGACTAGTGGAGTAAGCAAATAGTCCATGATTTGCTGGAAGGCCTCTTGAAATTTAGGTGTCCATACAAATGGTACTCCTTTCTTGAGTAGATGCTGAAATGGATGTATTTTATCCGCCAATTGTACTATGAAATGCCTAATTGACTATAATCTTCCTTGTAGGGTTTTGAGTTGACCAATGCTAACTGGAGGAGGCATTTCTATGATAACTCTTACCTTCTCTGGATCTACTTCAATGCCTCTGCAAGAGATGATATACCCTAACAGTTTCCCTGATTTGACTCCAAAGACACACTTCTTCAGATTTAGCCTGACATTGTAATTCTCTAGCCTCTGGAATATCTTGTCTAAGACTTTCAAATTATCTTCCCTTGTTTCTGATTTTTCTATAATGTCATCTACATAATCTTCCATAAAAGTATGTACAAATTCATGGAAAATTGTAGTCATGGCCCATTGATAGGTATCTCCTGCATTCTTAATGCCAAATGACATAACATTCCAATAGCATGTGCCCCATGGACACGTGAAAGTTGTCTTGTGTTGTTCTTCAGGTGCTATTTTAATCTGGTTATATCTAGAGAAGCCATCCATGAGGGATAGCATCTCGTATCCTACAGTAAGGTCTACTATCATGTTGATATTCGGCAAAGGGAAATCATCTTTAGGACATGCCTTATTGATGTCTCTAAAGTTAGTGCAAATGTGAATGCCCCCAATTGGCTTAGTCACTGGTACAAGATTTGATATCCAATCTACATAGTCTATTGTCCTTATGAATCCTACATCCAAGAGTTTCTTAAGTTCTACCTTGACCATTAGAATAATTTGTGGATGCATTTTCATCAACATCTGTTTGACTAGTTTGATAGCTGGTTGTAGTGGTAAATGATACAATATTAGGTCTGGATCCAGCCTAGGCATGTCAGCATATGACCATGCAAATTTTATTTGTCTCTTTGTGAAGAAGTCCTTAAACTCATGTTTTTCTGTCTCTGTTAAAGAAGCTGCAAAATATACCTTCTGAGGATTCTCTTCTATACCTATGTTGACTTCAACAGATTCTTCTACTAGCATCGGTGACTTTTCCTATTCAAATGGGAGAATATTTAAACCTCTATCCTTGGGTGCCTCTGAGAGGTTTTTACCCTCGGATACATCCTTTATTTTGAATTTTTCTTTGTCCAAAGGCGCCTTTCGATTTTCACCTAGGGACTCATCATTTTTATTTTCATTGTCCATTTTCTTTTCATTCTCATTTTTGTGACTAGAGGTGTAAATAGACTCCCTGAAGTATGCTTTATTGTCCAAGTCTATGGTAAAACCTGCTTTATGATCCCCTCTTGGTATGCCTTCTCTAAGTCCCATGAAATCAGCATTCGCTTCGTCATTCTCGAATGTATCTATGATAGGTGTACCTTGTTGATCCCAGTCGATAAGTTCGGGATATATAAGGGGCATGTCAACATCGGAGTTTTTAAAGGTATCTGTTGACAAGGTGAATACGGAATGGTTGACATGGTCACAGAAGTTTTGGACTAACTCCTTCTTATTCTTCTTCCTAGGTGTAGGTATACTCTGATGTGGGACTATATTAAGGGCGGATTTGTTAGAAGATGGCTTGTCAGGTGCCCAAGATGCATGATCAAGGGTTTCCCAATAATAGTTCCCTTTCCATTCTTGTTTGGAGAAGTGCTTCTTAGGATGAGGACTAGATAGTTTTGGTATATGTTTCACATTGAGGTCCAATTCTCCAAATAGGGCATCTATGTTCATGGTACTAGTAGATGAAAGGGACTCCCATTCACCATCGCTTGAGTAAGGAGATTCATCATAGACTGGAGGTTTGTTGTAAACTGGGGGAAGTGGTTCATGAGATGTATTGATATCTATGCAAGCACTCACTTCCTCTTGAAAAGATGACGAAGTACCAGGACACCCAATTCTAAACGGTTGACACCCTAGCCCTAAGTATTTCGATCATGGGTAGACAGTGATCGGTTCCATCCTTCCATTTTGATATATTCCTAACCCACTGTGCCCATCATAGCCTTCATTTTGCATTATCTTAAATCCTTTTCCATACTGGTCCTTGGCTATTTGAATAGATGGGGAGGGGTATTCATGTTCTTCTTGATTCAACTAGGAATCACCTTGATCCACAATTTCTTCACTTAACTCTCCCCATTTGGTTAATGTCATTATAGGGGGAACATGAAACATGACCACTGACTATCTTCTATCTACCATGGGTAGGCCATATGCCTTAGGTGGAATTAGTTCACTAACATAGTATGATGCCTTTATATTATATTCGCCACAACCCTTGTCTTGGATCTCGAGTTTAGGAGTGGATGATGGTGGTTTGAATGAAATGGACTTAGTGAGACATGAGGGGTCAATGTATTGGGATAAAGTGGATGATGAAGCTTCTTGGTTAACTGGGACTTGTTGTTGTGGAATTTCCCTTAGGCTTGTACAATACTGAAAAGGATCTAGATCACCATCAATGGTGATCTCTGTGCCATTATAGGGGAACTTGAGACATTGGTGGTATGTTGAAGGTACAACTTTCATTGTGTGTATCCAAGGTCTACCTAACAACAAGTTGTATGGAAGGGTGAGATCCAAGACTTGGAAGCTGGTGTTCATGATTGCTGGGCCAATTCAGATAGGGAGTGTGATAACTCCTTTGGACAATCTTTCCTCATCATCATAAGCCTTGATGGCTATACTCTTAGAGGTGTCTACACAGTCTTCCGAGAATCCTAATTCCTTAACCAATTTAAGGGTACACAGGCTCAAACCTGCTCCTCCATCTACCAAGACTTGTTGGACTTTGTTTTGATGGACTAAGACTTCAAGATGTAAGGGATCATTATGACCTGACTTTTCAGTTGAGTAATCCTATTGGGAAAATGTGGCATGATGTGAGTTGGTCAAATATCCCACCATTTCTTCGAAATGATCGACATCTAAGTTTGTAGGGACAATTGTGTTCTGTAGAGCTTTGTCAAGAATGGATCGATGCTGAGGTGATAAGGTCAACAATTCCAAGATAGATATTTGCATGGGGGTTTTACTCAATTGATTGAGAAGGTTGTACTTGAACTTGGAAGTTTGCGTACATGGCTCAGAAGAAGGACCAAGAATAGTAATCTTAGTTCTGCATGTGTTTACATTACATTCTGGATGCTTCTTAATGGTGAAAGTATTGACATTCTCATTTGTGGCTCGAAGGTGGTTTATGATCGTTCCTTTACCATAGTCATACTTGGTATTGTTATAGTTTGCTGATGGATTATTCTGGGGTCCCGAACTAGACGCTTTTCCTTTTGTGTGGTTGTGTAATGGGTCTGTGAAGACCTTATGATCACTGTTCTTAGTGTTTTTCTACCCACAAACCTCTATGGTTCCATTTTCAACAAAGTCTTGTATTATGTTCTTGAGTTGGTGACATTGTTGGAGGTTGTGCCCTTTGGTTCGATGATAGCCACAAAAAGAGTTATCATCCCACCATGAAGGTTTAAACTGTCCAGGATCATATTCTCTTGGTTCCAAAGGTTTGATAAGATTATGTTTAATCAACTCTTTTAAAATAGTCTCAATTGGTTGTCCTAAAGGTGTAAATTCACGTGTAGGAAATCTCCTTGGTTGTGGTCTTTGTTGTTGTGAATTTTGGACATAGTTAGCTTGTTGATCTGGACTGTTCATCATGTCTTGATTGGGATTGTAACCCCTAAGGGTGATAACTAGTCTTGTATGTATGTGTTTAGCATCAACAATTCCATCATTTGTAACATTCTTGTTTCTAGACTAGAATTTGTTTCTATCATTTGGCGCATTTTGATGTTGGACAATCGAATTTCTGCCTGGTACCTTTATTTCTCCTTTGTCTACAAGGCCTTTCTCAAGGATGATCCCCTTTTGTACCAAGTCTGAGAATGAAGTACAACAATGTACCCTTAGATCACTTTGCAATTTGGGGTCCATGTTCTCTAGGAATATTGTGACCTTTTGTTTTTCGGGTATTTCAACTGGACATCTACTAGCTAGACTTCACCATCTCTAGAAGAAAGTGGTGAAATTTTCACCATCTTCAATTGTTACCTCATTTTCTATGTTAACGGTGAAATGTTCGATAAAATTCTCAGCTAATTCGCCCCAAGATCATATACCATATGGTAATTTAGAGAACCATTCCATCCCTATCCCGACAAGGGTTCATGGAAATAGTCTCATCAAGTATGTGGGGTCATACAATATGTCCATGCATGCTGTTGAGAACTCTCTAATGTGTTCTATAGGATTCTTTCTCGCATTATACTTAGGCAAAACCGGTATAATATATCCATGGGGGAAAGGTGTCATAAAGAGCGCTTTGTCAAATGGAGATGGACATAGGTCTTGCGCTGAGATAGTTCATTTTCCGGACATAGACATGTTGTCCATCTGTTGTTGAAGAGCTTGCATTTTGTTTTGAAGGACATCGACTTGAGTCAAGGACATGGTGTTTGTGATATTTGGATAAATGTAGGTATTTTGGTACACCATGTTCTATGACGGGTTGTGATTGGGTGAGGAATATATCTTGTCAAGATATTCGGATTTGGTATGGGATATTCCCTACCTAAATGGTTTGAGTTGGTATAGGAATGCTTCCTGTCTAAATTGTTTGACTTGGTATAGGTATATTTCCGCCAACTTCAGTTCTCGTACCAATCATGTTGGTGCCAAAGGGGTTGGAGGAAGTTGCCCCTGCAGTGAATTGTAAACCTTGTGTTATATTGAAAGGGGTTGTGTTTACAATTGATGATGTTTGAGTTGGTATACTTGTTGGTATCGTTGCGGTTATTTGCGGAATAGAGACTGTTGACGTTGCAGTTTGGGACGGTTGAGTTGACTATGTTTGCAAAGTACGAATATCAAATCCTATGGGTAGTTTGGCACCTTCTGCTAGCAACTTTGCTAGATAGCGTTGAGGATCATTTAGCAAACATTCATCCATAAAGGATGCAAATTTAGGATCTTGTACTGCTGCATCTATGTCTTCTATATAAATTTGACCATGCGTGTCCCTAGTGACATGTTTTTCTAGCAAAGGCTTGTGTGGTTGTTTACTTCCTGACGGTTGGTTTTCGAATAGATTGATGAATTCGTTGGGGTCTGTCATTGCTTTGTGTTTCTTTTGGGACCTTTTTTCGACCATGAAAAAGTTGCTCAAAATGGGTAATGTACACTATGTCTAAAACTGATATGACCTATGTCTGTGTTTTTTTTGGATTTTTCTGACGAGAAATGACATAGCTAAAATGTTTTCTAAAATGATGTATACTAAGATGACATATGATAGGATGGACAATATGAAAAATATGAGTAGACTATGATGATAAATGAGTCTAAGATGGTATAACCTACCACCTATGGGATAAATGCATGTAAAGACTTGTTTTTGACCAAGGAACCTGATTGTATGACAAGGACAGTGACAAGGTGAATTTTTCAAACTAGACTAATGAGCTAAAAAGATCCACTAGATGGGACTAAAGTGACAAGGTTCAATGATTTTGACAAATTGACACATGAATGTTTCCAATGATGAGGAAAGTTATCTATTCTATGATATGCAATCTCCTAGGTAGTATCTATATGCATGCAACTTAGGATGACTATGACGAAGACATTTACTATAACTAAGACGTATATGACACCTAATGATGGTAACTAAGATGGATATGACACCTAATGATGGTAACTAAGATGTATATGACACCTAATGATGCAAGGTTTTGAGAAAAAATTACCAGTTTCGAATCTAAGGCTGATCTTAAGAATCTAAAGAAAATTGTGACAATGATGTTTTTGGACTCAGCTCGTGGTTGTGAAAATGATGTTTTTGGACTCAGCTCGAGGTTTTTTGATGTTTTCTGTTGAAAGGAAAATGCGATTCACCTAACCGTTGCAGTTTAGATTTTGAAAAATGCAACTTTTGATAGTGCATGCAGTGTTTCTAACTATTGTGGTTTTGCCTATGACAGATGTGGTTTTTTGATACACATGCAGCTCAAAAACTGACAGATGCGATTTGCATGCACACATGCGACTCAAAAACTGATAGATGTGGTTTGCATGCACACATGCGACTCATAATGTGACAGTTGTGACTCGTGATATGCAGCCTATGCAAAGTAAAAAAAAAAATTGACAAACAGATGCGGTATTTCCCCTAATAAATGTGACTTGCTAATACACATGCGGTGTTTAAACTAACAAATGCGACTCGGTTTTCTGACAGTTGAATTTTTCTTGAAAGTTGTTGACTGACTTTGTTTGTTTGATCAAGATTTTGACAAATACAGTAAAGAGCAAACACAACAATCAATGTATTTTCAGTTTTTGTGATGGAAGGACTATTAAGACACGAAAAACAGTTACAACCTAGGCTTTTAGGACAATACTTGTTGAATTATTATTTGGATTTCTCCAACTATGCATATTTATGGCGAATGACTAGTAGCTTGACCCCACTAGCTCCCCTCCATGACACTCACTTATACAGGGTAGCCAAGCTACTGTATCCATGAAACTCCCATGGCATACATTTCATTTCCGCACATAAACCGTAAGAATATAAGACGGCTTCATAAGGCCGACCCTGTTGTGCCAACAAGTAGGTAGGATTTTGGTAACTCTACAACAAGGTGTTTAATAACGGCATTATGTTCATGGGACACTACCCAACATCAGCGAGAGTCCATTTATGTCCATCTCGTCGGAATAGTGTGCATGATTCTTGGGCTTTCCCCAAGAATCCACTTTTCTATACCGACTGGAAGTCGCTTGGCTTTAGCGTGCTACCGGTCTGAGTCATCTTGGGGTGAGTACTTTTTCCCACCAAGACAGGCCCAAGTTCTAGAGTCGGCAACTATTTCTCTTACACCCAAGATCGCATGACTATGCAAGGAGAGAGGATACTTTGGTGTACTGAATCGTAAGGGTTACAGATACCTGCAAAGCACCAAATAAAGAAGACAATTGTTCTTTTTAATCTAAATGACAATTTTCTATCTATCAATCCGAAAATTCATTTTAATCCCACATGATGATTATCTATCTACCAAACAAAAGCTTGCTTAAATAAATGAATTAACACAAAGGCATTAACTTTTGCATGCAAATTCATCAGTAGTTCATTGTTCTTCAGCTTTTGTCCTACAGAAAATTGTCTTAGGTTTTTAAATGTCTTCTATGCTTCATCCTGCAAACACTATGTTATTCTCCCTTAACACAACTGAAACAAACATTAGCGAAAATCCAAACAGCCTAAAAAGTGAAAAACAAAAATATGGATGCACGAAAATCGATAAAAAAGTGAAAAAAGTGTTACCAGCCAGATACGGCTTTTGGAGCCACAGATGCAGTTCAACTATTGACAGGCGGATGCGGTTCATGAATTTGTTGACAAGCGAATGCAGTTCGCAAATTTTTGGACAAGCGGATGCGGTTCGTGACTTCGTGGATGCGAATTTTGATGATAGATATGTTGTTGTTTTTCACAAATGTAGTTCGTGGATGCAGATTTGTCATTTTGTAGAACAAATGTGGTGCACCGTACATAAAACCTGCAAAAAAGAATAGAAAATGGAAAAATAGAAAGATGAAAATATGTGCGGATTTTGAAGTGTGTTCACATCGGGTTCACCAAATGTAACATGATAGATTTTCTGTAAGTACTAAAATAACAAAGTTAAATCCTAATCTAATCAATAATCTAAAATTTAACAACAAAGAATGAGGAAATAAACTAAACTAATAAAACCAAAACGATCTCACCGAATATCCGTTCATCCTTTCGAATTATCTCTATTGGTCTTCTCCAATTTTCCTTTTCAGTATTCTTGCCCTCAGATTTATGTGTTTGAATGCAAGTATAATTATGTCGAGTGTCTAAGCAAAATATCAAAGAATAGTCTCTTCTCAAAAATGAATGATTTCAGGAGGAGGAATAATGATTATGACATGCCATTTTATAGATTTTGGGTTTTCAGACAATTGGCTCAGATTGAAAGAGAGATCGACGGATGAGATTGGTAAATGCCATGTGATGTGAGTTCTCTCTCAGATAGAACATGAGTTAGAATGCGAGTTAGAACACGAGTTCAGGAAAACTGAAGATAGAGACTAATTTAGAATGTGAGTTAGAACACAAGTTCAAGATCTTAATCTCCAAAAATAGAAGAAATAGACTTTGTATGCAAAAGCCAAAGTTGGAACTCAAAGACTAATGCATTCGAATGCAAAAAGGAGTTAGAACTAGTTAATCAACTAGTTGTAATGGAGAGTCTTCTCGCAAAGATAAACAGGTGTTGAATTCAGAGATAACTGGAGAACTAAAAATAGATCTTGAGTCAGAAGGTGAGTGAATGACTTAGATAACTGATTGACAGAGGAATGTGACATAAATAATAAAATATGAATTAAATGTTAATTTAATTCAACATTCGAAAATAAGAGACTTTAATTAAATAAATGAAGATAATTTATTTAATCGACTATTTGAAAAGGATAATATAAATAATTAAATAATAAATATTTAATTATAGATAAAGGGGGTTAAATGAATAATTAAATAAAGATATTTAATTATAGTTGGAAAAGTTATGATAAAGGGGTAATTAAATAATAAATTATTTAATTGATAGATAAAGGGGTTTAATCAATAGAAGAAATATGTACTAGAAAGGTTAATTAAATAATATACATTATTTAATCATGACCACAGACTATAGAAAATAATGTCGAAATGTGTACTCGCAGGCCTAGACAAATTTTCGGTATCTATACTCTCAAATCTTGACTTAAATCAATTCATAAATCTAAGTCTAGATTGTCACATCACCTAATTCTTCATTAATTTAATCAAAACAATGATTAAGTTAAACCATTTCATTAAAATCCTCTAGAGAATGCAAGTTGCACTATAAATCAATTACTTTGATTTATTTAATTCTCTATTTTCCCTCACAAAGCATCAAAAGGGAATATTCCCTCATTTGAATTCAAAAAGGCCAAGTGGACTTGGTCCTTCCAACAAGGCATTCAATGCCTCTTACATGTCCTTTGCATTGAGCCAAGTGGTCATAGCTCCATTTGACTTCTCATCCACCCTGTCATTTCAATATTTCAAAATTCAAATTTGCTCATTCCTCATCCAATCACATGTGGACAAGTGGCACAATTCCATTGGATTATCTTTTGTCCCACATTGCTCAATCTTTCTCACCTCTTCCAAATTTAAGTCTATAAATTGGAGATTTCTCTCCTCATTTCTCATCCACAATCATATGCAAAGTTACTCTCTTCAACTTGAGAGCCAATTTTTCCCATTTCCATCAACTATTCATCATCTTTCAAGATTTGCAACAAGGTTATGCTCAAATCTCCAATTGACCATTTCTCATTCACACACCATTTCTACTTAGGAATTGGGAAAGGGCCAATTGCAAAACTCCATTGGCACCAATTCCCCCATAAGATCATCATGCTATTAGCTTAATTAGGATTTAGTTTAAATTTTGGTTTCTTATATTGTGTTCTTCTTTCCTAATTTAGTTTGAATAGATGGATTTTATGGCGAATGTCTCATACTTGTTTGCATTCATATGATCTAACAACTAATGTGATTTGTTGCTCTTGTGCCTTTTCAGGTTTAGGGGTTCACAATTTGTTCCTCATTGGGTTAATTTTTCTTAGAGTTTTGTGATTTATTGTGTAATATAACTTTCATCCGTCTGATGAAACTCTTATTTGTTCTTAGGATTTTAATTTATTATTTTTTTTTCTTATCTTATCATTCATTAGTTTCTTTGATTTGATATAAAATTTGGCATTTATTTTATATTCTTTTTACCATGGGTTTTAATCCTTTCATTATCTCATACTTGATTCATCTCAACTAAGTATGTCAAATTATTTATCATGGATACTCATGGGTCATATTCTCCTATTGTATTGCATGCATTATTATTTTGACATGTCCTTATCTTTTGTGGGTTCTAGTTGTATCATACTTGATTCACTTATGTTCTTGTAGGCTATGTGTAAGGATGAATTACCTATGGAGGGGTTATTGTATCTTGTACTTTCTTATCCATCCTTTATATATTTGTTAGTGTGAGAGTCATGTTCTCCTAGATATCTTTTTTTTAATTTTTCATGGAATTCACGTGTATTGTAATTTACCTATTGTTTGCGATAGTGCTGAGAAATATTTTACCTTATTACAAACTTTTCATGATGACTATTAATGATGTGACACCTCCTTTTACATAAATTGTAATAATTTTAGATGATATTTATTTTACATATCATGAAATTAGTGTGTCTACTCTTATGTATTAACCTCTTTTAAACATGATGATGTGTCTTGTGGTGATCATTACTTTATAATACATGTGAGGCATATGCATACTAATGATTACTTTTTCTGGTGATATCTCCCGTGATGATGGCATGCATTATGAGGATAGATATTTATACTCTCATATTGATCTTAGTTAAATTTTCTTACCTACTTTATCATTAAATTATCTAACATTATTACTCTTGGTGATTATTTCTTACACAAATACTAGGTAAACTTGTATAGAGATAGGGAACCAAAAACTAGCCAAAAAGAATTTTGAAAGTGTGTGGCTTAGATCTATTATAAATATCTTATCCAATGTATAACATGCCTAATTTTTTGTTTAGAAAAAATCTCTACTAATTTCTAAGGATAAAAAATTGATCAATTTATTAAGAGAATGTGTTTCATAACATGCTTGAGATATAATGAGAGTGTGTTTAATTTGAATTTTCTTTGGAAGATCCACCCCTAAGAACACTTGGGTTGAGATTTTCCCTAGATATCTAATCCTAAGGATTAGACTTGTAGAAAGGAAACCAAAATTCATATTTTACACAAATGTTACAAATTCCAATTATACTTGTTACATCTCATTTCATAGTTACCAAGTTACTATTACCATTATTATTGAAAATGTTGGTAAATGTAAATTACAACTTTAATATGTATATTAGGTGAATGAAATATGTGAATATGAAATATGGCGCTAATGATTTCAAAAGAATGCATATGTTTTGAATTGATAGAATTATATGTATTGCAATATGAACGTTCTAATGCTTTGTTGATAGAAATGTTTTAATATGACAAGAGGAAATAACAAGGGGAAATGAAAAGGAAGATAAGATTATTAAAAACTTGTTTGTGTTGGGGACTAGAAAAGGATTATTCTCAAAATTGAAAATTCCTAAACCAACAACTCAATATGATACACCTTGGATTGTGGAAGATTAGGCAATCAAGTTTAGTAGGAGGGTTATGGAGGTTTACCGATGGGTACCTTCATCCTATGAAATATTGAAATAACCCCCTTATTGATAGCAACTAGTAGTTTCAAAGAGTCAAGTAATTTTGATTAAGGATATTATGAATCTTTGAGTATGCTTTATTGGAAGGGAGCTAATTGTTAGCATAAATTGGAAACTTTTGACGAAGTATAAAGTCAATGTTTTGTGAATAAAAAAAAATTAGAGAGGCAACAAGAGGTTGGATAAACCATTGGAAAACCTTATTTCATACAAGTTTAAAATCTTACAATGATAATTGGAGTTGAGAGAGAAATTTGATACCTTTGAATGAAGGTTAGAGACCAATTTGTGTATCTATTGCCTATGAAGCTTAGCTAAGATATGAATGTTCTCTTATATCCATTTCTATGGAGGATGTAAAGAAAGAGATGTTCTCTTGGGATTTTATAGATGTCATTGATTTGGAAAGATTGTAATATTCAATTATAAATGCAAATGGAAATTTTTGAATTTATGTTATTTTAGATGTGCATTTAGTTTTTGAAATAGAAGAAAAAAAATATTGCTATGTGATGGCATCATGAATTATTCACTTGCAGTTAAAACATTAGTTATTATGTTGAGTAGAATAATGGGGTTGTTACAATACTATTCATTCACTTTAAGAAATTTTAGATACTATTTTGTACAATAACACCACTATGATAGGAAGCTCCATTTTAACATTCTAACAATGTATTTTTTTTCTAAAATATAATATATTAAGGTTTTGATCTATAGTTAAATTGTTAATAGTTTATTTTAATTTCATTAAATACATGTTTCTTTTTCTACATATTTTGTTTCCTCATGAATACAATTTTTTTAAAAATTGCATTCTCACCTCCAACACTTCATTTTGTACATATTGAAAATAAATTTATTAATTATTTTATTAGAGGGAGAATGGTTAATGTTATATTTTTTAATGTTTCCACAAAAATTATTTAGTAAAAAATAATATTCATTAAAATTAGAATAAAAATACCTCACCTAGTTGGAACAATAGAAAATGGGGGTTGGATGTTGTCGTATGGCTTAAGACATAGAGCACACCCACTTTTCAATTATTTCATTGAAGGATAACCCTAGAGATCTCAATGCAAAGGGGAAAGAGATTCTGCAATAGGGTTGTCCTAGGGGCTGATTATAAGCTAATAAGGGTTTCACCACCAAGTTAAGACTTGGAAAGACAAATGCAATGCAAGATGTAATATTAAACCCTAGTATGATGCAATGACCTATAAAATGACCTAAAAATGTAAATGAAACAAAAAAAAGCTATAAGATGGAATGTGTGCACCTGGAAATCTAGAGATGACTGGAAGGAGCTCTGAAATGATGGAAATTTTGAATTTAATTCTAACTGGGATTCATCCTCTAAGTTGGGTGAATCAGTCCAAAATTTGGGTTTCTATGCAGGAACATGAATTTGGCAAATGGGTATCTAAATCTGTAAAAATCAAAATTTTGACCAAAATTGGGACTCATTTGCCAAAAGTGGTGAATTAGTCCAGTTAGGGTTTTCTAAAACTTTAGGATCCGAATTTTCTCTTCTCCATCTACTCAATCTGTTTCTTTAGGTTTCCAGATCTGAATCTTTGAAAATCAACCTATAGGTGTTCTCTAATGTTCTCCAATGCTTTATGACAACTTTGACAACTTTAGGAAATTTGATAACTTTATCCAATCTTGATCCTCAATGTTTCTTCAATCTAAACCTACAAATCACACACTAAAGAGAGGGAAAACTGTTGTTTTGTTAGTGGATAGGGGTTTTCCTTGGTCAAACCCGATTTTGGTAATCAAACCTTGAAATAGAATAAAATAGGAATGGAGAATGATGAATGAACAAAATATGATGTTGCAACTCACCAAACCCTACCAATACAAGGCTACAAACATGTATCATATGGATCCAACGGATGTAGACCTTGACTCTTGCTTGAATAGGATAGATCTTGAATAAAAAACTAGCTTGAATCATAAAACCCTACATTACAATTGTTAGCTCAAAAATAAACATGATGCATGAAGAATTTGACATGATGCTTTATGCTTGAAGAATTCTCTAGAATGCTTGATAATCTTCCCCTAAATTCTCTTGTAAATGCTTGAATGCTCTTGTGAACTCCAATTTTCTATAAGGATGAATACTTGAATGCTTGGGGTAAAAGTGAGTGAAAGAAACTTGTATTTATGCTCAATTATGCAAAAATTCCCAAAATTACAACACTACAAGATGACATCAAATCTAGGAGGATAAAATTATGCCAAAAATTTGAATTAATTTTGATTTTGGGCCAAACAAGACTCATTCACCCAAGGTGGTGAATGAGTCCCAAAATCACTAAATCTAGGCCATTCAATCTAAACACCTGAATTATGATTCGATATTGATTTGTGTCAGGATTATCCTCAAAAAGATGCATTAAATGAGCCTTGTGGATGTAAAATAAGGCCAATTAAAGCATAAAGAACCCTAATTGTTAATGAAAACCCTAGAAAAATGCAAAAATGTGTTACAACACTTTAAACAAGGCATGATTAAGGTTAAAAAGAGATTTACTAGGTGTAGTTAATTAATAAACCTTAGAAAAGTGTGAAAGTGGGTTACAACACTTCACAACACTTTAGAAGGGTACCATTTATGTTCATTAGTTCACAAGGGCCCAAGATCCAATGTGAATGTGTCAAACACATTACAACTCTAAATTAAAGAAACATTAAGCTTGATTTAACAAGGAGGGCCCAAACAAGCAAGGAAAAGTAAAAGGGATACTTTTTTCGTTGCCACACTCTAGTACATGATCTTAACTAACTTTGGACAGAAATGATTTATAAAATAAATAAAATTTACAAAATGTGGGGAACACATCCAATGCTATGTTATATTTTAGTGATAAAAATATAACCACTTTATGTGTTCTCAATATTAGACCCAATTAATCTTTACCATTAAAAAATTAAAGTTTAGAAGCTAGATTCAAAATAGTGCAAGATTAGAGGGGTCCAAAAAGTGGCTAACGACTTGTTTTTTTAATTCAAATTTGATGAAAAAAAAAGGTTTTATTGAGAAAATTGGCAGCTTTCCACCAATATAAGATATGCCTTATTTGGAATTAAATAGATAATTATTATTGATTTTTTACATGCATTCTAAAAAAATTCCTGATTGATAGGATGATTTAAAAATATCTATACTTCTTAAAAAAATTAATATTTTTTGAATCTAAAAGAAGTGGCACATTCTATGCTTCCCATACAAGTTTTAATATTTTAAAAAAAAATAATAAAAAATTCATAACTAATTATTTACATGCAAAAGAATTACAAAAAAATGCAACACATCTAGGAATGTGTCCTCTACTTATATTGAAAGTTTCATAAAAATATATTTTTCTTTGTGTGTACTTAGATTGGTCAGACATACACCTGCTTTTTATTTTTTCCTGAAAATTTAGTACTACTGCATTGAAATTTCAAATTTTCACCAAATAGATTTACTTTTTTGCAAAAAGGAATAGTATCTTAGAAACTAGATTCAATTTGCTACAAATTTTATTCTTCCATATTTTTTAAAATTATGTTAATAACTTATTCAAATTTTTATGTCAATTTGCCTAACTCCATTTTTCTAAACTTTATTGCCACTTAAGGGTCTAGTTTGGACCCCCATGATCCTGGACTAACCCTTTGGTGATAAAAATATAACCACTTTATGTGTTCTCAATATTAGACCCAATTAATCTTTATCATTAAAAAATTATAGTTTAGAAACTACATTCAAAATAGTGGTATTCTTGTTCTTAGTGCATCTTCAAAATTTGAGCATAATAATCATGTATTACTCTTGAAGCTTTAGGTTTCATTGAATTTTAAAAAAATGTGTCCTCTTAAGACCCCATTTTGGTCCCATATTTGCATACACTTACTCAATTATGAGGATTTTATATATTAAATATTTATTCATTTCTAATAAACGATACTTAGATAATGATGTATTATTAGTTAGTGAGCTTAGAATCATTTAAGTGGTAGATTTGTGTAAAGGTTTTATTCATCTTGTTTAGTCTATAGTTCATTTATGGATTTGACACACTCTTTTCTACTCATTTCTTGGGTCCTAATATACAATATAAATGTATAGACTTAGTTGACCATTTTCACCATCAATCTTTAGATTATTATTCACTCACTTCTTTTACTCTACATATGAATTATGCATATTATAATCATAGTTTTATTTCCATGCCATCTCCTCCTAGTACTATTCCTACTTTAAAAGGTATATTAGCTCATAGATTTTTCATATAGGTTAAAATACACAAGAAGCTAGCTAGAGGCCAAGATATCCTCTAAGACAAACTCTTTTTATGCCTAATACATTTGATCTTGTCCCTATCCCTAAAAATATCTAAGTAAACTAAATAATTCGATAGCATTTAACAACTTAAGGTAGCTAACTACAATTCAATATGCATATAACTCCCATATAAGGATATCATGAAAAATCCTTAGATAATATTAAAATAAATAATGATACCACATCACATATAGTTTGTTCTTGAATCTATTGGCCATAGGAAAAATAATATTTTTAATTTACTGAAATAGAAATACCACATAATTTGGTATTAATGAAGAATTGTCTTTGAAAATTGGGATGAGTTATGATAAGTTACGAATTACACATTCCTTAGAGGACAATTGACATAGTTTAAAAATATGCACCAAGGATTATTTTTAAAATGTTCTCATGAACATGTCAATTTTATTATCATCTAGCTTACTATATAAAGGATTAGAAAATATTAGACATCACATTAGAGAAGGAACCAAAATTGATCGCATACACCCACTTGGCTACTAACCTCAATGGAAGAGACAAAATGGTGGATTAGGTTTTTGATTCTTTCAAAAAGGGGGGATTGATATATGTTTATCAATTGAAGATTAATTTAATTTAATTATGTAATTGTATATCTAGGTCAACTATGAAGTTGTACATAAAACTAATATAAACACAAAAACTTGTAGAATTGAAACATATAAATAAACAAGATAACAACAAAGTGTAGAAGTAGAGGAACCTAACATATAAATTTGTGTTCAAATTCATTAGACAAGGGCATTACATCCATAGTCCTGAAACATAGAAAACAAGGTTTACCATCAATAGGGTATCAATGATAAACATAATTTTCATTAGGGGTGTGTTTCATTCAATTATGAAGGTCAAAATGTCAAAATAATAATTATAAACTAATCCTAACTATTATAGAAACTATGAGGGAAGTTTTGAGAGCTTGAAATAATGTGTACCTTGTAGAAAACTTGTTTTTTTTAGGCCATAGAGGACTCGTTCTCCTTTACTAGCAAATGGATCCCTATTAGGGTTCCAAAATTGACTTATGTCTTTTATTCCTCTCAGTCCGCACTCCCAAATCCCATGCTTTCATTGCTTTAGGACTCATTCACGATTCATTTTCCTTTAGTGGCAAATGGGTCCTTTCAAGGTTTCAAAAAATTGATTTCTAGGTATTGTACTTTAATGTCTACACTCTCAATTTATAGGTTTTCAGCTCTCGAAAGTTGATAATAAATTATATAGCCTTGTTTTTGTATTATTTCACTATGGATGATAACTTTGTATCTCTTCAACTTTGACAATTTTTCTCTAAACCTTGCTCTTCAACCTAAAACCTACAATCACACATTCAAGATGAGAAAAATGTTGTTTGTTAGGGGATAGGGGTTTTCCTTGGTCAACCCCCTTTTAGGTAATTAAACCAAATGATGAAATAATGAAATAAGGACATGAAACATGAAACTTGAAATGATGATACCTTGGAAGATGTCTTGGAATATAAATCTATAGACTAACATGTGGTGGCCATGAAGAATGTAGATCTTGATCTCAAATAAGATGTGTAACAATGCTTTCAAGTGGATCTTGAATGCTACATCCACAATCTTAGCTCAACAACATGCATGAATGAACTATGCCTTTGACATGATGAAATAATCTTGAGTTGCTGCAATAAACTCTTGATAATTTTCCTTTAAATACCTCTGAAAATTCTCTTGAAGTGCTCTAAAATGCTCTTGGACTCATCAACTTTCTATAATCCATGAATACTTGAAAGCTTAGGGTGAAACTATGTGAATTAACCCCATATTTATACTAAATCTAGAGATTAACCCTGAAATTCAAATAATTCAAGTTGACACCAAATCTAGCATTGAAAATCATTATAATCCTACCATAATTAAATTGAAAAAGGGGTGTCGTATGTGAGGAGGACCCATTCACCACTAATGTCAAATGGTTCCTAGCACAACATTTTCAGACCATTCTTCAAGGGGATGAAGCAACATGAAAAACCCACCTCAAATATGCCAAGAAAGGGGTGTCTTATTTGGAGAGGACCCATTTGCCAGTAGTGTCGAATGGGTCCTAGCACCATTTTCTAGGACCTTGAATTTTCCAAATTAAATGTCATGTAATATCATTATTGTGTGTCGGGATAGATCCTTTAGAAAGTGTAGTTAAGAGGGCTTGAATTTGAATTAAAGGGGCCAATTAACCTCAATTAACCACTTGATTAATTATTGAAAACCTAGATAAGTGTGAAAGTGTAATACAATTCTTTACAACATCATAAATAAGGTACAATTTAAGTCCATTTTATTAAAAAGGGCCCTATATTCAATTTGAATGTGTACAATATATTACAACATTAAATCAAGGCATAATTAGGTTAATTCAATGTCACATATTCCTAGGTTAGGAAAAGGGATACATTTTCCAATACTACATTTTTCCCCCACTTTAGTGAGAGTTTTTCCCCACGAAAAACTCACACTAAAGTAGACATTCAAGAGACCTTAGTATGCAACAATAACAAAGATACATAATCATACCCTATCAAAGGCCAAGGAAAATAAAGGATCAAGCACAACTATTCCAATACAATGTGGAACAGGGATGTTGTTCATAACATATGCTACTTGTTGGAAAAATAAGGATAGACAACTAAGAGGGGGGGGTGAATCAGTTGTTACCAAAATCAAACTTATTCAACATTAATCAACCTTGAATCTTAGATCTGATAATTAACAGTGCAAGCATAAATCAATAACACATCAGAGACACATGAACACCAAGATTTTATACATGGAAACCCTATTAGGGGAAAAACCATGGTGGATTTTAGTCCACAAGATTATACCTTGTTAGAAGTATAATGAAGAATGGAAAGGGAATGCATTTTCATTCAGGCACATTTCCTAGAGCACGCTGCTCAGAGGAAGGCTCACTGCCTTGCATACAATAGTTAGATTAAATTCATATGATGAGTTTGAACTGAAGTAATAAATTCTACAATAGCCTGATTATAGATCCAGTTAGGCACACAAAACTTCTACACACTCTTCCACACTCTGCTCATTCTCTTTCACACTCTTCTCTCCTCTTGAATTATTTGACCTTTATTCGTGCATGTACATCACTTGCACACAACGAGCATACCTTGAGCACACTTAAACAATCGCTCTTATATATCCACAACACAGATTTACAACTACTCTGTCGGCCACAAATAAATAATGAATTACAACTATTGGCCTTAATACATGAATAAATTTTAATGCGCACCAACACAAGTCAATCACAACATAGTGAGGACCCAAACAAACACCTTAGAACATGTCAAACAATAAAAGATTAATCCTCATGGATCCACAACTCGCTACCACCAACATGTCAACCAAGAACATGAAAAATCGAGCACACATCAGAAGAATATTCGATCACGAACACTCCGATCAATGCAGACATACAAAAAGGATAGAGTATGATCTATACTCATCCATGAACATCACAGGTACATGCACAAAAGCTGAAACTATAAAAATTTCATGCTCTTCATCCAATAACACTTGCTACAATAACAAAATCACTGTAGGAGCACAAATCTTCATAACTTCCAAAAATCTTGATGCATACCACTAAAAATTATGGATAACATACTAGAAAGTTTCAAAAAAAAACCATTTGAAGTGCACCTTCATATTAGCAACTGACAACACTTTCCACTACTCTGACCTTCTCAGCTTCACTGCCTACCTGCAATATTTTGGTTTTTTACAATTTTCTCAATCTCATCGATATATACAGCCTTAAGCATCACCAATGCTAATAGTGTTGACATCAATGACAACCACAACATCCAACAATACTTACTCTAGGGTAGT
This sequence comes from Sequoiadendron giganteum, assembly GCA_007115665.2. Classification (NCBI taxonomy): domain Eukaryota; kingdom Viridiplantae; phylum Streptophyta; class Pinopsida; order Cupressales; family Cupressaceae; genus Sequoiadendron; species Sequoiadendron giganteum. Next base: position 276,449,155 of record CM021104.1, on the reverse strand, counting down.
GAAACCTTATCCTATCCACTAGGTGAGTTGTCACAATCATTTATGCTCACTCTGGGGTAGTGGAACCTTAGTCTATTTACTAGGTGAGTTGTCCCAATTAGGTGGTTTAGTGAGAAAGGCATGCTAGTGTGTTGACTTCTCATCATACTGACCATACCAAAGCTATCCTCTTGATAAACTCAACAAGGCACCACAATGCTATGCTTTTGTATGCTTTTGAATGTCATGTCTATAAGTTTTTGTTAAAGGGGATTTTTCTTTGTTTGTGTAAGGTCTTCTTCTTAGGGAACATCATTCCTAATGTCTCCAAGAGAGGAAAATTCAACAATAGCATATCGCCATTTATGAGATGCCTCTCATCTCGCATCATGCCACGAAGGGAGATCATATCCTTAGAAATATTACACTCTTGGAGGACATCAAACCCATTGACACCACAAAGAAAAGAACACATCACAAGGAAAAATAAAATCACGCCATGAAATATGCCAAAATATTTCATCGATGCATTCCCCTATTTTAAAGTGGTTGCTAACACCATTACTATGAGAAATTTATTTAAAGTAGTGTAGTGTAGGAAAATGCATACCCTTGAATTTTCACACTTCTTTGGGCCCGCTTTTCTTTAATTATCTTTATTTATTTCTTAATTGGTCTTATTTTGCATCTACAAGCCTAATAAACTACATATTTTTATGGCTAATCCCGACAAACATCAAAGGATAAATGATAATTTAATTATTATGGATGTGTCCCTAATTTTTGGGTCAAGACTAAGATGTCACCTAGGGCATCTTTATTCCGTAGAGGTCTTGGGACCCTGATTTCAATGTGCCTTAAATGGGTCCCTTTTTGGAGTCTCTGCCCCAAGTTTGAAGCCTTGGGACTAAGATGTCACCTAGGGAATCTTCGAACCCCTTAAGTTATTTTTTAGAATTAATTTCAAATCTTGGCAGGATTTAGCCTCCTTTAATTAATGATTTCATATGTTGGCTTTTTGTGGTGTAATTTAAAGATATTAAACATGGATAAGTATAAATACAAGGTTCATTCATTCATAATAGAAAATTGGATTCCACAAGAGCATTCAAGAGAAATTCTTCTAGCATTTGGAGCCATCATCAAGATTCAAGCATCATATAAAGGATATTCGTGCATCATGTGTATTTTGAGCTAACATTTGTGATGTAGGGTTTTGATTCAAGCAAGCAATTCAAGTCAAGATCTATCAAGTATTCCTTTGATTCAAGATCTACATTCAAGCTAGCCACATCACACAAGTTCTTATATTTAATAACAAGGATTTGGAGAGTTGCAACATAGCAATTTATTCATTCAACATTTCCCTCCTTTATTTCATTTCATTTCAAGGTTTAATTACCAAAAAGGGGTTTAACCAAGGTAAACCCCCATTTACTCACTATAGTCAACAAGTTTTTCCTCTCTTGTGAATTTGTGTTTGCAGATTTAGGTTGAAGACTTCAAGATCATTTGAAGTGAAAAGTTATAAATTTGCATAGAAAATTCGTCATATTCACGGAAACTCGCCTATAGGCCATATCTAGAAGTTTTGGGACTTAAGATCTAAGAAGAAGGAAGTGCATGCATTGAGCCTTAGGATCACATTCAAAGATTTTAGAAATTCAGATCAGGACTAAGAAAATAGTAAGGGCATATTAGTCCTCCCAAAGGTATTTTGTAGAGATTCTTTCAGATTATATTCAGCCATTCAAATATTTTACATTTCCCCTAAAAAATAGCAGTGGGACTAAGACAATAGTAAGGGCGTCTTAGTCCTCCCTAGCATATTTTGATAGCATTTTTGCATTTCCAGAATCCTCATCAAATTTCTAGACTTCCTAGGTACACATACCGTAACTTGTTGCTTAATTTCATCATTTGCATTCATGATTTGACTCGCATTACTAGGTTTTGGGTGTTGAATGTTAAGTTGTCTTTTTCAAGCTTTTTCTTGGTGGTGAACCCCTGAAAGCTTAAAAGAAACCCTCTTAGGTCTTTCTTGTTGAGAATTGACTCACCTCTAGGTTAATAGTCAATCAAATTTGGACTCCTAGGACATTCTTGAATGAAAAATTGTTTGGGAGAAGACTAGTGTTATATGACCTAGGCCATAGAACATTACCACACCACCTTTCCCCTATTCTTCATTTTGATGAACCTGGCATTTTAGAACATTCCTTTCTCTAATTTGGAGTTCATTAAAGTCCTAGATCTAGGTTTCCTTCATTCTTGCATTGCATCTTGTATTAGTGAAAGTGTCTCTAGGGTTTCCCATAATTGCATTAGTGAAAGTGTATATAGGTTGTATTTTTTCTTTCTTGCATCATTTTATATCATTGAAAAACTAAAAAGTGCATTGTAAATCATCCTAATTGCATTTAAAAACATTGATTATTGCATTCAAAATTGAAAAAAATTACATTCAACTTTGCATTCAATTTCTTGTCATTAGTTACTTTTTCTTTTATTCATTTGCACACTTTTTTGTTTCTAAACATCAGGACCCTAGCTAGGCAACCTGGGTACACTGTAAATAATCTAGACTTTGTTGCTTTTCTACAAAAAGCCTCTACTCGGACTAAAACACTCTTCCTAGCATCTCAGTCCCTCTTTGGGTTTCTGGCTCAGAACCCTCTTTGTGTTGTTTTTCGTTTGTTCTAGTTTCTAGAGCCTCATATTTTCACCAGTAGGACCAAGACACCCTTACTAGTGTCTTAGTCCCTATTGAATTTGACTTTGCATTTTTCAGGGTTTGAAATTTCTTTTATGTGCTTTTGTTTGCTGCTATTAGGTTTCTTTTATAGTTTGCAGAGTTATTGCTATTTCAATTTATTTAATTTCAAGTGTAATTGTAAGCATAGGATATTGTGATCATTTCACTTTCTTTGGTTTATCCCTTGCATGAGCTATACTACTTGGTTTCCTACTACTAATATTGTGGTTAGCCAAAGTGTGAGACTCATGGAATTCACAATAAAAAAATCACCGTGGATCTTGGGGTTTCTAAATCTCTTCCTAATAGTGTTGCTAATCAACCCTCCATTGACCATGATTTATACACTACGCTTCAAATCCCACAAGATTTCCTACAAAGATTAGATGAAACATTTGAAAAATTACAAGCCTCTATCCTTAGTGAATACATAGACATTACTTGGTTCCCATTATACAAAATCTAAGGACAATGCTTAAAAATGGAAATAGAAATAAAATTATCTATGGTCTTAGTCACTTCATTCAAAACTATTAAAATAAGGAAATCAATAATAATACACTTGCCACAGCCAATATGAATGATAATGATAAAAATTATTCTATTCAATATGAACCTATCAATAATAATCCTATGGATGAAATGATAGGAGTGATTGACATTGAGCCTCATAAACAAAAAACCATAATTCCTATTGACATTACTTTCTCTTCAGAAGAAACAATCAAAATTGTACCTGATGGTCCTCTTTACATAGTCAGCAAAATCAATGACAAGCCCACTCCTAGGATTTTAATTGATCCCATCCGTGGAGAGAATGTGAGCATAGTGGAACTCTTATATTTCAATGAATTCACTCAAGATAGATATGATAAACCAAAATCATGGATTAAAATGCATGATGGTTTTTCTCATGCTACGATGGGCTCGATCACACTCCCTTTACAAGTAGGACCAAAGAAATCAAATGTACCATTCTTTATCATCTCTAATTTAGATCGATTTTGTGTCAAGTTAGGTAAAAATGGCTTCACTCCATGAATGCGGTCCTATCCATTATCCATAAGTGCATAAAGTTTCCAGTTGGTAATGAAATATTCACCATGAAACATAGTGGCTTTAGACCTCCATCTTCCCATGGAATTTTTTCCTTAGATTATTTTTGGCCTGAGCCCATGGAACCTATAAGACCTCATGAAGAATTCCTTTCCTATCCCACCAAAAGTTCAAAGAAAAATGCATAGCCAATTTATCCCTTGAAATTTTTCCTTTGCCCATGATTGAGCCTTTGCTCCTTGCAAAAAATAATATTGAGTTTAAAGCCCTTCCGATTAACCAATACCCATCCATCAAAAATCCCTTGCCTATTTCCTACAAAAGACCAAGAGAAAACCAAACAAGTACTAATCTACTTGCTAAGAAAATTTATAAAGCCAAAGAGAAAGTGGTTGAACAACCTTCCATGGTTCCTTCCGTTCTTCCCTCACAAGAAGAAAAGGGACCTATGGTTGAAAAACTCAATCCTACATAAAAGCAACTTGAAAACCATAATAAAAGGAACTAAAATTCTTGAGAACATAGGCATAAACATCATTCTATTTCTTGAAAGATGAATGAAGAGAACAACATAGAAAATCAAAATCCCAACTTAATAGAAGCAATAAATGATGAGCCCCCTTCATTACTAGAACCAACAAATCCTATGTCTCCAACACAACAAGGACCAACACCTTCTATGGATATTATCATTTGTCCTCCTGTTGTGGTTAACTTGGATGACGATGAAGAAAAAGCTAAAATTGATGAACAAGTGCATAATAAGTTGAATTTTCTATTTTCCTCAATTAGAATTATGAAACAAGTACAAAACCACCAGCCACATGATCAAACAAAAAACAAAGACACCTTTCACCCAAGAGATATGCAAATAATATGTGCAATATTCATCAATAGGGAAAAGCTACAGAAAGAGACTTTCAAGAATATATGAAAGCTCGAGATAATATCTAAGAGATTATTAAGAAGAGGGTTGGATTCTTATAAGAGAAAAACCCTAAATAAGAAATGGATCATATCATGACAAGTGCCTACATCACATGCGATGAGACATAATGATCTAATATTAACTCGATTAATAAAGTAATCCTATGTTTAGCTTAAGTGTATGAGAATAAATTAGACTAATAATCAATTAAAGATTAATTAATTATTAGATAATTTATGATAACTCTAACACCCCCTCTTAACATGAAGTTAGGGAGTAGCTAAAAACCCTAAAAATAATTCATGATGGGTCCCGATAAACAAGGCCAAAAAAGGTACCCATGTATAAATAGAAGATCTTTGTAATGTGGAGAAATAGAGAAAAACTCATAGGAAAAACTTCACTCCGAAAAGAGATGAAATCCAAGTGAAGGATTGAAGAATCCTCCAAACAAGACAATATTATCCCAAAAGATAGGAACAAAGGATGAACAAAGAAAACCACTTAAGCATAAAGAAGTTGCAAACACTATCGAAGAATCACTGCCAAAATGTTGAAATAAGAACCTCGACTGAAATAGATGATGATCAGGAACAAGAAGACAAGAATCTACATGAGTGCCCACAATGACACTACTTGAATCGGATGGAAAAAAATGCAAACACGTAGAACTTGAAGATACATATGGAAAAAGTACCAATAGTCTAAAGAACTGCTCAAGTGAAAATGGAAGGTCACCTCCAGAAATAGGAATGCAAGAGTGTCCATATCATAAGTGCTCCATCTCACTAAAATGCATGGGTAACCATCCACTACATCCACCTAGTACATAGGAACAAATATTGTATACATAGCTCACTCCAACGTGAAACCAAGGAAGCATTAGCACCAACAGTAGAAGCTTCTCATAATGTTGACAAGGGAGAGGTATGATAGGTACACTGAAATTGAATGTCGAAATGTACTGCATGATAAAGAACCAAGAACATCTGAATCTGCAGATATGAAAGTACAAGCAAATATAAAGGGTGTGAAAAAAAAAGTCACACACGTGCATGCAAAAGGTATGAAGGAAAAACAAAGGAAAACATCTACCCCCATGGCACTTTATATCATAGTGCGGGTATAATAAGGCACAAAGTGATGTGCAAGAATCCCAATAGTACACCTACTATGGCACCTTATTTTTGTGTGTTTACATAATATAAATACATGCAATGTGAGCGCATAATATGTCCAAAAAATGACTACATTTTGAAAATACAATTCTCTGATATAAAGAGAGGAAACTAATAGCACCATGATGAAGTACACAAAAAAACATGCACTTTCAAAAAAAACAACACCCAAAAATGTGTTTGGATGAAGAAGATATGGTTTGTCAAAGTCTCCAAAACAAGAACTGAACAACTACAACACTGAAAAAATAGAATTCTAGAAAAAAATAGAAGTCAAAACTAGAAAAACCTACACCATTGTGAAGAGTGTAAAATTTCACCACATTTCAAAAAAAATTGCATGCAAAAATACCACTGTATGGCCGAGATATGGCCTTTGGAAGTTGAGGTGCGAAATTGAAAACACCAATAGAGAGGGGTTGAGAAAGGAAAAAGGTGATCTCTGCCAAATTTGTTAAAAAATCTGCCAAATGTAGAGTTCCGCCAAATTTATCAATGCTAGAAAAAACATCTCCAGTTTGGCTGCATGTTTATTATTTTGCAAAAAACATAAATTGCAAAGTAACCGCCTTTTATTTATTTTAAAAAGTAAAAAAGGCATAAAAAACCTTTATATATTTTTTATTAAAAAAACATATAAATAAAAAAAATATTTTTGTAAGAAAAAAACTATTGAGTTGCTTTTTTTTTCGGAAAAACGCAGTAAAAAAACTATTTTTCAGAAAAATATTAAAAATTGAAATGGAGGAGGGGGCAGAGGCCACCCACCTTGTGTGGGGCCCATGGTTGCCGCTACCATGGTAGCAGAGGTACCTCGTACCACACGCAGGGGTAGGTACCCTACGTACCTCCCCAAAGACTTAAAAAAAAGAAGATTTATTGAAACTTTAAAAAAAATCTGCTTTTCACCTTTTTAAAAAGCTTTTAATATTTTTTTTTGATTTGAAATATTTTTTTTAAATGTATTTTTGTAGGTTAAAAAAAATCAAATAATTTTTTTTTTAATTTTACCTTGTTTTTTGTGTTGGGAAGGCCGTATGGGCCGTATGGCCTTCTTGGTAATTTTTTTTTGCCTTAGATGTCAACCCCACCAAATTTGATGATTTGACAGGCATTCTTAAGGTTTTTGGGCCTTCTAAGCATGATGGTGATGTGCGTTTTGCACCAAAATGCTTCAAAACTATAGCTACCCTCCGGATCTAGATAAAGAGTAACTGCTTCAAAACCTTGTAGATCTGGTGTCAGGAATCGAAATTAGGTGAAATAAAAGCCAATTTTGACTTTCTCGATAGCTCTGGATCCAACGGTGAGGTCCTTTTCATGCCAAAATGCACCAAAAAATTTCCCACCTCCAAAATTTGTAGAGAGAGAAAAGATGATTCATATATGAAGCATGTAACCCTCGTTGAAGAAAGAAAATCACATAAATCAAGAAGGGGTTTGTTGAATCTACGCTCTAATACCATGTTAGAATTGTGAAACAAGCACAAAACCATGAGCCACATGATCAAACAACAAACAAAGACACTTTCCACATAAGAGATCTACAAATAATATGTGCAATCAAAAAGGAAAAGCTATAGAAAGAGAATTTCAAGAATATATGAAAGCTCCAAATAATATCTGAGAGATTATTACAAAGAAGGTTGAATGCTTATAAGAGAAAAGCCCTAAATGAGAAAGGGATTAGATCATGACAAGTGTCTACATCACATGAGATGATACATAATGATCTAATATTAACTCAATTAATAAAGCAATCCTAAGTTGAGCTTAAGTGTACGAGAATAAATTAGACTAATAATCAATTAAAGATTAATTAATTATTAGCTAATTTATGATAACTCTAACATCCTCTTCTATGAGCTTAGACGATAATGACTATGATGATCCTCCTAAATCAAGTGATGCACCACATGTTGAACCGAGTGGTTCTCCTAGTACAACACTTGATGTTTTTCCTCTCGCTAGTGATATGCATTCAACATATACTAAACAAGATTGGGATGTGGATGACCTGCTAGATGGTTGACTCACATGTTCTTTACTAGTCTTTTTGCTTTTATATTTTTGTTTCATTTTCTTCCCTTTTAAATTATTGCATGTGTAATGTGATCCCCTATGATATTTTGTTTGATTTTTTCTCTCTCTCTCTGTATGCATTTCTCTATTTTTACCTGCATTATTCTATATGTCGTAAGCCTTTGATTTTCATTTTGTATCTTTTGTTTTCCTTTTGGGGATGATGCAAGGCATCGAGACACCCTATGTCTCTTCCATGTTGACCCAAAATATTTTTCATTTGCATTTTTTTTCATGTGTTTTCCTTTTGGGGATGACACAAGGCATCGAGACACCCTATGTCTCTTCCATGTTGACCCAAAAGGTTTTTCATTTTTTTTTCGCTCGCTTTGTGTGATTCTTCCAATTCTATGTGTATTTTTGGAATGATGACAATTTTGAGCTCTCTAAGATCATCGTAGCAAAGACAGATACTAACCTCAAATCTATAGATCCCTTATGTGTTTTTGGGGGGCAACCCTCTTTTCCTTTTTATTTTCCATGTTTGTCTACTTTAAAGTAATTTCTCACATCATGGTGTTTAGAAATTTCTTTAAAGTGGGGGCATACATTGGCATTATTTTGGCATGATTTTGTTTTCATTTTTATGTTACTTGATGTGATTTTCTTACTTCATGTGATGTGTTTTTCTCTTTGCGATGAAATTTGGAGTAACGTCCTTCAAGAGCTTGATCTATCTCTAGCATATTACATTCCTCTTAGTGGTAATGCAATGCACTGCATTCCCTAGGCTGCAAATCTTTTATCCTTTGATTGGTCCTCTCTTGGAGACATTAGGAACAATGTCCCCTAAGATTAAGACCTTGCATGAACTAAGAAAAATCCCTTTGAACATATCTTTCTCTTATTGTGTTGCATCTTTGTACCTTATTACAAGTCATGGAGGTGTGACTTTGATATAGACCTCTTGGGGCTCACCTAGTGGACAACTAGCTTCACTAGCCCTTGTGAGCGTGCATAATTATTTGTCTTTATCATATTCATGGAGGTATGACTTTGATATAGACCTCTACCTATTGGACAACTAGCTTTGCTAGCCCTTGTGAGCGTGCATTTTTCTTTGTCCTTATCATAGTCATGGGGGTATGACTCTAGTATGGATTTCCTAGGGCTCACCTACTGAACAACTAGCTTCACTAGCCCTCGTGAGCATGCATTTTTTTTTGCATAGTGGATAGCATGTTCAACTTGTAAACCCTTTTTGGATAAACAACCTAGACCCGATCCATAATGCGTTGGATAGATAGTCGAAGCTTGATCTATTGCATTTTTATTTTTCCTTTCTCCTTTTTCTATCTTTGATGGTGTATGTTGACGATCTATTTATGGCTTCATATATCATTCACAAGCATGTTCCTTTGTGCGTATGTTGGTCTTTCATAAGATCTTGATCTTGGGAGCTTTTCCACCCTCTTGGTTATTATTTTGCTATCTTACTAGCATTTGTACATTTGAACCCCTCTTGATTGCATGGTTAGCTACTTTGGTGTGAGTTTGAAGCAAGTTCATCCTCTCACTAAAGTGGGGGCCAAATGTAGTGTAGGAAAAAGCATACCCTTACATTTTCACACTTCTTTGGACCCACCTTACTTTATTTATCTTAAATATTTGTCTTAATTGGTCCTATTTTGCATGGTCCACAAGTCTAATAAACTACATCTTTTAATGGCTAATCCCGACAAAAATGAAAGGATAAATGATAATATAATGATTATAGCTATGTGTCCCATATTTTTGGGTTGGGACTAAGATGCCACCTAGGTTGTCTTTGTCCCCTAGAATTTTTCAGACCCTGATTTCAAATGTGCCTTAAATGGGCCCCTTTTTTGAGTTTGCGACCCATGTTTCAGGCCTTGAGACTAAGACAACACCTAGGGCATCTTAGTCCCCCTTAAGTTATTTTCAAGATTGAATTTCAAATCTTGGTGGGATTTAGCCTCCTTTAATTAATGATTTCATATGCCAGCTTATTATGGTGTAATTTCAGGATATCAAGCATGGATAAGTATAAATACAAGGTTCATTCATTAATTTTCATTCTAACAACTCGATTATTCATTCATAATAGACAATTGAAGTCCATAAGAGAATTCAAGAGAAATTCTTCAAGAATTTGGAGACATCATCAAGATTCAAGAATCATATCAAGGATATTCTTGCATCATGTGTGTTTTTGAGATAACATTTGTGATGTGGGGTTTTGATTCAAGCAAGCAATTCAAGTCAAGATCTATCAAGTACTCGTTTGATTCAACATCTACATTCAAGCTATCCACTTCACACAAGTTTGCAGATTTCATAACAAGGATTTGGTGAGTTGCAACATAACACTTTTTTCATTCAACATTTCCCTCCTTTATTTCATTTCATTTCAAGGTTTAATTACCAACAAGGGGTTTGACTAAGGAAAACCCCCATTTACTAACAATCAACAAGTTTTTCCTCTCTTGTGTGTTTTTGTTTGTAGATTTAGGTTGAAGACTTGAAGATCATTTGAAGTTCAAACTTGTAAAGTTGTAAAGTTGCAAAGAAAATTTTTCATCTTCACGGAAAATCACATACAAGACAGATCTAGAATTTTCAGGACTTAAGATCCGAGAAGAAAGAATTGTAGACAATGAGCCTTAGGATTACATTTAGAGATTTCAAAAATTCAGATTGAGACTAAGGACGCCTCAATCCTCCCAAGGGTATTTTGTAGAGATTCTTTTAGATTTTGTTCCAATGTCCAAAGATTCCACATTTCCCTTAAAAAATAACAACAGGACTAAGACAACGGTAAGGGTGTCTTAGTCCTCCCTAGCATATTTTGATAGCATTTTTTCATTTCTAGAATCCTCATCACATTTCTAGACTTCCAAAGTACACATACCCTAAGTTGCTGCTTAATTTCATCATTTGCATTCATGATTTAACTTGCATTACTAGGTTTTATGAGTTGAATGTTAAGTTGTCTTTTCCAAGCTTTTTCTTGGTGTTGAACCCCTCAAAGATTAAAAGAACCCCTTCTAGGTCCTCCTTGTTGAGAATTGAATCACCTTTGGGTTAATAGTCAATCCAATTTGGGCTCCTAGGAAATTCTTGAATGAATTTTTTTTGGGGAGAATAGTGGTGTTATATGACCTAGACCATAGAATATTCTTGCAAAAAATTTCACCTATCATTCAAGTAGCCTATGTTTAATCCTAAGACATGAGATATTTCCTCAAAAAACCCTATGCAAAGTCATATGTTTCTAAAATAAAAGTACACCATGAAATAGGAAGGGGTTGCCCCTAAAAATACAACTAAAGATAGCTCAGTACGTCACATGTGAACCAAGTTAAGGCATGTTGTCCACATCCCAAGCTTTCTCTTGCATACAAATGGAAGGTGGTCAACTAGCCAAAAGAGACAATCAACAAGTGACATATGGGTGATCCCAAAATACTAGTTTATAATTTTTGGCCAAACTGGACACTAAACTGATTTTTTCTAACTAAATCTTCACTTTTAGGCACCTATAGCAGCTAAACCTTGAGGAATTTGAATATGATGCAAACTAGTGATTTGTGAAATTTTGTCTATATATTCTAAATATATATTTTTCAAAAAATTTGGAATCATATTGCACTTATTTTTCCATCTCCTTTGAAAACTAGTTTTTCTTAATAAACACCATTTTTAAGGAGTGACGCTCACTGTATACAACATAACTTTTTTTCCACGAAGGATAAGGGTATGTGTAGGATCATGATGGGCCAAAAAGTGGCAATATGTAAGTGATATGATGGCCCATGATGACTTTTTTTTTACCCAAAATTGATGAAACAAAAAGGGTTTTTAAAGGAGGTTCTTAGCTTTCCACCAATATAAATTATGCTTTTCTTTGAATTTAATAAATAATTATTGTTCATTTTCTATTTGAATTGTGACTAAAGTCTTGATTGATAGGTCAATTGAAAAACATCTATAGCTTTCAAACGGTATCACATTTTTTGAATCTGAAACATGTGTCACATTATATGCTTCACATACTATAGGATTAAAAAAAATGAATTTCATGAAGTTTTGACCAAGTTAAGGTGATTAGACATATAAGTTTTTATATTTTTTAAAAGTTGTAATAAAAAATTCATAATTAATTATTTAATTGGAAAAAAATTACAAAAAAATATGCATCACATCAGGACATGAGTTCTCTACTTAAATCTAAAATCTTATAAAAAAAATTATCATTTTACTGTGGTTAGGGTGGTTAGACAAACATCTACTTCTTTTTTTTTTCCCTAAAATTTAATTACTACTGCATTCAAATTTCAAATTTTTAACAAGTAGATTTTTTTTTAAAATAAACCTAGTAGTTTAGAAACTACATTCAATTTTCTACAAAATATATTCTTCCATATTTTTGAAATAATATAGATAACTTATTCAAATTTTTACATCAATTTGCCTAACTCTGATTTTTTGAATTTTCATCGCCACTTAAGGGCCTATTTTTTCCATGATGATCCTGCACATACCCATAAAATTCTATTTTTTTCAAATTTATATTTATAACTATGATATCTAGTGCTTCCAATTGGTTTCATAGTGTTTTATTGAACATTTTTTCCTTAATCAAGTTTTGAAGTCAAACCAATTGTAATTCAGACATAGGCAGATCGTATACAACATAATTTTTTTTATATGTATCAAAATTCAAAATAAAATTCATTTGATCAAGGACTTCAATATCTAGTGAACTGATATTTTTCAAAAAAAAAATGATAATCTGCTATTTTTCTATATGTGCAAAACAAAGAGCTAGATTTTTGATGAAAAACCTATGTTTAATCAAACCAAAAAAACAAATACATAATAAAACCAAAACATATTAAAATTATATTCATTGGATAGATCATTCTAAGGAATACCATCATCTAGTTGGGTCTATGAAGTCTCCTCCATTTTCATCCTCAACTTGAGCTTCAAAGGGAAAAAATTTGGATGTTTTTTTGCTAGAGGGGGAGAAGGGGGGAAAAGGGGGCTTCGAGCGAACCCCCTTTCCACAACCCTTTCCTTTACTTTTTTTCTCAGGAAATGTAGGACCCAAAATTTAATGGTTTTGCTCAAAGATGGATTCTAGCAAACCCCCTTTGGGTTTGCTCAAACTAGATGTTTGTGCAAACCCCAAAAACCATTTTTTTTTTTGCATAGGGGTGTTTTTTGCAACTTTTCCTTCCTCACTGGAATTGTAAACTAGTTTTGTGAGTTTTCCCATACAAGGACAAGGTTAACTTGACCCCTTTCCCCCACTTAGTGCAAGATAAGGATGAGCTAGATTATTGGTGAGAAACATGAAAATTAGTATCAATTAAAGGAACTAGGTGCTGCAACACAAGGAAGAGAACCACAATCCTTAAGATGTTGAATTTTATTACCTAAAGTGTTACATTCATTCGTAGAATGACCATAAGCTATATGATATGCATTGAATGAACTCTTGTAGTAGAATTTATTTCATGTTCTTGGAGGGAGAAATATCAAATTATCTTGGAGGAGTCTCAACAAGATACCCTCTTGATCAATATATAGTAGAGAGTGCTCCTTTATTTTGTGACAAAGATATCTCTTGCTTAGAACAAGGTTTCATACTTACACAAGACTCTTTGGATTGTGATATTTTTTCTCTCCTTGAAAGGAAGGTGTGAAATCTAACAAATTCTTTAATCATTATTGTTTTTTGAGATGCAATTGATATTAAGCAAGGATTTATCTATTTCTTTCATTTCTTTCAAAGGATAGTAATCAAGACCACTAGTGTTTATCAATTCAGGATGCACTAATGTTAAATTTGTATTAGGAGGATCTTTCGTAAGAGTGTTGATATTAAGTGAAGTATTTTTTGATGCTTTTGTTTCTATCAAAGGACAATAACCAAGACAACAATTTTCTTCTTGCATTTTAGGCTCTATAGGGACATGGATACCTTTTTCTCTAGCACCACATCCTTTTCCACTATTAGCAAGTTGTTTCATAAGTTCATAACCTCTTCAATAAAGATTTTTCATTTCATTTAGATTTAGTGGTTGTTCATAATCAGCTTCATCAAATTTTTTTGTGTAATTTTCTTCTTCTTCTAAAGTGGTTGAGGTGGATTCTTTCAAAAAATTTGTTGACATTACTGCTTTTTCTTTTTCAGACTTTTTTGTGTTGATCTTGTATTAACCCATAAATGGTGTGAAATCTAAGGAACCCCAATCATCTTCTAAAAATTTAGTGACTCCATTAGTGTTCTTCTTATGTTCTTCTTTCTTCGTGACTTCCACTTTTTTAGTTGATTTCAATGCTTCCAAAGGATCTCATCCTTCTCTCTCAGTAATTAGACAACTTTCAAGCTCAGCGTCAACTTCAAGTGTGTACACTTTGTTGTTGTGGATATACTTCATTTTACAATGGAGGGTAGAAGGAACCCCATTCATTGCATGAATCCATGGTCTTCCTAAAAGAAGATTATATGAAAGATCTTGATGCATGAAATGCATTGGAGTTTGCAATGTAACCTTTCCAAATTTAATAGGTAATGTGATGACTCCAAGTGGTTGTTTTCCTATATTATCAAATCCAAAAATAGACAAAGAATCAGGTTGATGTCATTCTTGTCCATACCAATATTTTCCAAAAGGCTCACACTAGACACATTAAGGGACGATCCTTTATCAAAAAGGATTATTTTTATCCCAATTTTATTAACAAGATATTTTATCATGAAAGCTTCATTTTGTTTTTTCTCCCCTAACGAAGGTAACTCATCTTGACGAAAAGTAATGTCAGATTTGTTCAGTGGTATATCTTGAATTTGGGATGCCACATCATTTCTTTGAACATTAGGAATTGTAGGGAGTTTTTATAAATCATTTTGAAGCATGTTATGGTAAATAGGTGAGGCTTGAACAAGATCCCATAAGGATATATTAATAGGAGTATTCTTAAGTTGTTCAATAGGATCATACTCCTTTCCACTATTTAAAGGAAAACAAGGAGGACCGGGTAAGATAGGGTTAGGCAATTGGAGGGATGTTTGAGTTGTTTTTTTTTGTTGTGAATTGTTCCTTGACACCTTCTATTATATGTATGAGAAACTGTATTGAAACTTGGTTGCTGCAAAACATTATCATTATTAAGTTTTCTTTTAGGAGGTTCTAAATAAGCATGGGTTTGTTTTGAACTTTTGGTTTTTGTGAGGGTGGATAAATGATAAGTTTAGGCTTAGGAGAGTATTTCAAGGGATATCTAATGTGCATAACCTCATAAGACTTATCCTTATTTTCATGATCTCTTAGTGAAGGTGAGGCTAATGTCACTTCATCATCTTCATCTAAGGAAGTCTAGTCACTATTATTTGCAAGACATGTGTCAACGTTCTCATTTTCTTCCACCATTATATATGTAGTGTAGGAAAATACATACCCGAGCTCATTTTAACACTTGTTTGGGCCCGCCTTTCTTTATTCATCCTTCTTTATGTCTTAATTGGCCCTATTTTGAATACACAAGCCTAATAAAATACATATTTTTTTGGTTAATCCCCACAATCATCAAAGGGAAAATGATCATTTAATTTTTTTGTCTTTGTGTCCCTTATTTTTGGGTTGGGACTAAAACACCACCTAGGGAATCTTAGTCCCTCAAGGGTCTTGGGACCTTGATTTTGAACACACCTGAAAATATCCCTTTTTGGAGTCTATTCCCCAAGAATTGAGCCTCGAGACTAAGATGCTACCTAGGGAATCTTAGTCCTCCTTGTCTTATTTTTGGGATTCAATTTCAAATTCTAATAGGATTTAGCCTTCTTTAATTAATTTTTTCCTATGTCAGCTTGGTGTGATGTAATTTCGGGATATTAAGGATAGAAAAGTATAAATATAACATTCCTTCTCTCATTTTGATAGTAACAAGATATCTAAGAATCCAAGCATCTGAGTATTCACTCAAGAGCATTCAAGAGCAGCTCTTCAAGAATTTTAGAGCCATCATCAAGATTCAAGCATCATATCAAAGGAGATTATTACATCATATGTGTTTTTATGCTAACATGTGTGATGTAGGGTTTTCATTCAAGCAATTAATTCAAGCAAGATCCATCAAATCATTCCATTGTTTCAAGATCTACATTCCAATTAGCCATTTCACACAAGGTTGCAAACTTTACAACAAGAGTTTGGTGATTTTTAACATTGCATGTTGTCCATTCATCATTTCCCTCCTTTATTCTATTTCATTTCAAGGTTTAATTACCAACACGAGGTTTGACCAAGGAAAACCCCCATTCAATAACATTCAATAATTTTTCCCTCTCTTGTATGCTTGTGATTGTAGATTTAAGTTGAAGACTTGAGAATCATTTGGAGTGCAATATTGCAAAGTTGCAAAGTTGCATCACAATGTTGTCATCTTCATGGAAACTCACCTACAAGTCAAATCCGGAAGTTTCAAAACCTGAGATTTGAGAGGAAGAAATTGTAGACCTTGGAGCTTGGGATCACATTCAGAGTTTTTAGAAATCCAGAATGAGACTAATACGCCACCTAGGGTGTCTTAGTTCTCCTAAGGGTATTTTTTAGAGATTATTTGAGATTTTGTTCTGAGAAACAAAGATTTTGCATCTGCCCCAAAAAATAGCAGTGAGACTAAGACAACAATAAGGGAGTCTTAGTCCTCCCATGCATATTTTGAGAACATTTTTTATATTTCCAGAATCCTCACAACATCTCCAGAATTCCTAGGTACACACATCTTATCTTTTTGTTGCATAATTTCATCATTTATATCTTTCATTTAGCTTACATAGCTAGGTTTTTTAGGTTGAATTCTTATTTTTCTTTCAAAGCATTTTCTTGGTGGTGAACCCCTTAAAAGCCTAAAAAGAATACCCCCCATTTCCTAAGTCCTCCTAATTAAGAATTGACTCACCTTGTGAGATTGATGGTCAATCCAACTAGGGTTCTTAGGACATTGTTGAATGATTAGTGGGAATGTGGAGTGACATTTCATCACCCCATATTTCACCTTAATCATTATGCTGCTTGAGACATATTTGAACATTATTTTTCTAATTTAGAGTCCATAAAATTCCTAGATCTAGATTGCATTTATTGCATCTTGCATTAGTGAAAGTGCATCTAAGGTTTCTTGCATGTTGCATTAGTGAAATTACATCTAGGGATTCTCATATTTGAATTAGTGAAAGTGCATATAGGTTTCATTTTTACTTTCTTGTATCATTTCATTGAAAAACTAAAAAGTGCATTGTTAATCATTCCAATTACATTTACAAACATCGTTATTGTATTGAAAATTGAAAAAAATGCATTCAACTTTGCATGCAATTTCCTATTACAAGTTACTTTTTCTTGCATCCCTTTGCATATATTTATGTTTCCAAACATCATATTTCTGAATAGGAAACTTGTAAACATTTTAGACAACCCAAAATTTTCTATTTTTTTGAAAAAACCCTCTACTAGGACTAAAACACCCTTCCTGGCATCTTAGTCCATCTTAGGTTTGTTTGTTGTATGTTTCAGTCCCTAGAACTTTAGAATATCATCAAGAGGACCAAAACACCCTTCCTTATGTCTTAGTCCTTGTTGACTTTGACTTTCTAGTTTTCAGGTTTCCAAATTGCTTTTATGTGATTTTGTTGGTTGCTTTCAGTTTTATGTTACAATTTTCAGAATTGTTATTCTAATTTATTTCATTTCAAGTGTAATTGCAAGCATAGGATATTGTGTTCATTGCACTTTCCTTGGTTTATCCCTTGTATGAGTTGTACTACTTGGTGTTCTACTACTAATATTGTGGTTAGATGAAGTGCGAGACTCATGGCATCCCATGATAAAACACTCGCTGTGGATCTTGGGCTATCAAGATCTCTTAATCGTAGTGTTGGTATTAGTTCACTAAGTATACACCATACCTTCGATACCTCTTTTTTCATGCCTACCTTACCCACATGTGTTGTTGCAAGTGTTCAAAAAATGATTGACCATATTCCTCAAGAAAAAATAATGAAAATGCATGAAGACCTATCCCACTTACAAGATAGTATGAGTACTAAAAATATTTCCAACACTATTATACCTACTATAGATAGTATTCACTGCATGATAAAAAATGATGAAGGACTGGACACTATGTGTAACATAGCTCACATCTTTGGAAAACATCTTCCTTCCACCACTAATGGTGCTCAAACTTCAAACAATGTACAAAGCCAAGGAGGAAATAAAACTCCTCCCAACCATAACATCAATTCATGCCTATAAAAATCCTCAAGTAACCACAATGATGCAACCTACTAGAAATATCCTTCCTACCTCACAAATTTCCACTAGTGCTCCTTATACCTATGTGGCATCTAATCTCATACCTCCTCCCATGATAAATCTATTCATTCGCCCTTCCAACACATAAATATTACCACCATATTCACCTCCATCTCAAACCACAAGAAATGATCCTATCATTAGCCACCTTTTACAAAGCTTTTCATCCCTTCAATGTCAAGTCTCTACCATAAATCAAAATCAAAATGGTCCACCTTTATACTATGTAAAAAGAAACCCATTCTCCTTGGAGATATTGGGAACTTTGATGCCACAAGGTATAAAGATCCCTAGATTTGAGAAATATGGAGGAAAGGGGGATCCTACTAACCATGTAAATAAATTTACTACTTTATGTAGTGAATTTATCCTTGAGGACAAACTTTTGGCTAATCTCTTTCCCCGATCCTTGAAAGAAATTGCCTTGGATTGGTTTTCCACAATACTAAATAACTCAATTCATTCATTCAATGAACTTGTTGAATCCTTTATTAACCACTTCCAAGTCCACATGGTTCCTAAAATGATATTAGTTGATTTGATGAGATGTGCAAGCAAAATGAGGGCGAAAAGGTCACTGGCTTTATTTCACATTACCAATCTCTTTATTCCCAAATCAATGTGAAGGTTCCTGATTCTCACCTCCAAAAAGATGTTCATAGAAAATTTACAAAGAAAAAAATGAGATAAGCTGACAATGATGAAATTCCCTTCCTTCATGCACCTATGCACCACCCTTCATTATTATTAGAATTATGTAGGTATTAGTGAATCAAAACCCACCTCTACCCATCCTGAAAAGTCTGAATCCTCAAACCAAAACACCTACCAACCTTTTTGAAGATATAACAAAATATTCCTTCAACTAAACCCTATGTCCCAGCCCACCCAACAAGTTGATACCCAAGTAGCTACTATCAAAAAGAGTAATCCTTGTAACATATTTGGGGATTGAGAAAGACAATTCACACCTTTACCCGACACAATTCAGAATATCATAACTCGACTATTAAATAAGAACATGCTTACCTTACCTCCTATTTGACCTCTTTACCCTAGCAAGATATTACCTCTAAGCATTAGACACAATGCCTATTGTGCTTGTCATCAACAAAAAGGAAATGATACAGAACAATGCAAGCATCTTAAACGTATTGTGTAAGACCTCGTTGATTCCAATCATATTCAAATTGGAGGTGTAAATGAGAAAGGTAATAAGTCTATAGCTCCTCCTAATCAAAAATTTCAAATCTTTACCAATCCCATTCCTAACCACAATATTTCATTTGTTAAGGCTAGTGAAACTAAGCCCGATGTGATGAATGTCGACATGGATGATGATAATATGAGCAATAATGAACAAAATCATATGGATAATAATGAAAAAAATCCTATGGCTACTGATGACCAGATCCCTATTAGTATTGTAGGTTATTTATTTAGAACCAAACTTAATCTCACTCCTTACCTATGAATTTTCTAGAGATCAGTTATTAGCAAGGTTGAGGATTGGCCAACGAATGAGTAAAAATCTGTGAGACTCTTACTCCTACACTTTGGGCTTTGTTAGACCTAACAGGGTAATCCCACAATACAAACTTAGGAATTCACATGACTACACTTGAACACATTTCCGATAACAAATGCTTCTCATAAAATCGCTCAATAATACAATACATCAAATAAGTTGTCAACTCATTTATGAATATCTTATATTAGGAGCATGAGAATATAGAACTCAATATAAAATAACTACAATGGTATCCATTTCAGAATATATAAAATTAGAGTGATTAATTGTTGAATCAACAAGCAAACTGAACCATGAACACTTTGCATGGACCAGTGCTCTTATCCAAATACGGAGTCAGTATCAACTTATATAACCTGATAGCATTTAAAGAATGACACATACAATTCTAAGAAACTTTGCATTACAATAATCCTTTATGAAATTCATGATTATTACTTCTTAAAACTATCCAAGCACCCAATTTCTTACAAGTTATTAATCTCACTCGAGCACTTGCATTAATTCATTGAACTAATAAGCAAGATCAAAATTAAAAATCCATTCAGAAATAATAGAGACAAACAAAAGAGCCCTTGATTTCTTTCATTCATACCTTGTAAAATGAGCACAAGGAGAGACAATAGCCATGAAATTGATATTAGTTTGTATTGCATTTGTTATATTGTTATCAAAATCACATACATGACACCAAACTATGAACTTAAGACAAAAACACAAAAACATGTAATGTATTGCTATTTTAGTTTTCTGCATAACTCAAATTTCAACCAACCTTCTTGCTTCTAGCCCAAAATTATTTCTTATAGAGATGAAAGAGAAAACAAGCCTCGAGCCAGGAAGCACACCTATCAAAACCTTATTGGACCGCTATAAAAAATATTCCTTTTTCAGTTACACTCAAGCCTTCAATTGGCAAGAACAAACATGAGGCAAAATTAACCATAATCATCATAGAAATTAGGTCCCACCTCAAAAGGCATCATTTTTTATTGTAACAGCTTCAAAATATTCCCCACGTGCTTAAAATGTTTTTCCCAAGGGAAAACCAATCAAGAAAACATACGAAGCAAGGAAAGAAGATAAAGAAACAAAGTTGACTAATCCATATCAACACTTGTATCACCAATCTTCATGTTGAGGGGAAAATATTCTGTTACAATACTTTATCAAAATCCTAATCTGTACTAGTTTCAGGATATGTATTATTTTATTCCCCTTATCTATTATTCATCACATAAAATATCATCCCTCTACAAACATACTCAGTATATTTTTCCAACCAAGTAGTATACTCATCCTCAATGGGCCACTTCACATCCAAAAATCTCTATATCTTATCATTGTGTTGAGTGTACCTAGCATCAATCAATGCTCTGGCCTCTTTAACAAAGATATCCATCCCTATTTCAATATCTATCAACATATTAATATGTGGATTCAACAAAGTATAGTCAACCACAGACAACTTGCATTTTAGTTGATGTGATTAGATCTTCCAATTCCTCTTTCCATTTTTCACACTAATTTAAACTCACCTTTGTGATTAAATATTGTAGGCATACCACACTTCACTAGATCATTAAATATCTTTAGCTTATTTTGGAGCTGCATACCTAAATTCCATGAAAGGTGGTTATTTCATTAATCAAATCAATATTTTGCAAAATCTCATGGATGTTAGTAGGTTCCTCATGATCCTCCTTCATTGTAGGCATAATTTCTCTTAAAGCACCCACCCTAGTACTCTAGTTACTCCATCCATTCTTGAAAGCCTCTTGTATGTTAAGATACCTCGTGTTTGCTTCATGAATCTTCTTATAGGTAGCCCCATAATCATTAGCTTTTTTGACAAACTTTGTTACCCTATGCTTTAATACATCCTCAAAGATCTCACTCACCACCTTGATGGTTTCATACTTAGCCTTCTTCACATTTTCCGTTTCAATATTCAGCTGATCATTTAGATCTTTAATTTTCAAGGCTAAATTTTTCTTATCCTGTGTAGAAAAGTTTGAGGAAGAAGAGGATGGAAAGGATATTGTTTTGACTGACTAAGTAGCTTGAACAATGGCCCTCATCTTATTTATCTCATCCAATTCCTTATTGTATTCCTTAAAACTAAAGAATCATATTTCTTCTTAGAAATTTGTGCAGTGTAGTTAACTTAGCTGCTTGGACAAGAGTTATATTTGTGGCTCTTTTGACAACCAGGGAACCAATAACCTCTTCAATTGGTCTAGAAACCTCATTTTTTTGAGTATTAGGTGTCAAATACAAAATTTCTACAGTATGCAACTTTGGACTATATCCAGATCCAAAGCCATTATCCTCAAACTGTTGTTCAGATATTGAAGCCTGAGGGTCTCTTCTTGCTGCATCATATGCTATAGCAGAGGTGATAGTGCATCCTTTTAACAACATGATTCCACTATATGAGATAATTTTCCTAGCCTCTATGGGAGTAATATTTGTAGTTTGAGCCTTGTTATTTTCTTCCTTTGCTTTCTTAGCTTCTTCCTGATGAGAAGGTTCAACACTAGCCTGAGCTAGTTAAAGTCTTTCCGTTATCTCCTTACTCCAATGTTGAATCATAAATTCCTAAAATTCATTGGATTGCACAAAATAATCATCTATAAGGAATTCATCACATTCCTTAATCCTAGGATCATCATCACTTTCGTTATCATACTGCCATTTGACAATTCTATTAGGGGGAACATTTGAACCATAAAAATCTGAAGCCACACAAACATGCATGTAGCTTGACAAACTGATACCATCTCCTCATTTCCAGGCACATGTTCTACAATTTTTTTGTCCCTAATTTCTTGGACATCTGTAGGCTGCTCTAGGATATCCATAGCCTATGATTGTTTTTCTAGGAGATCTTGTACTCTAAGAATAGCCTCTTGAACCTTCACCCTTAAATTACCACTTTGATAATCACTTAGCTTAGTGAAATCTCTTTCAAAAGGGTCAAAAATTACATCATATGGACTTACATAAAAATAATTCCTCCTTATGATTCTTTCTTCAATGTTCATTATGAATGTTTGATCGCTCTTTCTAGGTATGATAGCCTCATCACTTGTCAAATTGCTTAACAAATCATTTTTATGTAAGAACTTGTGATGTATCACTGATAAGTTTTTATCTCTCCTTCTTCCACCAACAAATCCTTCTGGATAAAAAATCCTAACCTCATTAAAAGGCATTCTGAGGTTATTCACCATGATTTCAAACTTTTCATACCCTTCAAGGGTAGTAACTTTGAAATAATAAAAAGCACATTGGGGAATCAACACAACACTCGTCTTGGGCTTCCTGAACATCTCATAATCTGTATCATCAATTTTCCACATGATCTCCATAAAGGCTAATCTATCAGAGACAAATAGGGATTAAACAATTTGGTGCCACCTTAGCTCCATAGGGTCTAATCAAAGTATATTCTGAACGAAGAAACCAATCTTCCCAATTATATGTTGCTTTAGATCTTGGTACATCTTTTGGGTGCATGATACTTCTAATTTCTAGATAAAACTTGTGAGTAGGTACTACACCCAACACTTCTAGGATACCATACCTTATGATATTAGCAAACATGATATAATTAGAATGGGAACAATCCTGATCCCAAATGTCTGTCCATATTTGTATGGAAAACATTATTTTCATTGTCCCTTAATCTCAATATCAACTTCCTATTCCAACTATAATCACCCTCAAATAAGAGCATATGCATTAGCAGAGAATAGTGAGGGAAATATAAAGGAAGTACCTCCTTCTTTAGATTGAGGAAACGCTCGTGCATTCATTTAGCAACATCACCGGCATAGTCATAAACAGTGTTTTGATTATGACCTTGTATATCCACCACCATTACAAATAAGTCAAAGGCTATCCTTACCTCAAATTTTTAGGCCAACACTTGATTCAGGCAGTAATAAGTGCTCTTGAAATAATCCAAAAACTACTCACTCAAAAGGCTCAACATCCTTAGGGAGAAACTTCTTCCTGCTTTGTCTATGTTGAACAAGCAGTCTATCTTTGTATGCAAATATGTTATGCTCATATTCAACATATATCTCGGCAAGCCCAAATTTCATAGTACAATTGGGGTTTAACCCAAATACCTCCACAATTTTGTCCTTTTCCACTTCTAAGATAACATCACCATTTTTATTCCCAATTTTTCTGTCAATGGGATGATAGTTCCTAGGCAATTCCATCATCAAGTCCACTTCTACATATACATTTGGTACCACCATATTTCCAAGGTTCAACCCATATAAGAAACATGCAGGCTTATTAGAATACTACTTTTTGAAAGCATACAATACTAGTTGCCACCCACTCTGAGGTTGGGGTTTTCACCAATTTTATCAGTATTATCAATCAATCTGGTGGTCACAGAAACTTGACCTGTAGGTCTCTTTCTAGTTCATGACCCTCCTTCTCTTATACCTCCAGAGGCTTCCTACATGAAGCTTTTTCTTTCCTTCTTTTCACTTCTAGTCCTAGTAGATGTTGTAGGAGTACTTAGTGTGGGGTTAGCTATTGCAGATGGTTTTGGATTAACCTCAAATGAAACATCTAAAGTTTTAAGTCGTTTCACCCTTTTTATGTTTTTGTTTCCTCTCTGTTCAAATACTAGACTCATTGGGCTCTAGTTCACTCATGTTTTAAATGGAGGAGGACTAGGGTTTATGATTTCTTTCAATCGAAAAGACCCTCCTAAGAATGAAAGTACACAACACTACTTGCAAAACATGACTATTTTCCCAAATTCTGACCCAACACTTATCACCAAAATGAAACTACCACTAATGCACAAGAAAATAATCCTCCCAATTCCCTATCAACTTCCTATAATATATCACTTCAATATTTTGGCAAGGAAGAGATATATAGTTTGCTTACCTAGGTGAATGATTTATGCACTTGCCATTGTATAAGTTCACTAGAGCTTCCCTCACAACTTCTTCATGGTACTCCTTTTCCGCTCTCGAGCAACTCCAAATGCTCAAGTAACTAGGTATCGACCTTCTTTTATGGCCAAGAGACGGGCATGCTACCATTAATGTATGATAGTAAGTTCAAATGAGTGAACTAAAATCTAGTTGTTTACATTCAAACATTGTCCATTGATCTTGTTTTAAAACCACATCAATGGTCCTCAACTCGCCCTAATAATTTCTTTCTTGCTTTATACGATGTCCTCATGATTCTGCCACATTTCCTTTTCATTCATTGTTCATTTCTTATTATTGACATGTGTCCTCCTTCATTAGCTCCATTAGTGATGCATTCACCCACCCAATAAAAAATTAGCCCTTGGATCAATGGCCTATCCTTGATCACATTCATCTTCCCATCGCACATCGCTAATGTATCTTCACACTTTGGATCCTATTAGTGATGGGAGATACAACAAAGCATCTAGATTAAGACATGTGCACCTACATGAGAAACAATGATACAAAACACATCACATATAAGATATGTTCAAATTAGTGAAAGAAACTTCAACAAAGAATTCCATCACTCATCGCGCCTTTGGAACTTAAGCCTTGGCATGAGTCTGCGATGAGTGATATAGAAGCACCAAGCCATCACTCATCGCTAATCCTCCTCATACATTTTGCAAGCAATTACCAATGAGCGATCTATGTGATGAAATTGAGTATTTGCATCATGTATCGCTAGTGTAAAACTTATCATTTAAAGTCAATCCATGATACGCGAAGCCTAGGAGATCCATCATATCGCTCATCGCTATTTGAAATTTACCTTTTCAAAATGATTCACGATGAGTGACAAAGAGAAGAACATAATATTTGAGGTCATTGCTTATCGCTATTATAAATTTAAAGCTCAAAAACCATTAGCGATAAGTGATAAAAGGATAAACAAAGGAGCATCGCTCATCACTCATTGAGATCAAGGGCTCCAAAAGGTATCCATGCTGGGCAAAAAAAGGAAATACTCCTCATCGCCAATCACTTAAATCAGACCTAGGCATGAGGGACCGGTTGCCCTACAATGGTGAGTGGAATAAGATGCTTTAATGTAACCAAGAATGGGAAACAAGGAATCAACAATGAAATAGAACGCTAGCTTAAAAAAAAAACACTAGAGATATTATAAGGGAAGATATAAAATATTACAGAACCCTACAATAGTTATGACAAGTAGGACTCAGATATCAACCCAATATTTAGAATGTGACAAGACTTGATATGGAACGTAAACAAATTCATTTTCCATCATTGGATCCAATTAGGGACGTCTATTTATCCAAAATAGAGTGAGAATCTAGAATCTTAGGTGAAGCAAACTGGCCAAACATAGCAAATCAAAAATTAGGGGACCACCCAAACAAGGAAACAAGACAAAAATAGACACAACCAGAGAAAACACACCTATATACATAATGTACAAAACCTACATTTACATTGAGATTAACATACTTAAGAAAAGTATGGATTTAAGAACTGTCCATGTACTAGTAGTTTGAAAAGTTCACCTGTTAAACCTTGGAGGAAATAAGAATCCTCCCCATGTGTGTTAGCTATCAAATAATGGCCTACCCATAATGCTTCAAACATTCCATGTTTACCCTTCTCTTGAGCCCTTGCATTCTAGGCTAACACCATACTATCTACCTAAAATTTTCTTGGAGAAGCTCTCTTATAATGTAAATTCTTAACTTGCAACTGCATCTTCATATTCTTAGCATTAGCCTATTTTCTAGTCTCATCCAATTGCACTAGATTATCTAGTTTGTGATGCATATTATCACATATCTCTTCATCATACACCTGTACGAATTTATACATCTTTAGCAGGTTATTCTATGGAAATATAGCTTCTAGACCATATACTAAGCCAAATAGTGAGTAACCAGTAGCCTTTTCACAATCACTTTATCTGCCCTGAGTGCTAATTTTAGCTTTGATTCCCATGTTTTCTTGTTATTTTCCATCACTGTCTTGATGATTTTCATCAAACTCTTATTACTAGACTCAGCCTAACCATTTCCCTGAGGATGGTAAGGTGATGAATAAGAATCCTATATACCATTTTTTTCACAAAAGTCTTTGAATTCCTCAAACCTAAAGCACATATTATTATCTAAAATATTTTTTTCTGAGACTCCAAATTTGATGAGAATATTATTTAAGAGAAAATCCACCACCACCTTCCTTGTTTCTTTCTCAGTGGGTATTGCTTATACCCACTTCATAAAGTAGTCAATGACAATAAGGATCCATGAGTGTCCTCCACTGGACTTTTCTAGTATCTCACCACTGAAATCAATTCCCTATTATTGGAAATGGGATTTAATAGTTATAGGCCTGAGTGGTACACTTCCTGAGAACTTCAACTTTCCTGGAAACCTTTGATAGGCATCACAAGTTTTAACAAACTTGTGAGCATACTTAAACACAATAGGCCACCAGAATCCCGCTCTTAGAATCTTATGTGCAGTAGTCTTTTCCATATAATGATTGTCACACACTCCATTATGCATCTCATTCAAAATTTCTAATGCTTTCTGTCCATCTATGCATTTAATGAATATTCCATCTAGGTTCCTCCACCATAGTTCGTTATCAATAATTACATATTTTATGCCATGCAACTTTAATGTCCTCTTCTCATTGTTAGCCATATCTATAGAACACTACACAGTTTTTAAGTAATTGAAAATTATTCTATACCATCCATGGAAAATTCTTCTATACCATCCACATGTTTGTATATCAAAAATAGGTGCAACATAAAATACTTTTGTTTGATTTATCTGGTTAGCCTCCAAATTATCTTCTACCATTAATTTAGCTAGCCCTTGCCTGCTTACTAATTTTTTGATCTGAACATCAATGTTAGATTCTTGGATCCTATTGATCCATTTGCACCTTCTTCCTATACTCTCCTTCTAAGTGAAAATATCTTTCACAACAACGCTTCATACAAAAGCTATGAAACCTATGATAGTAGCTCCTCGTAAATAAGTCCATAAATTATTTACAGCCTTAACCAGAGCATACACTTACTTCTCAGTTGTGTCATATTTCAGCTCAACAACTTGTAAATACTTGCTAAAAAATGCAATGGGTTTTTCAAAGCCCTCATCATGGTTCTGTAACAGAACCGAAGAAATAGTATGAAAAGAAGCAAACGAGAAAATTTGCATCGACCTAGAGAAGTTAGGAGATTTCTGAACTGGAGCTTCCTAAATAGCTTTTTTAATCTTATTGAATGTTTGACTTGACTCCTCACTCCAACGAACCTTTTCACACTTCTTCAACATCTTAGAAATAGCTCTTGTTATTTCTACAAAGTTAGTCACAAACCTCCTTAAAAAATTTATTTGTCTAAAAAATGACTAAATGCCCTTAACATTTTTTGGCTAAGGGATCTTGTCTATGGCTGCCACTCTTTTAGGGTCTATCCTTACTCCTTCTTTAGACACAATGTTCCCTAGAGATTTTCCCTCAATGACCCCAAAAGAATTTTTTTTTGTATTCAAAGATATCCCATATTCTAAAGCTTTGAAAAAACCCCTTTCTAAGTGCATACAATGGTCTTCCTCCTTTTGGGAATAGGTTGTCAAGTCATCCTTGTATATGGCCATAAATACATCAATAAAATCCAAAAATGCTATATCCACAGCTCTTTGGAAAGTGGCACCTACATTTTTTAAGCCAAATGACATCCTTACATAAACATAGGTTCCCCATGGAGTGGTAAATGTCATCTTATACTGCTCAAAATCCTTTACCTTTACTTAGTTGCAACCTGAGAAATTATCCATCATTGACAAAAACTCATGGCCAGTCACTTTTTGTAACATGGCTTCCATTTTTGGCAATGGGTAAGTATCCTTTAATGAGGATACATTCAGGTTTCTAAAGTCAACACATAATCTTATGTCGTCGTTCTCTTTTCTTATTGGTACTAGATTGGATACCCATAAGGAGTGTCTAATGGGTCTTATAATACTAGCATCTCTTAGCTTTACCAACTCCTCTTGCATCTTGGGATCTAGAATAGCATTAATCGGTCTTTGCTTTTGCCTAAAAGGTTTAGCAATCTCCTTCAGAGGAATCTCATGCTCAAACAATTCCTCTCTCTAAGATTTTAGGTCATCATACAACCAAGGAAAGACATGTCTATATTTTCTAAGTAACGAGATTAACATTGAATTAACCTTTGGCTTCATATTTTTCCCTACCTATACTTTCTTAGGGGCATTTTCAATCCCCAAATTTACTTCCTCTAGGTCCTCTGGATGAGTAGGAGTTGTCTTAATCGTGATTTTATCTAGACTGTCAAAGACCCTTTCAAGTGCTACAAGGCCTTTGGGGACTTTGTTTCTCTTTAACTGAATGACTTCATTTTCAAATAACGTGTCCTTTTCATCAATATTCTCAACAAATCCACCAAATTCAATCTCCTGACCTTCATATCCATCAACACAATTTAGGAATTTTAGGATATCCTCATCATCATTGAAAATATTCTAGTTGTACACATTGACAAGAATATAAGGCCTTGTCTATACCTCCACCTTAGAAATACCTATAAAATTTATGTCATTTGGTCTGAATGCAATGTTTGAAAGTAATTCAACTACTCTATTTTTCCCTCTTTCCATCCAATCAATGCTAAAGGCATCAAACTACTCAATGGAATCCTAGACAACATTAATGTATTTGGCCCTTACTTGGGATACCAAAAGCTCAGAATCACCAATTACCCTTAACCTTTTTATTCTCTGCTTCTCAACCAGTCTCAATCCCAGTAATAAAGCTTCATACTCTGCCACATTATTTGTACAGACAAAAGACAATGTGAAAGAGAATTTTTAAGTACTGGCAGTAGGTGATACTAATAATATCCCTACACCTGACCCTTATTTGGAACTTGCACCATCAAAATACATTTTCCAAAGTCCATTACTATCCAGTAATCTTAAAACCTCATTTTCTATTGGTGTAGGACACCTATCAACCTCTCTTGGTACTTCTTCTATCTTCAAATTGCTGATATTAGTGTCTATGAAAAGAATTGTGTCATCTTCAAGAGCATGCTCCAACATATTTGGTACCTTTAGTTCTCTCATTACTTGACACTCCTTATTATCAAAGGAAAATGTGGCATAAGACATGTCACATTGCATGTTGCATTCCATAATTAGGTGGAATATCCACTACCACCACACTCATTTTGAATTCTTTGTCAAGGTAGGTTGTTAGTTTGTAGGGAAGTTCATTTATCACACTAATAACATGGACTTATCTTGCATCCATGGCATAAAACGTGCCATAACTTATATCAACTTTTAATCCTAATGCATCCATGATTTTAGTTGGAATGATGTTGTTGGATGCCCCATAGTCAATAATACATTTTTTATAAAATTTCTCCCAACCACCAGGGTGAGGAAGAACAGATCTATCTTATCAGAACAAGTATTCACTAAATTTCCTAGGAATATATGGGGAATCTCCATAATGATTCCCTCAAATTCCTTGTATTTCTTATCCTTTTCACTCAGTTTGGGTGGAGTGAGCACCACTAAATCATTACAGGCCATAGAATCACCATTGATAAGGGCTAATGTCATTTACTTATGTTCCTCTATTCTAATCATTTCAAGAAAAGGAACAAATACTTTTACTTGACTATGTAATTGAAACATATCAATAGGAGTATACTTGGGTAATTCAATTGGGATAATACCTTGTTCATTACTTCTCTTCTTTTTATTTTTTGTTGCCTCAATCCTATGTTTAGCATCCTTCCTCATGCCTTCAAGATTTTTCCTCTATGTTTTTATCTTCTTAGTAGGAGATTTAAATTCTTGAGTAACTTTTGCATTTTCTGCTCTCTTAGCCCAAATTTTATCTCCCCTACCTTCTTTAGCCTTGCTTGCTTCCATCTTTCCATCAGGTCGGTGCTCCTTATTCTTGGCATTCTGCTCCTTGATGAAAAGACTAGCACGACTATCATGTTCACCACTAACCATTTTTTTCCTCAAATGATAAGAACTTCTCGCTTGGATTGTCAAGTCTATAGTATATTTATAAATCTCCTCCTCTAAGAGCCTCCCTAGTGACACACTATCCTCTATTGCTTCCAAATTATACACTTCAACATCACTATCGACATCCTCATTAAAGAGAACTTGTTGATAATATGTACTAGCTATTTTCCTTTGATTATCTACATCTACTTCATAGGAGTCCATATCAAAAGAGCATTCAATGTCTACAACATCATAATCACCCATAGTCATAAGCACATCAACATCCTCCTGATTTTGTTGATCATAATTTTCAAGAATATCTTCATCTACCATAATCATCTAAGAAACTGCACATCACTCAAAAGAATGTGGCATTTCGAAGGTCATGCACCAAGGGGTATCTTCAACAAAATTTCCTAAATTCTTCTATAGAGGACCTGGAGGGACATTGTTCTGGGTGTTTTTTTAGTTATTCAGAACAGGTTTTCCATTATACCAATTGGTATTATATGGGTGGTCTTGCAATTGAGGAGTTCTTTCATTTCTTTGATAATAATTTGGTTGAACCTTTTCTTGCTTCAGAATTTTATCATTTATAGCTTTCATTAAATTATCAAATTTTCCCTCGAGAGTTCCTCCTTTAGTACCTGAGCTTTTATCTTCCTTTATTAAACTTCTCAAGAGTTTTGCATCATCTCTTCTACCAACTTTACCAGTTGCTCTACTAATATTATCAATATTCTCTACTATCTTGAAGGCTTCCCTCAATGTCTAAGGGTTCTTGTCTAGCAGGTGATAACTCATTTTTGTATCAAAAGAATTGCAATAATTTACCACGCATACATGGTCATTCAATTGTAAATGAGGAGGCAACCTCTTCGCGACCTTTTGGAATCTTATAATGAATTCAACCACATATTCATTATAACCCTTAGCAATAGTATTAAATTGATTCAATAAAAACCTTGAATTCTTAGCAATAGTATTAAATTGATTCAATAAAAATCCCTCTTGAATTCTTCCCAAGAGCTAATGCTCTCGGTAGACAAGTTTTTGTACCACTCTTGAGCATCTTCAATGAGAGATTGCATAAAAAACATTATCATGAGATTTTTTGCCTCTACCTTGAAATCATCCATAACATTGGTAAACGCCTTGAGATGATCTTCACCACTTAAGCCATTATTACCAATGAGTTTGACCATAGCAAGTCTAAAATCCTTAGGGAATGGGTTAGGGTAGCCAAGTATTCTGGTGAAACACAACTACTGGTATCTATCTACTAGGAGTGGCCTCTTAGTATGTCGATCCTCATGAACATCCATTTTCTCATCATTTCTTTTATTATTAGAGTGACTGTCATCTTTACCATCTCAACTTTCATCATTACCACCACCCTTATTTATTCCCTCATCATCATTAGAATAAGAATTCTTATTCTTGTTATTTCCTCCACCTCCACCACCTTGATCTCCACCACCACCTCCACTAGGAATATGTATGTTTGGCTTCTTCTTTTGTGACTCACTACTAGTATGTCCAAAGCTTCAATTTTCTAGAGTGTATGTGGACATCTTAAGGAAAGCAATATTCCTATCCATTTCTACATTAGAGGCTTCCATCTCAGTTGTCTTCAAATATTCTTGCAACCTTTCATTTTATAACTATAACCTCAACATATTAGGATTTGGAGGTGCAGTAAACGGAGTTGGATGCCTTGTGTGGGGATTTTAGTAGATGAGGCATTGGTAGTGGTAGTGTTGTTAAAAGTAGTTTTTTTAGGTTGATCAATGGGTCTCTTCCCATGATCTACAAATGATGTCTTCTTAGCAGTAATAGGAGGATCTAAGGCTTTATTAGTTGAGACAAATGTAGTATAGGTATCAGTAATAGAGATTCCCATCAGGACTATTATTTCAGGGATATCATTAGTCATCCTAGAAGAAAACTTGAAAATATTTTCCTCAAAGCTTTTACGCCTAGCAACATCTTCTCTCATTTTCTCCAAATTTTATTTCCTAGCATCTCTCTCCTTTAACTCCCTCATTCTTGAAGCCTCAATTCTTCCTCTTCTATAACTTGCATGTCTCTATCTATATCTTCCTCATTTTTGAGAAAATCTCAAGGCTCACTTGGGGTAGGAGTATAGTAGGGTTGGTCAATAGGATCTTCCTTAAGAGAAAGGTGCACTTGCATCTCAGAAGATTCACCTATAGGATTAAAATTATTTCCATTCAAAACAAAACTAACAACAAGGGTTAAAGGCTCTGAAAACTTCTTATTCTTATTCCAAAACTCCCACCTATCCTCCTCTCTTGAAATATTAAGCTTAGTGTCAAACACTTGCTCAACATGAAAACTTACTTGCTCTATGTTAGACCCTTCAAATTCATGTATCTCTTCATGCATACTAGCACTACTTATATCGATATTTAAAGTAGGAAAAGCATTAGCAGGGGAATCAATAGACTTCCTTTATTCAGAGATTTTCTTGACCCAGGTGGGTTGCTTCTCTTTTGTAGGTTCAAATTTTTCCTTCTACTCAGGGTGGTTCTTTGCATATCTTTTGGTCTTCTTCATTATGTCAAATATGTCAAAATTATTCTTCTTACGTCCCTTTCGAGAACTTATCTTTTCATTGGTATTAGAGAATTCAGAGTCACAACCCAGAATGCTGGGAAATATAAAGTGATTGCACTTTGATTGTGTACTTGTGATCTTAGAAAATATTTTTAACATAACCCACCACAAGGTGACTAAGTTAAACAAGACCGAATACGACGGGACTAATGCAATAGAATTTAAAACAATTATTCTTCAGAAGAAAAAGAATATCATAACAAACAAGTAACTTTTACTGTACCGGATCTGAACTAGAGAATTTGGACTTAGCTAGTCCCCAACAAAGTCGTCAATCTGTTGGTTATTTTTTTAGAACCAAACTTAATCTCACTCCTTACCTATGAATCTGCCAGAACTCAGTTATTAGCAAGGTTGAGGATTGTCCAACGAACAAGTAAAAAGTTGTGAGACTCATACTCCTACAATTTGGGCTTTGTTAGATCTAGGATGGTAATCCCACAATGTAAACTTAAGAATTCACACAACTACACTTGAACAAATTTCCAATAACATATGCTTCTCATAAAATTTCTCAGTAATACAATACATCAAATAAGTTGGCAACTCATTTATGAATGTCTTATATTAGGAGCATGAGAAGACAAAACTCAATATAAAACAACTATAATGGTATTTATTTGAGAATATACAAATTTAGAGTGATTAGTTGTTGAATCAACCACAAAACTAAACCATGAACACTTTGCATGAACCAGTGCTCTTATCCAAATACAGAGTCAGTATAAACTTATATAACCCAAAAACATTTAAATAATAGCACATACAGTTCTAAGAAACTCTCCATTAAAACATTCCTTTATGACATTCATGATTATTACTGCTTAAAACGATCCAAGCACCCAATTTCTTACAAGTTCTTAATCTCACTCGAGCACTTACATTAATTCATTGAACTAATAAGCAAGAATGGAATTAAATATCCATTGAGAAACAACAAAAAAAATAAAAATGAGCCCTTGATTTCTTTCATTCATAGGGTATGTGTAGGATCATCATGGAAAAAGCAAGCCCTTAAGTGGCAATAAAAAATCAGAAAATCAGAGTTAGACAACTTGACGTAAAAATTTAAATAAGTTATCTATATTATTTCAAAAAAATGTAAAAATAGAATTTGTAGCAAACTGAATGTCGTTTCTAAACTACTAGACCTTTATTTAAAAAATAAAATCTATTTGGTGAAAATTTGAAATTTCAAAGTAGTAGTACTTAAATTTCAGGGTAAAAATAAGAAGTAGGTGTCTGTCTAACCACCCTAACCACAATTAAATGATAATTATATTTTGTAATATTTTAGATATAAGTAGATGAATCATGTCCTAATGTGGTGCATATTTTTTTGTAATTTTTTTCTAAGTAAATAATTAATTATGAATTTTTTATTACAACTTTTAAAAAATATTAAATCTCATTTTTCTAACCACCTTAAATTGGTCAAAACTTCATGAAATTAATTTTTATTTTTTTTAATCCTATAGTACGTGAAGCATAGAATGTGACACATGTTTTGGATTCAAAAAAATTGATACCGTTTGAAAGTTATAGATGTTTTTCAATCAGCCTATCAATCAAGACTTTAGTTGTAATTCAAATAGAAAATGAATAACAATTATTTGTTAAATTCAAAGTAAAGCATAACTTATATTGGTGGAAATATGAGAATCTCCTTTAAAAACACTTTTCATTTCATCAATTTTGGGTAAAAAAAAGGTCGTCAGCCACATGGTCCATCATATCACTTACATATCACCACTTTTTGGCCCATCATGATCCTACACATACCCCATAACTTGTAAAAAGCGCACAAGGAGAGACAATAGCCATGAAATTGGTATTACTTTGTATTATATTTGCTATATTATTATCAAAATCACATGCATGACACTAAACTCTGAACTTAAGACAAAAACACAAAAACATGCTATGTATTTCTATTTCAATTTTCTACGTAACTCAATTTTCAACCAACCTTCCTACTTTTGGCCTTGAATTATTTCTTATAGAGCTGAAAGAGAAAACAAGCCTCAGGCCAGGAAGCACACCTATCAAAACCTTATTGGACCGTTGTAAACAATATTCCCTTTTCAGTTACACTTGAGCCTTCAGGTGGCGAGAACAAACTTGAGGCAAAAATAGCCCTAATCATCATAGAAATCAGGTCCCACCTCAAAAAGGCATCATTTGTTTGTTGTAACAACTTCAAAATATTCCCCATGTTCTTAAAATATTTTTCCCGAGGGAAAACCAATCAACAAAACTTACGAAGCAAGGAAAGAAAATAAATCTAAACAAAGTTGACTAATCCGTATCAACACTTGTGTCACCAATCTTCATATTGAGGGGAAAACAATCTTTTGAAATAATTTATCAAAAGCCTAATCTGCACTAGTTTCAGGCTATGTATTATTTTATTCCCCTTATCCGTTATTCATCACATCAAATATCACCACCCTACAAACCCACTCAATTTATTTTTCCAACCAAATAGTATACTCATCCTGAGTGGGCCACTTCACATCCAACAAAACTTTTATCTTCTCATTGTGTTGAGTGTGCCTACCACCAATCATTGCTCTGGCCTCTTTAACAAAGATATCCATCCATGTTTCAATCTCTATCAACATATTAATATGTGGATTCAACAAAGTATAGTAAACCACAACCAAAGGCATTTTAGTTGATGTGAGCAGATCTCCCAATTCCTATTTCCATTTTTCAAACTGATGTAACTCACCTTTGTGATTAAATATTACAGGCATACCACACTTCACCACATCATTAAATATATTTAGCTTATTTTGGAGCTGCATAGCTAGTTTTCCATGAAAGATGGTTATTTCATTAATCAAATCAATATTTTACAAAATCTCAGGGATGTTAGCAGGGGCCTCGGGTTCCTCCTTCATTATGGGCATCATTTCTCTTAAAGAACCCACCCTAGTAGTCCAGTTACTCCATTCATTCTTCAAATCCTCTTGTTCCTGAAGATACCTCATGTTTGCTTCATTAATATTCTTATAGGTAGCCCAAACATCATCATATTTTTTGACCAACTTCATCACACTACACTTTAGTACATCCTCAAATATCTCATTTTCCAACTTGATAGTTTCATGCTTAGCCTTAATGACATTTTCCTTTTTAATATTCAGTTGATCATTCAAATCTTTAATTTTCAAGCAGAAATTTTCCTTATCTTGTGCAGACAAGTCTGAGGAAGAAGAGGATGACAAGGATATTGTTCTTACTGACTGAGTAGCTTGAATAGTGGCCCTCATCTTATTTATCTCATTGAAGGCCTTATTGTATTCATTTACTAAAGAATCATATTTTTTCTCAAAAATCTGTGCAGTCTCCATACTAAGCATTGTGGCATGCACTATTAACTTAGTTTCTTAGACATGAGTTATATCTATGGATCTTTCAACTTCTAGGGAATGAATAACCTCTTCAATTGGTCTAGTAACCTCATGTTTTATAGTATTAGGTGTCATAGACCAAATTGCAAGAGTGTGAAACTTTAGATTATATCCATATCCAATATCCTCAAACTATTCAAATATTGAAGCCTGAGGGTCTCTTCTCTATCCATCATATGCTATAGCAAAGGTGATAGTGCATCCTGGTAATACCATGATTCCACTATCCGAGACAATTTTCATAGCCTCTATGGGATTAATAGCTTCAATTTCAACCTTGATCTTTTCTTCCTCTGCTTCCTTAGCTTCTTCCTGATGAGAAGTTTCAACACTAGCCCAAGCTATTTCAAGTTTTTCCTTTATCTCCTTACTCCATTGTTGATTCATAAATTCCTAAAATTCATTGGATAGCACAAAGTTATCATCTACAAGAAATTTATCACATTCCTTGATCCTAGGATCATTATCACTTTCCTTATCATACTACCATTTGACAATTCTATCAGGGGGAACATCTGAACTAAGGGTTTCCTCAATATTAGGTGTAGGGAATTTATTCTCCACCTCCTAATTTCTTGGCACATGTTATGCCATTTGTTCCTCCCTAATTTCTTGGAAATTTGTAGGTTTCTTTGGGATATCCATAGCCTATGGTTGTTGTTTTAGGAGAGCTTGTGCTTTAACAACAACCTCTTTCACCTTCACCCTAAAATCACCTCCTTGATAATCCCTTAGCTTAGTGAAATCTCTTTCAAAAGGGCCAGCAATTACATCATACGTACTTACATAAAAAGAATTCCTCCTTATGATTCTTTCTTCAATGTCCATTATGAATTTCCATTCCCTCTTTCTAGCTATGGCAGCCTCATCACTTGAAAAATTCCTTAACACATCATCACTATACAAGAATTCATGACATTTTTGGAGTGAAAAAGACACTGAGAGGGGGGGGGTGAATCAGTGTCATTAACAATTTTGACAAATTTTACTAAAACTGAAATAAAACAGATGTATGCTCTCATTTATCAATGATGAACTCATTCATGTACTGAATGCAATCACATAAACTGAAATGAGAATTATAATAGTGAAACATAGAATATTAAAGCATTCATGCAATGAATCATATGAACCACAGATAAGAAAAGACACAAGATATGTCAAGTGGAAAACCCTCTTGGGGTAGGAAAACCACTCCTAAATTGCTTCCTTTTTAGGCTTTCATTTTAATAATCATTTTTGACAATGCGTCATAGGCTGATTTCTTAGCACCAACTCAAGGAGCACCAACCCCTTTTCTATTTTCAGTAAGACATACATTGATACATAGGATCTCTTTGTTTTTCTAGTTTCTCTCAAGTGCCTCTTGATGGACAATGCCTACAATTCTCAAGGTTCAAGAATGACCCTTCAGAATTCTAGCCATTGTCAAGCCTTAAGACAGCTTGATGATTAACTCATATTTTACTGTTTCAATCTCAATGCTCAACATCTCTTCAATACAATCACATTGATATACTCACACTGGTTTTTCACTTTCTTTCTCATACATTTCTCATAGTTCCTAGAAATAGTTAACACTTTCTCACTATTTTTTCAAAATCTAAAAACCCTATTTCTCACTTATTTTCCAAGAAGAAATAAAATCCCTAATCTCTCTATTTTTCTTCTTGCTTAGATTTCATCATTACATATATGAAAAAAATTACAAATGTAGCTCCTTTTACATATTTCAAAAACAACAGAGGTGATTTTCAAGGTACCTCCTTTCTGTCGAAAAACCTTGCTAGGTTTTTTGAGTTTCTGAGAGAAAGATCAACATGTAGGTTTTCTTCTAACAATAATAGTCAAGTAGTATGGAAATTTAGAAAGGAGACTGAACCCTATCCCCACAAGGAGCCTGCATAGGTAGTGCTAACCAAAACCTCATAATAATGGACCCCAAGACAATTATCACTGAATCTAGGTGAGAGACTGAAGAGATTTGCAGAACCCATGATTACCCATGTATCAAAAACATCATCCCTTAAAGCAGGAGCATAATCAATATGGTAAACTATTGTGATATGCATTTTAGATTATGTAAAATCATGCATTATTTCTGACCACGAACAAAATAAACCCATTTTTCCATCTTCTAGATAGAAGTAAACACATGTCTTCTATTATAAGAGCTAAGAGAAGTAACGGTTCTCCAAAAATAGTTGAAAAGATGAATACCTGTGAAGAATGATGGAGAGACTGTCATGAATATCTCTACTAGACTTGTAGTGAGGAAAACGTCCAATACTCCTTCCAATTTCCAGCCTTCACCCAATGACAAGAAGCTAACACAACCATCGACCAGGGTAAGGTTCTTTTAGATTCCCCCATTCGTTGTCCAAGTGATTTAGAAAGCCAACAAAAATAGTGAAATGACTAAGAAAAGATCTTTGTGGTGGCGGCCAAGATAGGGTTTGAAACCCTCGAACATGTGAAACAATATGATTTCCCTCAACTTTTCAAAGCAAAAACAACCGATGACTTTCCTAGTGTTGATAAAGTTTGAAGTCTGAAAGGACTGAAGTCATACAAAGAAACTCATAATGCATTTTGAAATCCACATATAGTCCAATGCAATGCATGCCGACCATCATCATTACCACTATTCAAATATTGACCAACTAAAATGCCAACACAATAATGACTTGTATAATTTGTCATGACCAATTTACAAACCAAATGTCGATTACCTTAGTCATACTTGTTTCCAAGTAATCAAATCCATGTTACTTCCATGGTGACATTTTAAATAAACATAACCTTATACCTGTTGTTGGCCTTAAGGCCTAGTGATTTTTCAACACCACAAGACCCGATAACATATGCACAAGTAATGAACAATTTATTTTCCTTTATTCAAAGTTGATTGCCATCATATAATTCTATATATGTCCAATGCCTTATGAAATGTAGTAAAGGCTAATTCCATGCCAAATTAAATATAATGTATGCCCAAGCCAATATCACATGATTCATATACTCATGCCATTATTATTAATTAAGAAAACCCGATAGGGTTTTCTTAGGACTAAGAGCCAACTGCAATTGAAAAAACCAAGAACCAAGATAATTGAAAGCATTACCTCATAGAGAAGCACACTTGTGATGTTGTTCAGAAAATTTGTATCAATGTCATAATTTTAGAAAACTGAATAAGCTAATAACATATAACCATGTAGATCACTGTAGCACAAAATGTGAAATTAGAATTATATCACCTAAACATGGGAACATAAACCTATAACCAAGATTCTTTATGATCTACACATGGAATCAAGAGATCAATGCCATCAAAGAGAACATCATAATATGGAAGTAAGTATGCCAATGAAATAATGGAAACAATGCAACTAAGTAATCAATCACCAAGATGCCAAACTGAAACACAATATTGTCATCAAGGACAAAGAGCAAAAGAGAAGCTCAATAGACATATCACTGATACATATTTATCTCTCCTTCTTCCACCCTCAAATCCTTCCAGATAAAAAATCCTAACCTCATTAAAATGCATTATGAGGTTATTCACCATGATTCCAAAATTTTCATACCCCTTAGGGGTAGTAACTTTGAAGTAAGAAAAATCACATTGGGGACTCACAACAATACCCTTCCTTGGATTCTTGAACATCTCATAATCCATATCATCAATTTTCCACATGAGCTCCATAAACGCTAATTTGTCAGAGATATAAAGGGGTAAACAATGTGGTGCCACCTTAGCTCCATACGCTCTGATCAAAGTATATTTTGAATGAAGAAACCAATTTTCCCAATTATGTGTTTCTTTAGATCCTGGTACATCTCTTTGGGTGCATGATACTTCTAATTGCTAGATAAATATTGTGATTAGGTGTTACACCCAACACTTTTAGGATACGATACTTTATGATATTAGAAAACATGATATAATCGGAATGGGAACAGTCCTGATCCCAAATGTGTGTCCACATTTGTACTGGAGATTTTCTATTTTCATTGTCCCTTAATCTCAATTTCAACTTCCTTTTCCGACTATAATCACCCTCAAATAAGATTATATGCATTAGCAGAGAATAGTGAGGGAAATATAAAGGAAGTACCTCCTTCTTTAGATTGAGGAAATGCTCATGCATTTTTTTGGCAACATAATTGGCATAGTCATAACCAGTGTTCTGATTATGACCTTGTATATCCACCACCACTACCAATAAATTAGGGGCTATCCTTAGCTCAAAATTTTGGGCCAACACTTGATTCAGGCTGTAATAAGTGTTCTTGAAATAATCCACAAACTCCTCACACTCAAAAGGCTCAACATCCTTATGGAGAAACTTCTTTCATCTCTATCTATGTCGAACAAGTAGTCTATCTCTGTATGCAACTATGTTATGCTCATTTTCATCATATAGCTCAGAATTCCTAAACTTTTGTAGTATAATTAGGGTTGAACCCAAATACCTCCAAAAAAAATTCCTTTGTCACTTCTAGGATCACATCACCGTTTTCATTCCTGATTGTTGTGTCAATGGGATGATAGTGCCTATCCAATTCCATCATCAATTCCACTTCTACTAATACATTTGGTACCACCAGCTTTTCAAGGTTCAACCCATATAAGAAACATGTAGGCTTTTTAGAATACTGCCTATTGAAAGCATATAGGAATAGTTGCCACCTGCTCTGAGGCTGGGGTTTTTTTCCAATTTCACCAACATTATCAATCAATCTGGTGGTCACAAAAAATTGACTTGTAGGTCTCTTGCCAATTCATGGCCCTCGTTCTTTTCTACCTCTAGAGGCTTCTTGCATGAACCTTTTTGTTTC
This sequence comes from Sequoiadendron giganteum, assembly GCA_007115665.2. Taxonomy (NCBI): domain Eukaryota; kingdom Viridiplantae; phylum Streptophyta; class Pinopsida; order Cupressales; family Cupressaceae; genus Sequoiadendron; species Sequoiadendron giganteum. Next base: position 276,407,343 of record CM021104.1, on the reverse strand, counting down.
ATTCTTTGTACTTTTGGTCCTAGTAGACATTGCAAGAGTATTTAGTGTAGTGTTAGTTGATGGAGACGGTTTTGGCTTAACCTCAAATGAAACATCCTGAGTTTTAAGTCATTTAACCCTTGTATATTCTAGTTTCCTCTCTGATCTAATACTAGACTCACTAGGCTTTGGTTCACTCATGTATGAAATGGAGGAGTACTAGGGTTTATGATTTCTTGCAATCAAAAAGACCCTCCCAAGAATGAGACCACACAACACTACTTGCAGAACATAACTATTTTCCCAAATTTTGACACAAAACCTATCACCAAATTGAAGCTACCACTAATGGACAAGAAAACAATCCTCCCAATTCCCCATCAACTTCCTAAAATATTTCACCTCAATATTTTTTCTAGGAAGAGATATATAGTTTTCTTACCCAAGTGAATGATTTACACACTTGTCGTTGTATTAGTTCACCAGAGCTTCCAACATAGTTTCTTCAACTTTTGGTACTCTTTTTCCGCTCCTGGGTGTAGTGACTATTAGAAACCAAGATCAGACATGCAAACCAAAAGGCCTTCCACAGAAGAGAAAAACAATAAAAATCAAGAGCTTTGCATGAAGATGTGCAAATTGATATATTCAGAATTCAGATATTACAAGAGATGATTTGCTTTATAAAAGAGATGTATGCAACTGTAATGTTTTTCCTAAAAGGGGAACCCTAAGTAAACTTAATAAAGTGTAATTAGATAATTAATTACACCAACACCCTCCCTTTAGTGCAACTTAGGGAGACTAAAAAAGCATGCACCTAAAACTAAGATGAATGCAAGAAAGCATGAATGAGTCCCAACAATAAGGCCTGATCAGGTACCCATGTACAAATGCAATGAAATAGTAAGAGAAAGAGGAGAAAACCCAGTGGGACAACCCCCCCCCTTAATGAGATGGCCTACTACAAAGAAGCACTGGAAGAACACTGTGGAGTAACATTGGAACCGAAATCCGACAAGCAAGGAAAGATACTTTTGTTTACAAGAAACCATATCGAAATCATAATAATGTAATAGAAGACCTGATGCCATGGAACAATCAAAAACTCCAAATGGTAAAAACCTTGGAATCTATGAAGCAACAGTAGATAAAATAAATGATGTGATACTGAAGTGAACTGCAAAGATGCAAGTTGCACCCTCCCACCTGCCAAATTATCTAAGTAATCTCCAAAACACCCATCGGACCAAATCTGGAATAATGATAAACTTGGGATACATACAAAACAAGGTACATGGACAACAACATAGAGCTCCTCAAACCTTTCCAATGCCACAAAGATAGCAAAAATCAGAGATCATGGCAAAAATTTATGAGCTCGGAAGTGAAAAATAAACATTTGACTTCAAACAAAAATAAATGTTGATAAACAAAAAAATACTGTAAAATAAACTTCAACACATGAAATTTCTCAGAACTAGCTTTCGGGCAATATCTCATTTGCCCAATTTTGATATTGTATGCCCAACTTATGCCAAAAAGAAAAAAAATTGCTCCTTGAAGGCAAATCAAGACTAGGAGGACGTAAAGAGTGTCATATAGATGCTAACATCATGTTGACGTCAGCACTTACCGAGCTTAAATTTGATAGCCATCTGTTCGTCGCCACAAAAATTTGGCCCCCCTACAAAATAAATTGGGCCCCTGGAGTAGATTGGGGGTTGGGCGTAGAGCTCTCGGTCCCCCATAGGACCTTCGGCTAGTTTGGTGGGGCCCTCGGGGGTTAAGCAGCGTCAGCGGTGTGATGTGGTGACAAGATGTGGCGGTGGTGGCTAGTGGGTGGGCGCTCACTGGCCACCGGGTGGTGAACCCCTTTTCCTCTGCATGCACTTTTTTTAAAGCATTTTTTTCAAACAAATAAATAAATTTTGAAATCCATGCCTTGAGAAGCATGCTAGGAAGGTCGTACAACTTCCCTAGCAAAATTTTTTTGCCTTTGGGATCAAGTGCTCAGAAATCGATGAAACATGCGTCCTTAAAGTTTTTGGCTACCATGAACGTGATGGTGACCTTCGTTCATGCTCAAAATGCTTTGAAAAATCAGCTACCTCTAGAGATTGCAAAAAATCACCGAACTTGAAACCCTCACAGATTTCTTCAACGATGACCAAAATCAGTAAAATGAAAGTCAATCTTGACTTTTTCTAGTGCTTTGAATCTAATGGCGAAGCCCGATCTAATCCAAAACACCACATAAATGAACTCAAGGCATGAAATCCTTGACGAACCCTGAACGAACTCTGTAATGATTTTCTGAAAAATCTAAGAAGGGGTTGCATGCCAAGGCTCTGATACCATGTTAGAAACCAAGATCAGACATGCAAACCAAAAGGAATTCAACATAAGTGAAAAACAATAAAAAGAAAGAGTTTTGCATGAAGATGCGCAAATTGATATATTCAGAATTCAGATATTGCAAGAGATGATTTGCTTTATAAAAGCAATGTATGCAACCCTAATGTTGACCTAAAAGGGAAACTCTAAGTAAACTTAATAAAGTTTAATTAGATAATTAATTACACCATAATGACCCTCCTAATGACACTTTTATTTTACCTATTTTGTGATACTGTTAGCAGTTAGACCTTTGACAGTATGTTGTTTCGATGTTTTACGTCATGGTTTACATGACTGGTTGTGAAACTCAGTTGATGATACACTATATTTTATGATGTGATGTTTACTTCATGAGATGACATTTTATGATGATTATCTATGTTGTTCTATTTTATATATGATTATAGTATGTTAGTTATATGTTTACGTCAGTTGGTGAAGGAGACGATTTAGCAGTGCTCATCAATGAGTGCCCTGCTACATCACAATTCTTCTTCATGGTGTGTTTACATATTTATACATGTTGTTGGATTAATCATGCAGGGTTATGCAAATTTTTGGTATAGGCATCAACTCCACCTTCTTGTCAAGTCTGAGCATGCCATGACCCAATGGAATCATCGATGAGAGATAGACTTGTCCTCTGTCCTTAGCCATTGTTCTGAAAAGAATGAGTATCTGTCATTACCCTCATGTCATGTCACTTGTTCGTCGTATGATTGCAGTCATTTATTATTCATTCAGTCTTTAATGCTTATATTATGTTAATTTAGATTAATTTAATGTTTTAATTAATATTAATGTTGCTTTATGGATTTAATGAAATAACTAAATTGGAAAAGCTATTTTTTTTGTTTATTAAGTGATTAAATTAAAAATGTAAAAAAAAATATCTTGTTTTTGAAAAGATCATTTAAATGTAAATTGATTTCATTATTCAATTTGATGTTTTCGAAAGTGGAACTTTTAGTTGAGATCTAGAGTTGAAATATCTTGTTAATTTTTTTGTGTCTATTGAGTTTAATTTATGCATGTGTTGCATGCTAAAAACTAAAATTTAAAGTTGTGACTTTGAAAAAATGGAAAAAGGATATAATCTTGAAAAAGATCATTCTTGCACACATAGTTTTTGATATTCGAAAGGTAGGAAGCAAAAAGATTGTTCTCACAAAAAGATATTTTTTGGAATTTTGGAATTGGGGGTTGATTAGAGAAGCTGCAAATTATTGTTGAAGTCAGCATTTATATTATGAAAAGTTGAAGGTTTCAATTGCTGGGATTTATAGTGATCATTCTACATTCTGGGAAAGCACTCTTAGGTTCTTTTCTTGTTAAATTTTCAAAGTATATTTTGATATGAACATGTTAAATTCTGTTGTGAAGATTTCATCTTCAAACCCTTTATACACCATAGACAATTGAAATATGTTAGTATCTGAATAATTGCAATGATATCTCGATTTACTAGGAAATGAAAAAATAATATTATGAAATTGATGATGTTTACAAATATAATGAAGTAGAAAACATGGTGGGATTGCTTCGAAATGATGTTTACATCTGGAATCTTTTGTTTGTCTGGGATTCTTTTCTTTGATATTAAGACCTCTTGTTGATATTTCTTTTGTTTATGCACTAGGAAAACTCATTATATATTTACCAATCCTCCTGTTCACTATTTTGTTTGTTAAACTGCGACCTTTGTATTTGTCTATCATATTTTTGTCTAAAATTTCTTGTGAAGGAGTCGGTTGTATGGTTATTCTATTTTCTTTTGTTATAAAAGCATTTATCTTTTTGGTGTTTTTTACATGCATCGAACTTGTATTATTGATTGTAAACTTTTAAGGAGTTTTAGGTCGCTATTTTGTTAGATAGTAGTCACAGTTTCTTTTGCCGTATCTTTGTTGACCCCTGAAAATTTATATTCCCTAGTGAATTTGTTTTGTGCATGATGGGTTATGTTTTTCCACAACCATGGTTGTATGTGTATTACATCTTCAGATGTCGCAGCTTGATAGAATACCTTATACTTTCTTTGGCATTACATACCCATTATCACTATCGACCTAGCCATGCCTCATTCATTCTATATCCATGTTACTGGTGTTTCATTTGAAAATTTATTTTATTGTTTCTGATTGCATGTATCATGCATGCTTAGTTGCTTTTGTCGCCTTTTTTTTCTTGAAAACAAGTAATCTAAAGAGATCAAATGATAATCTGAATAGGCCTTGCTATAGCTTTATTTTTTATACTATTTCCTATAGTTTTGGAGGTCAATATGTTTGAAGTAGATTTCTTTGAATTTGAAGACCATCCCCTGCATATGATTGCCTTTGCTAAGATACAGTTTATTTCTCTTTGAATGCATTTGCAGTTCCTCTATCAACTTTTCCTTTTGGAAATAATTCATCTTATATTCAACTGGAAAAGATATCAATTACATGGAAGGCCTTGTCCAGTAGAAGTTGAAACCATAAGCATCTCAAACTTTACCCTCAGAGGCAAAGAATCAAGTCTGCTAATCAATTTTTCACTGTGTGTTAGCACTCTGGAGAATTTTGGATGATTCTTCTTCATGTTAAGCTAGTTTGTTGTGTATATGTTCTCTTTTGTATCTTCCTGGCACTATGTACTTCTCTGCATGTTGGTTGCATGAATTGAGATAACCGACTTAACTTAGCTGGTCACTGGTTTCTCGGCTATCTACCTCTTTTTGACATTGACTCATATGAGTTGGAAACAATATTGTCATATAAATGTTTTGTTTAATTATTGATTACAAACTATAAGTCTATCGAATCTTGGAATATAAGTTAGAAGTATTTATTAATATTTCCATATAAATAAATACCTCTTTGATTTATAATATAGATTATTATTATTATTCTTATTGTAATTGATGGTAAGTTATTAAATATAAATAAATTAATCTCTGAAATAACTTATAATCAAGTTCATTGGTAGAATTAATGTTGGGATGTTGAGATTGTTAAGTTATTAGTGATGATTAGAGGCACTAGTTTAAATTACTCCTAATCCCTATTAAATTTATAATGTGGTTGTTAATCCAGATACGTTAACATCATATAGGAATTGTTATTATATTTGATTTTTTTTAATGATTAAAAATATGTATTTGGATAATAGAATTATAAATGTTTAGATTATCTTATTTAAGATTGTGTATTAGAAGCCTCAATATTGTAAGATGGTATTTATGGACTTTGCACTAATTTAACTTAAATGTTGAGTTGGAAATATATTAATGTAATTCTTGAATAGAATGGTAAATTGCATTTAAAGGTGTTCCTACTTGGTGATATTCGTACTTTTTTTTTGAGGTTTGGAGTTATGTGTATTGTTCCCCAGAGGTTTGGTATTGTCATTTTTTGAGATTAATTATGTTTATTATTATGAAGGTTCTTGTCTTACAAATAAAGTTGAAACATATACCTACACATTATGTCATGTGAAATTATCTTTGGATAATTTGAAGTCCATGTTTTGATGATGTGGTCAAAAATGTTAAGGCCATGTATGTTGAGATCCACTTTGAGATATTTGATGTTTTGTTAGCTCTAAGGACTTTGAGTCTTTGTGTTCATTTAATTTAAGGGATCACGTTGGAATTTTTTTTTTGAAATTCTTGTGTAAGATTTGAGTAATATGTATAAAAGATCCAACTTATGATTATTCCTTATATTAGAGTCTAGTGCTCAAGTATATTGTTTTTCCCCAGAGGAGTTGATCAATCATTTTTGAAATATGCTATGTCTATATTATGGAGACCTTGTTTTGTTCTTTGTGTGAAAATGTAGATCTCACACGTTATGCCTATGTATTACTTGTTTGGGAAAATTGTATTTCCTAATTATTTGAGTACATACTGGCAGAAGTTTCGCCATGCCAGATACGTCATTATGATTATTTATTGGATCAGTTGACTATAGGTCCTTGTATAAGAAGTTTGTGTTTTATGCATAGTTTCCTTCTTGTTGTAATCTATTTGTGGAGTTGTACCTTAGGAGGGGTGGCTTTCGTTGGGGGCTGGACCTAAAAGTGGTTGCATGGGCAACCTCTCGAAAGTTGGTATTTATATGATAACCTTACTTAATGTACTGGGAGTTTCTCAGTTGTGATGTCGTAATTGTTGACCTTGTGTTGTATGTTGTCACTTTTGTGGTCTCTATGACCTGAGGACTTGTTCTATCTCCTAGCACGGGGAGTGGGATTTTGAGCTCCACACGGTTGGGAGGAATGTGCCACATTCTCCATTGGTTCGCCTTCAGGTATTTTGTTCGTGATAGGTTTTATTGGTTGTATCTAGAATGCACAGTGGTTGTAGAGCATAGTTCCTTTGGTGAGTCATGGTGTGGTCGTCTTCTTTTCTATATCTTATTCCTTATTGTATTACACTCATGATGTACATGAGATGCTTTGTATTGATACTTCTATTATTCTAAGATTTGTCACAATCTCAATTATTGTATGTAACTCTTATTGTGTATCTGGTCATGACTTCTCATGATCTATTTATTTAAGGTTATTGTGGTATTTTGATGTTATTACTTACTAGCGTAGTTGTGGAACCCTTAAACATTTATGTTGTTGTTGTTGTCACATGTTATCTATTTTAAAAAAAAAATTATTCGGTTGTTTTATGTGAGTGACATAATGTTTTTCAGGTTCCACGATGGGGCGTTACACTGGGAAACTCCAAATGCTCAATTAACCAGGCATCTACCTTATTTTATGTCCAAGAGATGAGAATGCTACCATTAATGTATGATAGTAAGTTTGCATGAGAAAACTGACATCTATTCATTCACATTGAAACCTTGCCCAGTGATCTTGTTTTAAGACCACATCAATGGTCCTCAACTTTCCCTACTAATTTCTTTCTTTCTTTATACAATGTCCTCAGGATTCTGCCACATTTCCTTTTCATTTACTAGTCATCGCTTATTGCTGGCATGTGTCCTCCTTCATCAGCTCCATCAACGATTCAAGAACCCACACGATGAAACCTTACCGCTTGGATCAATGACCCATCCTTGACCACGTTCATCTTCCCATCGCACATCACTAATGTATCTTCACACTTTGGATCCTATTAGCGATGTGAGATACAAAAAAGAATCCAGATTAAGACACGTGCACCTACATGAGAATCAATGACACAAAAGACATCACACATAAGATATTTTCAAATTAGTGAAAGAAACATGAATAAATAATTTCATTGCTCATCACACCTTTGGAACTTAAGCCTTGGCATGAGTCTATGGTGAGCGATATAGAATACCCAGGCCATCGCTCATCGCTAATCCTCCTCACATTTTACAAGAAATTAGCAATGAGTGATCCCCATGATGAAATTGAGTATTCACATCGCATATCGCTAGTGTAAAACTTATCATTTAAAACCAATCTACGATACAATAATCCCAAGAGATCCATCATATTGCTCATTGCTACTGATATTGCTTTAAAACCACATCAATGTTCGTCAACTCGCCCTACTACTTTCTTTCTTGCTTTATATGATGTCCTCACAATTCTGCCATAATTCTTTTTCATTCACTGGTCATCGCTTATCGCTGAAATGTGTCCTCCTTCATCAACTCCATTAGCGATGCAATCACCCATAGGATGAAAATGTATCCCTTGGATCAATGGCCCATCCTTGATCACATTCATCTTCCAATCGCACATTGCTAATGTATCTTCGCACTTTGGATCCTATTAGTGATAGGAGATACTGTAGACATGAAAAATATACAATTCAATCCAGCACATTTGATACTGATTAACTAACAATGTTTCTTCCTGAATCACACTCTTAGCTTATTGTCACCTTTTCATCTCTTAAATAGATAAATCATTATTTATTTAATTACGTCTTTCTCCTCTGTTGATTAAATTAATCAATTTAATTTAATTAACCTTATATCTCTATGTATTTAAATAATTCATTTTATTTAAATCAAGTCCTTAAAGTCTTCTCATTAAATCAAATAAATTAAACCTTATTTAATTTAATATAACACTATCCTCTTTACTTAAATAAATCAAATCATTTATTTAATTAATCCTTTTTTTCTCAATTCTTGATTTAAATCAACTCATAAATCTAAGTCAAAATGGTCAAATCACCTAATCTCTCATTAAATTGAACAAATCTTGATTAATTTAATTTCAATCACTAAAATCCTCTAGAGAATGCAACTTGCACAATAAATCAATTACTTTGATTTATTTATTTTCCTATTTTCTCTCAACATGGAATAAAGGAGGAATATTTCCTCAAATTTGAATTTAAAATCTAAGTGGACTTGTACATCCAACAAGCCATTCAATCCTTTTACATGTCCTTGTGCATTGAGCCAAGTGACATTAACTATATTTCCTTCTCCCTCCAACATGACACATTCAAATTTCAAATTTGAATCCAATAGCATTTATCATGCACATTGACCACAATGTGCTCATTCCTCCTCCAATCACATGTGGACAAGTGGTCTTCTCTCATTGGTTGGTCTGTTGTCCCATATTGCTCAAATCTTGCTCATTCTTCCAATTTGAAATCTATAAATGAGAGAGTCTTCCTCTCATTCTATCATCCAAAATTCGAGTAAACTTATTATACTCAATTACATCTTCAAGCATAGCCATTTTCATCTCTCTATATCAAGTTCTGAGCTAGGTTATGTAGGAATTCAACCAAACTAGATCAATAATCACAAAGCGTACAAAGGAGTTGGGAAAGGGCTGATTTAGACACATCAATTGTCACCAACTCCCCCATGGGATCAAGAGTTTGCATGATTAATTAGGATTTTACTTGTCTTTTAGATTTTGTTCTTCATTTTCCTAGTTTAGTCTTTGTAAATGGATTTCATGGGGAATCTTTGTTTTCACTTGCATTTGATCTAACATTGTGCTTGTTTGTTGTGTTTGTGCAGGTACAAAACTAGGGTTCACATTTTGGCGCTAGAAAGGGGGGATTCTATCTGTTTTAATCACATTTTTCAAGAAATTCCACAGTTTTCTCATTTTGTTTTGCAGGTTACAGGTCCGCGGCTCCATATTGCACTGCATTTGCATGCGCGACACTATATTGCGCCGCATCTTTTCCAAACTCCACCGCACCTGTTCCCACATTTGACCTTTTTGAATCTCCAAACTTGGTCGTAGAATCAGTTTCAAATTTTGCCACACCTAGTCCTGCGGTTCGATATTGCACCGCATTTGCAGGCGTGGCACCCTATCTCACCACTTCATTCTCCAAACAGCACCGCACCCGCGTTTCGGCGTAATTTTTTTGAAATTTGACAAAATCGGCCACGTATTTTAAGTCTCAAACTACGCCACCTGCAAAACTATGCCACACCCAGTCAAATGTGCGATGCTATATAGTGCCCCCTCTATTCCAAACATTGCCGCACCCACTAACTCTACTGCGAGCAACTGTCAGATTTCAAATTTTTAACATGTGACTTTTAATTTTTGGATTTTCTAACTATTGACTTGTTTGCTATTTTTTATGCTCTCTATTTTCTATCATTTGTTGTATGTTGGAAAAAGGGAGAAAAAAATATAGGAGGTTCATCATGGTATCATGTTCATTATGCACAAAGTGTTTTTAAACACTAAAGTGTTGTTCAACACTTTTTAAGATCTTTAAAATTATATTTTTAAAAGGAATTTGTTTACTTTCATGCCTTAGAAACACTAAATTTCCTTTTGGGTTTTAAAAAGAACAAACAAATTTCCTTTTTTTCAAAAGTTTGCAAAAGGCTAAAAAGAACCTAGAAACAATCTACTAGATTTTGTTTAAAAGGTTTAAAAATTGAACAAGGCAAACTCTCACACTTCAAAATTGGTGCTTTAAAAAGAACTCATTTCTTTCTTGGAGGATTAAAATGAACTTGTGTGTTTTTGATGTTTTGTAATCCTTTTCACAAAGTAATATAATTTAAAAGGTGTATGCACTTCTCTCATGCCTCACGGCGATCTTGAGAATCAAAATCCTTTTTGTGATATTAAGTTGTCAAAAGTATTACCTCCACACTTCATTTTTGGATTTAAAATTGAACAAAACATCTTGCGAGAGTGAGTAGGTTTATTGCATGTGTTCTCCCTTTATTTCTAAACAAATTTTGATTGAATGATGAATATATTTACTCACTTTTTCTTATGTTAGCGGGCCTACCTTGTGGGAAAAAGTACTCACCCAAGGGAACGACCCAACCGGTAACACACTAAGGACAAGTGTATTTCCAGCTGGGATTTAAAAGTGGGTATTGGAACAAAACCTAGTATCATGTGGTTGGCTCCAACGAGAAGGGCAACAATGGTCTCTCGCCGCATGGGTCAGCCTCCATGAATGGAAAGACCAAATTAAAACCCTTGTTTAGAAGGCCAAATCCTTATCTATTTTGTTGGTGCAAAAGGTCATGTCATTTGAAGCCACCCCACGTTATACATGCGGTTTTGTTGTAGAGATGAAAAGTATGCCATGGGAGATTCATAGGTACTGATGCTTGGCTGACCTAAGAAGTGTTTGCCATGGAGGGGAGCTAGTGTGGTCAAGCATCTAGTCATCCACACACAATATGCGTAGCTAGATTCATCCAAGTGGGAATCCAAAAAAATATTGTCTCTTCATCCTAGGGTTGTACATGTGCTTGGAAATGGAAAATACATTGCTTGGTCCTCAAAACATTTGAAAAACAAACATTCACAAAGAGATCCAAATTTCAAACCCTTTGAGGAAACAAATATCCTTTGACAAATCTAAGTGCTCTTGCTTGCCCTAGGGATTATATCCTTAGAGGTTTCTAAGTACTTAGGTTTAATCATCATTTGTTTTCACCAAAGTCAACACTAGGAAACCTTTGCCTTGATTTCCTTGATTTCCACATAATGCACTTTGTCAGATGAAATAAAATTAGGACATTGGACATTCAATTTGAAACATAATCAAGAAAGTGTTTGTGGTAAAAAGAAACAAATCTAAGCAAGATAACAAACAATTGAACCACACATGTTCTTGGTCTCTTTTGGGTCATTGGGTTTTCATGCCAACATTGGTCTTTTGGTTTGAACCTTTTTTAGGAAAAAACATGTTCTTCACTACCTTGGTCTTGTAAGCAGGTCCTCGTAGGGTCATCTAGGATCAAGTCAAAAAATTCACCCATCCCTTAAACATCAATCAAATCCCATCTCACCAACAACTTTTGGAACCTTGGAAACATCACTTTTTGCTCGACTTTTAGGAAAAATCAACATCACCATGTTTGACTTAACGCACCTGGTCAAATTATCAATCCCCTTGAACAAATTTGCCTCTAGGATAATGCAAATTCTTGAGGTCTACTAATTCATGATCACTTTCATTGGCTTAACACACTTAGCCAATTCATTCTCTTATGCGAGTTTTCCCTAGGATAACACAACTTCCTAAGGTTTACAAGTTCACCATCATCTTTGTATGACTTAACACACCTAGTCAAACTATCAAAATCAAATCAAATAAAACCAAGTCCTAAAGTCAAACATTGATCCAAAGTTCCTAAAAGTTTAAACACCCATATCATTCACCCCTTTCATCCTTCATCTCATCATTGGTCCTAAAACCCTCAGAGGTCAACAAGGTCAAAACACAAGAAGAACATGGAATATAAACCTCATTCATACATCACGAGTAGTCCAATTCAACCAAACTATCCAATCCTTACAATGCTAATTGATTTTCAAAACTTTCATTTTTATAATCCATACATGGGATCATTATTTCCTCCAAACCTCAATGGTACAACAAATGTGAGTTTTCACAATCTAAATTTTGTAACACCTTTCCCTTTGGTAGATATAAATCAAAGTCAAAACTTACAAATATATCAACCAAACAATCAAGGCATGAGCCTTCTCCCTTTACCAACCTTCAATCAACCAAATCCAAGCAATGCTCCAATCATAAAGAAAAACATCATATCAAATCCTCTCATTTTGCCAGTAGTATCACAACAATAGGTGAAAACCATCTAAGAAATCCCAACAATCAAAACCATTCCCAATCCACCACCACCACCACCAAAACACAACATGACAAATTCATTCTCCATTGTGTTACAAGCCACTCAAAAAGCTTCTCACCAAAAGGCGCTCCGAAACAAACAAGCTGCACAACTAGCTGCTTAGCAAGTGCAAGCACAACTAGCTGCCCAAAAAGATGCACAAGTTGCACAAGCCCAAGAAGCCACACAAGCCCCACAAGTAGCCCAACAAGAACATGCTCAAGTTCAAGCCCAACACCAGGCTCGACAAGTGCAAGCACAATTCTAGGCACTATTGTAAGAAATCCATCAACAAGTGTGTCAACAATTAGCACAACAATAAGACCAACAACAAGCATTATTGGCACAACAAAAACATGACCAACAAAAAGCATAGCTGGCTTAGCAGAAAATGAAGGCATTACTCCCTCAAAAAATCTTGCAACATATTCCCAGCACAATCATTAGAAATGATGATCAAGATCCTTTGTCCAATGATCATGTTGAAAATGTCTCTACATCACCTAACGAGTTACAGGAAATATCTCAATAATTTATTCCAAAGAATGATCAACATCTATCACCAAGGTCTAGAAATGGTCCTTTCCAAGACATATTGACATCCCTCGACCTCATGATTGTGGATAGTGAAGGAATCGTCAACCCAACATGTGATCCAAATCCACTCAAAGATCATGAGGATATTGAGCCACTTCCCATGCCTTATAATGATGTACACGAGCCCTTTGTAAGAAATACATCCTTTGAAATTGACCCATGTCAAAAACTTGATCCAAAGCATGTTGAAAGCAATTCCAAAATTATTCAAGATCAAAAATTTGTATCTCCAAGCTACTACAATGATATAATGGACACCTTCCTATCTATACAAGATGTTGCAAATGATTATCATATCCATATAGAACATACTCCTCCATTTACCCATGAGATGCTTTCTTTGGATGGACACGTAGATGATCTTCATTCAAAATAGGAGTCTCATACTCTTGATATCATTACCAAGGAACAAGAGTCTCCTACTCTTAACATTTGTACACGTGATCAAGATATAGATAAATCCAGAGACATATCAGAAATGGATCATGAAGAAGGCTTTTATAGAAGTTGTGAATCAGAAACATCATGTCAAAGCATATCAAGAATGAATCATGAGGAAGACTTTTACGAGGACAGTGAATCATCAACACCTTTTGAAAAAGCATTACAATCTGATATCTCACAAGATCAAGCCAAAAAGATCAATCAGGAATTCATCCCACATATAGACGATCCTATCACTTATAAACTTGGATCACTTACCTTTCTCAGGGAAATATGTCTCATCAATAAAGAATTTATCACCTTTGAAGATCTATGACAGAGCACAGAAGGATTAGCACCCTATTTCCAAGATAAATTGTATCCTATTGCAAATAAAATGTTTCAATGGATGCATTATCAAGGAAGAGAATTAGGCCTACATGAACAGGGTATCCTAGAATCAGTATAGATTATTGGCAATCCTAAGCATCAAGGTCTTGGTTATTCAACAATCAAGGGATATAAACATATTAGTGATACCTTATAAAAATGGGGGCAATTTCATCTCAAGCAAACATCAACATAGGAGGCATGAAAGATCCAGATGATGAAACCAATGCCAATACTACAACCTACCACATCACGAATCTTCATCCACCCACCACTCCATCCACAAATTGGGACCAACATCCAAAAGGATATTTGAATCAAAGAATGAAGAACATTATCAAAGTAAAAGAAGGTAAGCATATCGGATAAATCAAATACATATGGATACCAAAGAATAAAAAGAAAGATGATCCCTATCATACTCCCTTAGTCAAAGAAACTATGGGGAAAAATAAAAAGGGGGCAAGTATCCATCAAAAATGTCCACAAAGGAAAATCAAGATTCTCAAGCAACGTACAAAGTATATCAAGCTATTGGTCCTAATTCCATGCACACTTTCATATGCACCCATCATTTCTCATCTTCCCAAGTTTGGAGAGTCAAAGGTTCCAAACTATCAACCAATCCATATTTCATTCCTAAACACACTCCGCCATCCACGCATCCATGCATGATATCCAATTCTCACATTGACCATGTGTTGGCAATGACCCTTCATCATAAGGATTCAAAAGGCACTCTATCAGGATGTGTGCACAAAGACAAAGTTAACTCCGGTATTAGCAAAGCAAATCATGAATCTCAAAAGCTACTTTCAAGTGCATGTATCTTGTTAAGGAAAATTCTTCAAGTAGGATATCGATGGCACATTACGATAGAAGCATCAAAATTAGCAGTACCAGATGATTCAACATCGGCTTAAAATCTCTCAAAAAATTACCAAAAAATCAAAAATATAAAAAATCCAAAAAAAAATCAGAAAAATGATTGAAAACAATAAAGAAAAATATCGTCCTCTAGTGAAAACCACTTCGGTGGTGCTTTGGACAAGTACCATGATGAAAACATGGAAAATAGGCATCATGTGTAAAATCAAGCATCTGCATGCACCAGTTCAGTTGGAAGAATCTCATCCCATCCATAATAAATCCAACATTCCATCCATAATAAATCCATTCATCCATGAACCATTTATCCTATCCATTTTCATCTATCTGCATCCATCATCCAAGTTATCTTAACCTTGATGAAATTTTGGTGCACACTTTACACTTGCTTGTGGTAAACATCTTGACATGGGTCCATTTTCATTGATCCCATCTTACCCAATGTTGTATGAGCCTTGAAGCATTATCTGAATGAGCATTCCTCTATTGGAACACCTTATCTTGTCACAAGATAATCCTTGGCATCCTTTGCATGCTTACCATATCCATCCATCCACACACCTATCCAAGAATCCATTGCCATTCAAACAATGCTAGACAATGGGGGCAGATGTTTACATCTTGCTTCAAGAATAAATCTTGATCTATATCCTCCAACTTATGTAGTGATCCAAACATTTTCAAACATAAAATCAAATTGGTCAAGAATTTGTGAAACAAAATCCAAATCACTAGCCCATGGCATATTTTGACAAGACAATGTTCCTTATCAAGCTTTATCTTTCATCGAACATCAATCCAAACAATCAATATCAGTTGCATCTAATGTGTACTTCAACGTCACATCAAATCATTCAAAACAATTTTGTTCCAAAATAAGCTTCATCGATCTTGATCAATCGAATCCAATCAATTATCACCTTGTTTGACTTAACACACTTAGTCAAACTACCCTCTTGTGCACGAGTTTACTCTAGGATAACACAACTTCCTAGAGTTTACAAGTTCATTATCATCTTATTTGACTTAACACACTTAGTCAAATTATCCAATCCATCATCAACCTATTTGACTTAACACACTTAGTCAAACTACCCTCTCGTTTATGAGTTTACTCTACGATAACACAACTTCCTAGAGTTTACGAGTGCATTATCACTTTTGTTTGAATTAACACACTTAGTCAAACTATCAATCCATCAATCTGATCAATCAATCTTAGCTTGGTTTTCAAAAAAATCCCAAAACAAAGCACTAATATCATCACATATCCACATCCAAATCGTCAAAATCATGCGAAAATCCAAAAACATGTCAAAAAATTGAAAAATAAAAAATAGAGTCATACTACTGAACTACATCATCTTTGAGCTTGAACATAGGTAAGGTTGATCTTTGATCATCCTTCGAGACATTTTAGGTCAGTCCTTTAAGCATCTGTCGCAATGGCAATCCATTTGCCCATCTATTTCACACCCTAGGTCAATCCTTTAGGCATCCGTCGCAATCTGGCAATTTATTGCCCTTCCATCTCATCATGCAGTCAAGTCAATTGTCAGCCAAACTACATCATCTATGAGCTTAAACATAGGCAAGGCCATCCTTGATCAGCCCCTGAGACACAAAATCCAAAAACATTCGTAAATATCAAAAATACCAAAAACATTTGCAAAACATTCTCAAAATTCTAAAAACAGCCTCAAAACATTTGAAAAACCCAAAATGGTGCATCCATCTCATCTCACTTTAACCCATGATAATCATCATTCCTAATAAATCATCATCATCTTCATCCTTTGGTGAACCAATCAGAAAGAAGTCTAGTAGGTTCCAAAGTGAACACCCAAGCGTCAAAAGTCTCAAAAGTCTAAGTCAGTAAGCAACCAAGTTAATCAAATCGGAGTATCGATAGCTTATCACCCAATCAGTCCCACCAAAACCTTGATCACAACATATCCTAGGATGAATCCTTCCCATGATGGACATAAGCATCAGGTACCCCCCAGTAGTTTATTCTTGGCTAGCAGTATGAAGATCATTAGCTTGTTTGCTTACTTTATTTGGTCTTTTTGACTTATCTTATTTTGCACTCATTCCAAGGACCTCTCGATGATTCCTAAAAAAACAAGTTTAGAGAGAAAGGAATGGGACAATGATCATTATCTTTTTTATTTGTTGTGCTTGTGGATTACTCTTGTAAAATAAATTAGTCATGCGTGCTTTGTTTGGTTTGTAGGAAGGGTGTTTTAGGTATCTTGTTGACCACATAGGAAGGCTTTCCTTTCTATGTTTTGCTTCGAGATGTTTAGAATATCTGAACTACATCCTAAACAAAGTTCCATAGGCTAAGTGTGAACAAGAATACTCCTATCTAATCGTCGATTCAAAGTCCATCACACTAGGTAAAACACCATCCTGGTCCTTTATACCTTGATGCATTGTACCTATGTGTGTTATCAAACATAAAGTAATTGGTCCTTTTAAAAATCCCAACTCCTAGTAAGAAAATCATCATCATCATCACCATAACGTAGGATTTTTGGATCCTCCTTCCATCCATCTTATTCTTCTTATTATTTTATCTTTACTAACATTTCTATCTAAAGTAGGTGTGAGATCTCAAAATATACACGAGGCTACCCATGGCCGGTGACTGCCTATACATCATCATAATTGTCTACATGAAAGAATTATCTTTCATCCTCTAATCAATAAAACCACTCCTCTTTCATTTTATCGCGACATCAATCAGAAAATTAGCATTTCCGCTTGATCTCTCGAGGGGGAAATATACCAATGTAATCCTTCTTGCTGGGGCAACAGTGGGGCATCTGAAAAAATTGAGAAATTTCAAACTTTGATCATAGTAGTTTATTCTTTGAATCAATGCAACAAGTACATTGATTCAAAGAGGGACAAAATGTAGATATGAAAAATATACAATTCGATCCAACACATTTGATCCTGATTAACTAATGACGTTTATTCCTAAATCACATTCTCATCTTATCGTCACCTTTTCATCTCTTAATTAGATAAATCATTATTTATTTAATTAAGTCTTTCTCCTCTGTTGATTAAATTAATCAATTTAGTTTAATTAACCTTATATCTCTATGTATTTAAATAATTCATTTTATTTAAATCAAGTCCTTAAAGTCTTCTCATTAAATTGAATAAATTAAACCTTCTTTAATTTAATCTAACACTATCCTCTTTACTTAAATAAATCAAATCATTTATTTAATTAATCCTTTTCTTTTCAATTCTTGATTTAAATCAACTCATAAATCTAAGTCAAAATGGTCAAATCACCTAATCTCTCATTAAATAGATCAAATATTGATTAATTTAATCTCAATCACTAAAATCCTCTAGAGAATGCAACTTGCACAATAAATCAATTAGTTTGATTTATTTATTTGCCTATTTTCTCTCAACATGGAATAAAGGAGGAATATTCCCTCAAATATGAATTCAAAATCCAAGTGGACTTGTACATCCAACAAGGCATTCACTCCTCTTACATGTCCATGTGCATTGAGCCAAGTGACATTAACTCCATTTCCTTCTCCCTCCAACATGTCACATTCAAATTTCAAATTTGAATCCAATAGAATTTATCATGCACACTGACCAAAATGTGCTCATTCATCCTCAAATCACATGTGGACAAGTGGCCTTCTCTCATTGGTTGGTGTTTTGTCCCACATTGCTCAAATCTTGCTCATTCTTCCAATTTGAAATCTATAAATGAGAGACTCTTCCTCTCATTCTATCATCCACAATTTAAGTAAACTTATTATACTCAAATCCATCTTCAAGCATAGCCATTTTCATCTCTCTATATCAAGTTCTTAGCTAGGTTATGTAGGAATTCAGCCAAAGTGGATCAATAATCACAAAGCTTACAAAGTAGTTGGGAAATGGTTTATTTCGACACATCAATTGGCACCAACTCCCCCATGGGATCAAGAGTTTGCACAATTAATTAGGATTTTACTTATCTTTTAGATTTTGTTCTTCATTTTCCTAGTTTAATCTTTGTAAATGGATTTCATGGGGAATGCTTTTTTTCACTTGCATTTGATCTAACATTGTGCTTGTTTGTTGTGTTTGTGCAGGTACAAAACTAGGGTTCACATATACAACAAAGCATATAGATTAACACACATGCACCTGCATGAGAATCAAAGATACAAGAGACATTGGATATAAGGTCTATTCAAATTAGCGAAAAAAACTTGAATAAATAATTTCATCACAAATCACACCTTTGGAACTTAAGAGTTGGCATGAATCCGCGTTGAGCGATATAGAAGCACCAAGCCATCGCTCATCACTAATCCTCCTCATACATTTTACAAGAAATTACTAATGAGCAATCTCTGTGATGACATTGAATATTTTCATCATGTATCGCTAGTGTAAAACTTATCATTTAAAACCAATTTGTGATACACAAAGCCTAGGAGATCCATCATATCGCTCATCACTATTTGAAATTTACCTTTTGAAAACCATTCGTGATGAGCGATAAAGAGAACATAAGATCTGAGGCCATCACTTATTGCTATTACAAATTTAAAGCTCAAAAACCATTAGCAATAGGCGATAAAAGGAGAAAAAAAGGAGCATCGCTCATTGCTCATTGAGATCAGGAGCTCCAAAATCTATCCATGATGAGCGAATAAAGGAAATACTACTCATTGCCTATCGTTGAACTTAGACCTAGGCATGAGGGGCCAGTTACCCTGGTATGTTGAAAGGTATAAGATGTTTTAATGTGACCGACAACAGGAAACATGGAGTCAACAACTAAATAGAATGTTGGCTTAGACAAAGAACACTAAAGATATTTTTAAGGGAAGATTCAAAATATTACAAAACCCTACAACAGTGATGGAAAGAAGACTCAGATATCAACCCAGTATTTAGAATGTGACAAGACTTGAGATGGAACGTAAAATTTTATAGATTCCATCTATGGATCTAGTTGGGGACATCTGTTTATCCAAAATAGAGCGAGAATCTAGAATCTCAGGTGAAACAGATCGGCCAAACACATAAGATCAAAAACTAGGGGACCACCTAGACAAGGCAACAAGACAAAAATAGACAAAACCAAAGAAAACACACCTATATACACAATGTACAAAACTTACATGTACATGGAGAATAACATACTTAGGAAAAGTATGGCTTTAAGAACTACCCATGTACTAAAAAAATGAAAAAGTTCACCTATTAAGCCTTGGATGAAATAAGAATCCTCCCCATGTGTGCTAGCTATAAAATAAGGGCATACCCATAATGCTTCAAACTTTCCATGTTTACCCTTTTCTTGAGCCCTTGCATTCCAGGCTTACACCATACTATCTACCTCAAATTTCCTGGAAGAAGCTCTCTTATCATGTAAATTCTTAACTTGCAACTGTATCTTCATATTCCTAGCATGAGCCTCTCTTTTAGTCTCATCTAACTACACAAGATTATTTATTCTATGTTGCATATCATCACATGTATCCTCATCATACTCCTGCACAAATTTATACATCTTCAGCTGTTAATTTTGTGGCAATATAACATCTAGACCATATACTAAGCCAAATGGTGAGTAACCAGTATATTTTTTCATAGTCACTCTATCTGCCCAGAGTGCAAATTTTAGCTTTGAATCACAAGCTTTCTTGTTCTTTTCCATCACTCTCTTGATTATTTTCATCAAGATCTTATTACTAGACTCAACTTGACCATTTCCTTGAGGGTGGTAAGGTGAAGAATAAGAAACCTGTATACCATGTTTTTCATAAACGTCTTTGAATTCCTCAGACCTAAAGCACATAGCATTATCTGAGATGATTTTTTCTGAGACTCCAAATCTGATGAGAATATTATTTAAGAGAAAATATACCACCACCTTACTTGTTGCTTTCTTAGTAGGTATTGCTTCTAAACACTTCGTAAAGTATTCAATGGCAACAAGGATCCATGAGTGTCCTCCACTATAATTTTTTGGTATCTCTCCAATGAAATCACTTCCCCATTGTTGGAAAGGGGCTTGAACAGTTATGGGCCTAAGTTGTAGACTTATTGAGAACATCAACTCTCTTGAAAACCTTTGATAGGAATCAAAATTTTTAACAAACTTGTGAGCATCCTTAAATATAGTAGGCCATGAGTATCTTGCTCTTAGAATCTTGTGTGCAGTAGTCTTTGCCATATAATGACTACCACACACTCCATTATGCATCTCATTCAAAATTTCTAATGCTTGATTTCCATTTATGAATTTAAGCAATATACCATCCAAGTTCCTCCACCATAGTTCATTATCAATAATCACATATTTGATGGCATGCAACTTTAATGTCCTATTTTCATTGTCATCCATATCTACAGGACACTGCATAGTTTGTAAGTAATGGAAAATTCTTCTATACCATCCACATGTTTTCATATCACAAATAGGTGCAACATCGATTAATTTTTTCTGATTTATCTGGTTAGCCTCCAAATTAGCTTCTACCATTAATTTAGCTAGCTCTTGCCCTCTTACTAATTTGATGATCTGAACATCAATGTTAAATTCTTGGATCATGTTGATCCATGTGCACCTTCTTCCTGTAGTCTCTTGCTAAGTGAAAATATCTTTCATAGCATCCCTTGGTACAAAAGCTATGATAGTAGCTCTTTGTAAATAAGTCCTTAAATTATTTATAGCCTTAGCTAGAGCATACACTTGCTTCTCAGTTGTGTCATATTTCAACTCAGCAACTTGTAAAGACTTGATAAAAAATGAAATGGGTTATTCAAATCCCTCCTCATTCTTCTGTAATAGAACCACAACAATAATATGAAAAGAAGTGAAAGAGAAAATTGGCATCGACTTAGAGAATTTAGGATATTTCAGAATTAGAGCTTCCTTAATAGCTTGTTTAATCTTATTGAATGCCTAACTAGGATCCTCACTCCAAAGAACCTTTTCACCTTTCTTCAGTAGGTTAGAAATTGGTATTGTGATTTTTGCAATGTTAGTCACAAACCTCCTTAAAAAATTTATTTGTCTAAAAAATGATTGAAAACCCTTAACATTTTTTGGCTAAGGGATCATGTCTATGGATGCCACTCTTTTAGGGTCTATCCTTACTCCTTTAGATACAATGTGCCCTAGTAATTTTCCCTTAGTGACCCCAAAAGCACATTTCTTCAGATTCAAAGATATCTCATATTCTAAAGATATGTCAAAAACCCTTTCTAGGTGCATACAATGGTCTTCTCCTAGGAATAGGTTGTCAAGTTATCTTGGTATATGGCCATAAATACATCAATAAAATCTGAAAAGGCTACATCCATAGCTCTTTGGAAAGTGACACCCGCTTTGGTTAAGACATACGACATCCTTACATAAACATAGGTGCCCCATGGATTGGTGAATGTCATCTTATACCACTCAGACTCCTTTACCTTTACTTGGTTATAACCTAAGAAACCATCCATCATTGATAGCAATGTGCAACCAACCAGTTTTTGTAACATGGCTTCCATGTTTGGCAATGGGTAATTATCCTTTAATGAGGATACATTCAGGTTTCTGAAATCAACACACAATCTTATGTTGTCGTTCCTTTTTCTTACTGGTACTATATTGGATACCCATGAGGAATGTCTAATGGGTCTTGTAATACTAGCATCTCTCAGCTTCACTAACTCCTCTTGCATCTTGGGAGCTAGAATAGGATTAATCGGTCTTCGCTTCCACTTGAAAGGTTTAACATTCTCCTTTAGAGGAATTTCATGCTGAAATAATTTCTCTCTATAAGATTTTAGGTCATCACCCAACCAGGAAAAGACATGTCTATATTTTCTAAGTAAGTAAATTAACATTGCCTTCACCTTTGGCTTCATCTTTTTCCCTACATATACTTTCTTAGGGGAATTTTCAATCCCCAAATTTACTTCCACCAAGTCCTCTCGATGAGTCATAGTTGGCTTAATCTTGTTTTTATCTTGACTGTCAAAGACCCTTTCAAGTGCTACAAGGCCTTAAGGGAATTCTTTTGTCTTTAATTGAATGAATTCCTTTTCAAATACTATGTCCTTTCCATCAATATTCTCAACAAATCCACCAAAGTCAATCTCCTGACCTTCATATCTATCAACACTATTTAGGAATTTTAGGATATCCTCATCATCATTTAAAATTTGCCAATTGTACACATTGTTAGGAATAGAAGGCCTTATTTGTACCTCCACCTTATAAATACCTATAAAAGTTATGTCATTTGGTCTCAATGAAATTTTTGAAAGTAAGTCAGCTTCTCTATTTTTCCCTCTTTCCATCCAATCAATGCTAAAGGTATCAAACTACTCAATGGAATCCCATACAACATTTTTGTATTGCTTGAGTCTATTAATTTTGTAGGCATATTTGTCCCTTACCTGGGATATCACTAGCCCAAAATCACCAATTACCTTTAAACTTTTTATTCCCTGCTTCTCAGCCAGTCTCAATCCCAATAATAAAGCTTCATACTTTGCCACTTATTTGTATAGAAAAAAGACAATGTGACAGATAATCTATAAGTACTAGCAGGAGGTGATACTAATAATATCCCTACACTTGACCCTTGTTTGGAACTTGCACCATCAAAATACATTTTCCAAAGTCCATTACTGTCCAGTAATCTGAAAACCTCATTTTCTATAGGTGTAGGACACATATCAACCTCTCTCGGAACTTCTTCTATCTTGAAATCACTGATATCAATATCTATGAAAAGAACCGTGTCATCTTCAAGAGCATGCTCTAACATATGTGGTACCTTCGGTTCTCTCATTACTTGAACATCGTTACCATAAATGGGAAATTTGGCATAAGACATGCCACATTGCATACTGCCTCCCATAGATTTACTTCATATTTGAGATAGCATCATCCCATAATTAGGTGGGATATCCACTACCACCACTCATTTTGAATTCTTTGTTAGGGTAGGCTACTAGTTTGTAGGGAATTTCATTTATCACACCGATGATAGGGACTTCTCTTACATCAATGGAATAACAATTGTAATGAGTTCTATCAAATTTTAATCCTAGTGCATCCATGATTTTAGCTGGCATGATGTTGTTGGATGCCCCAGATTCAATAATATGTTTTTTTATAAAATTTCCTTAAACTACGAGGGTGAGGAAGAACAAATCTATCTTATCAGAACAAGTAGTCACTAAATTTTCTAGGAAGATATGGGGAATTTCAGTAATGATTCCCTCAAATTACTTTTCTTTCTTATCCTTTTCACTTATTTTGGGTGGAGTGATCACCACTAAATCATTACAGGCCATAGAAAAACCATTGATAAGGACTATTTCATTTTTTTTATGTTCCTCTATTCTCATCATTTCAGGAAAAGATACAGATACTTTTACTTGACTAAGTAATTGAAACATATCAACAGGAGTATACTTGAGTAATTCAAATGGGAGCATACCTTGTTCATTAATTCTCTCCTATTGATTTTTTGTTGCCTCAATCCTATGTTTAGAATTCTTCCTCATCCATTAAGTATTTTACCTCTATGTTTTTATCTTCTCAGCAAGAGATTTAAATGTTTGAGTAACTTTTGGATTTTCTACTCTCTTAGCCCAAATTTTATCTCCCCTACCTTCTTTATCCTTGCTTGCTTCCATCTTTACATTAGGCATGTGCTCCTTATTCTTGGCATTTTGTTCCTTCATGAAAAGACCAACAGGACTACCATGCTCACCACCAACCATTTTTTTCCTCAAATGATAGGAACTTCTCTCTTGGATAGCCAAGGCTATAATATATTTAGCAATCTCCTCCTCTGAGAGAATCCTTAGTGACACACAATCCTCTATTGCTTCCAAATTATACAATTCAACATCACTATCGACATCCTCATCAGAGAGAACTTGTTGATGATATGTACTAGAGATTTTCCTTTGATTATCTACATATACTTCATAGGAGTCCACATCAGAAGAGAATTCATTGTCTGTAACATCAGAATCACCCATAGTCATAATCACATCAACTTCCTTTTCATTTTTTTGATCATATTTGTCAGGCATATCTTCATCTACCTCAACCATCTGTGCAACTACACATTTCTCAGAAGAATGTGGCATTTCGAAGGTCATGCACCAAGGGGTATCGTCAACAAAATTTCTTGAATTCTTTTGTAGAGGATCTAGAGGGAATTTTTTATGGCTATTTCTTTGATTATTCATAAAAATTTTTCCATTATACCAATTGGTATTATATGGGTGGTCTTGCAATCAAGGAGGTTTTTCATTTCTTTGATAAATTTTTGGTTGAACCTTTTCTTGTTTCATAATTTTATCATTTATAGTTTTCATAAAATAATCAATTTTGTCCTCAAGAGTTCCTCCTTTAGTACCAGAACTTGTATCTTCCTATCTTGAAATTCTGAAGAGTTTTGCATCATTTCATCTGCCAAATTTACCACTTTCTCTACTAATATTCTCAATATACTCTGCCCTCTTGAAGGCTTCCCTCAATGTCTGAGGGTTCTTGTCTAGCAAGCGATAACTCATTTTTTAATCAAAAGTATTGTAGTAATTTACCAATCATGCATGGTCATTCAATTATAAATGAGGAGGTAACCTCTTCCTGGCCTTTTGGAATCTTGTATTGAACTTATCCAAAGATTCATTATAACCCTTAGATATAGTATTAAATTTATTCAATTAAAAACTTGAATCAGTCTTGTCACCATATTGCTCTCTAAAAACCCTCTTGAATTCTTCCCAAGAGCTAATTCTCTTGGTAGGCAAGCTTTTGTACACCTCTCAAGCATCTTCGATGAGAGACTACATTAACAAATTCATCATGACATCTTGTACCTCTACCTCAAAATCATCCATAACATTGGTAAACACCTTGAGATGATCTTCACCACTTAAGGCATTATTACCTGCGAATTTGACCATAGCAAGTCTTAAATCCATAGGGAATGGGTTATGGTAGCCAGGTATTATGGTGAAACACAACTGCTAGTATCTATCTACTAGGAGTGGCCTCCTAGTTTGTCAATCCTCATGAACATCCCTTTTCTCATCATTTATTTTATTATCAAATTGACTACCATCTTTACCTTTTCCACTTTCATCATTAACACCACCCTTATTTCTTCCCTCATCATCATCAAAATAAGAATTCTTATTCTTATTATTTCCTCCACGTCCACCACCTTGATCTCCACTAGGAATGTGTTTGTCTAGCTTCTTCTTTTGTGACTTAGTACTAGTATGTCTCGAGCTTGAAGTTTTTGGAGTGTATGTGGACATCTTAAGGGAATAAATATTCCTATCCATTTTTGCATTAGACGCTTCCATCTCATCTTTCTTCAAATCTTCTTGCAACATTTCATTTTCCAACTGTAACTTCAACATCTTTGGATTTGGAGGTGCAGTAAACAGAGTTTGATTTATCTTGTCCTTGTGTGTGGGGATTTTAGTAGATGAGGTATTGGTAGTGGTAGTGGTGTTAAAAGTAGTTTTCTTAGCCTAATCAATGGGTCTCTTCCCATGATCTACAAATGATGACTTCTTAGTAGTAACAGGGAATCTAAGGCTTTAGTAGTTGAGATAGATGTATTATAGGTATCAATAACAGAGATTCCCATCAAGAATATTATTTCAGGGATATCATTAGTCATCCTGGAATAAAACTTAAAAATATTTTCCTCAAAGGTATTTTCGTCTAGCAACATCTTCTCTTATTTTCTCCAACTTTTATTTCCCAGCATCTCTCTCAAGTTGCTTAGCTCTAATCCTATCCTCTCTATCCTTTAACTCCCTCATTCTATTCTCCTCTTCTTCTTGAAGCCTCGGTTCTTCCTCTTCTATAACTTCCATGTCTCTATCTATATCTTCCTCATTTTTGAAAAAATATCTAGGCTCACTTGGGGTAGGAGTATAGTAGGGTTGGACAATAGGATCTTCCTTGAGAGAAAGATGCACTCGTATCTCAAGAGATTCACCTCTAGGCTTAAAATTATTTCCATACAAAATAGAACTAACACCAAGGGTTAAAGGCTCTAAAAATTTCTTATTCTTATGCCAAAACTCCCACTTATCCTCCTCTCTTGAAATATTAAGCTCAGTGTCAAACACTTTTGCAAAAGGAAAACTTCCTTGGTCTATGCTATACCCTTCAACTTCATCTATCTCTTCATGGATGGGTATGTGCAAGATCATGATGGGCCAAAAAGTGGCTATATGTAAGTAATATGATGGCCCATGTGGCTAACAAGTTTTTTTTCACCCAAAATTGATGAAATGACAAGGGTTTTTAAAGGAGATTCTCAGCTTTCCACCAATATAAACTATTTTTTACTTTGAATTTAATAATAATAATAATTTATTTTCTATTTGAATTACGACTAAAGTCCTGATTGATAGGCTGATTGAAAAAAATCTATAGCTTTCAAACGGTATCACATTCTTTCAATCTAAAACATGTGTCACATTCTATACTTTGCATAGTATAGGATTCGAAAAAAAAATTGAATTTCATGAAGTTTTGACCAATTTTAAGGTGGTTAGACATACAAGTTTTTATATTTTTTAAAAGTTGTAATAAAAAATTCATAATTAATTATTTACTTGGAAAAAATTACAAAAAAATATGCATCACATAGGGACATGAGTCATCTACTTATATATTAAATATTATAAAAAAATATTATCATTTTATTGTGGTTAGGGTGGTCAGATAGACACCTACTTCTTATTTTTTCCCTAAAATTTAAGTACTACTGCATTGAAATTTCAAATTTTCACCAAATAGATTTTAAAAAAAAAATTAAACCTAGTAGTTTAGAAACTACATTCAATTTTATACAAATTCTATTCTTACATATTTTTGAAATAATATAGATAATTTTTTAAAATTTTTACATCAAGTTTCCTAACTTTGATTTTTCTGAATTTTATGGCCACTTAAGGGCCTGTTTTTTCCATGATGATCCTGCACATAACTGAATACTAGCACTACTTATATCAATATTTCAACTAGGGGATGCATCAACAGGAGAATCAATAGACTTAATTTATTCAGAGCTTTTCTTGACCCAAGCGGGTTGCTTCTCTTTTGCAGGTTCAGATTCTACCTTTTGCTCAAGGTTCTTTGCATAACTTTTGGTCTTCTTCATGATGTCAAATATGTCAAAATTATTCTTCTTACGTCCCTTTCGAGAAGTTATCTTCACATTGGTATTAGATAATTCATGGTTTCCACCCAGAATGCTGGGAAATAGAAAGTGATTACACTTTGATTTTGTACATGATATCATAGAAAAGATTTTAAGCATAACCTGACACAAGGTGACCAAATGAAATAAGACCTGATGCATAAGAAATAATATGATAGGACTAATGAAATAGACTTTAAACTGATTATTCTTCAAAAGGGAAAGAATATCATAACAAACAACTAACTTTGACTATACCAGGTCCAAACTAGAGACTTTGGACTTAGCTAGTCCCCAGTAGAGTTGCCAATCTGTTGGTTATTTTTTTAGAACCAAACTTAATATCACTCATTACCTATGAATTTTATAGAAGTCAGTTATTAGCAAGGTCGATGATTAGCCAACGAATAAGTAAATAGTTGCAAGACTCTTACTCCTACACTTTGGGCTCTATTAGACCCAGCAGGGCAATCCCATAATACAAACTTAGGAATTCATAAGACTACACTTGAACACATTGCCAATAACAAATGCTTCTTGTAAAATCACTCAATAATACAATACATCAAATCAGTAGGTAGCTCATTTATGAATGTCTTATATTAGGAGCATGAGAAGACAAAACTCAATATAACACAGCTATAGTGGTATCCATTTCATAATATATAATATCAAAGTGATTAGTTGTTGAATCAACCAGAAAATTGAACCATGAATACTTTGCATGGACCAGTTCTCTTATCTAAATACAGAGTCAATATCAACTTATATAGCACAATAACATTTAAATAATAGCACATGCATTTCTAAGAAACTTTGCATTACAACATTCCTTTATTAGATTCATGATTATTACTGCTATAAACTATCCAAGCACCCAATTTATTACAAGTTATTAATCTCACTCGAGCACTTACATTAATTCATTGAACTAATAAGCAAGAACAAAATTAAAAATCCATTGAGAAACAATAGAGACAAATAAAAGAGCCACTGATTTCTTTCATTCATAACTTGTAAAGTGAGCACAAGGAGAGACAATAGCCATGAATTGGTATTACTTTATATTGTATTTTCTATACTATTATCAAAATCACACACATGACACTGAACTCTAAACTTAAGATAAAACACAAAAACATGCTATGTATTGCTATTTCAGTTTTCTACGTAACTCAATTTTCAACCAACCTTCCTACTTCTGGCCCTAAATAATTTCCTATAGAGACGAAAGAGAAAACAAGCCTTGAGCCAAGAAGCACACCTATCAAAACCTTATTGGACCATTATAAAAAATATTCCTTTTTCAATTACATTGGAGCCTTCAGGTGGCGAGAAAAAACATGAGGCAAAATTAACCCTAATCATTGTAAAAATCAGGTCCCACCTCAAAAAGGCATCATTTGTTTGTTGTAACATCTTCAAAATATTCCCCACATGCTTAAAAAAAATTTCTCAAGGGAAAACCAATCAACAAAACTTACGAAGCAAGGAAAGTAGATAAAGAAACAAAGTTGAATAATCCATATCAGCACTTGTGTCACCAATCTTCATGTTGAGGGGAAAACAATGTTTCGCAATACTTTATCAAAAGCCTAATCTACACTAGTTTCAGGATATGTATTGTTTTATTCCCCTTATCTATTATTCATCACATCAGATATCACCCCCCTACAAACTTGTGTTGGGAAATTATGCCTCAACTTTCTGGGTTGTTTCTTCTTGGACTTAGGCATTTTCTTTATGATTCTGTTGTTTACCGCGGTAGTCAAACTTGGTCTTGGTGGTACCACGATGTCTGTCTGGAAATTACCGCCTTATTGCATGTGGTGAGTTCACTCATAGCAGTCTCGTGTTAAGGCCGCCTGCGTTGGTGGTTACCACCTTACCGCATGCGGTGAGTTCTCTGACTGCCATGGGGCGGTAAGGCCACCTGCGGCTTGGCTCATTGGTTACCGCATACCATAGGTAGTGGTCCCTCTCACCGTGGTGTCTATAGTGAGACCACCAATGGTGGGCTCGATGGTTACCACCATACTACAGGTAGTGGTTCCTCTACCGCGGTGTCCGTGGTGAGACCGCCTTACCACGAGGTGGCCTGGCGGCCCCCGCGGTAGTGCGGTGTGACCACCAATGGTTTACCCGACAGATATTGCTACACTGCGGTAAGGCACGGTTGACTCGGCGGTAGCACGGGATGGCTGAGGGTGAGCTCAGGCGAGCTCACCGCCATACCGTGAGGCAACTCAAACAAGGGCACGGTAGTGTAGTGGAGTCAAGGTGTGAGCCTGGATGGCCTTACCACCATACCGCGAGGTGAGTCGGATGGGGTAGTGGTAATGTAGGGAAGACGAGGGTGAGCTTAGACAAGCTAACTATTGTACCACGACTAGGTCAAAGGAGCTCAGATTGGATGAGCTCAGAAACCAGTTGATCAAGTTGGATAGGTTTGACCAACTTTTAGGAGTAGTGAATGAATTGTTTGGCAACATGTGGCAAGTTCTTTGAGATATCATTGGTCGAATGGTTATTTTTTGATGTGCGATTGAGTTGCATTATGAAATGGAGGTTGATGGACATGTCTGAAATCGATTTAATGTTGTGCAGCTCGATGCTTGTTGATTATGCAATGCACGTTATCAGGGAATGGTCGAAGCTTGTAGGTTGGATAATTTATTACCCTGATGACCACTACTAGTAGGGATGGGCTGAACATGTAAGCACATGTTATAAGAATTCTTGTGCACAGTTCAATTAGGATGATGAATGATTAGAGAGAGGCTGAGAGTGTTTGACTAGTCTTGACTGTGAACACTTAGTTTCTCATTTTTGATCGATGTGAACCTATGTTTCCTTGAGGTTCGGATGACTACAAGGCTGGCTAAGAGTGCTTTGTGAGGAGTTGAAGGGAATCTACATGATATGTCATTGAGGACATTGTAATCATGTGAAGATTCTCTTTTTTTGTTGCTTGTATTCTCCGGGTGAACAAGATGTAATCTCCTGAAGAGCATAGCTCTAGTTTTGTATTGTAACCGTTTTAGTTACTAAATAATACATGTGAGCTGAGTGTTTTGGAGGGTGGAGTTTTTTACCCGAAAGGGTTTTCCCCAGGTAAATCTATGTGTTCATAGTTTTGTCTTTCATTGTTGTCTGATTTAGTTTCTTGAATCTATGTTTGTGTTGAATCTGTTATAAGTTAAGCATTTAATTTTCTCAAGGGATCAATGGGGGATTTATTGTGCCTGTTTCTACTTTATGGTATAGTTTTTTGTGTCTTTGAAGTGAAAATTGAAAATCACTAAGGCATTGTTGTCTTAGATGCTAATCTATGATGACAGAACCAATCTCAGATCCCCAACAAGTGGTATCAAAGTTGGTTGAAGGAGGTCGAGGCTTGATGATACCAACAAGTGGTGTCAAAGCCTTCTCTTGGTTACTGAATTTTTGGGTATTTCACCTGTGATGATTTCTTAGCTTGGCAAGCTTGAGGAAATCTAGAGAAATCGGTTGGTGATTGATACTTCGATGAGTGGAAGTCGCTTCTTTGATTCAACACACAGTTTTGAAAGACATTGGAGTTTCCTAGAGTTGATCATATTCTTGCAATATGGTTTGAGGCACCTGGCTCACAGAAAATGTTCCTCATGCAAAGGGCGTGAGATGTGCTTGTGGTTGTGTTGCAGCGAAGCGTGGTTTCATACTGGTTGTCTATGTGAGAGGCTCCTTGGTGGTATGGATTTTCTTGTGTTGATGTTCAGCCATGGAGTATTGTGCTTGTGTTAGGTGTTCTAACTTAGTACTAAAGGCGGTTTCTCCATTGCTCTGATTGCATGGAGGCTATGAAGTTGATCCTGGTGGTCTGCAACTTCTGAATAGCTTAGCTCTCTTGTATGCTTGTGCATGACTATGGTTTTTGGAACTGGTTTAAAATGGACCTGCTATTCCATTCTTACCTGTGTCTTACATTCACATGGTTCAGATTCATGTCTTTAGCTCTGGAGGTTTTTAATGAGTGTCACTGCAATCCTCATCATTTAACTATAAATGTCAATCCAAGGCGGTGTCCATGGCTATATGAAATAGGGAGAAGAAATCATTTGAATGACATGTTTTTTTCTACAAATAGAATTGAAAGGCAATGCATGAAATAAATTAGTAGAATCAAATCTAATCTAAGAGCTTGTAAATGGAATGCTTGAATCAAATCTATCCTAAGAAACTTGTAAAAGGGAATGCTTGAATCAAATCTAATCTAAGAGCTTGTAAATGAAATGCTTGAATCAAAACTATCTTAAGAGCTTGTAAATGAAATTCTAGGATCAAATCTATCCTAAGAGCTTGTAAAAGAGAATTCTTAAATCAAATCTAATCTAAGAAACTTCTAAAAGACAATACTGAAAATGTAAAGAGCTAGAAATGAAATGACTACTAAGAAATAAAACTACAAACAAAGAGATTGCTGCAAAATTATTGAACTATATTATTTTATGAACTCTTCCCCAATTTGAATTCTTTATTATAATGAATTTATAGAATTCTTGTTTTCAACTGATATTGAATATAACCTTTATGATTGTGCAACCACTTGCTAGAAGATAGGAACATGTGTTAAGAGAAAAAGATAGATCTTTCTTCATCTTGTTGAGTCAATCTTCTTTGGTCGTCCAAAACAAATATTCCTAATTTGCAGCCCTTAAACAAGCTCCAAAAAGGCATTTGACAGCTGCAAAAGTCATGTCTTCCCATTGTGTATCATTAAAGTTCATAAAATAACTCCTAGATGCTTGCAAAATGATTCAAACTACCCAAAATTGTCTCCTAGATATTCTCCATTTGTTTGTACAATCCAACAACTTGCCTTAACTCTTGGAACTGCCTCCTAGATGCTCTCAACTTCTGTCCAAGTCATCCCAATCCATTTTAATGCTCATAATTGCTTTTTTTATAAATTCTAGAAAGGTTTCGGAGTAGCCCACAAATTTTGGAGCAACTTCAAGTGTTGTCCCTCAAGTTCTTGAGCAACATACTCTGGTGAAGTTTTCTCTCCACCCACGAACTAAGTATTCATGAAACTTAATGGGTTTTGTCATCATATTGTCATTGAATTTCAGACCAAAAATTTCTAGAACCCAGATCATAATTTTCAAGATATGATGAAATCTTAGACTGCTGCAACTAAAAATATCTTATTTTCACCATCATGCTTAGTCTTGATAACTTCATAA
The DNA here is from genome assembly GCA_007115665.2 of Sequoiadendron giganteum. Taxonomy (NCBI): domain Eukaryota; kingdom Viridiplantae; phylum Streptophyta; class Pinopsida; order Cupressales; family Cupressaceae; genus Sequoiadendron; species Sequoiadendron giganteum. Next base: position 276,374,106 of record CM021104.1, on the reverse strand, counting down.
TTAGGCAAAATAAACAATTTTACATGGCTAAAAGATGAGTCATTATTTTATCTCATTAGTTTTATGTAGATTTTCCTAAAAATTCTATCATGCATATTCATTTTTCTTTTCATTGTTCTCGTTAACCGTGTTGGTTGTTTGCAGACTCCTAAGTCATCTAGATGAGCAATGAATATGGAGATGCATGGGTGTTTTATAAATGTTGTGGTTTTACAAGTTTTACATGGTCAAGAAAAACTTGTGGTGTGTGGAGCTGTTGTTCAGCTATTTTCTACACCCTGGCTTCTGGGGTGTCACTAGATGAGATAGCTGCAGTTCAACATGGTTTGAGGAGGTGTGATGTCTTGTCTACATGGGAGTGTTGGTATGATTTTCTCTTTCAGCATTCTTGTGGTGTGCTTGTTGGTTTCCTAGACTATGGTGCTTGAGTTGTGGATGTGATTGGAAAATTGAATCTGTTGCTAATCTGGTGTTTGAGTCATGTTGTCTATGTGGTTTGTTCTCTTTGATTATCTCATTTTTGTAGTTTCTAGTGTGATGATAGATTTGTAGGGTTTTTCATTGAAGTGGATCTATGAGTTGTGCATCTTTGTGGGCTGTCTTTACCTACATATTTGTCATGAGTCAACTTGGAAGTGGACTGCCATTATCCATGAGATTGCTTTTGTGTTGATGCAGATCTGTTAGATGACCTTGTTTGTGGTCACTTGTGTATTGGCGTGGCTGTTTTGAGATAAGAGGATGGACAACGTTTGAGTACCTGAATATTCAATGATAGGGACCTATAGCATGTAAATCACGATGTCATGGAGAGCTTGATACACTAGCTAGTGTAAGCTTTTGGTAGTGTTTGGGTGGTCACTCATGGTGCTTGGAAAGCTCAGTGTCATAGTTCAGTGGGAGTTTTAGCAGTGACTGTGGATTCATCACTTGGTGGTGAATGATCTTCTTTGGTGTTCCAGATGCTTCTTGAGGACTCTTAGATCATGTTGGTGTAGAAGAATTCTTTTGCATCTGCATGGTCACTATTTGAAGATGTGCAACATCTTGGAGCCATGGAGGACATTGGTTGTTTTTGGCTGAGATGTTGGTAGTGCTTGATAGGTGATGTCGGTTTAGAGTTTGTTTGCTTTATGTCATGGTATACTCCTGCTTGTGCATTAGAGTTTTGGCATGTTGATTTGCTCTTGAGGCCATGGCTTGTTCACTTGAAGCATGCTATCTCCTAATGGATATGTGTAGATCATGATGTCATGATCAGTTCTTGTCCTAGGTTTTAGAGCTTTGACAGTGGTCTGGGGTTTCTCTTTGTTTTGAGTACATTGGTCATATGCTGGAGGACTTCATGTTTATTGCAGTGATGTAGTTTGAAGTTAGCATTAGATGATAGGTTGTTGGTGCTCATGGATGCATGGAGAATAAGGTGAGGTTGGAATTATTTTAAGAATGTTGTTGTTATAGTTGAAAGTCCGAGTTTCTTGCACCTTGGTTGAATGCGAGTTCAACAGAGACCATGAAGGAGAATGCTCTTGGGTAAGTCACGACGACTTGTATATCTTCTAGGAGCATCTTTTATTTTCTTCTTGGTCTTCTCGGTAGTGAAGTTTATTTGAAAGGTATTCACCCATTATATCTTTCAGATGTGTGTTATGATTGCTTTCATGATATGAATCTTGAGTTGTTGTTTTAAGATTCTAGTGGATTCATAATGGAAGGTGGACAGCATAATATATCTCCTTGTGCTTTTGAGGACTGATAGGAGATCATTATATGGGTTAGTCTGATCTTCTTTGAGGTGCTTACATCCATGGAACTATTGGGTGTTGTTATGAATTTTCTATTTGGGATGTGAAGAAGATCATTCTTGGCACAACTAGCATTTAGAATTGATTGTAGGAGGATGCTACATGTTTTGATTTGCAGTTTCTCTCTAATCTGGTTTTCTCTTCTTGAATGTTCTCAACTTTAGATATGAGATGCCTTTGTGGAGCCAAGTTGGTTACAGTTTGTGGTCATGTGTTGTCACTTGGGTGATGACACAAAGGTTCCTATGCATCTTTCTTCAGTCAGATATGGAAGATTTTGGAAGAACCATGGAAGACAGTTGAGAGAAAGGTTTCTTGGAGCAGGTGGTTGTAGGTGGTGTAGATTAGTGTGGTTGTTCCTCAAAACTACATGGTTCCTCATTTCTTTGTGCAGGTGATTGGTGGACTTGGTATGTTTGGATCACTTGAGATGGTGCTTTGGTTGCATTCATTTGGATAGTAACCTTGCAGTGGGAGTACCTAGACATGTTTGGTCTTTTTTGACTAGTTGACACATGGTGTTTGTTCTTGGCTGCTGATGGGTGGTTATGTGATCGCGTGAATTTACTAATGTACATATATTTGAGGTATGGGTGGTTGGATGGTTTTAGCATGAGTTGTGGGTGTTGGTTTTCAATCATGTGGGTTTGATCAGTTGGATGAGGGCAGTCATTCTTGTGGCTGTTGTTCTAGCTGATGGTTTCTTGTTCTGGAGAATGGTTTCTATGTTTGTGTTGTGCTTTGGTGCCTTTTCTGCCTGAAGGATCAAATACTTGCATTCCTAAGATTGGTGCTTTTTCGCCTTGGCATGTTCCTATGTTTGGAGCTATTGCTTGAGATGGTGGACATTTTTTGATGTCGTTGCAGGGGTCTTGGTTGGAGCATGGAAGCTTGGTGTTGGTCCTTGTTCAGGTGTTTGGAGGAACCTGAAACTCTTCGACAAGTGGGAGATTGTTCAGAAATTATGCCTCAACTTTTTGGCTTGTTTCTTCTTGGACTTAGGCATTTTATTCTTGATTCTTCCCTTTACCACTTTACCACGGTGGTCTCGCTTGGTATTGGCAGTACCGTGGTGTCTATCTGGCAGTTACTGCCTTACCACATGCAGTAAGGCCACCTATAGCCTATGCTAGTGGTTACTACTTTACCACGCATGGTAAGGCTACCAGCGGCCTAGCTCAGTAGTTACCGCCATACTATAAGTGGTGGTCCCTCTCACCATGGTGTTTGCGGTGAGACTGTCAGTGGTGGGTCCTCTCACCATGGTGTCTATAGTGAGACCGCCAACGATCGGCCTGGTGGTTACCCTCCTACCGTGGGGTGGCCTAGAGGCTTTTTTGATAGTGCAGTGTGACCGCCTGCGGTTTTCCCATTAGATCCCTTTGGACCTCGGTAAGGCACGGTTGACTCAAGGTAGCACGGGATGGCTGAGGGTGAGCGTGGGTGAGCTCACCGCCATACCGTGAGGCAACTCGGACAGGGGCGTGCTAGTGCGGTGGAGTCAAGGTGTGAGCTCAGATGGCCTTACTGCCATATGGCGAGGCGAGTTGGATAGGGCAGCGGTAGCATGGGGAAGACAAGGGTGAGCTTGGGCGAGCTCATTATTGTACCGTGGCTGGGTCAAAGGAGCTCGACGGTTGCATAGTAAGAGCTCGAATGAGCTCAGAACTTGGTTGACCAAGCTGGACAGGTTTGACCGACTGTCAAAAGCAATGAAAGAATTGTTTGGAAACATGTGGCAAGTTCTTTGAGATCTCATTGGATGAATGGTTATTTTTTGATGTGCGATTCAGCTACATTATTAAATGGAGGTTGACAGACATGTTAGAGACTGATTTAATGTTGTGCAGCTTGATGCTTGTTAATTATGCGGTGCACGTTATCAAGGAATGGTCGAAGCTTGTAGGTAGGATAATTTATTATCCTAATGACAATTGCCAGTAGGGATGGGTTGAACAGGTAAGTGCACAATATAAGAATTCTTGTGTGTAGCTCGATCAGGACGATGAGCGATTAGAGAGAGGCTGAGAGTGTTCGACCAGTCTTGACTGTGAACACTTAGTTTCTCATTTCTGATCAATGTCAAACTGTGCTACCTTGAGGCTAGGATGGTTGCAAGGCTAGCTGAGAGTGCTTTGTGAGGAGCTGAAGGGAATCTACATGATATTTTATTGAGGACATTGTAATCATGTGAAGATTTTGTTTTGTTGTTTCCTATATTCTCCAGATGAATAAGATGTAATCTCCTGAAGAGCATAGCTCTGGTTTTGTATTGTAATCATTTTAGTTACTAAACAATACATGTCAGCTGAGTGTTTTGGAGGGTGGGGTTTTTACCCGAAAGAGTTTTCCCCACGTAAATCTGTGTGTTCATAGTTTTGTCTTTCATTGTTGTCTAATTCAGTTTCTTGAATCTATTCTTGTGTTGAACCTGTTATAAGTTAAGCATTTAATTTTCTCAGAGGATCAATGGGGGATTTATTGTGCCTGTTTCCGCTTTATGGTATAGTTGTTTGTGTCTTTGAAGTGAAAAATGAAAATCACTAAGGCACTGTTGTCTTAGATGTTGATCTATGATGATAGAACTGATCTCGTATCCCCAACAACTTGCTCAGTATATTTCTCCAACCAAGTAGTATACTCATTCTCAGTGGGCCACTTCACATCCAACAAACTTTGTATCTTCTCATTGTGTTGAGTGTAACTAGCATCAATCAATGCTTTGGCCTCTTTAACATAGATATCCATCCCTGTTTCAATCTCTATCATCATATTAATATGTGGATTCAACAAAGTATAGTCAACCTAAGATAAAGGTATTTTAGTTGATGTGAGCAGATCTCCCAATTCCTCTTTCCATTTTTTAAACTGATGTAACTCACTTTTTTTATTATATATTGCAGGCATACCACACTTCACCACGTCATTAAATATCCTTTTCTTATTTTGGAGCTACATACCTAGTTTACCATGAAAGGTGGTTATTTCATTAATCAAATCAATATTTTGCAAAAACTCAGGGATGTTAGTAGTTTCCTCAAGATCCTCCTACATTCTAGGCATAATTTATCTTAAATCACCCACCCTAGTACTCCAATTACTTCATTCATTCTTGAAAGTCTCTTGTACTTGAAGATACCTCATGTTTGCTTCATGAATATTCTTATAGGTAGCCCAAACATCATCAAATTTGTTGACCAACTTGGTCACCCTATGTTTTAATACATCCTAAAAGATCACATTTTCCACCTTGATAGTTTCATGCTTAACCTTCTTGACATTTTCCTTTTCAACATTCAACTGATCATTCAAATATTTAATTTTCAAGGCTAAAGTTTTCTTATCATGTGTAGACAAGTCTGAGGAAGAAGAGGATGGTAGGGATATTGTTCTGATTGAATGAGTAGTATTAATAGTCGCCCTTATCTTATTTATCTCATTCAAGGCCTTATTGTATTACTTTACTAAAGAATCATTTTTTTCTTAGAAATATATGTAGTGTCCACACTAAGCATTGCAGCATGAGAAATTAACTTAGCTTCTTGGACAAGAGTTATATATGTGCCTCTTTTGACCACCAGGGAACCAATAACCTCTTCAATTGGTTTAGCAACCTCATGTTTTCCAGTATTAGGCACCATAAGACCAAATTGCAAGATTATGCAACTTTGGACTATATCCAAATATAAAGATCTTATACTCAAACTATCGTTCATATATTGAATCCCGAGGGTCTCTTCTCACTGCATCATATGCTATAGTAGAGGTGATAGTGCATCCTAGTAACAACATGATCCCACTATTTGACACAATTTTTCGAGCCTCTATGGGATTAATAGCTGCAACTTCAGCCTTGATCTTTTCTTCCTCTGCTTTCTCAGCTTTTTCCAAATGAGAAGGTTCAACACTAGCTCAAGCTACTTCAAGTATTTCCTTTATCTCCTTACTCCACTGTTGAATCATAAATTCTGAAAATTCACTAGATTGCACAAACTTATCATCTACAAGGAATTCATCACATTCAGGTTGATCTAAGGATCATCATCACTTTCCTTATCATACTTCCATTTGAAAATTCTATCAGGGGGAACATATGAACTACGGGTTTCCTTTATTAGGAGTAGGGAATGTCTTCTCCACCTCCTCATTTCTAGGCACATGTTCTACCATTTGTTCCTCCCTAATTTCTTGGACATCTATAGGCTACTCTAGGATATCCATATCCTGTGGTTTTTATTCTAGAAGAGCTTGTGCTTTAATATTATCCTCCTTCACCTTCACCCTAAAATCACCACTTTGATAATCCCTTAGATTTTTCAAAGCTCTTTCAAAAGGGTCAGCAATTACATCATACAGACTTACATAAAAAAGCATTCATCCTTATGATTCTTTCTTTAATGTTCATTATGATTGTCCATTTCATCTTTCTAGCTATGATAGCCTCATCACTTGTCATATTTCTTAACATATCATCTATATACAATAACTGATGATGTATCATTGATAAGTTTTTATCTATCCTTCTTCCACCCACAAATCCTTATAGATCAAAAATCCTAACCTCAATAAAATGCATTTTGAGGTTATTCACCATGATTCCAAACTTTTCATAGCCCTCAAGAGTAGTAACTTTGAAGTAAGAAAATGCACATTGGGGACTCACCACATACCCTTCGTGGGCTTCCTGAACATCTCATAATCCATATCATCAATTTTCCACATGAGCTCCATAAAGTCTAATTTGTTAGAGACATATAGGGGTAAACAATGTGGTGCCACCTTAGCTCCATAGTCTCTAATCAAAGTATATTTTGAATGAAGAAACCAATCTTCCCAATTATGTGTTGCTTTAGATCTTGGTACATCTTTTAGGTGCATAATACTTATAATTTTTGGAGAAAGCCTATGAGTAGGTAGAACACCCAAAATTTCTAGGATTCCATACCTTATTATATTAGCAAACATGATATAATCAAAATGGAAGCAATTCTGATCCCAAATGTGTGTCCACATTTGTACTAGAAAAATGTTATTTTCATTCTCCCTTAATCTCAATGTCAGCTTCCTTTTCCAACTATAATCACCTTCAAATAAGAGCATATGCATTAACAAAGAATACTAAGGAAAATATAAAGGAAGTACCTCCTTCTTCAGATTGAGGAAATTCTTATGCATTTGTTCAACAACATAATCAACATAGTCATAACTAGTGTTCTAATTATGACCCTATATATCCACCACCATTACCAATTAGGCAGGGGCTATCCTTACCTAAAAATTTTGGGTCAACACTTGAGTCAGGCCATAATAAGTGTTCTTGAAATAATCCACAAACTCCTCACACTCAAAAGTCTCAACATCCTTTAGGAGAAACTTCTTCCTGCTCTCTCTATGTCGAACAAGTAGTTTACCTTTATATACAAATATGTTATGCTAATATTTAGCATATAGCTCGGCACGCCTAAACTTCATGGTATAATTTGGGTTTAACCCAAATACCTCAACAATTTTGTCCATTGTCACTTCTAGGATCACATCACCATTTTCATTCCTGATTGTTTTGCTAATGGGATGATACTTCCTAGCTCGTTCCATCATCAATTCCACTTCTACAAATACATTTGTTACCACAAGCTTTCCAAGGTTCAGCCCATATAAGAAACATGCAGGCTTATTAGAATACTGCCTATTGAAAGCATCTAAGAATAGCTTCCACCTGCTCTGAGCCTGGGGTTTTTCAACAATTTCACTAGCATTATCAATCAATCTTGTGGTCATGAAAATTTCACCTATAGGTCTCTTGCCAATTCACGATCCTCCTTCTTTTATACCTCTAGAGGCTTCCTGCATTAACCTTTTTGTTTCCTTCTTTTAACTTATGTTCCTGGTAGATGTTGCAAGAGTACTTAGTGTAGGGTTAGTTGCCACAGACAGTTTCAACTTAATCTCAAATGAAACATCCAGAGTTTTAGGTTAATTAACCCTTTTCTATTTTGGTTTCCTCTCTGGTCTAATAGTAGAATCACTAGGCTCTAATTCACTCATATTTGAAATGGAGGAGGACTAGGGTTTATGATTTCTTGCAATTGAAAAGACCCTCCCAAGAATGAAATCACACAACACTACTTATAGAACATAACTATTTTCCCAAATTCTAACCCAACCCCTATCACCAAATTGAAGCTACCACTAATAAACAAGAAAATAATCCACCCAATTACCTATCAAATTCCTAAAATATTTCACTTCAATATTTTTGCTAGGAAGAGATATATAGTTTTCTTACCTGGGTGAATGATTTGCACACTTGCCACTACATTAGTTCACTGAAGCTTCCCACACAACTTCTTCAACTTTTGGTACTCCTTTTCCACTCTCGATCAGCTCCAAATGCTCAATTAACCAAGTATCTACCTTATTTTATGGCCAAGAGATGGGCATGCTACCATTAATGTATGATAGTAAGTTCGCATGAGTGAACTAATATCTAGTCATTCACATTCAAACCCTAGTCGTTGATCTTGTTTTAAAACCACATCAATGGTCATGAACTCACCCTGCTACATGTCCTCAAGATTCTACAACATTTCCTTTTTATTCATTGGTCATCGCTTATTGCTTACATGTGTCCTCCTTCATCAGCTCCATCAGTGATGCAAGCACCCACATCATGAAACCTTGGCCTTGGATCAATGGCCCATTCTTGATCACGTTCATCTTCCCATTGCACATCACTTATGTATCTTTGCACTTTGGATCCTATTAGTGATGGGAGATACACCAAAGCATCTAGATTAAGACATGTGCACTTGCATGAGAATAAATGATACAAAAGACATTGCATATAAGGTTTGTTCAAATTAGCAAAAGAAACTTGAACAAATAATTCCATCACTCATCGTGCCTTTGGAACTTAAGCCTTGGTATGAATCTGCAATGAGAGATATAGATGCACCAAGCCATTGCTCATCACTAATCCTCCTCATACATTTTACAAGAAATTAGCAATGAGAAATCTCCATTATGACATTAAGGATTCGCATCGTGTATCACTAGTGTTAAAATTATCATTTAAATCAAATTCATGATATGATAAGCCCAAGAGACATCATATCCCTCATCGCTATTTGAAACTTACGTTTTCAAAACCATTCTCGATGAGCAATAAAGAGAAGAACATAAGATTTGAGACCATCACTTATCACTATTACAAATTTCAAGCTCAAAAACCATTAGCGATAAGTGATAAAAGGAGAAACAAAGGAGCATCCTTAATCTCTCATTGAGATCAAGAGCTCCAAAATCTATCTATGATGAGTGAAAAAGGAATTTTTTCTCATCACCTGTCACTATTACATAACATAAACTCCAGAAGCAATTCACAATACACGATAAAAAGAGATGGCCGATGAAACTTAAGTGAAAACTTTCAAACATGTGCTCACAAGTTGTTCTAATGAAGGGGACCCTCTAGGATGACACGAGACAAGGACTCAAAAGCTTCTAAGTCATGAAATGCAAAGGATGTAAATTCCAAAAGGCATAATATTTAACCTTATGAAATAAAATGAACTCAGACCTAGGCGTGAGGGACTAGTTAACCTATGATGGTGAATGGAACAAGATTTTTTAAGGTGACCGACAATAGGAAATAGGGATTCAACAAGAAAACAGAACACTAATGATATTATAAGGGAAGATTCAAAATATTACAAAACTCTACAAAAATGATGACAAGCAGGACTCAGATATCAACCCAATATTTAGAATGTGACAAGATTTGAGATGGAACATAAAAATTTTTAGGTTCCATCAATTACAATGATATGTCTGATTTTTATTGAGCCTCATAAACAAGCTATAATGCCTATTAATATTACTTTCCCTCCATACGAAATAGTTGAACATGCACCTGATGGTCCTATTTACATAGCCAATAGAATTAATAATAGGCCCACTCCTAGGATTTTAATTGATCTCGTTTGTTGAGGGACTATGATCATAGAAAAACTCTTATATGTGCACGAACTTATTCAATATAAATATGATAAACCTAAAGCATGGATTAAAACACATGATGGTTTTTCTCATGCTACGATGGGCTCAATCACACTCCCTTTACAAGTAGGACCTAAGAAATCAAATGTATCATTCTCTATTATCTCTAATTAAAACTAATTTCATGTGAAATTAGGCTAAAAATTTATTCTCTTCATGAATGTGGTCCCATCCATTGCCCATAAGTGCTTAAATTTTCCAATCATAAATGAAATATTCACCATGAACCATAGTGGCTTTATCCCTCTGTGTTCTCATGGAAAATTTTCCTTAGAATATTTCTGGCTCGAACCCGTGGAACCTATAAGACCTCATGAGGACTTCCTTTTCATATCCTACCAAATATTTAAAGAAAAATGCATAGCTAAGTTATCTCTTGAAAATTTGCTTCCACCCATGCTTGAACCTCCACCACTTGTAGAAAAAAATAGTGAGCTAAATAACCTTTGATCAAACCAAGACCCATCCATCCAAAGTCCCCCACCTATTTGCTACAAAATACCAAGAGAAAACCAAACAGGTCCTAATCTACCTCCTAAAAAATTTTATAAAGCCAAAGAGAAAGTGGTTGAACAACCTTCCATGGCTTCTTTCATTCTTCCCTCACAAGAAGAAATGAAACCTATGGTTGACAAACCCACTCCTACCCAAAATCATCTTGAAACCCGTAATAAAAGAAATTGAAATGCTCAAGAGCGTAGGTGTAGACGTCATGCTATTGCTCGAAATATGAAATAAGAAAACAAAATTGAAAATCAAAATCTGAATCTGATAGAAGAAATAAACGATGACCCTCTTCTCTTACAAGAATAAACAATTCCTATGCCTCCAACACAATAAGGACCACCACCTTCTATGGATATTATCATTCACCCTCCTATTGTGGTTAATTTGGATGAGGATGAAGAAATAGATAAACTTGATGAAAAAGTGCATAATGAATTAAATTTGTCATTTTCTTCTTTTATGAGCTTAGATGATAATAACCGCGATGATCCTCTTGAACTGAGTGATCCCTCTCGCTCGTAATCTACATTCCTTGTATACCGAACAAGACTAGGATGCAGATGACCTACTTGATGGCTGATTTGCATGTGCTTTGCTAGTCTTTTTTTCTTTCTTGTGTGTGATTGCATGTGCGTATTGTAATCCCCCATCACTATTTGATGTTTCGATCTCTTTTTACATTCCTCTATTTGTACCTTCATTCTCCTATATGTCGTAAGCTCTTTGCCTTTTCATTTATCTTTTGTCTTTTTTTTTTCAATTTAGGGATGACGCAAGGTGTTGAGACACCCTATGTCTCTTCCATGTTGATCCAAAAGATTTTTCATTATCTTTTCCTATCATTTTTGTCTTGTTTTTTCCTTTTAGGGACAACGGAATGCATCAAGACACCCTATGTCTCTCCTATGTTCACCCAAAAAAATTTCCTTTTTTTTCTCTCTTTGTGTCATTCTTCTAGTTCTATGTGTATTTTGGGAATGATGATAGTTCTGAGATCTCTAATATCATTGTAGAAAAGACAAATACTAAACCCGAATCCATAGATCCCTTATGTGTTTTTTGGGGGGAACCTCATTTTCGTTTCCTTTTCCATGTTTTTCTACTTTAAAGTAATTGCTCATAGCATGATGTTAGTAATTTATTTAAAGTAGGGGCATACATTGGCATTATCTTTGGCATGATTTCATTTGCATTCATTTTCATGCTCCTTGTGCGATTTCCTTTCTCCTTGCAATGCACCCTTTTTTTGGTGGTGTCATTGCTTGTTGACTTCCTTTGAGAGTGTGGTATTTCCTTGTCCTCTCTTGGAAACCTTACGTACAATGTTCCCCAAGATTAGACCTTACACTTGTCCTCTCTAGGAAATAGGATGAGACCTTTTGTGCTTGTCCTCTCTTGGAAATAGGATGAGACCTTTTGTGCTTGTCCTCTCTTGGAAGCATTGGGTATGATGTTCCCCAAGATGAGACCTTATATTTATCCTCTCTCAAAGATGTTAGTCACAATGTCCCCTAATATTAAGACCTCACTTGAACTAAGACAAATCCCTTTGAACATTCCTCTTTATTGTTGCATTGTGTTTTCTACCTTATTAAAGTCATGGGGGTATGGCTTTGATATGGTTTCTTGGGGCTCACCTAGTGAACAACTAGCTTCACTAGACTATGTGAGTGTGCATTTTCTTTTTCTGCCTTATTAAAGTCATGGAGGTATGGCTTTGATATGGTTTCTTGGGGCTCACGTAATGAACAACTAGCTTCACTAGCCATGTGAGCGTGCATTTTCTCTTTGTCCTTATCATAGTCATGAGGGTATGATGTTGATATGGACTTCTTGGGGCTCACCTAGTGGAAAACTAGCTTCAACTAGCCCTTATGAGCATGCACTTTTTCTTGCATAGTGGGTAGCGCATTCCACTTGTAAACCATTTTGGACAAACAACCTAGACCTGGTCCACCATGTTCAATGGCCTGTCGAAGCTTGATCCATTACATTTTTACTTTTTGTTTTTCTTGTCTTTGATGGTGTATGTTTGTGATCTGATTATGGCTTCATATATCATCCACATGTGTGTTCCTTTGTACCTATGTCACTCTACTATAGGATCTTAATCCTATGTGCTTCACCACCCTCTTGATTATTTTCATCCTATCTTATTAACATTCGTACATTTGAACCCCTCTTGATTGTGTAGTTGGCTACTTTAGTGTGAATTTGAATCACAATCATCCTCTCACTATAGTGGGGGCTAAATATAGTGTAGGAAAATGCATACCCTTACATTTTCACACTTGTTTGAGACTTCCTTTCTTTATTTATCCCTCTTTATGTATTAATTGGCCCTATTTTGCATGCACAAGCCTAATAAACTACATATTTTTTTGGTTCATCATGACAATCTTCAAAGGGAAAATGATCATTTAATGTTTTTGTTTGTGTGTCCCTAATTTTTGGGTCAAGACTAAAATGCCACCTACTGCATCTTAGTCCCCCAAGGGTCTTGGGATCCTGATTTTGAACACACCTGAAAAGGTCCCTTTTTGGAGTCTGTCCCTCAAGAATTGAGCCTCGGGACTAAGACACCACTACCTAGGGCATCTTAGTCCCCCTTGGCTAATTTTCAAGATTCAATTTTTAATTCTAGTGAGATTTAGCCTCCTTTAATTAATATTTTCCTATGTCGGCTTAGTGCGATATAATTTTAGGATATTAAGCATAGGCAAGTATAAATAAAAGGTTCCTTCTCTCATTTGATAATAACAAGATATCTAAGCATCTAAGTATTCACTCAAGAGAATTAAAGAGAAGTTCTTCAAGTATTTTAGATCCATCATCAAGATTCAAGCATCATATCAAAGGATATTATTGCATCATGTGTGTTTTTGTGCTAAGATGTGTGATGTAGGGTTTTGATTTAAGCAACCAATTCAAGAAAGATCCATCAAATAATTCCATTGATTCAAGATCTACATTCCAATTAGCCATTTCAAAAAAGGTTGTAGACTTTACAACAAGAGTTTGGTGAGTTGTAACATTGCATGTTGTTCATTAATCATTTCCCTCCTCTATTTTATTTAATTTCAAGGTCTAATTACCAACTAGGGGTTTGACCAAGGAAAACCCCCATTCACTAACATTCAACGAGTTTTCTCTCTCTTGTATTCTTGTGATTGCAGATTTAGATTGAAGACTTGAAGATCATTTGGACTGCAAGATTGTAAATTTGCATAACAAAGTTGTCATCTTCAAGGAAACCCACCTACATGTCAAATTTAGAAATTTCAGAACCTAAGATCTGAGAGGAAGCAAGTGCAAAACTTAGAGCTCGGGATCACACTAATAGCTTTAGAAATCTAGAATGAGATGAATACACCCAATAGGGTGTCTTAGTCCTCCTAGGGGTATTTTTTAGAGATTACTTGAGATTATGTTATGAGATCTGAAGATTTTGCATCTTCCCCGAAAAAAAATAGCGAGAATAAGATGATAGTAAGGGTTTCTTAGTCCTCCCTAGCATATTTTGACACCATTTTACATTTCCACAATCCTCACAACATCTCCAGATAATCCATGTATACACATCATATCTTGTTGTTGCATAATTTAAACATTTACATCTTTCATTTAGCTTGCATAACTAGGTTTTGTAGGTTGAATACTGTAAAGTGTGAAAGTCTTAAATTCCAAAACTTCGACAAATACTTTAAATAAGCTCAATCATATTCAAAATATAGTCGTCATATCATTCATTTAGAAATCAAGAAACTAGTCGATTTCAAACAATGACATAAAGTCAATAAGATAATTTCATATAAAATTCTAGTATAAAACATGTGTCATAATACACAATTTCAGTTATAAATACAATGGTTGATAATAATATCAATTACAAATCAAGACTTAGGCATTCAGTCACCATAAGCTCATCATTACATATATCAATAATAATTAAAGCATAAAAGAAGATGCCATCCATTGATCTTCCATCCAAAATAAAATATTCAATAAAGAAGAAGAGAACAAGGATTAGGCACTTTTTCCACCCAACATCGAAGCTTACGCTTCCCTGGAATTCCTTAGTCAATCAAGAAATACCCGACCCAACACAAATCGCTTAACAAAAAGCAGTCTACGAGCAAGATGGAATCTAGTGCATGCCTAATATTACTAGCAAACCACAAGCATTTTCATTTTTCTAAATCATTTAAGAAATAAGCAAGTTCGATACTAGGATATGGTAGAGAGTTCAATAAATCCTTTTGTTTCAATGGTCCTTAAATTACTTGGCCAAGTAAAAATCATGCACGACAATAAAAGCAGTTTTGGAAAAGAAAAACTACACTCTCTGTTTACCCATATTCGGCACCCATCCTAGAAGGTAACTTTCCCCAAAAACATAACATGCAGAATCATCTATCATTCATGCATGGTCTCAATAGTCAAAGACATTCTTTTATTAAAATAGTAAACTGAAAACTTGCTTCATGCAAAAATAGTTTTAAAAAGTCATTTCTTTTCATCGTTAAATCCCATAAAAGATATTAAATTAATAGTTTATATTCAGTGAATTAAATAATTACAATTAATGAAGGTGTAACTCCAGTATGCAAGGTAAATACATATAAAAACATAATTAAAAGAGTACACATTCATTCGTTCATACTAATCTAATTAATGTTGTTTCAAATTCATTTTGGATATTTTCAAATAAATCATATTTCAATTTAACATATTCTAATAAATAATCATTTATCAGATTTAAAATACTCTTCTATTTGTTTCAGTTCTGACAGTTTTGTTGAAAGGTGAAAATTTCAAGTTTAAATAACCTCCATTTCAAAATAGTGTTAAAATTTGAAGTTTATTCTATCATTTATTTTCAGTCAACAAAGTATTATTTTTTGTTAGAAAAAATAATCAACTTTTTGTTCAAGATCGAATTATTTTCCAGAACAGTAAAGATCGTTTTCAGATTTAATAGATTCTCCTAAATTCAATTAATTGTTAAATTCATGATTTCTATCAAAAATAACTAAATTCTTCTGTTTCTAATCTCATCTCATATTCTGGAAATAAATACAGTCTGATTTGTTTGAAGTTTTAATAAAATTGAAAGGAATAGTTTTGCAACAATTCTCTAAATCTCTCTTCCCTAAATTGAACAAACAAGATTCTCTTTTAAAATTTGAAACAAAATTCCAAAAATTAGAAAGGAATTGCAAGATCTATTGTAGAATTTAAATTTACAATTCCTACCTAGTAAAATATTCAGATTCTGGAAGTAATTATTTTATCTATGTGCCTCCTCTGTATTTTTCCTATCTACTCGATCTACTGTCTTCCTTTCTCCTTCTTCTTTCTCACTGAAATCTGTTTCTCCTAGAGTCTTCCTAACAATTCCTCCCCGACTTCTATGTTCTATGCCTTTATCTTCTCTGCCAGTCCCTGCTCCTATCTTTCTGGATGAGTGAGGAGGACTGTATAATTCTTGGGTTGTGTATGCCTTGTCCTCGTAGCATCCCCCCTTCCTATCTCCTCATGCACATGGGTGAGAAAGTTGTGTGTATGGTATGGAAGCTAGTCATGCCTCTACCAAGCTTCCTTGTGCCTTCCAAACAGGTCGACTAAGGGAGTCTTCCTACTGCGTGTGGAGGTAGTTCCTTTGGAAGCCACGTAAGTATGGTTCTCAACAGGTCGTGCCCTTCTGCTTTCCTTAGTGCATGGATTGTGTGAGGTTCAACCTGCGTGTGGAGTGTGGGATCTTCATGCAAGTGTGTGGGCTTCTAGTGGCTGTGTAGGACAAGCTACGCCTACTCCTTTACTGGCCACTCCAAACTCTCCCTAGTGTTTGCCTTAACTATTGAAGACAGTGCGTGGGTGAAGGGAGTGGGATCTTCTCTTGCTGCGTAGAAACCTTGCGCACCTCCCTGCCTTTCTTTGTACAGTGGTGAATTTTTACCACTGGTAAACATAAAAACTTTCTCTCAGACCTCCCTATCTTTTTCAAATAAAAATATCTATTACTCCTTATTTTTGATCAAGAATACTGAAATGAATTTTTCCTGTGTGTTTTCTATTTCAGATTTTCTTCCCTCTATATTTCTTTTCTTTTTCATGCATTGTTCTTCAACAAGAGAATGAGATCCACTATTTAATCACTGATCTACAGATCAATTCTCTGATCTCCCAGTTCTAATTTATTGATTGCTTCCTCTTTTTGAAGATATTTTCTTCCACATGTTAACTGAAGTTTTTATTTTGAATTCAAATTCCAATTTGAACGAATGTTTGATTTTCTATTTCTTTTCAATTTCTCCATTTATCCAATTTAAGATTTAATTCAATTTTTGAATTTAAAAATTTCCTTTTTTCATAATTTCAATATAAAAAGCATTTAATTTATAAAACACTTTATTTCTTTAAATTTTAATCTAATTTCGAAATAAAAATCTATTGCATTTAAATTTTGAAATTCAAATATATTATTTTTAAACAATAAATAAATATTTAAAAAATCAATCTAATCATTTAATTTAAGTCAATTTCATCAAATTCAACTAAATCACATGCATTTTCGCAATTTGAAGCATTAAATTAATATTTGATTTTCAAAACTTTCAAACAAGATAGCAAAAAAAGCATTAAAAATATATATCTATGTGAGTGTGTGAGATCCCATCCATTCATAAATGCCAATCAACTAAACAGCTCTACCTGATCGTTCTCGCCTTCCATCACGTTCACCTATTCCTACGTTCACTTGCACTCAATTTATCATGAGTAATGACAAACCCCAAAATAAATATAAATACAATTCAAATCATAATAATTGCATTTTGATTTCAATTTCATTTCGATTTCGATTTCATTTCGATTTGAATTTGAATTTAATAATCTTAAATAATCATTTAATTTTCGTTTAAATAACGACATAATGATTAATACTTGAATTAAATAAGTCAATGAAATCCAAACATGACATCCTTCCCCTCTTGGAAGAGACATCATCTTGATGTCTTATTAGTCATTCAATAAGCATAATCATCATCATCAATAAAACATACTATCTCCCTCAGTAAACATAGTATCTCAATAGGTAAAGCATAGTACCTCAATCATAATGAAATAGTAAGTAACAACATAGTTCTCCAACATAAGCATAAGCAAATATAGTAGCATCCATGCTATCAAATTTCACAACATGTGAATCAAAAACCAGTGTATCAAGTATCTTCGCACAAAAAAAATGCTAATCTATGAAAGAAAATGAGGAGAATGATGGTCTATTGTCACTGAATCCTCCCATTTAGCACTATCATCAGTATACTGGTCCCACTGGACCCTGTACTGAGTACTATCCCAGTTAACGCTAGTCTATCAGCAACTGGATTAATGAATTTTAGTACATCAAAGGGTCCCACCAATCTCAAATCCAACTTTGATGATTTTCCAAATTATGTAAGATTTACAAAATAGTCATCCTATACAGTATTCTTGTCCTTTCTAGATTTGCTTCAAGTGTCCTTACTATCACATAGGGAAATTTCGTATGCTTCACACATACTTACTCTCCCAAGAGCTTTATTCTATAAATATATCCAATACATAATAATAACTATACTTAGTGATCGGAATTCATTGGTTCATGCATTTATCCTTAGTATAACCCAAATGGAAGAGGAATGTTGATGTATTGCACACTACATCATTGGTCCAATCCTTTCCTTTGAATTACACTATTAGACAACTCATAACCCAAGTCCATCCGCCACTTACACATTTAGTATCCTACCATAAAGTACTTTACCTTAATTACTTGTCTATCTTGAGCATAACCTTGCTCCTAGACACTTATCAATTTTAATACTACTCCACACTTAAGCTTCATTATCAATTAAGTTTAATCAATCAATTCTGTCTATTATTTCTTTTTTGACATTTTATCAAGTCCATGATTATATCCAAGCATTTTCAGCTTTATTAGAGTTTCCTTTCTTCCATAAAATAGTCTACAAACATCAATTTTAGAGTTACAATTCATTCAAGATTTAGTCCACCATTTACTTGTTTGACTAAAATAATATAAAGCGCATTTATTCAAATGAATTTCTCATGGTATGATTTTTTTTTTCACAACCCTATCATCATTTGCTAAACTGAAATCACCTTTCAGGTTTACTAAGAAACTACTTCCCACAATATAGTAATTAGGGTCATAATCCTATAAGTCGAGTTTCCAAAAACTGTTGGTTTATTTGATGAGTCCATCCACTAGAACATTATGTTAATCCTACTAATCAAAGATAGATCATTTTGTCTTGTGTTCTATCCTTTTCCTTCTAGAATCTCAAGAGAGTTACATGTCCTACCAATGACGACTTCTAGTCTTCATTTCCTGGCATACTAGCCGTTACCTTACTATATTTTGTGGGGTTCCTTACTCTTTCTTCTTCCGGATAATAGTGGATCCTTATCCAACAATTCCTTTTGTCAATCCAATGTCCTAACCTTGACATTATTTCCCTCGTTCCATTCTTGAATCTCTCAAATTTTGGACACATAGGTTCTTTTATATCCAACAATAGTTTATCCTTTGACTAAGTGATAACCTATTTTGATCTTACGCCATTATTAGCCATCCTGTAAATGATTATAGGTTTTATAGAGGTAATTCCCATTTATCTCAAGACATCCATGCCTTGGATTTTCTTTTGTCCTTGAATTATTTTCAAAATTGCATTTCATCCTTTAACTCAATCTAACTTCTTGATTTAATCTGGTACTAATTTTTGAATATTAATCCTCGTTCTCCAGGTAATAAAAAATTTAATTGCATATCTAATCATCAAGAATAAGTAGTCAACTCTATGGATTTCTTAATCATAAGAGAGTCTTAACTTCCATATTTCATTTTGAGCACAAGTAACAATACTAATGTTCTTCTCCATAAGATTTTCAACATTTCTTGCTAAGTGAAAATTCTATGATGTTTTGTCATGACAATAGATGCTTCCTTTTGAAAGTGTTTCTCATGTAATATAAGAGCTACTTAAAATAAAGTCTTATCAATAATACAACTTCCTTTATCTTACTAGGCATTTCTCTTGCTTCTATACTTATGGAGTTTCATTAATTCCAATGATATTCAATTGCATGGGAAAATCTTAACCCAATATTCCCTTCCAATTCTCAGGATGAAATCCTTAATTGTTGACTAGTCCGATTGCTTATAGATTTCTCCACTTTATATGGCTAGCCAAGACCCAATATACAACTCATTCAAGTTTAATTCCTACTTATAGGTATATAAATAATAATCCAATACATACTCCAACTTAATAGATTTTAGTCTCATCATTAGATATTTCTCTTTATTGAATAAACTTCTTGTCCCACATAGGTTATCTTTAACCAAAGGTTCCATTAAAAATTAAGGTAGTAATTAAGTGATTTAATCATTCTTAAAAATAGATTTTTGGTGTGGTTCACCTAACGTCACATCTTACTTTATTTTACACTTCATCTCAATGGCTTAAATAGCCAACCTTTTTCTCGTCCAAAGGTTTCTTAGTATAGGGAGCTTCAAAGTCAATTTGTTTCATGACATGAATATATTTCATATCAAAATAACATCGTTATTAAATTCTCTTTATAAAGTATAAAGGAGTAACGAGACACTTTCTTCCAATCACGAGTCTCTTAGATCCTTCCTTGTCAATCCCGTAGACAGTGATCTTCCTTATCATGATCAAGTTATTTGCCTATCCTTTTCTATGATATTAATAATAATATCCTTGATCTTTAGATCAAATAATCATAAGGTATACAGATCATAGTTCTTAACCTTTCCATTTGTCATTTTTCCCTTATGGTCATAAAATGTATGACTTAATTATCCTTACGACTTGCAAAGAAGTCATAACCAA
This sequence comes from Sequoiadendron giganteum, assembly GCA_007115665.2. Lineage (NCBI taxonomy): Eukaryota > Viridiplantae > Streptophyta > Pinopsida > Cupressales > Cupressaceae > Sequoiadendron > Sequoiadendron giganteum. Next base: position 276,353,810 of record CM021104.1, on the reverse strand, counting down.
ATTTCGTTGGGTGGGGTACTTAACTCGAGTCAACCCACTCTCTTCCTTTCCACCCCTTAGTGTTTTTGCAACCTTTGTTCTTCTTACATTGAACGTTTTTAGTAATATACTTGCTTCCTTGGAAAGGTTTTTTTAGCCCTTCTTGTTGACCTTTCATTACCTATCCTTACCTCATGGCATACCTTAAATACACTTTTCTCAAAGTTAGATTTTTTTATTGTCTTCTTTTATCTCACAGATTCAGCATATTGAATTATTCAGTAAGATATCCAATGAATATTCAGCAACCAATACATTCTATCTTATTTCTAATATCCTTATTAGTGGAGGAATATCCATACCCACAAACCTCTTTTGTTGATGTACTTCTTAACTCAAAGTGTTGCTTTCCTTGCAAATTCTAGTGTCTTGACACATAAAGCCATGTTGCATTCCTTTTCCCTTTTGGAACCATTATTCATAGGTTGTTTGATTCCAAGACTTCAATAACCTCATTGATTGTTTCTTCTAACTGTTCTAGTCTTTTCTCAATTTCTCGGTTCTAACTCTTTCCTAACAGGGTCTTTATCTTAACACAAAAGTTTAATTCATGAGTTCCCCAACCCTTGAGGATACCTCCTTCATTCATATCCTACTTTGAACAATCTAATATTTTCAGACTTGCATACATAGATTCATAGTGATTACACTAATCCAAGAGTTCCTCACTCTCTCCCAATTGTAGGTTTCTACAGTTCAATTTATCTTAATCCTAATCATTATTTTTTTGTTTAGAGTCATGTATGTATAGGTTATTCTTCCTAACCTTCCAACATACCTTGATTTCATAATCTTCTATAATCCTAGGTATTATCATAGGTTGATGATTTAGGAATTCTAATTCCAAGGATGAATCATTAACTAGCCCCAATTTACCCAAGTTACCAAGACTTAAATCTTCCTTTTTCACTTCCTTGAGTTCTTTTCTCTTGTCATTCTGGCACAAGAAATTTTCAACCTTTATCTTCTGATAAGGTTTACACATTTTTGTGTAATGAGCTCATAGGTTGTAGTGCAGAACCTTGTTGCTCTGATACCAAATGTAAAGTGCAAAAGTCTTGAATTCCAAAACTTCGACAAATACCTTAAATAAGCTCACTTATATTCAAAATATAGTCATCATATCATTCATTTAGACATCAAGAAACTAGTCAATTTTAAACAATGACATAAAGTTGATAAGATAATTTCATATACAATTCTAGTATAAAACAAACATGTGTCATAATACATAATTTCAGTTATAAATACAATGGTTGATAATAATATCAGTTACAAATCGAGACTTAGGCATTTAGTCACCATAAGCTCGTCATTACATATATCAATAATAATTAAAGCATAAAAGAAGATGCCATCCGTTGATCTTCCATCCAAAAGCAAATATTCAATAAAGAAGATGAGAACAAGGATCAAGCGCTTTTTCTCTCCAACCTTGAAGCTTACGCTTCCCCGGAATTCCTTAGTCAATCAAGAAATACTCAACCCTGCACGAATCGCTTAGCAAAAAGCAGTCTACGTGTAATGCCCCACCACAAAACCCTAGAGGAAGTTGCAAACAACTACTTAAACAGGCTAATTTTATTTTTTTGTTTAAGTGCAATTAACATGCAAGTTCACAACTAATGCCAAGAACCTCTAAGGTTACAAGACAGAGGTTATAAAGACCCTCAACAAAAAACATGAATTAAACTATGACATTCATTCACTTAATAATTTAAACTCAAACATTCCAATTAAGATAGTTTACATCAAGCATAAAGATAACTTTCTATTTCATTAATCCATTATGAACAATAATATTAGAACTCTCATTCCCCGAATGAGGTAAGATCAATAAACATAATTACAATTACAACCTCCACCTTGATAACAACTGAGGGTTAAATAATACAAGATCAACTAAAATGAAATAAAGCAAGAACTGATACAGGATCCAATGAGCTCTCCAACTAGAAGTCTCATCCACACAAACATGAAGAAAGAACCCAATGGATTTAGGTGCATGCCACCCAACCAAGTGGAACCCAAAGGCCCACCCCCCATGCTAGGAGATAGTAACAACGAATCCTAGCCAAGACAATCTACCTGTAGACATAGGCTAACAGAAAATTGAACCAAATTGACATACCCAACCACATGCCACACAAGTACATCCCAAGGTACAACTTAAGTACAACTCAAATACCATGCAAGTACAACACAAGTACAACACTACATGGTCAAATTGCTTCTAGAAATAAATCAGATCAAGTATGTTATGAGAACCATACACATAGAATCAAACACCAACCATGGTCACATCAGGTATGTTATAGGAACCATACCCACAATAAACAAGTACCAACAATGGTCACACAAAGTGCCATCACATAGCACATCATGAGTTACCCACTGCGGATCGTCAAGATGGTGGCCTCAGCCAATCCTCAGCCCTCATACTAACTAATGCAAAATCAAATACCAACCGTTTCCCTAGACAAAGTTTCATCACACAACTCGTCATGAGTTACCCACTGCGGATCGTCAAGATGGTGGCCTTGAACCGATCCCCGACCCTCATACTTACTAATGCAGAATCGAATACATTTCGTATAGACAAGATAGATGACCTTGTCATTCTCGGCCTTCCCACCCATCCCAAGCCTAAACAAGCACTCGAGTCCATGAGTGAAGCATAATTATCTTGATTAGTGAGAATTTAGTCCTAATATTCTAAGTATTTTTTTAGTTATCACTTGCTTAAACCACTTCCGAAGGTTACCCAATCTTACCTCTTCCAGGCTTTGGCCCTACAGAAGCCACTCTTCTACTTGATAGCACACATACCAAACAAACCCAATCACCAAGAGTAACAAAAGTGCACATGAACAAGATATCACGACCTCTCCTTTTTCAGGAGGCAACATAAGTTCAAACCCTCTCCAAATACTTGGAGGCAACAAGGTAACAAAGTCACTCCTGAGAAGGAGGCACAACTCACGAAATCCACTCCTAAACCAAGGAGGTACAAAACATCCCCGTTCGTGGAAACCGGGTATACAACAGATAACTTACCATTCACTACCCAAGGGATACAAAAATGGTTGACAACATGACATGACAACCCACATAAGATAAGATCCCCATCTAGAAGACTTATGAATCAAACACTCATTTAACCCATTTCCAACACAAGAACACGAAGGACATGTTCACTGAAGTCAACTGAAAGAAACCACCTTTGGATATTCTAAATCCATTTTCCACATTACATTCAGTACTCTATTGAATTCAGTAATTAAAACACGTCTTTTAAAGTAAGACTCAATATTTAATTTCCTAATTGCTCTTAATTAACAATAAATTAACATTTACAGCTTTAATTCAAATAAATCATCTTAAGATAACAATAACTCTGCAAAATGAACCATAAATTAATTACAATTTTAAACACGTCCTTGCAAATATAAATCATTTAATTTCTCTAATTAAACATAATATCTGTAAATCAAATATTAAATCTTTCCAAATATATATTATTTTAAAATAAAGTCAATACCATGACTAAAGATACAATGTTTTCATTTCCACAATTAAATCATTGCATTAGAAAAATCAGCATTTCCCCCCTCCATATTTAATTTAAATTACCACTCTAAATATACAAATATTATTTAAACATAATTTATATATATAATATTTTAATATTACAAATTATAATATAAAATATTATTAAATAATATTTTAATATTATAAAAATAATATATAAAATATTAATATTTATATACATTATTTATTTTATTTTATTTTTTCTTAACTCTCCCATAAGGCCTTGGGCCATGCATCAACCTTTAGGGTTGGGCCGCGGTTGCCTCGGGCCACACACATAGCACTAGGTGTTGCTTAGGGCACCGATTGCAGAATGAATAGGCAGCGACGTCAGGTTTTACCAGGGCGGTATGAAGGGTTTGTGCACAGGGCATAGGCGGAGGTGGGGCGGTGGCTACCACTAGTGGCCGAATATGTAAACACAGTCGACACCACAGTGGTGGGCGCAGCTGTGTAAACATAGCCGAACCCACCACTATGGTGGCGACTGTGTTTATACAACAGTCCCACCACTGTGAGCGGCCGGGGGAGCCCACGTTGGGCGCGGTGGGGAGATGAGCCCCCAACGCCTCCCCATGAATTTTATTCTATTTTTTTGTATTTTTTTTTATAAAAAGAAATCCTACGGATTTAGAAATCTGTGCCTCTTCCCAGGGGCATTTTGAAATATTTTCAACAGTAGAACCTTAATATAAAAATATTATATATATATATATGTATATATACATATATATATGTGTATATATGTGTGTATATACATATATATATATATATATTTAAATCCCCAAAGATGTTTGCATGATTAAATGAGAAATAAATTATTCAAACCCCAATTCCAACCAAGAACACAAAAGTTACATTTTCAAACAGAGCTTTTTTCTCAAGTTTTGAAATAAGATGTAATACGGGTTTATTTTCAACATGAATCATTTTGAGTTTCCAAACGAAGATTTTCCAAGCATCATAAATAATCTCATGAACCTTTTCAAATTCAAAATCAACTTAAATAACATGAACCTGGAATTCCAAGGCTTGAGAAGATGTCAAATGATGCCCAAGTTCTTCCTCTGATTCCAACTCCTGCCCAGCCATTCCTCAAGGCTTTTCCTAGACCCACAAAAATGCAACCATTCCTCCTCCCTCTATTTTCAATTTCTCCAAAACTTCATCCTCCAAATTGAGAAGCAAAATTCAAACATAAGGATAAAACCCTAAAAATCCTATAACCACCCTCATAAATTTTTGAAAATAGAAAATGCAAAATATCTCAATTTCTTCAATTTTGAATTCAAACTTTCAAATTTGACTTTTAAATCATTTTTCTTATTTTTTTCAATTTCAACAAATATAACAATAACTTCAATATAAATAAACTTAACTTATTTCAACATCATAAATTTAATTAATTAATAAAATAGATTTAATCAACAATTAAATTATTTATTAATTAAATTAAATTAACAATAAAATAAATTAACTTTTTTTAGCTTGAAATTAAATAACGAAGAGAGAGAACAATAATCAAAGCAACACAACTCGACAATGCCTGACAACACACTAGGACTAGGGTGATGACTTGGCATGGAAAACCTAGCTACTATCTCCCAATTGAATACCATTGGGCATTGAACATGCTCCAACCTGTGAAACCAGGTGGAGTCGATGTCCTGTACATGTCAACCTATATATCAAGTAAACAACAACATATAATATGAACAGCATAAAATGCACACCGTGAAGAGGAAATCACGAGATCGTAGGGTGCTCGCAAGCGAGTGATGTGATACCGTCCCCTTCACCAATACAATGCAACTAATTGACAATTCTAACATATTAATATAATTCAAAGCATAATCATCATTAATTCGAATATCCATAATACTAATCCAAAACATGTCATAAAGATAACATCATAAAAAAATACCATCAAATCAAAAGATAACATTAACGCCCCTTTATAGATAGTGATCAAATCACAACCGAGTACCATCGACAAGGTACTAATAGAAAGCACACAAGCAAGGCATCTAAATAACCAGAAACACAGGAAAGCAACATATCCACACAAGGACACACTGTCCAAATAGAAGCCAAAATGAAGGGGTATTACATCCTCCCCCCCAGGGTTAGGCTTACTCATGGAAGCCTACAAACACATAGGGATATAACTCCCTCATACATAATGCACCAAATCAAAACCTCATGTACACACCAAGGTATTAAGTGAGGTACACAACTCAAAACCCACACAACAAATCTTAATGGCTCCATCATAATCCCAGAGTACCCAGTGTTTAAACCTAGGCTCTGATACCATGTGTAACACCCCGCCACACAACCCTAGAGGAAGTTGCAAACAACTACTTAAACAGGCTAATTTTTTGTTTTGTTTAAGTGCAATTAACATGCAAGTTCACAACTAATGCCAACAAACTCTAAGGTTACAAGACAAAGGTTATATAGAACCTCAACAAAAAACATGAATTAAACTATGACATTCATTCAATTAATAATTTAAACTCAAACATTCCAATTAAGATAGTTTACATCAAGCATAAAGATAACTTTATATTTCATTAATCCATTATGAACAATAAGATTAGAACTCTCATTCCCCGAATGGTAAGATCAATAAACATAATTACAATTACAACCTCCACCTCGATAACAGCTGAGCGGTAAAATAATACAAGATCAACTAAAATGAAATAAAGCAAGAACTGGTATAGAATCCAACGAGGTCTCGAACTGGAAGTCTCATCCACATGAACATGAAGAAAGAACCCAACGGATTTAGGTGCATGCCACCCAACCAATTGGAACCCAAAGGCCCAACCCCCGTGCTAGGAGATAGTAACAAGGAATCCTAGCCAAGACCATCTACCTCTAGACACAAGCTAACACAAAACTGAACCAAACTAACATACCCAACCACATGCCACACAAGTACATCCCAAGGTACAACTCAAGTAAAACTCAAATACCATGCAAGTACAACACTACATGGTCACATTGCTTCTAGAAATAAAGCAGATCAAGTATGTTATGAGAACCATACACACAGAATCAAACACCGACCATGGTCACATCAGGTATGTTACAGGAACCATACCCACAATAAACAAGTACCAACTATGGTCACACAAAGTGCCATGAAATAGCACATCATGAGTTACCCACTACAGATCATCAAGATGGTGGCCTCAACCGATCCTCGACCCTCATACTAACTAATGCAAAAGCAAATACCAACTATTGCCCTAGACAGAGCGTCATCACACGGCTTGTCATGAGTTACCCATTGCAGATCATCAAGATGGTGGCCTTGAAACAATCCCCGGCCCTCATACTTACTAATGCGGAATCAAATACCTTTCGTACAGACAAGATAGATGACCTTGCCATTCTCGGCCTTCCCACCCATCCCAAGCCTAAATGAGCACTTGGGTCCATGAGTGAAGCATAATTATCTTGATTAGTGAGAAGTTAGTCTTAATCTTCTAAGTATTGTTTTATTTATCACTTGCTTAAACCACTTTTGAAGGTTACCCAATCTTACCTCTTCCAAGCTCTGGCCCCTACGAAAGCCACTCTTCTACTTGACAACACACATACCAAACAAACCCAATCACCAAGGGTAACAAAGTGCACATGAACAAGATATCACGACCTCTCCTTTTTCAGGAGGAAACATAAGTTCAAACCCTCTCCAAACACTTGGAGGAAACAAGGTAACAAAGTCACTCTTGACAAGGAGGCACAACTCATGAAATCCACTCCTAAACCAAGGAGGTACAAAACATCCCCATTCGTGGAAATCGGGTATATAACAGATAACTTACCATTCACTACCCAAGGGATACAAAAATGGTTGACAACATGACATGACAACCCACATAAGATAAGATCCCCATCTAGAAGACTTATGAATCAAACACTCATTTTACCCATTTCCAAAACAAGAACATGAAGGACATGTTCACTGAAGTCAACTGAAAGAAACTAACTTTGGATATTCTAAATCCATTTTCCACATTACATTCAGTACTCTATTGAATTCAGTAATTAAAACACATCTTTTAAATTAAGACTCAATATTTAATTTTCTAAGTGCTTCTAATTAACAATAAATTAACATTTACACCTTTAATTCAAATAAATCATCTTAAGATAACAATAACTCCTTTGCAAAATGAACCATAAATTAATTACAATTTTAAACACGTCCTTGCAAATATAAATCATTTAAAATCATTTAATTTATCTAATTAAACATAATATTTGTAAATCAAATATTAAATCTTTCCAAATATATATTATTTTAAAATAAAGTCAATACCATGACTAAAGATACAATGTTTTCATTTCCACAATTAAATCATGCCATTAGAAAAATCAACATTTTCCCCATGCATATTTAATTTAAATTACCACTCTAAATATACAAATATTATTTAAACATAATATATATATATATATATAATATTTTCATATTAGAAATCATAATATAAAATATTATTAAATAATATTTTAATATTATAAAAATAATATATAAAATATTAATATTTATATACATTATTTATTTTATTTTATTTTTTCTTAACTCTCCCATCAGGCCTTGGTTGCGCACCAACCTTTAGGGTTGGGCTGCGGTTGCCTCAGGCTGCGCGCATAGCGCTGGGTGCTGCTTAGGGCACTGGCCGCATAATGAACAGGCGGTGGCAATGGGTTTTACTAGTGCGGCGATGAAGGGTTCACGCACATTGCATAGGCGGAGGTGGGGCGACGACTACCACTAGCGATCGACTATGTAAACACAGTTCACCCCACAGCGGTGGGCGCAGCTGTGTAAACACAGCCGAACCCGCCACTGTGGTGGTGGCTATGTTTGCACAGCTGGCCCACCACAGTGGGCGTGCGGGGGAGCCCATGCTGGGTGTGACTCTCTCCCCACATGCCTCCCATGGGGCGTGGTGGGGAGGTGAGCCCCCAGCACCTCCCCATGAATTTTATTTAATTTAATTTTTATTTATTTTTTTGTATTTTTTTCTTTTAAAAAAAATCCGTGCCTCTTCCCAGGGGCATTTCGAAATATTTTCAACAGCAAAACCTTAATATAAAAATATTATATATATATGTGTATATATAGATATATATATATATATAGATATATATATATATATATATATATATATATATATATATAAATCCCCAAAGATTTTTGCATGATTAAATGAGAAAGAAATTATTCAAACCCCAATTCTAGCCAAGAACAAAAAAATTACATTTTCAAACAAAGCTTTTGTTTCAAGTTTTGAAATAAGATCTAATATGGGTTTATTTTCAACATGAATCATTTTGAGTTTCCAAACAAAGATTTTCCAAGCATCATAACTAATCTCATGAACCTTTTCAAATTCAAAATCAACTTAAATAACATGGACCTAGAATTCCAAGCCTTGAGAAGATGTCAAATGATGCCGAGGTTCTTCCTCTAATTCCAACTCTTGCCTAGCCATTCCTCAAGGCTTTTCCAAAATCCCAATCCAAGACCCAAAAAAATGCAACCATTCCTCCTCCCTCTATTTTCAATTTCTCCAAAACTTCATCCTCCAAAATTGAGAAGCAAAATTCAAACATAAGGATAAAACCCTAAAAATCCTATAACCACCCTCATAAATTTTTGAAAATAGAAAATGCAAAATATCTCAATTTCTTCAATTTTGAATTCAAACTTTCAAATTTGACTTTTAAATCATTTTTCTTATTTTTTTTTCAATTTCAACAAATATAACAATAACTTCAATATAAATAAACTTAACTTATTTCAACATCATAAATTTAGTTAATTAATAAAATAGATTTAATCAACGATTAAATTTTTTATTAATTAAATTAAATGAACAATAAAATAAATTACCTTTTTTTAACTTAAATTAAATAATGAAGAGAGAGAACAATAATCAAAGCAACACAACCTGGCAACACTTGCCGACACACTAGGACTGGGGTGATGAATTGGCATGGAAAACCTAGCTACTATCTCCCAATCGAATACCGTTGGGCATTGAACATGCTCCAACCTGTGAAACTAGGTGGAGTCGATGTCCTATACCTATCAACCTGTATATCAAGTAAAAAACAACATATAATAAGAACATCATAAAATGCACACTATGAAGAGGAAATCACGAGATCACAGGGCGCTCGCAAGTGAGTGATGCAATATCGTCCCCTTCACTAATACAATGCAACTAACTAAAAATTCTAACATATTAATATAATTCAAAGCATAAACATCATTAATTCGAATATCCATAATACTAATCCAAAACATTCCATAAAGATAACATCATAAAAAAATACCATCAAATCAAAAGATAACATTAACGTCGCTTTATAGATAGCGATCAAATCACAACTGAGTACCATTGACAAGGTACTAACAGAAAGCACACAAGCAAGGCATCTGAATAACCAAAAATACACCAAAGCAACATATCCACACAAGGACACACTATACAACCAAAAGCCAAAACGGAGGGGTATTACACTACGAGCAAGATGGAATCTAGTGCATGCCTAGTATTGCTAGTAAACCACAAGCATTTTCATTTTTCTAAATCATTTAAGATATAAGAAAGTTTGATATTAGGATATGGTAGAGAGTTCAATAAATCCATCTATTTCAATGGTCCTTAAATTACTTGGCCAAGTAAAATGTCATGCATGACAATAAAAGCAATTTTGGAAAAGAAAAACTACACTCTCTATTTACCCATATTCGGCACCCATCCTAGAAGGTAACTTTCCCCAAAAACATAACATGCAGAATCATCTATCATTCATGCATGGTCTAAACACTCAAAGACAATATTTTTTTAAAATAGTAAACTGAAAACTTGCTTGATGCGAAAACAATTTTAAAAAGTCATTTCTTTTCATCGTTAAATTCCATAAAAGATATTAAATTAATAGTTTAAATTCAGTGAATTAAATAATTAAAATTAAGGAAGGTGTAACTCCAGTATGCAAGATAAATACATATAAAAACATAATTAAAAGAGTACACATTCATTCGTTCATACTCATCTAATTAATGTTGTTTCAAATTTGTTTTGGATATTTTCAAATAAATCATATTTCAGTTTAACATATTCTAATAAATAATCATTTATCAGATTTAAAATACTCTTCTATTTGTTTCAGTTTTGACAGTTTCGTTGAAAGGTGAAAATTTCAAGTTTAAATAAGCCCCATTTCAAAATAGTGTTAAAATTTGAAGTTTATTTTGTCATTTATTTTCAGTCAACAAAGTATTATTTTCTATCAGCAAAAATAATCCATTTTCTGTTCAAGATCGCTTTATTTTCTAAAATAGTAAGAGATCGTTTTCAGATTTAATAGATTCTCCTAAATTCAATTTACTATTAAATTCATGATTTCTATAAAAAATTCCTAAATTCTTCTCTTTCTAATCTCATCTCATATTCTGGAAATAAATACAGTTTGATTTGTTTGATGTTTTAATAAAATTGAAAGGAATAGTTTTGCAACAATTCTCTAAATCTCTCTTCCCTAAATTGAACAAACAAGATTCTCTTTTAAAATTTGAAAAAAAATTCCAAAAATTAGAAAGGAATTGCAAGATCTATTGTAGAATTTAAATTTACAATTCCTACCTAGTAAAATATTCAGATTCTAGAAGTAATTGTTTTGTCTGTGTGCCTCCTCTGTATTTTTTCTATCTACTTGATCTACCATCTTCCTTTCTCCTTCTTCTTTTTGACTAAAATTTGTTTCTCTTGGAGTCTTCCTAACAATTCCTCCCTAACTTCTTTGTTCTATGCCTTTATCTTCTCTACCAGTCCTTGCTCCTATTTTTCTGGATGAGTTTGGAGGACTGTATAATTCTTGGGCTGTGTATGCCTTGTCTTGGCCACATCCCCCCCCTTCCTATCTCCTCATGCGCATGGGTGATAAAGTTGTGTGTATGGTATGGAAGTTGGCCGTGCCTCTACCAAGCTTCCTCGTGCCTTCCAAATAGGCCAACTGAGGGAGTCTTCCTGCTGCATGTGGAGGTAGTTCCTTTGGAAGCCACGTAAGTATGCTTCTCAATAGGCCGCACCCTTCTTCTTTCCCTAGTGTGTGGACTGTGTGAGGTTCAACCTGTGTGTGAAGTGTGGGATCTTCCTGCAAGTGTTTGGTTTTTTAGTGGCTGTGTAGGACAAGTTGCACCTACTCCTTTACTAGCCACTCCAAACTCTCCCTGGTGTTTGCCTTAACTATTGAAGGCAGTGTGTGGGTGATGGGAGTGGGATCTTCTCTTGCTGCATGGAAACCTTGCGCACCTCCCTTCCTTTCTCTGTACAATGGTGAATGTTTACCACTGGTAAACATAAAAAACTTCTCTCAGACCTCCCTCTCTTTTTCAAATAAAAATCTATGTTACTCCTTATTTTTGATCAAGAATACTGAAATGAATTTTTCTTGTGTGTTTTCTATTTCAGATTATCTGCCCTCTATATTTTTTTTCTTTTTCATGCATTTTTCTTCAACAAGAGAATGAGATCCACTATTTAATTACTGATCTCCAGATCAATTCTCTGATCTCTCAGTTCTAATTTATTGATTGCTTCCTCTTTTTGAAGATATTTTCTTCCACATGTTAACTGAAGTTTTAATTTTGAATTCAAATTCCAATTTGAACGGATGTTTGATCTTCTATTTCTTTTCAATTTTCTTTTCAATTTGTTTTCAATTTCTCCATTTAGCCAATTTAAGATTTAATTCAATTTTTGAATTTAAAAATCTCCTTTTTTCATAATTTCAATATAAAAAGCATTTAATTTATAAAACACTTTATTTCTTTAAATTTTAATCTAATTTCGAAATAAAAATCTATTGCATTTAAATTTTGAAATTCAAATATATTATTTCCAAACAATAAATAAATATTTAAACAATCAATCTAATCATTTAATTTAAGTCAATTTCATCAAATTTAAGTAAATCATCATTTAAATCACATGCATTTTCTCAATTTGAAGCATTAAATTAATACTTGATTTTTAAAACTTTCAAACAAGATAGCACAAGAAGCATTAAAAAATATATCTATGTGAGTGTGTGAGATCCCATCCATTCATAAACGTCAATCGGCTAAACAACTCTACCTGATCGTTGTTCTCGCCTTCCATCATGTTCACCTATTCCTGTGTTCACTTGCACTTGATTTATCATGAGTAATGACAAACCCCGAAATAAATATAAATACAATTCAAATCATAATATTTCCATTTCGATTTGAATTTCAATTTAACAATCTTAAATAATCATTTAATTTCCATTTAAATATCGACATAATGATTAATACTTGCATTAAATAAGTCAATGAAATCCAAACGTGACAAATACTTATTTTTCTTTCCAAGCATTTGCTTGGTGGTGAACCCCTTAAAAACCTAAAAAGAACACCCCACCTTTCTTAATTCCTCCTAATTGAGAATTGACTCACCTTGTGAGGTTGATGGTCAATCCAACTAGGGTTCTTAGGACATTGTTGAATGATTAGTGGGAATGTGGAGTGAAATTTCATCACCCCATATTTGACATTAATCAATATATTCCCTAGTAGGAGCATTTTTAGGAGAGATACAAACTAGATTTCCATGACATTCAATGTTTGGTTCTTCTAAAGTAACTTCATCACAAGTAGGGGATTCATAAATAATGGCATTCTCTTGTTCAATCATGTTTTCCCTAGTAGGAGAGGTAAGGAAAGAGATAGAAATAGAACTCTCATAACTCTCATTTGTTTGATCTTGTAACACCAAAATATCTTCATCACAAATAGGAGAGATATTATGGGAAGACCAAATTTGATTGTCATGATTATCCACCATTGTATATTCTCTTTCACTAAAGAATTCTCATGAAGGTGAGGGATGGAATTTTTCTTAGCATGTTTATAAAGGTAGGATACTAACATTGTTTGACCAAAAATGAAAAGTACTTCTAACCATCTTATGCAATACTTCAAAAATATAAACAATGTATATCCAAAGATGAAAAGTACTTTTATCCAACTTATGCAAAGCTTCAAGAATGTAAAAAAAGTGTATCCAAATATGAAAACAGCTTTTATAAAACTTATGCAAAGCTTCATGAATGTAAAAATTATGTATGAAAAAGTGAAAAGTACTTTTATGGAAAGTTTAAAAAATGTAAACATTTTCAGATCTGATGATTTTTGCTATTGAAATTATTTTGGGAAAATTCAAAAAACACTACCCTAAATTGATGTTTTTGACCTAGATACATAAAATAGAAGTTCTTGAAAATTTCTAGATTGATACTATAGGTTACTAGCAAGCCTAGGAAGTACATAAAACCACCAAGAAAGCTTAGAAAAAGTGGTTTTGTAGGCCTCTAGGGACTCATTCGCGTTTAGTGGCAAATGGGTTCTAGATGAGGATTTTTGAAATGTTTTTTATTGTAAGTGTTTTGTAATGAGTTTCAAATGCCAAAAGATGTAGTTCAGATTTGATCTGGGACTCATTCTCTAGTAAGGGAAAATGGGTCCCAGATCAAATCTGAACTAAAGGTGAAAACCTCAATTTTAAAGTTATTTTATGTGTTTTTTGTGCCCATTTTCAAACTGTAACTCTTGTGACAGAAATTTCCAAAATTTGATGACCTAATGCAAGTGAAATGAAGGGTAAATGATGACCTATATAAAATCTTTTGAAATGCAATTTTTTTAAATTTTCAAATGCAATTTTATATGATCTAAATGATATGCAAAGTGACTGATTTGGTTTTGTATTTTTTAGATTTAAATAATACAAAATAATGCAATTCTAGAACCCCAGTAAACAACATAAATAGTACTCTCCACCATTGAGGAATGGAGCACAAGGGTAGGGTTCATATTTCACACTTGCTACACTCAAGGACACCCTAGATATATCAATCCAATAAAGAACGAAGGAAGAGATCTAATAATAGGGTATCCTAGGTATGTTTAGAGATAACTGAGGGGTTCACCACCAAGCTAGGGCTTGGAAAGAAAAATGAAATGCAAGATGTATTGCTTCACCCTAATTCAATGCAATCTTTAACTAAATGACCTAAAAATACATGTAGAACATAATAACAATCTGTGAGATTAAATATGTGCACCTAGAAACCTAAAGAACAATCAATGGAGGTTTGAATTGCTGAAAATAGTGATTTTAATGTTGATTGGGACTCATATGCCAGGCTGGGAAAATCAGTCCTAGATCTACGTTTCTATATAGAAATAGGAATCTGACAAATGGGTATCTGAATCTATAAAAACCTAAATTTTGACCTAAACTGGGATTCATATGCTAGAACTAGTGTATAAGTACAGTTAGGGTTTTCTAGAATTTCAAAGTTTGAATCTAGTCTTCAATGTATGCTCTTTCTATTCCACTTTGTTTCTAGATTTGAACCCTAATTTCGGATCTGTAAATGACTTTTTAGTGAAGATTACAACCCTACAAATGAGGAGACAATTCCAAAAAATTTCTCCAAGCTTGTAACCTTGTCTTCAAGGGATCTATAAAGAATTTTTTTCCCTATGTCTATATTTGTTTTTTGGATTTATTTTGGTCTTAAGGGTGATTCACACGTAAGGAGTTTGTAATTTTGACAGACACGCAATGCACCACATGCCTTAATAATTGCTTCCTCCTTAGTCAGAACTAGGGCCATGTGCCAGCCTGGCAGATGTTTTCTTGCATCCACTTTTCATAAATATGAGATTATCCACCCTTCTGACACATCATTCCTTTGCACTATGAAGCTGTATCTTGGGAATGTTCACTCAAAGTTTGTTGGAATGCGTTTTCCATTTTCCAATGAAGGGGCGTGATTCAGTGCCGCCAAAGCCACTTGGGTGATTGAGAAGGCTTTTGTCAGAATTTCTTTCTAGGATCAAAGTGATTACAAGGGCTAATCCTGTTGAAATATCTAAACGATATAAATGTTGTAGTTGAAAGTTGATGAGCAGGATGCCAATGACTTAATAAAAGATCTAGAATCAGACTTCCAAGACATCAGGTTTGGACATCTGATAGTCATTAATTCAGGATGAGGTCAATATTTTTCTCTTCTAGGTGGCTATATATTGAAAACATCAGCAGTATGAAGAGTTCCTAAATTTTTCCTGTCATAAAAGTTTTCCTTAGCTTTCTTAGATAGTAGAAATATTTTCTTTTGAAAAGTTCACAGAACACTGCTTCACTCTGGCATGTTATGTCTATTTTATAATCAAACTATTATTAGATTGGAATCCAATCTCTATTTTAAATTTGATTTAAATTTGAAGTACGAGTTATTATGAAGAAATATTTAAAATTGTGCATGATATGGTCTTTTTCAAATATTTCTCTCTTTATATCTTCATCCAGGATAAAACACTGTGTCTTGTTTAATCTAAATAGTTTGATTATCAGATTTCCATGTTGTTTGTGTATATGATTAAATTATAATCTTTAGAAACTGGACTATGTCTTTGGAATTGTCCATTCCCTTTGTAGGGTTGTCATTTCTTCATGATATGCTATATTAGGAGGAAGGGTTTATATTTCTTTTTAATGTTTTCTATTAATTATGAAACTTCTATGTTTGATTCGGATCTTAATACACACTTCCTACAGGTCAATTGAATGACTACATATGTGCTTGTATCGAGCCTCTATTGTTCGTTCTCCTTCCAACAATGAAGGGAAGTGGTGTTCTATGTCTCTCATATCACTCATAGAGGGAAGATTGTGGTTTTTAAAATTTTTTAAAAGTGTTGGCGCATCACCACTTTCATTTTTTTCTTTGCATTTCTTTTTTCCTTTTCCCAAACTCAGAGAAGAGTCGAATTTCTATAAAAATCCTGGAGGTATTCAGTGAGGCACATATTGTTCCCCCACTTGTTGAATTTCCCATAAGACTATCGGAGAGGTGCAAGTTTTAATGATCAATAGTTATTTTTATGGCATGCCTAGTGGGACTATTCCAAAGGCTTGATTAGAGGTCAAAACTATTTCTAGATCAGACCAGAGGAAGGAAATTGGAAGTTTCATGCACAAGGTTCAAACAAGAGCATTATTGAAGGGTAACTTTTAGTGCTCTCAACTACCAACCTCAGTACCTAGGAGAAGAAGAGTCACATGTTCTATATCACCTGTGAGAAATAGAAGAGTAAGGAGTAAGAGTTTGGAGTTTAGAGCCTTATCTACTCCACTTGTAGGCCAAAGTTTACAAATAAGAATACTAGTTTACCCGATATATAGGAATCATTTCTCCATGGCCCACGTACCCCCTCTTGCTCCCAGAAACTTTGTAACTTGGGATAGTGGTAATCCACTATTACCACCTACTCCACCTAATGTATGGCCTGCCATACCTATTAATGTCATCAAGGCTATTCTAATTTTTTGGGGGGAGGACTTTAAAACCCCTTCTCAACACCTCCAAGATGTAGCAGAAGTATGTAGGGTGCATAATATCATGGAGGAAAATATTTCTATGATATTGTTGGTTGATTCTTTCAAAGGGAAGGCTCAAGATTGGTACAAATCTCTGACTTCTAGTTCTATTAGCTCATGGGATGATATCGGAGAAAAAAATTTCAAATGTTTTTTTAGAGAAAGGAGATCATTCCTCGCTATTACATCAACTAATTACCATTAAGAGATCCCCGCAAGAGGCTATGAGCGATTTCAACACTAGGTTTAACAAAACCTTGTAGAGAATCCCAACTACTACACGACCTCCAACTGCTATGGAATTCATGTTATTTTTGAAGGCCATCAATTCAGATATTATGGTCTTGATAACTTCCATGGGAGGATATACTCTACCTGATGCCTATGAGTTGGCAATTTACATAGAGAATAGTTTGATAGATGTGGGAAAGCTTCTGCCATGACTTTTGATGCCCATCTCTCTTGAAATCTCAGCCACTCCACTACGAGAAGAGTCTTCTTTGAACACTCTAGCGACATAAACGATGAGCCCATATCCACCCCAGTCTATGTGTGTGTACCCTACTGCATAGCCAAGCACAGTAGGTTTTTCCTCTGTAGTGATGGACCTTAACGATATGAAGAGCCTAATGTGATATTTTTCTAATGAGATAGTTCTCATTAAGTGGTAGCAAGAAGCTCCTCCAAAACAAGAAACTCAGATGTACCAAGCAAGGAGACCCTTCTATCAATAGAATCAAAAAAGTACATATCAAGGACCTTCGGGTTAGGGAGATTAGCAAGCCACTTCCACCAACCAAATAGTCTTGGTTACCATTATGTTACAAACGCTCAAGGAAAACCATAGCAAAGAGTTGGTACCAGGTCAAAATAACCTAGCAGATGATGAAAATGCATTTTTTTTCCTTGCAATGATAGTCATATGCCTTGGAATTACCCCAGAGGAAACCTATAGCAAAGAATAGTAGAGCAGAGGAACAAAGGTGCGTAGCCAAATATAGAAGGATATGATTCTCCCTAGATGGAGAATGCCTGATTCAAAGCACAAATGCAATGGATGTCCATAGAGCAAGAGCTATACATAGTATTCGATCAGGTGCTTTTCTCTTGGATGGAAGGAGAGGATGCAGTTTTTGTGAATGAAGCTTTGACAACCAGCATTCCATGGGTGCAGTCGGATTACAACACCAGATCCAATAGAAGACTCACTAGGGAATATGTGCCACAGGCTCTGCCTCATTTCCAATCTTGCCAGCCACCATCACGTGAGAGAAAACTACCCCAAATGACCACTTAGCCGATTGTTCAATCGACTTAGCGACAAAAAATTCAACTAGTGCTTGAAAAATTGCATGATAAGACATCAAACCCATTCACAATGAATCATCTTCCTCAGAAGCCAAGAGAGATTTCGCCATTTAGACCAAAGATTCAGTAGGTCAGAATGTTGAATATGGTGGAATGAATGAAGAAGGAACCTACTAATGTGTCTCTATGGGACGTAAGAGTTATCCTTGAGAGAAAGACATTTTTGTGAGAAGCACTGAAAAATGAAGAACCAAGGCCATAGAAGGATGAAGTTTCTCCATGTGATCTAAATAAAGACAAAGTGCCCGCATTGGATCCTCAAATCTCAAAGGTTGTGGTTTATATGAATTATGTGGATAAAGCAAAAGAGAAAGAGGTAAGAAATCCAAAGCCCATTGCTTTATTTTGACATTAATTGTGGGAGATGAACTTTTGCACAATAATAGGATTCACTCGGGAGCTAGTACAACAATCATGCCAAAGCAAGTGGTCGATTCCTTTATGCTCAAGTATGGTACTTTGGAAAATAGAATCATGCAGCTGGATGAAAAGAAGGTTCTGATGGTCAGTCGGATAAAAGATCTATCCTCAACCCTTTTTTCATGACCAAGCAAGATAGTTTCGCAAGAGGTAGTGATAATCGACATTCCCCCAATTTTCAGGATGTGTCTTTCTAGAGATTTTACCATAAAGTTGGGTGGATATTTGGCACTATATTGGTCCCATCTGATATAAGGAACCAAAATTTGATCAAAGATGAAGATTTTTTTAAGAATCTTTGCATTTTGAACACATAGCGAATAATGTTGTTCTCTGTTTTGAGGCCACACATACTTCTTTTTTGAAGCAAGAGGGATATTGTGTCAAAATATTGGAACCCTAAAGAAGAGTTTCTCCTTAACCAGTTCATCGACTCTGACCCATTCAAAAATTTCCATGCCATGAGACTAGGTACTTATGTCATATTTTATGATGACATGGTCCATCTGAAACTAATGAAAGATCGGGTAAGTTATGATGATACAATGGATAATCACCTATGGACCCTATACTATGATGATGCCTAGATAGCCACTTTGTTTCAAAATTTAGAAGGACCTTTCGACCATTGGAAATCAGAGTTTGAACCATCTGAAGGGAAATTCATTCAGCTCAAGATGAATAAGCTGCCTCAGGGTTTGATTTCCTTTGAGAATATTTTTCATTGTGAAGATGTGAGGAATGGCTTGAGCAAAGGTTCACAACCGATGAAAAGGATTATGAAGAGTTGGATGTTGGGAACGACAGAAGGCTGAAATTCAAAGGAAATGTATAGTGGGAAGATAGAGAAAGGCTAAGAGATCTATGCTCTAAGTATGAATGAGTTATAGCATGGACCTATGATGATCTTAGAGGATACGATCCTAGTATAGCTTAGTATACCATCAACTTGGTAGAGGGGTCAAAGTTGGTCTGATAGAATCAAAGGCTTGTTAATCCAAAGTTCAAATCACTGATGGAATAAGAGATCACTAAGCTAATTGAGTCCTGAATCATTTATCCAATTAAACACTCAACTTGGGTGTCTAATTTGGTATCGGTTCGGAAGAAAAATGTTGATATCAGGCTTTGTGTCAATTTTCAAGACTTGAACAAGGCCTCGCTGAAAGATCACTACCCTCTACCATCCATGGAGCATATTTTGCAAACGGTTGCCAAGTCGAAGATGTTTTCATTGCTTGATAGCTTTTCAGGGTATAATCAAGTGCTTGACAACTTTTCAGGGTATAATCAAGTGCTTGTCAAACACGACAACCAACATAAAATGATGTTTACCACTAATTGGGGTACGTTCATGTACGCAAAGATGCCCTTTGGACACTCAAATGTCAGCATGAATTTTTAACAAGCCATGGACATTGTTTTTGTAGGATTGATCAATTCCATCATTATGATTTATCTAGATGATCTGATTGTTTTTTTTTTTAAATTGAAGGCTAGTCATTTTGATCACCTAGAACAGGTCTTCCAGAGATGCCAAAAGTTCAGGATTTCTTTAAATCCCAAAAAATATATTTTCGGAGTACCTCAAGGTAAACTACTTGGCTTTGTAGTGTCCAAGGAAGAAATTGCAATAGACTTTGAAAGAGTCAAATCTATAATGGATTTTCCCTTACCATTAAATCAAAAGGGGTTATAGTCTTTCTTAGGAAAGATCAATTTTTTCAGTCATTTCATTTCCGACTTTGCAAGCATCACAAGGCCCATCACGTTGATGCTCAAAAAGAATCTAATTTTCAAATTGACTCCCAAAGACAAGGAAGCTTTCAAGAAGATAAATAAGGCTATCTTGGATGCTCCGGTACTGGCCAATCTAGTTTTTTCCAAAGATTTTTTGTTATATGTGTGCAATAGTCAGCATAGCATAGCTTTCATGCTCACTCAAAAAGACAAGAGGGATAATGGGGAACATCTGATTGCCTTTCATTCAAGAACCCTCAAAGGTTACAAAACTAGGTATAACTTTGTAGAGAAGCAAGATTTTTCAATTTTCAAGAGCCTCAAGATGTTTCGACACCTAGTGTCGATCAATAAGATCACTATTTTGGTTGCTCACGCGAGTGTAAGGGAATACATCACTGACGGAGAAATAACCAAAAAAAGAGCCAATTGGATCACCAAGATCTTGGAGTACAACATGGACATCAAGCCAACTAAGTTGGTGCAGGGAAGAGGCATGTACGAATACCTTGTGCAAGAGTCAGGTTTCGAACCTAAAAAGGAGATTGATCAAGTCTTTTCAAATCTGTTTGAATTCGATGAATCCTGGATACTGGATTAGACGTTATACATGTAGAAAGCATACTACCCGAAAGCTCTCCCCTCCCACAAATGAAGATACTATGGACTGTAAGGAACCAAGTATGTATTGGTCAAAGGAATTTTATTTAAAAGGAAATATGACAGAGTATTGCTATGATGTTTAGACAAGTGCTAGTCAGATAAGGTTTTGTCGGAATTCCACAATAGTCCTGAGGGTGGACATTTTTTTGCTAACACCATTGCTCTGAAAATTATGTGAGCGGGATACTATTGGTCCTCAATGTTTTTAGAAGTGCACCATTTGGTGCAAAAATGCACTCAGTGCCAATTATTTGTTGGCAAAATAAAAAATGATGCTTTTCCTTTGAGTCCCATTGTAACTGAAGAGCCCTTTGCTCAATGGGGATTAGACTTTTCTAGAATGATAAATCCTATGTCCATGTTGGCCATAAGTGGATCCTCACAGTGATTGATTACTTCACAAGATGGACAAAGGCTATCACCCTGAAAGGTGCTATAGAAAGGGAGATTGTTAGCTTTCTAGAAGAGCCAGTGAGTAGGTTTAGTTCACCAAAGACTATTATATCCGATGATGCTAGAGCATTCGTAGGTTTGAAAGTGTCATATTTTTCTATTAGGAATGAGATCTATCTCAAGACCTCTTCAAATTACTACCCACAAGGGAATGGGTTAGCAGATTCGACAAATAAAAACCTAATTAGGTTAATCAAGTGCATTGGGTCTAAATGGAAAAGGGAATGACATGAACATCTACAAGCAACTCTATGGGTAGACTAAATCACACTAAAATAGATCCTGAAGACATCTCCTTAAGAATTAGTATATGGGAAAGAAGTAGTCTATCTTCCTCTAGTTTGAGGATTTTGAGTATCCGTACCTCCATTCCACAATTCTTCTCTAAGGCAGGGAGTTCCATAGAAGACAGAGAAAAAACTTTTGAAGCCATGATTGGCTGCTAGCAGATGGTCAAGCGATGGTTTGAAAAAAAGACTTCTGACCCAGATTTCTAGGAGGGGAGCTTAGTGCTAAAATATGATGAGCGTACTACAAAACTAGGACAACACACCAAATTCGAAGCATTGTGGAAGAGCCCCTTTCAAATCACTTCTTGTAAGGAGAAGAATGCATATGAGCTGGAAGATATGGAAGGTAATAATTAAGAGATACTGATAAATGATATTTATCTGAAACCTTTCCATTAAAGTATGAAACTCTTAAAAAAAATTCATAGATATGTACCATATGTATTTTTTTTGTAAAAAGCTTTTAAGTTTTAGATTAAAGAATAAAGCGAAGAAGAAAAAGTATGAAAAATATATATTTTATGTATTGTATTTTTCATCAAATTTATAGTATTGAGTGGCCTGAGGCTTAGATTCTAATAGAAAGGCTCTTTCGAGAAAAACCAAGAAATGGGTATTTGAGGAAAATACAAAAATAAAACAAAATGGAGGCATTTTAAAAAAGTCCTCCAGCCATTGTTATAAGGACTTATTGCCCATAATCGCTTTTCTTTTTCTTCTTCTTCTTCATAAGCAGGAGAACAAGAAATGCAATTCACGGATGCAAACCTCATTTTGCACGGCCGAAGACGACGAGATCAAATTGCCATTTGAAGTCATACTGTTGTGGAGCTTCATCAATGCCATACTCTTGAAGGAGGTAGGTGGCGGTGGGTAAAGACAGAGAATGGTGGCTATTCAGGTCCATGGTGTGAAATTCGCTGAGAAAGGGAAGCAAGGAAAACTTTAAGAGACCCTCCCCTCGGTGAAGGTGTAAAATCCTGGTGAATCCTGTATACTACATGATAAAAAGTATTAATTTTATTGGAGAATTTTTTTCATTTTTCGGGAAAAAAAATCCCAATTAGCGAATCTTTTATAGTTCGTGGAAGTCTATGGAAAATCTTGGTGAATTGAAATTTTTTTTAATCGAATAAAATATTTTTCATTGGAAATTAAAACCATTTTTCAAACCAGAATTTTTTTTCCATTGGCAATTAAAACCTTTTTTCAAAGAAAAATATATATTTTCATTGGTGAATTAAAAAGAATCTCAAAATAATAAAAAAGTCTAGTGGCGAAATAAACAAATATGCCAATGAAAAATCATAGGGGTCATTCGATGAATGTTTGATGGATGACTGTAGTTGCGTTCCGGAAGTAAATCTCTAAAGCACTAGACTTGCAATTTGAAGCCTATGGAATAAAACTAGAACCATTAGATTTCTAGAAATCAATGGTTGAGATTTTATTACCATACAAATGGTTATAAATTTCTATTTCTCAATGATTAGGTGACCTTGGCGGGATGCACAACTTTTGAAGTGTCAGCTCATTTAATGAATTGTAAGGTGCCATTAAGGGATGTCTTCTCAAATGCTTTCAAACACCAACTTTAGGTTTAATGTAATCTTTTAAATCCTCTGAAAGGATAGATCTTAGCTAAGGAGGTTGGAGAAACAAATTTAGTAGTAGATTGTCACTTCCTGCTGGTAAAGTTAGGTGATATGAACATCCAAAGAAACTTCTTGGACAACTCATAGCTTTAATGAAACAATATTTGTAATGATTTCATATCGTTTGAAATTTGAGTGGCACTAGTGAATCGGTGATTTTGACAGCTTGTCAGCTTGAGGTACAGTTGGCATGTAGCCAGACATCAATCAAATTAAACATTTTAATTATATAGGCTAGTAGCGGCACTAGTGGCCCATAAATAGGGATAGTGATTCAATGAATAGTGGATAGTGCCATAAGGGTTTTTATTTTCTAGGATTAATAAGGATTCATGAAGAAGATAATGCGGTAAATTGGGGATACTGTAAATTCTCCTGCCTATAGTTATGTAGTTATAGAGTAATCAGTAAAAGATGAATTTCCTTCAAGTTCAGAATGGGTGGAATTGGAAAGAAGTTCATTTGGTTAACCTGACTTCTCAGATAGGTTTTGAACTAGGATGAGGAGCTCTGATGGAGGTAAGTGCTATACCAGTGCATGGAAGCTGTGTGCAGAAGATGGGAGTAGATTTTCTTCTCCTCTTGTATTTTAACTGCTCCCATTTCCCCAGCATGGCTGGCTAAGCAAGCTCCATGCATTTATTTTCAAAGAGACATTTGTAATACATCTTTTGTATGACTCTGGTTCTTGAAGGGGATAAGTAAATTTTGTATCTTCACGGCTCCCATTTCCCCAGGATTGATTAGAACCCTCTTTCGCCAACATGGTTGGAAAATCCACTAGAAGAAGCTTGGAATCATGCATTTATTTTTAGATCCACATTTGTATTACGTTGTCACCAGAAGAAGCTTGTAATCATGCATTTATTTTTAGAGTTACATTTGTAGTAAGTTTCCAATAGTAGAAACTTGGAAATTAGAATCAATTTGTAATCCATTGTAATGAGAAAAAATTTGGAATAAATTATTAAATTTTGTTTATGTAAAGTACTAAAGTGACACAATAACATATGTTATTTATACAAAATAGAAGCTTTCCTGATCTACAGCTAATCATCTATAAAATATATGTAATAATGTGGCATTGAAATTGAGTTGCAATAAAATAAATGGTTGTGTTGTGTTATTCTTCGTTATTCATTTACACTTAGAGTAAAGAGTTGTTTTCTGAGTTCAGAACTTCAGTGTCTATTAATATATTCAAATCATTTTTTTTCTTTCGAGAAATTAAGTAATATACTTTATGCAATATGCACTTGATAATTCATGGTTATATCGGGCCATCGAGGGAATGTAATCATTCATTCCACCGATGTTTATGTGTTACAACGATGTGCTTACTTTTTTTGACTCTATCAGTATATCGGGGAGTGCACCTTATGAGTCTTCACCTTTGGGCCATTGGTGGGGCTGTGATGGGGATTCCACTGATAAAGCATTGTTAGGTTGATGCCTATGGTATTGATTTTTGTTAGGAATGGGGGAACGACTATGAGTACGGGATTTCAAATCTGTTTATGGATGCAATGTAATTATGTAGGCTATAATATGGATCTTGTCACACAAATTCCTACGATTTTCATTATGTAGGCTATAATAAGTCCTTTGCAACGTTAATTTATCAGCCCCTTCACCTTGATGCCAATCCTAGCATGCAAAAATTTAAAACAACTTTAAAACACATGTGTCATGTTTGTTTTTTTAAGTTAATATCATAAATTACTCAAGTTTGAACCATTGGATGAACATTTGATGTATGGTTGTAGTTGCATTCCGTAATGAAATGCACGGAGCGATGGGATTACCAACTTAAACCTTTAGAATCACCCTATAACCATAGATTTAGAAAGATCAACGGTTAAGATTAAGAATTTGCAACTTGTAGAACTAAGACGTTTCATTCACTTTAATGTTCCAATTTCGAAAAACAAAGCATTTCAAGCACTTTGTACTGCTAAGTGTCAACTGTCAAGTGATTACTAATTTTTTTTAAGTGAGAGGGTCAGCACATAATGAGATTTTTTCAAGTCCTTTGCAGTTTGCAACGTTAATTTATTGGCCACTTGGCCTTGATGCCAATCCTAGTGCACAAAAGTTTAAAACAACTTTAAAGCATGTGTCATGTTTTTTTTTTAAGTTAATATCATAAATTACTCAAGTTTCAACCGTTCGATGAACATTTGATGCATGGTTGTAGTTGCATTCCGTAATGAAATGTACAGAGCGATGGGCTTGCCAACTTAAATCTCCAGAATCACCCTATAACCGTTAGATTTAGAAAGATCAATGGTTAAGATTAAGAATTTGCAACTTGTAGACCTAAGAGGTTTCATTCACTTTAATGTTCCAATTTTGAGAAAAAAAGCATTTCAAGCACTTTGTTCTACTAAGTGTCAACTGTCAAGTGATTACTGATTTTTTTTAAGTGAGAGGGTTAGCACATAGTGAGGATTTTTCAAGTCCTTTGCAGTTTGCAATGTTAATTTACTAGCCCCTTGGCCTTGATGCCAATCCTAGCGCACAAAGTTTAAAACAACTTTAAAACATGTTTCATGTTAATTTTTTAAAGTTAATATCATAAATTACTCAAGTTTCAATGGTTGGATGAACATTTGATGTATGGTTGTAGTTGCATTTCGTAATGAAATGCACAAAGTGATGGGCTTTCCAACTTAAATCTTTGGAATCACCCTGTAACTATTAGATTTAGAAAGATCAACGGTTAAGAATTTGCAACTTGTAGTCTTGTAGATCTAAGATGTGTCATTCACTTTAATGTTGCAATTACGAGAAAAAAAGCATTTAAAGCACTTTGCACTTTGAAATTGTACAGTGATTTTTAAAGTCTTCACTCTTTAGATTGTTCATTGCAGTACACCACCCTATTTTGGATTCAACAGTTTCTCTTCCAACAACGCCATTCCAGTTTTCAAGAGTTAGGACTCAGAATCTAGGTAAGTGAAAGAATTCCTACGACTACGTTTCATCATTTGACATTTTTTAAAATCTTATTTTGTCAAAGTTTGAAGTTTGGGTTTAGAGACTTAAGAATTCATTAAAATTAAGGAGGACTAATAGGTATTAGGGAAGTCAAATTTCACAACTTCACATTTGTATAAGCATGTTTACCACTAGTACCACTAGAGCAATGTCCAATAAAAAAATACATTATGCAGAATTGCTTAAAACCCCAGGCTTCACTGATGGGTACCATGATATTTATGATCCTAAAATCTATGGTAGGTGTACCTTAGAACTTAGATTTCCATCTTAAAATAAGGCTGCAAATCAAATGCAATTTTTAGTTAATAGAGTCAGTGCACCATGGGTAACTGGATTAGGGCACATGATGTTACATGGAGTTTTCCCTTGCCCAAAATTTATCATGGTTTGTGTCAAAAATTATGATGATAAGAAAAGAGCAATTGTTAATAAAGATATCCAAGTAGAATTTTTATCCATTAATGTAGAAGAACTTGGAAAAGTGTTGGGGTTTACAATTGAAGAAATTGGAAACCACCACATTGACCTAGAAAATCTTGCTAGTGATTATGAAGCAATGGAAAAAATGAAGACAAATAATTTCTTAAATAAAATAGTTCAGGATAGAAACAAATTGAAAGGTGATCATAAGCCTCCTTATAATTTGGATATTTTTAAACCATGGGTTCATGATACTATTTCCATGCTAGCATTTTTCCTCGGTCTAGATAGCAATTTGGAAGTGGGTGCAAGCCTCCTTGAAATGGTATATAATATCCATTATGGTGATGAAGATGTCAAATATAATTATATTTAGAACATTGTAGAATCCATGAATAAACAATTTTTAATGATTAAAGAAGGTTCCACCAAGACATTTAGGTTCACAACCTACTTCTTCTATCTTTTTCTATTCAAATTTAGAGGAAAGTTTCAGACCAACAAGCTTTAGATTCAGCCCTATAGTAATGCAGAGGAAAAGAAAATGGCCAGTATATGAATGGACCACTAAGATAAGGATGCATGATTCTCAAAGGAACTACAGTCATTTTGTAGACTACTTTTTTGCTCCATTGCATCAAGAAATTACAAATACTCCAATGCCTAGATTTCCTATGTCATATAGAAACTGCATGCAACTAGGAAAAAAATACAATTGGCTGATTGGTACTTAATGGAAGAATATACTGTGCTAATATTTTATGGATTGGGAGTACAAACATACAAACTTCCAATACATGTGACATAAAGGGTTTTTGCATTGGAATATGTAAGGCAGGTGCAGAGTGCTGATGAACTACACTTTCTTAGTTATCAAAAGAAGACCTTATTTCCTTTACCATTTTCATGTGGAGGGTTCACATTCGAGAGAAAAGCATTTAGTGTGGTAGTATGATCCATGTGACATAATTAAATCAATGATTGTGGCCAATAGGAATGCTCCGAGTAGAATTCAACATCAAAGTAAACCCTTGCTTGAAAACTTGAGAAACAAGGATTCTTGGGATGAGGTCAAAAATAGAAATGGAGAAAAGTGTTGTTGAGAATGGTATTTCTTTTGAACAATTGTCAACAAAAATTATGGCATTGCACCGAAAGACACTCAGGACATACAACAATTTTTATGAAAAGAGTGATAAAACATATTGTAGAGTAAACATTCCAGGTTCTCTAAAGAAGGAAGTTACAGATAAAAATTGGCCAGGATCAAAAATTACTGCCTTTTGGTCTATGAGGAAGGACCTAGGTGATCCAAGATCTCTTGCAGAGTATGGAGCTAACGAAGAAGATAAAGAGTTTAGAAAATTGTGGAATATAGAGCATCCTAATGAACATGGAGGCAAAGGAAGTGATGATGAATCTAATGATGATAGTGAAGAAGAAGAACAACAACAAAGCCATGCCAATTACAAACCTGGTTTAAGTGAGGCCACAAAAGAAGCATATGCTTCAGCATATACTTCACGAGCAACCAGACTTGGAAAAATTGGTTATAATTTGAAGGTGGTCCTTTGGGGTCCAAAGACTCCAAAAGACAAGGCCTTTGGAAGATAACAAATGTTGAGCATAGAAAACTAGCTAATAAATCTAGCCTTGGGATTGGAAGTGAAAAAGTAGACCAACGACATACAAGTCAAACTCAATTTGTTAGAGATTCTAATCCTCATGGTCAGATACAATCACAACTAGGACATGCCCTGGACAACTTAGTGCAACTGGGAGTGCCATTGGTGGCGATGGTATGGGTAGCAATACCAATAGTGGTCAACATGTGCTACAACAAAAAATTACACACAAGAGGAAAACAATACAAGATATGTAAAGAGAAAACCTCTTTAAATCAAAACATCGACAAACCTTTAAATAATTTCATTTATATTCAAAATAAAGTCGACACTTCATTCATTTAGACATCATAAAACTCAGTCGATTCCAAAACAATGACTTAAAGTCGATAAAATAGATTTAATATACATTTCTAGTTTAAATTAAAACACATGTCATATTACACAACATTGATAATAATAAAAAAGAAGTTGTAATATAAGTTATCATTCGAGACTTAGGCAATCAGTCGCCTTAATCTCTTCAATTCATAATTACAGAATACAATATAACATAAATGAAGATGACATCCTTTGATCTTTGATCTAATAGCATATCTTCAATAATGAAGACGAGAACAAGGATTAGGTGCTTTTTCTTCCCAACCTCGAAGCTTACGCTTCCCTATAATTTTTTAGTCATTCAAAGAACACCTGACCCTGAATGAATCGCTTAGCAAAAAGCAGTCGACAAGCAAGATGGAATCTAGTGCGTGCCTAGTATAGCTAGTAAAACCACAAGCATCTTCATTTTTCTAATTCATTTAAGAAACAACCAAGTTTGATACTAGGATATGGTAGAGAGTTCAATAATTCCATCTATTTCAATGGTCCTTAAGTTACTTGGCCAAGTAAAATGTCATGCACGACAAATAAAAGCAGTTTTGGAAAAGAAAATCTACACTCTCTAATTACCCATATTCGGCACCCGTCTCAGAAGGTAACTTTCCAAACACATGGCATGCACATTCATTTATCAAGCATGCATGGTTCCAATCAAATAAATACAATCTTTCAAAAACAATTTAATGAAAATCTTGTTTCAAGCAAAAACAGTTTAAATGTTGTATTTTCATCATTTTAAACCATAAATAACATTAAATTAATATTTAAATCGAATAAATTAAATAACAAAAAGAAGGTGTATCTCAAGTACGTAAATTAAATACATATTCAAATAAGCATAAATGAGAACACGTTCTTTCGTTCTTTTTACTCATTTATTTTGTTTCATCTTTGAAATAATCCTAATTCGTTTTGTTTTCAAGTAAATCATATTTTTAATTTAATTGATTTATTTTCTATTTTTCATACTTTCAGAAAATAAATCATTACTTTTTCAAGAAAATAATTAAAATAAATCGTTTCATTTCTATTTCGAATATTTTGAGTTTTATTTGCAAATTTCACTGATTTAAAACTTCCATTTTGAAATCACATTTAAAATTTAAGAGGTATTTTATCAAAATCTTTTATGTTTTGAATTCTTTTCAAATCTAATTTAAAATAACGTTTTCTGTTAAAAATCTTTTTCTAAGTCTGAATTTTTCCTAAATTTACAAATCAGTTCTTTTTCATTATTTTCTAATCAAAGTTTTCCTACAATTTTCTGTTCAATGGTCTTTCTGGATAAACACAGTTTGATGTTTAAAAATTTAATCAAAATTCGATGAAAATAAAGATACTTTTAATAGATTTAAAAATCAGAATAAGAAAATTAAGTATTCCATTTGAGTTCACTGTATTCATGATTTTGTTTAATCAATTTCATTTGCTCCTACCTAGTAATTCTTAAATTTGGAAATCTTTGTATGTGTGCTTCCTCTGTCTATTTTTCCTGAAGCTGCTCTGACTGTGATCTCTTTGCTCTCTTTCTTGTTGTTGTTGCTAATTGTTATTTTTTCCCTGCTGCCTTGTCTTCTTGCTTCCCTATCCACCTGTTGGTTTTGGTGCACCCTTTCTCTTCCTATCTTCCTTTGCACCTGTCCTCCCTTGCGCGTCCTCTCCTTCCTTCTCCCCACACCTTCTCCTCTCCTTCCCTTCCCTGACTTTATGCTTATCTTCCCTCTCCCTACTATGTGTCCTTACCTTCCCTGTAGCAATGCATGGAGAGTGGGGGATGAGGTGAGTGTAATCTGCAGAAAAGAAATTAATACTTCTACCTATGCATTCCTTATTCTCCTTGGCAGCGCCTATTCTTGATCTTCCAAGTGTGTGAAAAGTGGAGATGTCAGCCTTCTTGGCCACGTGAAGGATGTGGAGATTGTCTAAAACCATTCCAATCATAGAACAGTATAAAAAACAATTTCCAGCCTCCTCTATCTTACTAAATTTCAAATCAATTTCCTGGAAAATTCCCAATTCTGTGTTTTCTTTCTCTCCTTTCTAAAAATAGATTTTCACACACTTTTTAATTTCCAAATTCTTCACTAACTCTCCCTATGTTTTCTCTCATGCAATTGATAGATGTTATCAAGAAATCAGATCCACTTTTTATGTTTGACCTCCAGTTCAATTTAATACTCCAAGTTTCAGAATTTGATTGCCTTCCAAATTGATTGAAGATATTTTCTTCAATTTGTTCAACTGCAGTTTGAATTCAATTTCAATTTGCACGAGATTTGTTTTTCAATAACTCTGTTTTGATATTTTTTTATTTAGAAATTTACATTTATTTTCCTTATTCATCAAATGAGAAAAATACCATTACATCAAATAACACAAATTATTATATTTAATAATTTTTCACATTTAAAAGTCTATTCCATTAGTTTAATAATAAAAGAATCATTATTTTTAAATAAAAATAAAATATCTATTCTAGGAATTCAGTTTATTTAAATAAAATCAATTTGCTCAAAATTAATCAAATCACCATTTAAATCAACATATTCTTTTCACAAATTTTGAGAAATCAATTAAACTTAATTTAAAATTTGCAAGCACAATATAATCACAAAAAAAATTGCATTAAAATAATAACTAAGTGTGTGTGTGAGATTCCATCATCCTCATAAACATCTAATGGCTAAAATGACTCTACATGATCGATGTTCTCACCTTCATTCACATTCACTTGCACTCAAATTTTCATCAACAATGACAAACCCCAAATTTAATAAAATTGCATTTCAATTTCAATTTCAATTTAAATTCCACTTCCAATTTCAATTTAACTTCAATTTAAATAATCATTTAACATAATAATTAACAATCTCATGTTTAATAATTTGTATTTAAATAATCAATACATGACAAGATACCACAAAAATACCAGGTGATCAAGGAAATCAAAAGAGGCAAAGGATTTTGAAAGGTCCAAGTCACACTATCAGTGGATCCACCACAAAGGAATTATTTCCAAGCACTCCCCCAATTCTTTTTAGTGATGTTGTGACATCATTAGCAACTGCAAGTACTCCTATTCTTTCACCATTCAAGCATTCCATTGTTCCTGCATCCCCAAGTTATGATTTCATTGAAGAGTTTAAAAAGAAATCAAACTTGAATAAAAAACAAAAGAAGTAACTGATGGAGAGTGCATCTATTGTAACTTCAAATCCTCCAACAACCATGGTAGTACCCAAATTTGACACAAATAAAAAATCATGTACACAATTGTTGTTCCCACAGTTCAAAACAAACCAACAAATCATATGGATCGATTAGACTACCAAGCAACCAATTTTAAATTTGATTTTTCTGGCCTAAAAAATACTAACAAAATTAATGTATCAAAGAAGAACAATGAATTGGTGTACACATCATTTTTAAAGCAAGATAGAGAGAAGAAAAGGTTGCAAACCCAAATAGAAAACTTATAGGAAAACCTAGCAAGTGAGAAAGCAAAGAGGAAAGCAACAGATAACAAGAGCAATGAATTAGAAAAAAGAATAATAAAATTTTCATCTACATTAACAAGCAAAGAGGATAAACCAAATGAGAGAGAAGTGAATGACCTGAAGTGAAGGCTAGATGAGAGCAACAAGAAATATGATGAGGAAAAATCCACTTCAGAAAAATTAAGACTAAGCATTGCGAATGAAAATGCACAGTGGGAACAAAAATTGGAGAAACAGAGAAAAACAAATGAAAGATTGGAGCTAGAGCTAGATGAGAGAAACAAGAAATATGATGAGGAAAAGTCCACTTCAGAAAATTTAAGACTAAGCATTGTGAATGGAAATGCATAGTGGGAACAAATATTGGAGAAATAGAGAAAAACAAATGAAATATTGGAGACAGAGCTGACAGAAGCAAAAGAAGAAATTAATTCTTCTCAAAATAAGTTATCTGCATTTTGTAGAGATATAGTGAGGCATATGAAACAAAAGATCTGGGATGAAATAATGTAGAGGTTTGATCACTTGTGTGACATGTTTCAATTGATTGATGCTATCAGACAACATTATAAGAAGCTCAACAAATATTTAGTGGACAACAAAAACATGTTGGAATTAGAGAAATCTACAAATCAAGTTCTACAAACAATCTAAAAAGCTAGTGATAATGATTTGAAATAAAAAGGAATTACTAATCGGATTGAAACCTCAATGAAGTTCTCATCTATGATTGAAAAGTGTTCGAGAATCCGTGGAACAAAGGAATATTTGCATTTGGTTGCAGACAAGATGAAGGTGGTGGATGAAAAGGTAAGGAACTTCATAGAGCTTGGCTTTCCAGAGGCTTTTGACACAAATGATTAATTCATTGGAAATGATGGTTTCAAAAAGAAGATGGAAGGTCCAAGAAAGATTGATTTGGACCAGTTTCCTCATAACCCAAATGTGAACTATTTGGATTCCATCATAACACTGATAACCTTGGATGCAAAATTGACTGAAGAATTCAAGGCAGGTTCCACTTCTAATTACAATCATGAAATGTTAACAAAACTTCAAGTCAAACAACATCAATTAGAACAAATGTAAATTCCACCACCTGAAGAGTGGAAGTTGCTAGAAAAGGTGATACAGTGACTTGATTTTTAATTTTCAATCTTTGATAATATGAGTTTTCAAGTTCCAACTCAGCTCTGTGCAGACTTGTCTTTGGGCATTGGCAAGATTTTGTATTGCCAATTCCAATATGTACTCCTTCATGTGAAAATCAATCAAAAATCTCAAATTCAGACTTCAGTAGTGTGATGATGTTCAATTATCTGTATTATTTATTTTATCATTTGAACTATAAGGTGATGAACTGTTAGCTCATTATATTTACTTCTTGGTAGAGCTTCCAAGTTATGGATGTTGAACTATTAGCTTTTGTTATGTTTTGAATAAAAATCCTGATGAATATCCACCAACTTATAGTCTTACATCTCACCCACATCCCACATACTGCAAAAATGCACTACATTTCATTTTGTGATTAGCACAAATTGCAGAGATTTATGTGACAAGATCCATTTTGTGGCCCACATTACTACTTGATCAATGATCATATCCATAAATAAATCTAAAACCCCATGGTCACAATCCCTATTCCTAAAGAATTCAAATTCAATGTACTCACAAATTAAATGTACTTCCACACACTCAATTTGAATAACATAAACAACCACTTTGGAGACAACCAAATAAGTTAATAAATTATAAGCATATGAATCCACAACAA
The DNA here is from genome assembly GCA_007115665.2 of Sequoiadendron giganteum. Lineage (NCBI taxonomy): Eukaryota > Viridiplantae > Streptophyta > Pinopsida > Cupressales > Cupressaceae > Sequoiadendron > Sequoiadendron giganteum. The sequence continues at coordinate 276,319,374 of CM021104.1, read as the reverse complement.
TTGAACACTCGAAAGCAAATCAATAATTATGTGTAACCTTCTCCATTGTATTGATCCTCAAAGTTCAAATGATATGCATAAAAATATTTTATGATATGAGATGGATGGGTGAATTGGTGCAATCTATTATCTATCTTCTTACTATTTTCTACTCTAACGTCTAATTAAAAATGATATGATGATCCATTCATCTCCTATTCAGGTCTTGATATCTCTTATATATGAGAGGCTTCAAGCTAAAAACCCCTTACAAATAGTCATGACGTTTGACAACTAAACATAACTTAAATTATAAATAAAACAATATTGCAGGTGAATGCCCCGATCTGTTAATCTCCAAGCAGAAGCCTATGACCACCTAAGATTTGTTCAAGGATTCTACTCCATGATAGGGCGCTCATCATGTTGTTGGCAAGCGTTCTTACTCTAAATCTGATGGTTGTCCCATTAGATCTGATTCTAACACATCTACAGTTTGGCTAATAAATAGATTTACTGCAGAGCGGTGATGGATGTACTCCTTTTTAGCATAGGTGTCCACATTAGAGATCGCCTCTTTCATATCATATTCCATAGACATTATTTTTTTGAGTTCCTTATGATTGTTTTGTAGAACCATATCCTCATCATTTATTTCTTGCAACCTAGCAGTTAGAAGCCCAACAACCTCTTCCTTCCAATCATCATATTCTCACGGATTTCCAATGCCATTATGAAGTGTCAGGAGTGGGACTGAATCAAAGCAGTCAAAATCTTCCCTAAGCCTATTATGATATCCATTATGTGAGTCTAACAACTTTTTATATGTCAGCAATATTTGTTCTTTCATGACATTCTTATCTACGAGCTCCTTTTTTTTCTCCATTATTCTAGGCTGCAATCATTCATTCTCCACCAATGCAGTGCATGTCTGTTTGAATACTTTCCAATATTCATTAGCACATTTCATCATTTTGTTAAATATTTCTTTTATCATTTCAGATACAGTGTTATATTTGATGGTTTTCACTTCATTCTCCAATTCTTTGCATTTCCCCTAGGATTTCAGATGGCAATTCTTCCAATAGGCTGTATCAGCCAATGCATCAAACACTCTCTTATCTTTTTCAAGCCATGGGGAGTACAACTCTGATGTGGAGGATGAATATTTTCTTCCTCTCTAATTTTCTAACTCCTTCTTCAGTTTGTCATTTTCCTTAATCAATTTTTTGATCTGTGCTTTGGTAAATTTTGCCACATTTATGTTCAATTATGTTGTCTCCATAGGCTTGGTATCCACTACTCATTGAACCAAGAGATGAAAAAACACTTGGTTTGGATTACTAATTATAGCAGGTCTTTTATCATGGGGATACAATGACCAAATAAGCAAGGTGGCTTTGTTTGGGTTGTACCCAGATCCTGAATAATTTTTTTCACTTGCTTCTTCTATTAAGTTCTTTGTCTTATCCCCTCTTTTTCTAAAGCTATGAAATACAATTGAAGAGCTATTATCCCACCCTGGAAGGAGCAACACTTTAGCTTCTTGAAGCAATTCCCTTCCTCTTTTAGGAGTGATGGACTCCATTTCCTTTTCTACCTCCCTTTTCAATTCCTCCAGAGTGGTTGCCTCATGTTCAGGAGTGATATCCTGTATCTATTGTCTCATTATTCTGCCTTTATATTCATAAACAAATGATTTTAATTCAAAAGATTTAACAAAATGACAATCATAAATAAATTGTTGTCCAGTCCTAGCCCTAATATCATCATATAGTTCATTTAATGCCTCAAATCTTACAATATTTTTCTCTTGAGGGGGCTCATACTGTGCAATCATAGGAGCACTAATTTGTTTGACCTTCTCATCCACTTCATCACCCTACTCTTCACTTATATTAGTATCTACAAAAAAACATACCTTAGGAGTAGGCTATGAAGGTATGTAATCCAAGGGATCTATGTCTTCAGCTTGTACTCCTGAATATGTTGCATGAGTTGCATCAAAAACAACTAGGGGGACATCCTTTACTAGTTCATTGACATGAGAAATGAGTTGCTCAATTCTTGTTAAGGGATCTTGTATCTCACCAAATGCCTTGGAATAAGATGGGACATTTTTTCTCTTCCATTCCTCTGAAAGAAAAATCTTATTATAGGCAGCCATTCTTTCCTTGGTGGAATCCTCGTCATGGTTTCTTATGACATCTTTGATTAAGAACAAATGTTCATACCCTGATAGACCCTGCGATAATCTTGCCTTGTGAATAAACCCTTCTGTATCAAATTGTTTCCTTACATCACCTAGAGGTAGGTTGTACTGTGCTAATTTACCGTCAATTTCTCCATATCCTTCATTGGCAACCACTGTAAAGTCTCCAAAACATAAGGTGTTGGGCATAATTGATTATTTTCTATGTCCTTCGAGGTGTTTGGAATCATATTTTTCCAATTTCCTCACAATTTCTAAATAAGAAATTCGGTTAGGAGCTACTCGTGGCATCAAGTGTGGAGCCCCTTCGAACCCATAAACCCTTATCACTGTACAATTAGGGAAAGCATACCAGTCTCCTTAGTTATGATTCACTTTATTTCTCGGGTCATTTTCCTTTGGTCTAAGAAATATTTGTACTTTTGGGGATAGGTTATAATTGCACGGATACCCCAACAACTTCATCAATGGTGTTACAAAAAAATCTTTAAAATAAAGGTAATGAGACCTACCAAATCGGTTGTCCCACAATGAAGTCCACATTTGTACAGGTTTAAAATCTCCATTTTCATCTGTATCTTTTATCCTTAATTCTTCACTCCAGACCCCTCTGACTTGTCCCTCTACAATAGCAAATGCATAAGCAAAGAATAGTGTTCAAAATTAATATTATCACTATTATTTTTAATCTTTTCAAGCCCTCGATGTAGGGCATTGGCCAAGTAGCTAGCATAATAAAATGGTATGGCATCCTTGATCTGTATTTCTACAGCTAAGACCATTGGGGAAATCGACATGAGAAGCGAAACCTCTACTCCCAAAATCTGACCAGCTGAATAATAGGTGTATCAGAAATACTCTTTGAACAAATCTTCATGGAAAGGAGGGCTTTCACTACTAGAGAACCTCCTGAATTGGCCTCCTTCATCCTTGAGCCTATGCAAAGGTAATTTCCATCTCTTATAGCTGGTATCCATGTGGTGATACTTTTTCAATAGATCTTTGACCGTGAATGATAAATTTAATGAACACTCTAACTGAAATACATTAGAAATGAGATCCCTAGAAATAACAAGCATGTCACCCCCACCATGTGACTGAATAGTTCTTTTCTTGGGGTCATATATGATAGCAAGATCTTTAATTAGCTCTGCGTTCACAAACACATTGGGCACCACAAGTCTTCCCAAGTTCAACCTCCATGGATTGCAGACTGGTTGGAACCTAAATTGTTTTCTGTAATGGTACATGAAGAGGTCGTACCCTTGTTGCAGTGTCCAAATATCCCCTAATCCCTTATGTTTGTCCCATATTTGATCCATGGAAGGATTCATTTAAGAACTCCTCTTGGGTCTCAGCCCCGACCCATGGCATTGATCTATCAGGTCTTCATTTAGGAGTCTCTTAGGCTTTTCGGTTTTCTATTTTTTAGCTTTGGGTTTGTCTATACTCTCTTCCATTATTTTAATCTTAAGCTTTTGATGAAAATAGCTTCTCATTTGGGTCTGAAGTACTTACGTGAGTCTTGCCAAGTCACCTTCATAGTCCGCCGATCTTTGCTACGTCAGATTTCCAAGTTTTTTCCTTTCTTCTTCTACCCTAAGCGAAATCTTCTAGGATTTTGTAACAACTATGCAATCAACTTGTGATATAATTCACCTCAATTCTGGTTCATAAATGCAATGCAGCATGATGCCCTAGGATTTCACATTAGTCTTTCACCAATAGCCACCCTCTCTAGTGATGGACATCTATCCTTCATTTTATTTGTGGGATGCTAGATAATGTTTCCCCGATACACCATAGTTCCCCCGATATACTTTATGCATTCGATAATTCATGCCCATGGTTATAATTCATGGTTACTTTTGTTGACAAGTTGACTCTATTGGTATATCGGGAGAGCACCTTAGGAGTCAGCCTGATAGAGTATTGTTACACCGATACTAGGTTGTGAGCTATTTTTATTGGACCATCAGCGGGACTGTGATGGGGGTTCTATCGATGAAGCATTGTTAGGTCAATGGTATTGAATTTTTTTAGGAATGGGGGAAGGACTTAGGACTACATCACTACCGGAATTTCAATTTTTTTTATGGATGCAATGTGAATGTAGGCTATAATATGGATCTTGTCACACAAATTTCTATAATTTGGATTGTTTATAAAATCAAAGTGTGGTATATTTTTGTGATTATTGATAAAATTCGATAATTCATGCCCATGGTTATAATTCATGGTTAATTTTGTTGACAAATTGACTCTATCGGTATATCGGGAGAGCACCTTAGGAGTCAGCCCGATAGAGTATTGTTACACCGATACTAGGTTGTGAGTTATTTTCATTGGGCCATCGATAGAATTGTGATGGGGGTTCCATCGATGAAGCATTTCTAGGCCGATGGTATTGAATTTTTTTAGGAATGGGGTAAGGACTACGTCACTACGAAATTTCAAATTTGTTTATGGATGCAATGTAGGCTAAAATATGGATCTTGTCACACAAATTTCTACAATTTGCATTGTTCATAATTTATGAATCATAAAATCAAAGTTTGGTTTATTTTTGTGATTATTGATATGTGGAAGATAAGTGGGGTGGACTCAGTGGAGGCTAGTTTATTTGTAAAGAAAAAATAAATTTCCTTTTAAGAGATCAAATTTAAATTTTAATATCATAATTTCATGGAAGATGGATTATTATATAATTTATAAAATATCATCAACTACAGTTTGTCTTGGGCATATGATTCATTAAGTGCAATATAATATAAAATATCTTGGAGAGCAATATAATATAAAATATCCTGAACTTGAAGTGCAATGATTCATAATTTATTTGAATACAATATAAAAAATCATCAACTATAGTTTTGAATATGATTCATGCAGTGCTTGAGTGCAATATAAAATAAGATATCATGAAGTGCAATGATTCACAATTTCAATGTTCATTGAATACAATATAAAATATCATCAACTATAGTTTGGACTTTGGAACAATGCAAATTGATTCATGAAGTGCAGTAAAATACCTAAAACCTATTAATTCTCTTCCATTTTCCAAATGGAGTTAGGGTCCTCAAACTAATTCTCATCTTGAGATAAAGTAAAAGAGTCATCTTGATTTTGAGTCTGCTCTACACTTTCTTCAACCTGTGTCTCAAATTCAACATTTATTGTGTGATTTGTGTCAATTTCAATATCATTGTCATCTATCCCAAGCCCACTGCCACTGCCACTGCCACCAGTACCGATGAATATTGGAATTGGAGAGCCTGTGTTGCACAACCTGGTCCCTCTTCTTTCACATGTGGACCTCTAGATTGCAAGTGCCCTTTCAAAAAGAATTTTTTTGACATTATACGCAATTTCTTTCATCCTTAAGCAATTTTCTAAATTCTTGTCTAGTTTGTTTCTTAACTTTGATTTCAAAAACCCCAATGTACTAAAAACTCTCTCATCCTCCACCGACCCCAATATCATTGTTTCACATAAATCGGAAAGCTTGAAATATTCTGACATCGAACCACACAATATTTCACTCTAACCTAAGCTTGTCCAAACCCTTTTTATTGATCCTGATTCAAAGGCCTTTTCCTTGCCCATGGATTTATACTAGTTCCTCATAGCTGTTGCAAAACTCCCACATTGCTTTGTAAGCTTATTTTCATTTAAAATTCCTTCTATTGTCTACTCATTGTATGTTACCTTTTTTCAAAATTGGTCGATCAAGATTTTTACTTGATCATGAAAATATTTTGGGTTATCACGATTTACCCAAAATTGAGGATACACAATACCCATGGCTTTAAGTATTTCATGTCGAGGGAATCTTTCACAAATCCCTTAGGAAAGAGATTTTGCAATTTCCTTCAAATTATCACTAACAGATTTAACAATTCTGTTAAAATCTTCCTCATTAATAGTCACTTCTCTTCTAGAGTGCCTGGTTGTCTTACAATGGTACATTGTTATCTCATATCCATGTACACAGATACATAAGTACCCACTTGCATTAAACTATAAATAATTATCAAGATTATTCAAATTAGTAATTTTCCACCACATCAAATAATTTGTGCCTTCTTGTGTTAGATCTAGATATAGATGATCGAGGGCCAAGCATGTAATTTTACGTAGATTGGCATATTCATAAATATACATAGTTCTGTCTTGGGCTTTCTTCACAAGATTGTTCATCTCATCCAGCATGGGGAGAAGACTAGCTAAAGTCAAGAGTGTCTCTATATCGCTTAACCTATGTAAGAGGTCAGGATCTTTCTCTACTATGATGCAATGCTCGTACATCATTCCAATCAAGGATTAATATTCTGAAAGAACTCGTTGTGCTGGTCCATGCAGGGAGATCCATCTGGTATCAACATCCTTGAGAACCTTGTTTCTAGGTGTTTTTCCCTCAGCAAAATGTTGAAATTCAAGGAAACGTTTGGAACTTCGACAGAAGTATGCGTGGATTGTAGGATTTGAGAAATGCAAATCCACAAAACTCGATCAATACCTGCATGCAAAAGACTTGTCACAGAGAAAGAGTGAGATCAAGACAAGGGTTTGGCTCTCACAATGTGCAAGATGTATTCCAGAAAAATGAATAGAGCATCTCAAAGATACAAGAGATCGATCCTTATAAAAGGAGATCAAAACCTAAATGGAAAACCTAACCCTAAAGGAGAGTGCATTTAATAATTAATATTAATTATTAAATGACTAATATGTGTGCAAGGTGAAATCTTAAGAGGAGAGTAAAGTTAATTAATTACTTTACTCTTAACACCCCCCCTTAAGATGAGCAAGAGTGCAACTACAAACATGTGCAAGAAAGCAAAGGTAACTACAATGCATGAAAATAAACATGGGTCCCAGCAACTAGGCCTGATCAGGTACCCATTTACAAAAGCAATGCAAACTAAATGAAACGGGGTAAAGGAGAAAACCCAGTGGGAACAAAACTCCTCCCCAAAATAGAATGCAAAGAAAGAAATGTGATGTACTAATGAAAGAAGGATAGGAGGTGGATTACATGATACCCCCCATAGACAACTTCTATCATATAAGTACATGTACAATGGTCTCCATAGGAGAGATAGAAAGAGAGAAGAAGGCCCCCCAAAAATGAAGAAACTCCTGTCACAATGGTAGATGCCTGATGTAGAATCCAAAAAGAGATCCTGAAGCGGTAGATGATATTCCTCCCCTTGGGAAGAAATGGATCCAAAGGACGATGTCGAAGAAACCCTGTGAAGAGTGATGAACCAATCTGTCTCAAGATGTGTGCCATGATAGGATGCTGAAGAAACTCTCTGTCTGAATTGAAACAAATGATATCAAATCCAAACTGATGTGGAGAATCCTGAAATGCAACCTCTGAATGCACTGATAATGGTGGGCGTATAGTAATAATCTGACTGTCAAGGTAGTGTAGACACATAAAAATGAGCTAGGCTTGTAGGCTCTATTTCTAATCTCTTTCTTCCTAGCATAATTAAGACATTTTAATTATGTCCTTGGTCCACATTCGACTATTAATTAAATAATTCATGATTATTTAATTAATTCATATCTTTTTTATTCTTCATGATTATTAAATAAATAAATTTTATTTATTTAATTACGTCACTAATTGTCTAATATCTTTCTATAATTAAATAAATTTCCTAATTTATTTAATTATCCTTGTCCATTATGTCTTCTTGATTATTAAATAAATAACTTTATTTATTTAATATGTCTCTAATTTAAAGTCCTCTTGTAATTAAATAAATTCTTTTATTTATTTAATTATGGCCATCTTCACATTCTCCTCATTTTAAATAAAATCTTATTTATTTAAAATAAGTCCCACCACCTAAATTAAATAGTTTTATTATTTAATTTCTCCTCTTTTATTGTGCTCATTTTAAATAAATCTTATTTATTTAAAATAAGTCCCTCTTTAAAAATCCCTTCTTTTGTAAATAATTTAATTTAAATTATTTATTGTCACATGACCCCACCCTTTTTGAATTAAAATAGTTTTTAATTTAAAAAGTCAACAACCCCTCTTGAATTAAATAATTTTAAATTATTATTTGATTCCCCAACAATTTCGGTTTGTGTGCCTTGTCACATGCATTGTCAACCCTTGATTTGATTTTTCTTAAAATCAATCTTGTCCATTCATTTTGAATTTGACCTAATGTTGCCCTAACCCTAATTGTGGGTTGTCATATTGAATCTTGTCCATAGATTCTAGGTCATTTATCAGTCTTTAATCTCACCCGTCCATACAAAATTGAATTTTCTATAAAATGTCAATTTTGTCTCATCTCTTATCACTGGCTATCCATTATTATCTCTTGTCATTTTCACATATTTCATCTCTTACATCTCTTGTCCTTTGCATTTTTAGAATTGTTTGCATTTCATAGCATTATTATTCTCATTTAGCATAGCATAGTTTAGATTTCATTTGATATTTAGAAATGTTAGATGCTTACTAATTGCATTAGGGCATAGTATAGCATATAGTTTATCAAATCCTTCAATGTTTGCTTAGGGCTTGTCATTTCTATTGACTTGCTCTTTGTAAATCTGAGGGCAAGTTATTTATTTCAGCAAATTTAGAAGGTGTAATGGAGGTTAGTCATGGAGGATGAAGACAACCTTTGAGGTTGTTCATCTATTCCAATGCACTCCATTACCATACTTTGGGTTTTTATGTTCTGCATATTACATTGCTAACCATAGAAATTTCCCTTTGTTACATTTGCTGTGGCTCCACATTTTTCTTGACTTTTGGATTGGGCATATTTTCGTTGCCTGGTTTATTCTTTTCTTGACTTGACTCACTTTGTTTTGGGATCCATTTTAGCTTCATTCGTCCACTTGACTTTTTGTCTGATTTGATGGCCTTTGACATTTGATTTTGGACTTTAGACTTGTAATAATTTTGCTTTTGTTGGTTCCAAATGGAAGGCTTATTCTTGTTGGAATGACGGTGTATGGTATGGATGGAAGGAGTGTTGGCAACAACCTTATGACAAGGACTACTCATGACGTCCATTTTGATGTTTGTATTAGATAAAGTTTCCCCCAATATCGAGGAGGTATCATTAACATCATTAGATTTTCTGACTGATGAATAACCAAGACCTTGATGTTTGTAATTTGCTTGAACTTGTACAGGTTCAATAATGCCTTGTTCATGTAGGCCTAATCCTTTGCCTTGATAATGCATGTTTTGACAGATTTTGTTGGCGATGGGATACTTGTTGTTGTGGAAGCAAGATGCTAACCCATCTTTATTGTGGAAATGATTGCTTGAAATCTTCTCATCTGTGAGAAAGCCTGCTCTGACAAAGACAGATGATCCTAATTGATAGGATGTTGTAGCTTCATTGACATATTGGACAGATTTTTGACTGACATCTTCGATTTGATTTTTTGTCATATCAAATTCTGATGATTCTGTTGGTGCTTCCAAGTCTATGTCAAAACCGTCTTCATGGTAATTGTCATAGAGCCCACTGAATTCAGTTATAGCTTGATCATTTGCAAATATGTCCATGCTAGGAGACTCTTGTTTTATTGGTAAATCGTCTATGTGTCCCATGGAGGAAAGTGTCTCGCTTTTGGAAGTGTCAATACTTGAAGTTTGGATGGAATCGTCTTCAAGTGGTTCACCATGAATGGCATATAGGTCAAGGAGTGGATCATTTTGGACTTCTTCAAAATTAGTGTCTTGATCAAAGATGGGCTCAGTTGGAATGACATGATTGAAAATAGGGTCCTGACCAAGGATAGGTTCATCTTGAATGACATGGTTTTGGATGGACTCTTGACCAAGGATAGGTTCATCTTGAATGGCATGGTTTTGGATGGACTCTTGACCAATGATAGGTTCATCTTGAATGAAATGGTTTTGGATGGACTCTTGACCAAGGATAGGTGTATTTGGTATGCCATGATGGTCTAGGAGGACTTCTTGAATGGATGTAAATATGGGGTCATGGAATGGACTACTTTGATCTTGACATGATGGTGATGTTATGACGTTGTGCTTTGGACTTGCCTCTTGACATGTATCCTCAAGTGTATGCAACGAGATGGGACTTTGGAGACCATGACTAGATGTGTTTCCATGACCCAATGGAGTGTCTTGAAATGGATTGGTGCATGTTGGACTAGGATATGACATGGAAGTTTGGACTTGGTTGAGGGATGAAGGACTAGGATTAGAATAGGACATGACTTCATGACAAGGATATGACATGGATAAAGGATTAGGATGTGATGTGGATGGAGGATTAGGATATGACATGGATAGTTGGTTTGGATTGATGGATGGTTGATTTCCCTTGTCAAAGTTAGGGTGGGTTTGACTAATGGAAGTTTGTTGTGACTTAGTGCCATGGATGGTGTTAGGGGACTCTTGATAGTAGATGGATAGAGGACTAGGACTCATGGATTGTTGGCAAGATGGATAGATGGATGGAGGGCTAGGGGTTGTAAATTTGGACTTGGATTGAAGGTATAGTATTTTGAATTCCCTAGCAAGTTGTGCTTGACCCTTACTATTGAATTGACATTCAATTTGACTAGCAAGCATGTCATAGTGATTTGAAGACATGATGGTGGATGAAATGAGACTATGCTTTATGCAAGGTGACAATGCAAAGTGATAAAAGGGGATTCCTTACGCCAAATGATCTTTAGGAAAGGTTTTCTAACCACTCAAAGTTTGGCCAATGTCTCGATTTGGATTGTCAAAGGATTGATTTGAAGGACAAGATGATAAAATGACAAGGTGAGATTTCCACACTAGACTTATGAGTTGGAAGCAGCTCACCAAAGGACAATGACTAAGGATTGATTTATTTGACTTGGTCCAATGACAATGTATTTTAAGACAAAGGTTTGACAAAGAAAGGAAATTTTTCCTATCCCAAAGTGTGCAAAATTGAGGACTTGATTTGACAAATGTGGTTCATGATGGAAAATTCGTTGCAAAAAGTGATTTGACAAAATTTTAGGTTGATTGCAAAGATTTGTTTTAGTTTGGAAAAGTTGTTTCAGATTTTGGCAAGTTTGATGTTTATTTGTTGGAATTGTCTGAAAATAGTTGGCAAACACATGGTGTTAAAAATCAACCACATAGAAGTCATTTTACAAAATCTTATGGCTGCAAGGACAATATTCTTTTGGATCCCACTAACCGCATATCCTTAGCGGATGAATTCAGAAGCTTGGCCCCACAGGCTCCCCCTTACAGTGCACTCACTTCTCAGGGCAACCAAGCTTCCAACCTCCATGAAACTCCCATGGCAGATTGATCATCTCTACTAAGAACTGCGCAGGTGCGGGTGTCATCACAACGACCGTTGTTGTACCAAAGAATAGAAGGTTTTTGGCTTGCTAAAACAAGGGATTTAATTCGGACATCCGTTCGAGTGGTTATACATGGGGCCAAGATTAAGCTCCGTTATGGAGGCACTCTAGCCTGAAGAGGTTAAGCTCATCAGGGTTTTGGGGAGTACTACTTGGTCCGTATAACATATCTGCACTCGTAATCTTAGGCTTTCCCTTAAGATTCACATTTATATACCGGTCGGAAGTAGCTTGGCTAAAAAGCTTCGTTGCCGGTTTGAGTCGCTTTGGGGTGAGTACTTTTTCCCACCAAAGCAGGCCCAATTTTCTAAAGTTCAACAAAAGCAAATTAGAATATTCATAGTTCAATCGATCCTTGTTTAAAAACAAGAAGTGAAAACATGAATATCCTAACTCACACTCGCATGGTGTTCATTTTAAGCCCAAATCAAAATGTGTTGACAAACATAAAAAAAACATGGAGTTCATTTTAACCGTCTGTAGTATTTGTCAAAACATGGTGTTCATTTTAACTGTTTGTAGTGTGAGCTAACTTAAGAGTTCATTTTAACCCAATGCTATGAAAATGCAAATTCATTTTAAACCAATGAGTTGTAATGAAAGTTGTGTTCTTTTTAGCCCAATGAGTATGCATGCATGTTCATTTTAACCCATGAATGTAAAATGCAAATTTGTCTAAGATTTGTGAAATAAACAAGAAAAATGTTAGACTCCTTGCCACAAGCTGCAAACAAAAAATTAGTAGCCCAAAATCTTGAAGCTACTAAATAGAGAAAAAGCGTTGCCCTAACCCTATTTGACTTAGTGCATGCCCAATTCCTAGAGTCAATAATAGTTTCTCTTACACCCAGGATCACACAAGTGTGCAAGGGGAGAGGATACTTCTATTATTGATCACTAAGGTTAGCTAGTCAAAGTAAATCTGATTTTTGGAACTACATTTTATATTAAAATTAAAAACATAGAAAATAGACCTTTACTGAAATTCAAAGAGCTTTCCAGAAATGTAAAGAAACTTGAATAATTCATTGTTTTGCATCCAAAATTAATTTTTTATGAAAAATCATAAAAAAATTATTAAAAATTGAAAACAGCTTCAAAAAAATTTATTTTTTTACTTCAGGTGCCTGACATCATTCCAAACCTGCAAAAAAAAATTTGTGAATAGACCTGCAAAATTGTGTGAGATATAAGTCAATCTTTGCAAAACCCTAATTTTTAAAGATCTATTTTTTGTCGAATTATTTTGCAGGAAAATTAAAACTATAAAAAACAGACCCCTATTGAAATTAAATGAGCTTTCTGAAAATGTAAAGAAATCCAAAAAATTCGCTAATATGCTCTCACAATTGATTTTTCATGAAAATAACCAAAAAATTTATTAAAAATTGAAAACAGATTGAAAAAATCTGGTTTTTGGACGGGAGGCTCTTGATAATGTCTGCAACCTGAAAAAAAAAATTTGTTTGAAAATATGCAGCCGTTTGAAAGATATGGTTGAATCTTTGAAAACCTGCAAAATGGTAATAAAACCTGCAACAAAAAGCCAAAAACACCTGCAACAAGAAAGATCCAACTCTAAAATTCTTCAAAATATGTCAAAATAGGTCAGGTTCACCAATGTAACAAAGGGAAATTTCTATGGTTAGCAATGTAATATGCAGAACATAAAAACCCAAAGAAGGTGTAATGGAGGTTAGTCATGGAGGATGAAGACAACCTTTGAGGTTGTTCATCTATTCCAATGCACTCCATTACCATACTTTGGGTTTTTATGTTCTGCATATTACATTGCTAACCAATAGAAATTTCCCTTTGTTACAGGTAGAGGAGATGAATATCCTCAAAATAATCCTCCAAATCTGCAATATAGGACTCAACAAACAAGAAAGATATGTCTGCAAGATAAGAGTCCAAAGTAGCTATGTCTGGAAGGTGAATGATGCCCTACTGCACTGAATCAGGAACAATAGGAGATGCTGATGAAGTCTCAGTCTGAAGAGTGGGAACATGAATATAAGTCTCTGAACCATCGGCACATGCAAGACCTGTAAGATACTCAAGCTCCTCTAGAGTACAATTATCATAGGGTATGAAATCTACATCTGCAAGAGGGATGAGAAAATCTATAGCAGGATTCTTTGGGAATGGAGAGATATTAGGGTCTCCAAAAATCTCCCAAAGATGTTGCCAAAGTGTGTGAGGACAACGAATGTCGGATAAAGCACACAAAGTGTCAAAATCAACACTACAACCAATAACCCCTACAATATGATCTCGAATAATAACCCATGCTGATAAACCCCTTGCTGTGTCTGGTGTAGGTATGAGATCATATAAATAAGGCAAACTATTGAGCCACTTACAATGTGTAAGTATGCCCTTTGCCCATGACTCATAATTATCCTTATCCAGAAATACAATTGAAGGGTGAGTAGAAAAACCCATTATACTCACTCAAATGAAAATATCAGAAATTGAAACTCTCAACCATAATAAATCATATCAACATAATCCATCCCACACAAATAGATCCCATGTAGGTGCCAGAATGTCCAAGTAATTACGCAAAGTGTAAAAACACACAAGGTTGAATTAAATATACCTGGTAAATTATCTGATCAAATAAACTATAGATCTGGAAATAAATCTGTAATACCTTTCCAACGCCTATTCGTTTTCTCAAAACGGAGGACGGACGTAAAAGATACGCCCCCGGGAGTGAAAAACTCAAGTTCTGACTTTAAATGGAAAAAACAACTGCAAAACGGAAAAATCAGAAAAAATAACCAGTACCACTGGAACGGTGTCAAAACCAGCTTTCCAACGATATTTTGTTTTCGAAAAACCAAGTTCGTATGCAAAAGTTATGGCCAAAATACCAAAACTGCTCCAAAAAAGTTTGAGGGTTAAGCCTGGTGGTTAGGCTAACCGCTAGCATTAACCACTAGTGGTTAACCGCTAGTGGTTAACTGATGGCGGTGCCCATAACTATGTGATTTTTAAATTTTTTTCTCGGATTGCGTGTTGTACCAGGTCGTACGACCCAGAAATGAAAAAAATTTGCCTTCCGGAGTCACTGTGTCCGATTTCGATGATTTGACAGTTGATTTAGGGGTTTTTGGGCACTCTAAATGCGATGGTGAGGTCTGTTTGGGTTGAAATTGCTCCAAAATTGCAGGTATGCTCTGGATCAGGAACCCTCAGAAAACATCAAACCCTCATAGATCTAACACTGTGAAGCCAAATTTGATGAATTTTATATCAAAATAGGGGTTTTTGGACACTGCGAGCTCAACGATGAGGTCTGTTTGAGCTCAAAGTGCACCAAAAAAATAAACCCCCTATTCCAAATAAAAACTAGAAAACAAACACAGATCTGATGCAACTGAAAAAAGATCTCTAATTCTTTCAAAAACTGAACAAGCTGCAGCAGATCTGGCTCTGATACAATGTAGGATTTGAGAAATGCAAATCCATAGAACTCGATCAATACCTGCATGCAAAAGACTTGTCACAGAGAAAGAGAGAGATCAAGACAAGGGTTTGGCTCTCACAATGTGCAAGATGTATTCCAGAAAAATGAATAGAGCATCTCAAAGATACAAGAGATTGATCCTTATAAAAGGAGATCAAATCCTAAAAGGAAAACCTAACCCTAAAGGTGAGTGCATTTAATAATTAATATTAATTATTAAATGACTAATATGTGTGCAAGGAAAAATCTTAAGAGGAGAGTAAAGTTAATTAATTACTTTACTCTAACATGGATCTTATGAACTAGATTTTCAACTTTTGATACTATAGGAAACTTGCTTAAAATTTTGAATGCTAAATTCATTTTGTGGGCCATGCAGTGAATGCCAAGCATGTATGGTGCACAAGTAGTTTGTAACTTTGTGCAAAGACCGCTCCTTTGACCTTGCATCACTACAACTCCATCAGCTCCTACACATGCCAACTTTTTGGCAATTGTCAACTCATCCATACCTGCAATTTCATTCAAATATTTCTTGACTAGTTCAAATAGATTTTGCGATGCTGAACTATCCTTCATTTTATGAACACAAAGAAGATGAGCTTGGTGAACATGTTCTACAGTATAAAAATGCATACAAACCCAGGTGTTTTCTACCGTAGTAACTTTATCTAAAGATAATGCAATGAAATTTGACTCTTTTAAATCTCCTTTAAATCTTGCTTTTCCAGTGTAGCAAGAGAGTTCGCCCATTCCCATCTAGCGTTTACTGACCAATGTGAGAAGGGAAAGTTGGGAACACTCAAATAAGATAATAAATCAAAATATTTTGGGTATTTTGTCATAGGATGTCTCCTGGACAAAATATGAAAAACAACACTCATTTGAACAGTTTTTGAGAGATTTGCTGCTGCCATGGCTTTTCCAAAATGAGCCTCAAGTGTACCTTCACATTTTTTAATCTTCGACATTCTATGGTTATGCTCTCCATAATCTGTGGCATACTTAACATGAATATATTCTTCCTCTGATTTCCATCGTACGACTAATTGTTCCTTTCTGTCTATGATTTGTTTTTTCATAAACTTTACTGATATGCTTTTCTATAGTGTTAAGCTTTAGCTGCATCATCTTGTCTCTTCCACATTTCCAACTACAAATATTACATTTGACCTTTGTTTCCCTTTCAATATCATTTTCATTTGATACCTCCACTGGTTCAAGGAATGGGTACTTTGACAACCCACCAATTTGAAAATTCCTTGTCATTTCCCACTCGTGACCCAATTTTGAGTTTCCTTTTCTTTTCTTTCTACGAACATCATCCTCATCCAAGTCAATTATCTCATTCTACTAACCAAGGTATCCCTTGGAACATCTTCTATGGTATTTCCATCCTCATTTGATACATTTTGATTTAACACAATGACAATCTCACCTTGACCTTCCTATGGCGGTGAGGTATTGTCAATGCCATCTTCAATAATATTTGGTGGAAGAGTTGATGGTGTAGCTCCACCTTTATCTAATGGATTAGAAGCTTTGCTAATTCTAAAGTAAGACTATATGGCACCTCCACATTTTCGGCATTTTGATGGCCTCCTAGTCTCTTCATTACCCTCAGGATTCTTACCCTTGCTGCTCAACATATTGATATCTCACTTCGAATAAAAGTTGGGAAAAAATGTCTTCTTGTTTAAGAAGGACAAACTGACAGAGAATATAGATCCCTTTCTCTTCTCAAAATCATGTTTAAGACTGAAGTAAGAATGGAAAACAGATAAAGAAATCTTATTATTATAACTAATAACTAATAATAGTATGAAGAAATGATCACTCACCTTTGAGTCTATGTTTTTGGGTTTCCTCGACTTCTAAATTGAGAGATAGAACCTTAGAACTGAACAAAATGTGTAAGAACAAATAACAATTTCAATTGTATTTATATCAATCCATATTTGACGAATTTCGTGGGATTTTTAAATGGTATGTTAAAAATATAGTGAATCTCGCGTGCTTATACAACAATACCTTTTAATTTTCAAGGTGAAATGTGTCCTCAAATGTAATTATTTTTAAATATTATTAGCGAAATAGGTCCTCATAAGCAACTATTTATAAATTTTAATTGGCAAAATGGGTCTTCCCAAGCAACTATTTGTAAATTTTAATTGGCGAAATGGGTCCTCATATAACGTCGTTTTAATATTATTGGTGAATATGTTGGTATTTTATGACATGCTCCCCAGGATTCTAGGCGAAAATATTAATTGGTCCATTAGAAACATGTAGTCTGTTATGGCGAATTTATTTCCTAAACATGCCTCATAAAAAAAAACCATTGGTGAATGGACATGCATTGGACTGATAGTTCATGAAATCCTGGCGATTTGAACACCCTGCTGGATATGGTAAATTCGCCAATTTTGATTTGCCCGAATCCTAGAATTCGCCAATTGACAAAGATTCACCGCTAAATTTTTCCCTGAAGGGAAGCCAAGGCACATCCATGTCACGATCAACAAACCTATGGAGGTCTAATGCACTAGGAATGTCAATGCCAGGGATAACAACTTGCACAATTTCACCAATCCCTTCCAAAAGAGAGATGTCAAACATATGACAAAACAACTCCACTATATTGGTTTTGGTGGCATTCAGGTCCAACAGATAGGCCACAAAGTGGGATAGGATGTTGCAATTAGTTCACATCTAGTTCTCTTCTTTAATGAATTCCATGCCAACAACCCATCAAAAGGAAATTACCCCCAGGCGGCTACACCCCTTTACTAGGCACTTAATTCTCTCACTTGTAACCTCCCCAATGAAGGCATACTATGGCCTTTATGGGAGAAGATGGATAGGAGTACCCAGGCTGACAAACATGCTTAGATTAGTAGAGTAGAAGGCAATATGCAGATAGAAAAGAAGATAGCTATACTCTGAAGTTTTACTTTTTCGAATGAATATAGCCTTAAGGTAGCATAACTATTTATAGAAAAGAGGTGTTGGTATGGCTAAATAGCGGAGGTTCTATTTTTGGCTGGATGGTAATGGGAAAATATCAAAGCAATCGGTGAATGGAGAATAGATCATACGAAAAATCTTACATAAGGTCTCAAAATTATTGTTTGGGAGTTGGGAGTAATTGCTCATATAGGCCGATTTTTGACATGTTTCCTTAGCCATCATCAGCATCAGCTAGCTTGCGTAAGTGAAAGGACATGGATTAACATGCTAATATCTGACAAATTAATGAGCTTGTCTTTTCAAGGGTACTTCGTATCACTAAGAAAAGATTGATATAATTAAGGGCACTTTTCCCGAGGCAACAAGTTTATTTGAGAAAAGAGGCAACAAAAGGAATGTACTAAATCCATTTCTATAGATTTTTTGGTATTCCCGAGGGATACAAATTCCCTACCCACAGGTATCTCCTCGTTGGCAACATTTAATGGACTAACGGTAATGGCATAGCCTTAACTACATGTAATTCTTGGAGAAATTAATTACATGAAAAAGTAGATTTTGCCCAAAGGAATCAAAGAGAAAGTGGTCGTTTTAGTAAAACTCTTTGCAACTTTTGAAGCAGCCATGGAAAAACCATCAATGACTAGAAGAAGAGTAGAATCTGTGTCAAGGAGGCTTGTTTTCGCCAATATTTTTGGGCAAAGATCATTCACCAATGCTTTAGTTCCTGAGGATAGACCATTCAAATTTTGTAAGAAGGTGCTGATAGATAGGAGTGTTAAAAGAGAAGTAGTGCTAGATGTTTCCAAAAATATATTCGACCCAAGGTTGACAAAGAATCCTAAAAATCTCAAAGAAGGGGCATTTCAGAGAATGAAAGACCATGGTACCCCTGAGGGTTTTGTCTCTCGACTTTGGAAATGTGGTTTTCCATAGTTCATGATACCTTTTGTACACCTGTGCCCATAATTGGTTGACACATGTGCCAAAATATTTGATGAGGAAACCACAACCATAACATGCAATAGAATTAGGGTCACAATCTTTTCTCTAGCTATACAATAAATGTTGTGCATACTATACAACCAACGTATCGAGCCATTTGTTGAAGAGGATATGGAGACCTACTGGGAAGTATAAAATAAAAGGGAGGGTTTCTATCATCATGAAATAGAGGAGAGGCTGACTAGAGGTCATTTTGTGTTTCCTTTAGTATTCAAGAAGTTCCCAGAAAGCACATGGGATCTTTTCTCAATGGTAACCTAGGTTTTCGGCTTGGAAAATGTTGAAGAAGTCCATCCTTTCCAGATGGCCTTGGCTCTAATACTCAAGTATGAGTGGGAGTAGAGATATTTCTATTTTTTTGATGTGATAGCTGCAAATATGTTGTTGCAACTTTAAAATTACAAAGCGGAATCTATATTCAGGTATTCTTCTTTCTTGGTTAATTTGATCTTGCATCAGAAATTGAGGTTTCTAGAAAGAAATTTTCCTATATCTAGGTTAGATGAGGAGGGTTTAATTCAAAAAAAAATTGTATGGACCTATGTCCTATCAAGGACAAGTTACTATTACTTGTTTGTACATCTCTTTCTAAGATCAATGTTTGAAGAGTTATTACCACGGTCCAGTGACCACTTGTCTCCTGAAGTTTTGCTATGGATAAAAAATTCATCGACCCTAGTAGATTAATTCTTCAGGGAAGATTGTACGTTTATCAGATATCATGGTTTTTCTGGAGAGCCTTTCTGACTCCCTAGATTTATAATAGAGCAAGTCTTCACATTGGAGGCATTTCGACAGGAAACTCTTGCTAACAACGCAAATAGAAGAGGAAGGAAGAAAAAAAGTTATATATGCTTCCCCTCTACATTAAAAACAATAGAGTAGTGCCAAAGAAGCATAAAGCATAAAAGGAATTCACCAACATGTTGGTATCTCTAGGCTTAGTCCTCATATGCGACCAATGGGACTATAATCCATCAAAGCAACTTCCCCTGAGGTACGAGGTGTGGGAGTATGTGGAATCTAAGAGAAATCTGACTCAGGAGAGGCTGGATTTGTACATCAACTTGGCCCTCATACCAATGAAGAGGCCGAAGTGGTTAAGTTTATATACACCACATGCAAGATATTAGAGGGAGATTCTAATAGGAAAAATCCTAAAAAATCAGATGAAATGACAAGGGTGGTCAGAATGCAAAATGATAGACTTCTGGAGGTTCCGACAAGAAATGGGAAACGAAATGGGAAACACTCATAATTTGATTGACGAATTTCAGCCATATGATGAACAATTCAAGGACATTTATGACCGAGAGGCTGATTCTGATAATAGCAACCCAGAGTCTAGCCATGAAGTAATAGAGGAACAATTTCCATGCCCTACTCCCCAACCACAGGAATCTAACAAGGGAAAGATCTCTAAGCGAAAGGACTCACGAGTTGTATCTTCCACCTATGTCTAAAGAAAAGGAAAGAGAACCTAACGGTCCCCAAGATAATCAACCATGGAACAAGAAGGCTAGGATTTGGTAGGATCATCTGCAAAGGAGTCAGGATGTTCTAATTTAGGATGGATGAAGTTACGGTGAGTCAAAGATCTGGACACATCCGATGTAGCCGACAAAATTGAGAAGAAGTAGAGTCCAGTCTCTAGAGTGTTCAGATGGTCATAGTTCAAGTAAGTCTTGCTCCGCATCTTCTTACTGCTTTTGCATATTTGGTTAATCCTTTTCCTCTGCCTATTGAAAAGAATCCTCCACCTTTGGAACCTGAGTTGTTAGTTCTAAATGAGCCCCCTGCCATTTTTAAATTATCTAGTGATGAACCATCGCTTGTCGAGAAAGTAGTATCCTCTTTGACCACCATTGAATCCTTAATCACCCTATCTAGGGCCCCCATAAAGAAATTAGATTCACCCATGTACATGTCACCCCAGGCCCGCCCGCATTCGGACAAAAATATGCCAACCTCGTCAATTACTCTTTTTACTCGGACTAGTACTCCAAGTGCCCAATCCTAATTTGGCATCTCACCATTCTCAATGATTACTCTCCCATTTTCCTCCTTGCATGCCCATACATCAAAAGTATCTCCTGCTATCACTCTTTTCAGTCTACCCCCTGGTACTTATATGGCGGCATAATGTATTGATACCCCGCAGACTCTCCAAAAGCATTTCTATGTGACTAGGCAAGCCCAACAAAATAGAACGCAAAAAAGAAGAGAGAAGAATTTCAAGTTTCCAACCTCCAAGAAGATTAATACCAGAAAAATGAAGCAACAGGATCTCTTACATCACTCCAAGAAGAGTGGATCTAGCTTTACACTGAAATAGACAAGTTGAAAGGTGAATTTGCAGTTGAGCGCCAATTTGTTACAGAGGACCAGCTAGTTTGGGAAAATATAAAGAAGGAGATAGACAACATCCGAGTTCAGGATTTCGATGATCTACAAAAGGCTTGATAGGAGATCAAAAAACTGAAGGATGATAAACAAAGAGTCAAGGCTACCTTGCACGCTTAGAATCAAGAGACCAAAAATTTGGTTTCGGAGCTAGGAGAAGCCCTCGAGAAGAGAGATCAACTAGATCAGAGATTGAAAGAGAAAGAGGCTCAAGCATAGGAGGAGTTAGTCATTGCGCAAAGGTCTACAACCCTTCCTGTAAAGATGAAGTTGGTATCCGCCTACTGGGAGTTAATCATTGTCTTCCTGATCATTCTAAAACCATCCTTACAATTCCAAAGGGATGCCTAAGAAATAAATGAAAAGGTTGGCCCATTGGCCGAATCACATAATTTGATCTCTAAGCTTTGTGTGGAAAAAGATGAGGCCTTGAGAGGTGCAGGTATTATAGATCAGAGGGATGCCTCTAGTAAATAAAGAAACTTCGCTTATTTCCATAAGGTGGCATCTAGAGCCAAGAAAATCTATTCAATTTTAAATAAGAGGGTCGATGAAATCAAGAAGTATTTCAGGATCTTATATAGTTATGGGTTTCCTCCCTTCCTGTCAGAAAATGGAGATGTATTGTCAGTCAAGCATATTACAAAAGAGGTCACAAACAAGGTTCACACTTCTGCGGACCTTCTAGGGCCAAGTTCAACACCATCAATGGATGGCATCGAGAATGAATTTCTTCAACTTTCTCGTATTTACTATCACCTGGGAACTATTTCAGCGAGATGGGGATTTGTTTCTTTCAAATAAGTCTTCGAGTTGGATCAAGAATATAAAGCTTTCAGTAGCCTTTCTTGACCAACTAGCATAGATTGGGAGATTTTGCATTCTTAAGCTCCAAGAATAACCAGAGGTCTAGGTTCGTGCCTTCATTATTTTTCCTATGTCTATTTTTTTCATCTTTATTTTGGTCTTCAGGGTGATCTGTGCGAAATGAGTTTGCATTTTTAATAGACACACAATGCGCCATGTGGTGGGTGGACATGTCTTAATAATAGCTTCCTCCTCAGTTAGAAATGAGACCATGTGTCAACCTAACAGACATTTTCTTGCATCCGCTTTTCACAAATATGAGATTATCCGCCCTTCCAACACGTCATTCCTTCATGCTATGAAGTTGTATCTTGGGAATGTTCACTCAGAGGCCGTCAAAATACATTTTTCCTTTTCCAATGAAGGGATGTGGGTCGGTGCCGCCAAAGCCACTTGGGTGATTGACAAGAATTTTGCCAGACTATCTTTCTAGGATCAGAGCGATTACAAGGGCTAATCCTGTTGAAATATCTAAACGATATAAATTTGGTAGCTGAAATTTGATGAGCAAGATGCCAGCAAATTAATAAAATATCTAGAATCAAACTTCCAAGCCATCAGGTTTGGACGTCTGGCAGTCATTAATTCTGGATGAGGTCGACGTTTTTCTCTTTTGGGTGGCTATATATTGAAAACAATGGCAGTATGAAGAGTTCTTGAAGTTTTCCTATCAGAAAAGTTTTCCTTAGCTTTCTTAGTTAGTAGAAATATTTTATCTTAAAAATTTCACAAAATGCTGCTTCACTCTGGCATGTTATGTCTATTTTATAATCAAACTATTATCAGATTGGAATCTGATCTCTATTTTAAAGTTTGTTTAAATTTGAAGTATGATTTATTCTAAATAAATATTTGAAATTTTGCATGATATGGTCTTTGTCAAATATTTCTCTCTTTATATCTTCATCCAAGATAAAACATTGTGTCTTGCTTAATCTAAATAGTTTGATTATTGATTTTTCTTGTTGTTTGTGTATATGATTAAATTATAATATTTAGAAACTGGACTGTGTCTTTGGACTTCTCCATTCTCTTTGTAGGGTTATCATTTCTTCATGATATGGTATATTAGGAGGAAGGGTTTATATTTATTATTAATGTTTTCTATTAGTTTTGAAACTTCTATGTTTGATTCAGATCTTAATACACACTTCTTGTGAGTTGATTGAATGACCGCATTTGTGCTTGTATCAAGCCTTTGTTGTTCATTCTCCTCCCAACAATGAAGGGAAATGGTATTTTGTGTCTCTCATATCACTCATACAGGTAATCTTGTTGTTTTTGAAATGTTGTAAAGGTGTTAGTGCATTACCACTTTCATGTTTTTATGTTTGCATTTCTTTTTCCTTTTTCCCAAACTCAGAGAAGAGTCAGCTTTCTATAAAAATCTTGGAGGTATTAAGTGAGGTGCATATTGTCCCCCCACTCGCTGAATTTCCCATAAGAATTTTGGAGAGGCGCAAGCTTTTATGATCAATAGGATCTTCAAGCTCCAAGATACCTAGATTTGCAATCACACATGTATAGAGAGAAAAACTTGTTGATTTGTTAGTAAATGGGGGTTTTCCTTGGTCAAACCCCTTTGAGGTAGTTAAACCAAATGATGAGACAATTAAATAAGGAAATGAAACATGAAACATGAACAATCATACATTGAATTATGTCTTGTAAATCAGCAATCTAACATGAAATGGCTATGAGGAATGTAGATCTAGATCTTGAACTTTGATATGAAACAATGCTTGTAAATGGATCTTCAATGCTACATCACATCACTAGCTCAACAAAATTCTTGATTCTTGATAATATTGACATGATAATGGATCTTAGATTGTTGTAATAGTTGATGGAGAATTTTGCCATTGAATGCTTTAAAATTGACCTTCAATGCACTCTTGAAGATCTTGTGAAGTCTTGGAATGCTCAACTCTTGAGTGCTTGACTTGATATCATGAATTATTATTCTTTCTTAGGTAAAATAATGATCTTAGACCTTTTTTACTTAGGCAAATCATCATATATCTCATTACTTGGATCCCACTGGCCAACATTTATGAAATTTGAACTTAAAACCTAGTTTTTCTCGCTCAAAACCTTAAGAATAGGCCAAATGGGACTCATACGCCATTTGTGATGTATGGGTCCCACCTAGATGGGACTCATATTCCCAAGGTGACATATGGGTCCCAAACGGCCTATTTGGAGAGAGAAAGTGTCGGGGTGTTAAGAAATTAAGTTTATTTATTGATATTGTTAGGATTTTGATTAAAATATGCCTTGGAATGCATAATATAGGTTCTTAGGGACCTATTAATGATGATATTAAGTTCATAAATGCAAGAGGGCCCAAAATCCAATGTTAAAGTGTAAATAAATACACTTTACAACATTAAATTAACGCAAAATTGGGTCTATTTAGCTTAAAAGGGCCCTAAATCCTACGTGAATGTGTACAAAACATTAAAACACTAGATTAGAGAAATTTAGTTTACAAGCCTCCTAAATTTAATGTGAAGGTGTAAATAAATACACTTTACAACACTAAATTAAGGAAAGGTTAGGTTTACTTAGCTTAAAAAGGGCCCTACCTATTGTGAACATGTAAAACACATTACAACACTAGATCAAGGTGATATTAAGTCCAATTTGTCATTAATTATTCCCAAATTAGGAGAGGAATTGTGCCATTTCCAAGAGTGTAGAATTTTCATCATTACACCTAGTTGAGATGCAAATTTGAATATGAAGTAAGAAACCCTAAATGAGATTTAATTCAATGCAAGTTAAATGCAAATGAATGCAAGATCTAACCTAGGATGCAATGAAAGACTTCAAAATTTAAAAAAAAAAAACAATATTCAATAGGTTAGGTTTATCAAATGAAACATAGAAAAATAGTTTCACCATCAATAGGGTGTCAATGATGAACCTAATTTTCATTAGGGTCGTGTTTCATTCAATTATGAAGGTCAAAATGCCAAAATAACAATCAAAAACTAATCTTAACTATTATAGAAACTATGAGGGAAGGTTTGAGAGCTTGAAATAATGCATACCTTGTAGAAAACTTGTTGTTTTTATGCCATAGAGGACTCATTCTCCTTTAGTGGTGAATTGGTCCCTATTAGGATTCCAAAAACTAACTTCTGGGTTTTGTTCCTCCCAATCTACACTCCTAGATCCCAAGTTTACACTTCTTCAGGCCTCACTAAGGACTCATTCACCTTTAGTGGAAATGGGCCCTTTTAGGGTTTTGGGAAAATTATTTATGGGTCCTATACTTCAATGTCTGCATTCTCAATTCCCAGGTTTTCAACTCCCAAAATACTAGAATAAATTATATAGCCTTGTTTTTGTGTTCTTGCACTATGGATGACAACTTTGCAACTCTTCAACTTTTAATTTTTTTCTCTAAATCTTTCTCTTCAACCTAAAACCTACAATCACACATCCAAGAGGAGAATTTTTTTTTTTATTAGGGGATAAGGGTTTTCCTTGTTCAAACCCCTTTTAGGTAATTAAACCAAATGATGAAATAATGAAATAAGGACATGAAACATGAAACTTGAAATGATGATACCTTGGAAGATGTCTTGGAATGTAAATTTTCAAAATAAAATGTGGTGGCCATGAATAATTTATATCTTCATCTTAAATAAGATGTGTAACAATGCTTGCAAGTGGATCTTGAATGCTACATCCACAATCTTAACTCAACAACATGCATGAAAGCACTATGCCTTTGACATGATGAAATGATATTGAATTGCTGCAATAAACTCTTGATAATCTATCTTTGAATGCCTTTGAAAATGCTCTTGAAGTGCTCTCAAATTCTCTTGGACTCATCAACTTTCTATAATGCATGAATACTCTAAAGCATAGGGTGAAACTATGTTAATTAACCCCATATTTATACTAAATATAGAGATTAACCTTGAAATTCAAATAACTCAAGCTAACACTAGATCTAGGATTGAAAATCATTATAATCCTACCACAATTAACTTTAGAAAGGGGTGTCCTATGTGAGGAGGATCCACTCACCACTAAGGGAAAATGAGTCCTAGCACAACTTTCTAGGAACATGCTTATGGGGGATGAGACAACATCAAAAAACTGCCTCAAATATGCCAAGAAAGGGGTGGGTGAGTGCACCAATCTATGACACAATTTTGGTGCCGAATAGGAAAAATTTGTAAAAAAGGCTGAAATTGGCCATTTGGTGCATGCCAAATTTGGCGTGTGCCAAATGTAAAAGTTAAATAAAACAAAAAGCTCCTAAATCCATCTTGTTTGTTTGAATCTGATTTCTAGATTTGATTGTGTCAATGTTTTTTCATCAACGTTTCGAATCACACTACCTGATTCATCATCAGGATGAAGGAGTGCTGAAGATAAGAATGATAAGTAGCAGACCCAACAAGAGCTAAAAAGAGAGAGGGAGGGAGAAAGGGGGCACAAATTTCAAGGCAACTGAGGAAAAAGACAAATAAAAATAAGAGGAAACAATAAAGAACAAAAAAAATAATAATAATAATTTATTTTTAATAGTAATAATAATAAAACTCCTCAAGCAATATAAAAATAAAAGCTAATAATAAATTATTATTAATAATAGTTTGTTATAACAACAAACTATTAAGACTAAATATAGTCATAATAGTCAAACACTATTGTGACTAATAGTATTTGATTATTAAGAACAAAAATAGTCAAAAATTAAAACCATAATAGTTAGATTCTATTAAGACAAATAATAATCATAATAGTCATACCCTTATTTTTCTAAAAAGAAAAATAAGAGGAACAATAAAGAACAAAACAAAATATAAAATAAGGGTATGACTATTATTATCTTAATAGAATCTAACTATTATGGTTTTAATTTTTGACTATTTTTGTTCTTAATAATCAAATACTATTAGTCATAATGGCATTTGACTATTATGACTATATTTAGTCTTAATAGTTCAAATACTATTAGTCATAATAGTGTTTGACTATTACATGACTATATTTAGTCTTAATAGTTTGTTGTTATAACAAACTATTATTAATAATAAGTTATTATTAGATTTTATTGTTATATTGCTTGAGGAGTTTTATTATTATTACTATAAAAAATATATTTTTATTTTTTGTTTTGTTCTTTATTGTTTTCTCTTATTTTTCTTTGTCTTTTTCCTTAGTTGACTTGAACTTTGTGCCCCCTTTCTCCCCCCCTCTCTCTTTTTAGCTCTTGTTGGGTCTGCTACTTATCATTCTTATCTTTCAGCACTCCTTCATCCTGATGATGAATCACGTAGTGTGATTCGAAACGTTGATGGAAAAACATTGACACAATCAAATCGAAAAATCAGATTCAAACAAAAAAAAAGCTCCTTTCAAACCCTCATTTCACTTCAACTTACGGCTTGGCTTGGAGGATTTGAGGTCTGCAACTCATGCTCATGAAATATCATCCCTTATTTTCATCCTTAGCTTGTGATTTTTCATGAGGATGCTGCCAACACGTCAGAGAGATCGAAGATTGCAAATAGGTATGTATTTTTATTTTATTTATTTTGAATTTGATTTAGAATGGAGATATAAATAGGTTTTTATAATAAAAATTTGTTCTAATTCTCAGGGAATGAATCTCCACCTTGAAATGTTGAGAATTTAAAATCACCCCCTCACAAAGAGCCTCCTATACAAGAACAACCTGAAACCCCTCTATTGATTCATAGGAATCCTCAAGGAACACAAGAAAATATTCTAAATCAAATTAAAAACAATAAAAGAGACATAGAACAATTAATTGGAAGATGAACCTACCATTCCAAAACCCACCCTTATAGAAGAGGGATTTCTGAATCATTGAAGTCAATTGCAACTCATATAGGAGAAATGAGCGAGAAAATTTTTTTTGGTCAAATAAGAGGCATGAGATGAGACAATTTTATGCTAGTGGTTTGTCATATGCAAATTCCAAAAAACAAAAAATTAGCAAAGCTGACTTGTATGCCCTATTTATAGACTCGAGAACTAGTGCACCTTCGTCTCATGCATGCAAGAGGTTCCCCATCCATTGGTGCCACCATGAGTTAATTAAAAATAAATTTTGGGAGCAGTGGTGGATGGTATTTGACCAACCTCCATGCAATAACCATGAGGTACCACAATAAGTTTTGAGGAAACTCTATTTTGAGTTTGTCCTCAATAAAATTCCAAATGATTTTGACATCTTAGACTTTCAGGGTAGAGGTGGGGGCTCCACACATGATAGACCTATTGCACAACATAATCCACTGTTGGCACTGAGACCCTTGGGCAGACCCACGGTGGATCATCTCACTATTCCTTCCATTGTTAAGGATAGTATAGAGGTGGACATGCTGGAGTCAATTGACTCACCCACCCAGACCATTTTAAAGTGTGTGAGGCCTCTAGTAGAGACTGATGTGGAGGAGATGTGTAGGCCTCGAGCTCCACCCCACCATTGTGGTTCTTGTGGTGTTGTTTGCATGTACTATTACCAAAGTGCTCATGATGCAGCTACATAGCCTACATTAGCTACAAAGGTGATGGATTTCACAAATGATTTTTTGAATGATACATTCGGCATTGACATGTAGGTAAAATTCAGCAAGTTCATTTAATGTTGTTTCTTAAATTATATTTTGAAATTTAAGAATAACTAAATTAGTAGAAATTTGATATGATGAAATTTTAGGTTCGGACTATTCATGATACGTTCTCTATTCATACAAACCCTTATTCATTCTCGACAATGAGTCCATAGGTATGCAACTAGTATTAAAGATATTATTATTGCATTTGAATAGTTGAATGTTATATTTGAATTTTTTTCTCATAACATGCTTTGGATTTCAAATAGTTTCCTATTGGACCTTCGACCTCCACACATCCCAATTCATTTCCTCAAACAAATTTCACTCAAGTAGCCTTTATTCATTAATGGTGTTGTAAAAAAATGTTATCTCGTTTTCATAATTTTGCGTATACAAATCTGAAAAATTGATGAGAAACAAAAACATTGAATTCGTATTCCTTGATCGTGTCACATTATATTCTCCTAATACATTTTTTGTTCCTTTATTCCTTCATAATCCCATCCCATTAACATTTAATAGTTCACCTTATTTTCCATGATCCCCTCCTAGCCCATCCCACTAATATCTTCTAGTCCATCCTATGTGTCATTATTCCCTTCTACTCCCATCTTATTGTACCCATTATTATTTCACCCTAGATGTTCCATGATCCCCTATGTTCCACCCTATGTTCCTTTATCAATTCTAAGTTATACCATCTTTATCCACGTTTCATCCTAGAAAACTATTCTCTATTATTTCTACACACAGGTCAAGTTTGCACTTCGTGTACTATAGTCAAACCCTAGATGCCTCCTAATTCACCCTATGTTGTATCATTCCCTACTAATCACATCCCATTAAGCTCTAATTTTCCACCCTATATTTTATTATCCCATCCTAGCCCATCCCATCAATCTATAATAGTCCATCCTATGTTCCATTAATCCCTTCTATTACCATCCCATTACCCTCTCTTATTTAACCTTATGTTTCATTATCCCCTCTTGGTCTTGTCCCATTATCTTTCCCTAATTCACACTATATTCCTTTATTGCCTCCTAATCCCATCCCATTAACCTTTAATAGTTCACACTATATTTTGTTATCCCATCCTAGCCCATCCCATTAATCTATTATAGTCCATCCCATATTCCATTATCGCATTCAACTCCCATCCCATTATACCCTCTATTATTTCACCATATGTTCCATTATCCCTTGTTGGTCTTGTCTCTTTATCCCATCTATGCTATAGCACCTCCATCCAAATTTTATCCTATACATCGTTAGAAGAAATAAATTTTATTCCACTCAATATTGATCACAGCTGTCTTCTCCATTACTATTGCACACCTCAACAACCAACTTCATGTGCTATAGTAAAACCCTAGACATTTTGTAATTCATCGTGTGTTCCATTATCCCTTTGAAAGTTGCTAGTAACATAGCAATCCTCACTTCACTCATGTGAACTTCATTGTGGCATTATCACTATGTTGACAGCATGCCATCATTAACATTAGTTCATCAACATATGCAATACGAATCTCAATGAGCACTGAACTTTTGTATTTGCAAGAGATTGTACTAGCCCAGTGGACTTAGTACTTTCACCATTTTGTGATCTATAAGCACTATATTGTAGTCTTAACTAAGGCCAACCATTTACTCTTTCATTTGTGATAGTTATAAAGGGACTACCAAAACTTCTTTATATTTATGTTAGATATGTTGTTTTATTTACAGTTGATGACATTAGATAGCCCTAGTGATGTTTGTGGCATGATGGACCATGGAGTTGTTGTAGCAATAGCTAGTTCTGATCCATTGAGAGATGTATGCAATAGATTAGTCGATTTGACATTATATTTACTCTTTTATGGTCAATTATAGAAAATTTTCATGATACTTTTATGTAGTTTAATTTCTATCTTGAAGGTTTCTATAGGTGGTTTTCACTCCAGATCATGGAAGTGGTAATGTTGTAAATGTGCATGATGACTATATGTATGCGGTAAGTGATTATATTTTGTTATATGTCATTCCATAATTCAATTTCTATGTATTAATATATTTATTTTTTATTGTATTAGTTGAAGGTCCAAAGTGAAGAGAGGACTAGAGAGCATGTTCGAAAGACAAGAGAACCAACAATCACTCCATTTAGCCAAATTTTGAAGGAAGCATGGGATCTATTTCTTTCCCCTAGAGGTAAATGACTATGTATTAGGGTTGTTTGTTGTATCCTTATGTGGAATTTTGGAACATATGTTTTGTACTATCGATAAATACGTTACATTTTATGTCCATATGGCTCCTTTGTACTAAGCCTGTATGGATTTTTTGGATATATTGTATATACTTTTATCAATATATAACATTGTATAGCCTTACATATTTTTTATTAAAGAAAATCTTATTTTTCTACTGCCATTCTTGAATGATGTTATCATGCATATCTTGTAAATTGTATGCTTGAATTTTGTAGCCATGGATTTTTTTTACATCTAATGCTTAATTAATTACTATCAATAGCTCAATAAGCCCCATCTAAAGTGTATTGTGTAAATAAGCTCCATTCCTGGTGGTTTGTATCCTTTGGAATGCTTCAATTACTTGTGCCTCTCTTATTCACATGTATGCTTCACTTATTCACATGTATACTTCATGTATATTGTGTGTATCCACGTGTATGCTTCATGCTTCCAATGCATAGTAGAAAAAATGTTTTGGGAAAAAATTTGACAAACCAAAAGTATAAGAGTTTTTGAAAAAATCGAGAAAAAATCATATTTAAAAAAACGCAAGAAAATTGTAGAGCAAGAGATAAAAACTATTTTTTTTGAAATTGAAAGGCATTTCCATAGCATATAGAGATATAGAGAGAAAATAAACTAAAGATTTTAACTAATGAATTGTTAAAAATATATTTTTGTAGTTTATATTCAAATTGTTGATTACATTGCATTGCTCATCTTTCAAAGTCAAAGCATTACTTCACATTGCATATCTAATAACTAGATGTTGATAGATGAAAAAATTACAATTACAATATAGTTTCTAAAAAATCAACCTAATCAGTTATGCAATTAATTCACATTGCATAACTAATAGCTAGGAGCATCTTCCAATTGCATTTTCTTATCATGGCATACTATGAGACTAGATTTCTTTGAGGTATTTTTTCAAATAGTTCACTGTCTTTTCTATGTTACCACATTTTTCATACATGTCTACCAAAGCATCTTTTCAAACAGCTCATTGCCTTGTTGTTATGGATAAAATCCTAAAAAAAGTGATTTCTAACAAGCTATGGATGGTTGGAAAAAATATATCAAAAGCATAATAGTAAGCAATAGCATAGACAAGGTAGTGAACTATTTGAAAAAATGCATCAAATAAATATGGTGATGGAATGCCATGACAAGCCATATACAAGGCAGTGAACTATTTGAAAAGATGCCTCAAAGAAATGTGGTCTCAAGGTGA
This sequence comes from Sequoiadendron giganteum, assembly GCA_007115665.2. Classification (NCBI taxonomy): domain Eukaryota; kingdom Viridiplantae; phylum Streptophyta; class Pinopsida; order Cupressales; family Cupressaceae; genus Sequoiadendron; species Sequoiadendron giganteum. The sequence continues at coordinate 276,286,982 of CM021104.1, read as the reverse complement.
TGGAATTCCATGAAAATCAAATTGATTTTGATTTTCATGGCATTCCATCACCATGAGACCTCATTTTTTTGAGGCATTTTTTCAAAGAGTTCACTGCCTTTTCTATGCTACCACATTTTTTGGTGTAGGAGCACCATTGAATAGAAGTTATCAATTCAAGGAGTAGGCTTTAGCTTTTGAGGTATTTTGTCTGAAATAAGGTCAATGAGACTTTTTTCTAATTTAATGCATCATTTTAACTGATAGCTAGGTGTTTATAAGGCCAAGTTTGCAAAAAGTGCAAAATATTGAAAAAAGATGTAAAGTTGCTAAAAAGTTGCAAAATTGCATTTTTAGGGAAGGCAAACAGTCATAGAATTTCAAAAGGAATTTGTAGGAGTTAGGACAGTTATTTTGGAGGTAAAAATCATAAATAAGGTGGAAACCATCGATGCATGTTGGATTTTTGAAGATTTGGAAGATTGGAACATTAATAATACTCTGTTTTTCTCTACTTTTTCTATATTTTCTGAGTTTGCAGTGATTGTACGGCCCGCACAACTACATAATGTTCTAGACATATGTTTTGAATTCATTTAAATGTGTGATTTGGCCACCTATTTCATTTCATTTGAGTATCCAACAGTGTATTTGGTGTAAGTTTGAGCAAATTCTTTGTGATTGGTTTTATACCCTGTTTTAAGGGTTTATAGCCTTTAAAATGTAAACTTGACCCATTACACTTTTTTTGGCTCTTGTAACTTGTGGAATGGGACTGAAACATCAATAAAAAAGTGAGGGAATTTTGAGAGAGTGCATGGGAGGCTTGAAAAATGTGTTGGGCATGAAGGCCTAGAGTGGAAAATTATGTTTTCCAAGTGGAAATGAGAGCTTTTGATATGGTAATGAGTGAAATAGGTTGGGGCAGAATTTTTTATTATTGAATTGAGTATGTGCAAAGGTTTCTAGACTAGTTTTATGTTGTGGCAAGTTTGATTGAGGTCTAGAAATGTGATTTCCATTAAAACCCTTGATTTTTTGTTATAAAAGAGGGTTTTGAGTTTAGGTATCTTGGAGGGTGGATGTCTGAGAAAAAATTGTGGAATCTTTGGTTTGGTAACCTATAGAGAGCTTCCCAATTGAATTTTTAGTGAAAGGGAAATTTTAAGGTAGAGTCCCTTCGTAAAAGTGACCTAACTTGAGGCCTATTTGGTGTTAAAAGCCTGATTTGAGAGAGTTGTATCAAAGTAACCTATTGAGTGGTTGTGGTATGTTGTTGAGTACGTTGATGGGTGTTTGAAACCATGATGGTCTTGATTTGAAAGGACAACGCCAAGGAGATATACCCGATTGAGTGAGTTGCCATGCTGCAAGGCATAAAGAAGGATTTTTGAGATAAAGAGTATTTGAGAACTTATCACTTGAAAGTTGCTTTTGTGTGGAATTGTGTTGTGTGGTTGCAGGACCTCCTCTAGTTGCTATAATTTTTCATACATTTCTATCAAAGTGTTATATCAAATAGTTAATTTCCTTGTTGCTATGGATAAAACCCTAAAACATGTGCTTTTGAACAAGCTATGGATGGTTGGAAAAAATGTAGCAAAGAATAATAGCAAGCAATAGCATAGATAAGGAAATGAACTGCTTGAAAAAATGCTTCAAATAAATGTGGTCTCATGGTGATGGAATGCCATGACAAGAAAATTTGTATGGATTGTCATGGCATTCCATCACCATGAGACCATGTTTCTTTGAGGCATTTTTTCAAACAATTCACTGCCTTGTATGTGCTACCACAATTTTTCATACATGTTTACCAAAGCATTTTATCAAACAGTTCATTGCCTTGATATTATGGCTAAAAGCCTAAAATGGGTGCTTCCAAAAAAGCTATGGATGCTTGGAAAAAGTCTATCAAAGCATAATAATAATCAATAGCATAGGCAAGGCAATGAACTACTTGAAAAAATGCCTCAAAGAAATGTGGTCTCAATATTCTTGTCATGGCATTCCATCACCATGGGACCACATTTCTTTGAGTCATTTATTTCAAACAATTCACTACCTTGTCTATGCTATGACATTTTTCATACATGTCTACCAAAGCATTTTATCAATCAATTCATTACCTTGCTGCTATGGCTAAAATTCTAAAATAGGTGCTTTCAAAAAAGCTATGGATGCTTGAAAAAAATCTATCATAGCATAATATTAATAAATAGCATGATGCAGAGCAGGGAGTCCTTCAATCAACTAAACACAAATCCAACTGATACACCAATCCTTTTTTCCTCCAAACCTTATCAATGGTGATTCTCCTCAAACTTCACTATTTGTCTTATAGGTCTATAGACTCAACTTCTTCACCTTTTCTTGCAAATATTACTGGCAGCTCTAAATCCACTCACCTTTTCAGACACCCTTTTAAGCCTTCAAAAACATATCACAAAAACACACTAGGTCACTTTGGACCAACACCAATATTTAACAGGGCTACTACGCTATCCTAATTGGCCAATTAGGCCAAATTTTCAAAGCAATTGTACTCCAAAATATCTTCCCATCCCAAATAAATATAGGTAGTCATTTACCAGACCACAAAACCTCCAAATCCATAATCGTTAACTTGAGAACCGCTCCTTTAAGCCCACTTTTACAAAACCCTCATTTTTAGCAAGTTTAGGGTGGGTTTATTGAAAATCCTATCCCCACAACTCATAACACCTTTCCAAATCATAAAAAATGCTTAAAAGAACTTGTACATGCTTAAAAGTCCCTCACAAACTGCTGCCCCAAAGGATTTCAACCATTTCCACTCTTAAACCACTCAATTTCACCAAAACTCATCAAATTGCCAACTAGGGCATCACACCAAACAACTCAACTCACCTCCCCTGCTCTATAAACCATGCACATATGTTCCCTACCCTTAATTATTCCATTCCATTGAGTTATAGTAGGATACAATGGGTGGAATGGCTAAAAAGTCATTTTTACACACTCAACTACTTGCATTTGACAACTTTTTCCCCAAGCGAGAATTTTCCACCATGGGAAAAGGCCTTTGAGATAGAAAAAACTAAGAGAGTTTATTGTAGAGGGGCCCAATGCAATCCCATAGGCTTACAAGAGAAGTTTCTAAGCATCACGGTGTTCGAATACGAGCATGTTGAAGTTTGCACCCATTTTGCACTTTGGACTCTTAAGGGATTTTGTCAGTTGAATGTAGCTCAAAGCGATTCTACATGTTTCAGTGTGAAAGAGGACCATTCCTAGCATAAAATTACCGACCCAGATGATCCAGAATAGTCTGTTTGGTCACACAAGTTGTACAACGAAAGTTGCACCACTTTACAACTTTCAACTACTCGCATTTGACAACTTTTTCCCCAAGCGAGAATTTGCCCCAACGGGAAAAGGCCTCTGAGATAGAAAAAATTGAGAGAGGTTATTTTAGAGGGTCCCAACATGATCTCATAGGCTTAGACAAGAAGTTTCTAAGCATCACGTTGTTTGAATACAAGCATGTTGAAGTTTGCAGCCATTTTGCACTTTGGACTCTTAAGGGATTTTGTCGGTTGAATGTAGATCAAAGCGATTTTGTATGTTTCAGTGTGAAAAAGGACCATTCCTAGAATAAACATACCCACCTAGACATTTCAAAATAATATTTTTGGTCACAAGAGTTGAAGAAAAAAAGTTACATTACTTTGCAACTCTCAACTACTTGCATTTGACAACTTTTTCCTCAAGCGAGAATTCTCCACCAGAGGAAAAGGCCTCCGAGATAGAAAAAACCAAGAGAGGTTATTGTAGAGGGGCCCAATGTGATCCCATAGACTTAAACAATATTTTTCTAAGCACCATGGTGTTCGAATATGAGCATGCTAAAGTTTGCATCCATATTGCACTTTGGACTCTTAAGGGATTATGTCGGTTGAATGTAGCTCAGAGTGATTTCGTATGTTTCAGTGTAAAAGAGGACCATACCTAGCATAAACATACCCACCTATATGTGTCGGAACAGTCTGTTTGATCACACGAGTTGCAAAATGAAAGTTGCACCACTTTGCAACTTTCAACTACTTGCATTTGACAACCTTTTTCCCCAAGTGATAATTCGCCACCACAGGAAAAGGACTCTAAGATAGCAAAAACCAAGAGAGTTTATTGTAGAGGGGCTCAATGTAATCCCATAGGCTCAAACAAGAATTTTTTAAGCATTACGGTGTCAAAATACGAGCATGTTGAAGTTTGCAGCCATTTTGCACTTTGGACTCTTAAGGGATTCTATTGATTTAATGTAGCTCAGAGCGATTCCGCATATTTCAGTTCAGAAGAGGATACTGAATAGCATAAACGTACCCACCTAGACAAATTAGAATAGTTTTTTTGGTCACATGAGTTGCAAAACGAAAGTTGCATCACTTTGCAACTTTCAACTACTTACATTTGACAACTTTTTCCCCAAGCAAGAATTTGCCACCATGAAAAAAGGCCTCTGAGATAGAGAAAACTGAGAGAGTTTATTGTAGAGGGGCCCAACACAATCCCATAGGCTCAAATGAGAAGTTTCTAAGCATCATGATGTTTGAATGCAAGCATGTTGAAGTTTGCAGCCATTTTGCACTTTGGACTCTTAAGGGATTCTACCGGTTGAGTGTACCTCGAAGTGATTCCACATGTTTCAATGCAAAAGAGGACCATGTCTAGCATAAACTTACCCACCTGGATGCGTCTCAACCATTTACAACCAATTTTTAATTAATTTGCTAATAAAATTTCATTTTTGCACTTTCTTGCAAAAGTTGCTTAACATTTAGCAACTTGACAACTTTTTACATTTTTTGAAAAATGACCCCAAATCACTTTAAAATGACTCTAAATGACTCCAAATATTCATGGATGACCTTATTACACCCAAGAAACACAATCAGCGAAATACCCAACTTGTACATTGTCCTAGACCTCAAATAGGTCAAATTTACAAAGCAAGTATACTCAAAACTTCCTTCCCCCTCCAAAAACCTATGGAAAGTCTTTTATCAGGTTACAAAACCCCCAAAACCAACATTATTTTCCAAAGAAACGCTGTCCTAAACACCTAACTCCATTACCCTCATTTACACTCTTTTCAAAGAGGGTTTATTGAGATTATGCCTTCCCACACCTGATTCACTCAACCAATAATTCAAACAACCCTTATTAGGTCTTCGCATGCTCAAAATTCCATCAAAACCTACTACCCCCAAGGATTTAATCCATTTCCATTCTCAAAGCACTCAATTTCATCGAAAATGCATAAATTTTCCAACTAGGGCATCATGCTAATGTCAAGAGCTAATCTCTCTTCAAATGTTCACAAGGCCTTTTAAAGGCATTCAAAACATGACTAAACAACTTCCAACTACTTTACCTATGAACTACAACAAGATGACTCTTGAACCTCCACCATTTGACAATAAGTTGCAATTTTGACAACTTTTACATAATTTTGCAATTTTTGCAATATTTTTCAACTTAGACCTTCCAAGCACCTAAATACCTATAAAAGGACTCATTACGTCATAAAATGGTCTAAATTACCTTATTTTTTGAACAAAAAGACTCAAATACCCCTAAACAACCAAAAGACCTCAATTGTCAACATTTGCATTAAATGCTCTTGGTGCCCCTGCAATAGTTAGTACTTAGGGTGTCTTAATTTTTTTGGTCATGAATAAGGTCCTTTCTGATGCAATGATAGGGAAGTCCACAACTATCCAAACTGACCTTTAACTTACTTTGGAGCCATACCATCAAACTGAACTTGAACGTTCAAAAAGGGGCTCTAATTAGCCCACTTTAACAAAGGAACTCTCCTTAAATCTTGCTTCTCACTCAAAATACCATTGGAAAGTCCTCAAAATATCTCCAAAACCACAAATTCTTCAACCACAAAGTCAAATTTCACTTGCTAAGACCCTCTTTCATGAAACCCTCATTTTTCACCAAATAAGCAAGGGTTTATTGAAAAAGCCATTGCCAGACCTCATTCAACCTCAAAATATTTTCAAACATTCTTATTTCACCCCACACAAACTTAATTCAACTTCAAATTATGTTTCCCCCAAATTTCTCTCATTTCCTTCTTAAAACCTCTCAATTTCACCCATTTTCACTTTGTTCAACTAGGGCTTCAAGCCCAAACATATAAATGACCTACCTTTCCTTTGCAAACCTTATATCAACTCAAAATCTACTTCATAACATTGAAACAACTAGATTCTACCCCTCTTCCAAACTATTGCTTTAATCTGCTACTTCAAGCTATGCCCCCTAGGCCTAAATTCATGATTTTTCCACAAGGGCATTGTGGAAATCTCCACCAAATGTCTTTAACACCCATTGTATTCTACTATAACCTAGTGGAATGGCATAATTAGCTATAGGGGGAATGTGTGCATGATTTCAAGAGAAAGGGTGGCCATTTGGGGGTTTGGGCATGATGCCTAGTTGTCAAGAATGTGTGTTTTGAGTCAAATTTGGAGGTTAAGAGTAGGTAGTGATGGAAAAAACTTGGGGCAACACTTTGTAAGAGTCAATTAAGAAAGGGTAGACATATTTGAAGGTGCTGGATGCATTGAAACAATGAGGAAAGGTTTGGAGGTGAGTTTTTCAATAAACCCCCCTTGAAACTTGTTAAAAGTGAGGGTTTTGAGTTTTGGAGTGTTGGTGAGTGTTTCTTTGGAAGATGATTTTTTATTTAGTGCTTATGTACCCTGCTCATGACTATCCAATGGTATTTTATGTCTAGAAGGAATATTAAAGGGTAGTTGGTTTGTTGAGAGTTTTCCACCCTACTCTGCATCACTTTGGCATGTTTATCAACATAAAACTATGATATTTTTTGAATTTCAATATGTAATGATAATGCATTTTGAAATATGTAGTGTCAAAAAATGACATTTGTGTATTTAAACTTTAAAGTTAAAATGTTAAACTTTACCATTATTTTTGTCTTCAAAGTTGTTTAAACTATATAATATAACCATAATAAAACTAAGCAATATATGATATAATTTAACCAATATTCATTTTTATTGTGAACTATATAATATATCCATTATTTTTTATGCTATTGTACATTGATATTTAGCCATTGCCCAAGATTAAATTTTTGAACAGTTTAAACATGCACATGACGAACAAATTATTTTGATTCTCAACTTCTATATATCAATTTATCCAATAATCAAATGTATGTCCATATACAAAAATGCCATCAATGCCAACTCAAACAAAGTTTTACAAAAAGTGGCATATGCCATCTTGATATCTATTCAAAATATACATGCCAAAATGTCTATCTCATCCTAAACTACTAGTGGATCATCAAAATGGAGCCTCTTTGAAGAACTCTTTGGCTCTAAAGGTAACTGTACAAGAAAAATTCAAACCACAATTGAGATTAGTTATATTATATAATTTAATTTAATCGAACAGTTAACATCAAAATCAATATACATTGAATTTTAATTGAACTCTAAAATTTAAATCTTGATTACCTCATATATACCCCTCTCAAAGAACCAATCATACCAAATTTTGCAATGGCAATCTATATATGTGAACAAAAACATCAAATTGATACAAGTTAGCATACAATTGTTGGTATTTAGGAACATATTTACCAAACACAAAATAAAATAAACACATACCTCTTTAGGCATCTCTTTTTCTTTATCTCCTTCAAGTGTTTCGACACCTCCACCCTAAGGTGTTTCAACACCTAATCCTTCAAGTATTCCAACACCTACTCCTCCAAGAATTGTGACACTTGTCAACAAGGATGTGTAGCTCATAACTGCTTGTACATAAAAATGACAAGTATATGAAACCACCAATCTATGTCAACGTATGTATAATCACTATAAGATCTTAAAAATCTTAATTCAATCAAATTTCAGTTCAATTACCTTTCCCTTATCTACCATTGTGCCTCCAAAGTCTGGAAAACACTGCACCCCACTTGCTCTAGGTGTTTCCTACAAGAGGAAAATAAGATAAACATATAAGTTAATATATAATTCCATTAATGACAATTCAAATGACAAGCAAGTATATAATGCATGAATTCAAGCCTAAAAGGCATGAATTGAAGTAGCAGATTGAAGAAATTTTTTTGAAGAAGGCTAGAACCAATTGATTTTAATGAGATATGGTGCGGTTTTATGTGTTTGAAGGTTTGCAAGGACTAGGGAGGTCATGTGTATGTTTGGGCATGAAGCGGGCTATTTGAGAGAAGTGCATATTTTAATGGAAATTTGAGGTTTTAGAGAGTAAAAGTGGGTGATGTTTGGGGGAAGCATAATATTAAGGATTATTAAGCATGTGCAGACAAGGGTGTTTGAAGTGGTGATAAGGCCACAAGAGGCCTGGAGATGGTTTTTTCAATAAACGCTTGTCTATTCTGAGAAAAATGAGGGTTTCATGGAATGGGACTCTAGAAGGCGGGTTTTCGATCAAAGATTGAATAATTTGTGATTTTGGATTGGAAGTGAGTTATAAAGAGTGTCCCTTTGTAAAAATGGGCTAATTGGAGCCCTTTGCAGCGTTGAAACTCAATTTAAGTGGAGTTGTTCCAAAGTGACCTATTGAGGTTTTGAGCTATGTTTTGTGAGGCCATAATGGGGGTCTAAAAAGGTGAAGGTCTTGTGAAGAGAAAACCTTCTCTAAAATATATTTTTCAAGACATCAAGTTGGAGACCTACAAGGAAACTAGGCTGAAATAGTGAAGAGTTGATGAAAAAGAGTTGTAAGGGAAAAATATTGGTTTGAGTTGGATGAAATTGTGTTTGTAATTGGTGGTCAATAGTGATGCAGAGCTAGGTGGGCCACATGCCAAAATAAATAGATCAGTACCAAGATCATAAACTTGACTCCTTGACTAGTTCTCTAAGCACTCACAAAACTCAACAATGAACTAGGCCTTCAAAAAACCCAAACTTGCATTTAAGGTTTTAGACACTTTCATGCAATTAAATAGGCATATAATAAGATTAAAATCATCATTCAAACTTAACTAAACCTCTCAAATCATAGGGAATCATTCTTAGCAACAAACTCGCTCTAAGTCTTCACTAGCTAGTAGCCCTCTTCCAACCTAGACTGCCAAACATAACTCTAGGTCAAGAAAAATTCTCTAGAATGTACCAACATATTTGGATACACTTTTTAATGCCCTTAAACATATCTCAAACTTAGCATAGACTCCTTTGAAAGAAACTCTCAAAAATCTCACTTTATCATATGAGCAACTAAGCCAATTAGGCATCTTTTCCAAAGAGACACCTGTAATCAAACAAAACACCATGGAAAGTCATTAAATAGGTTACCAACCTTAATATTTCACAATTTTCAGAGCTCCAACCACTCACCAAGCTACCAATCCACTAAACCCTAACTCTCAAGCCACAAAACCTAGGTTTTCTAAGGAGCCTTATTGAAAATCACTCTTCCCACACTTAACTCTCACATCCAACACCCGAAACATACCATATGATGTTTTTACATGCTCAAAAGACTCTCACAAATGACTGCTCCAAAATATTTCATCCATCCACACTCTAAAACCACTCAAATTCACTCAAAATCACACATTTTCACACCCAAGGCTACATGCCATGACTCCAAAACAATCTCCCCTACTCCAAGAATCATCTTCTAACCTATTCCCAACCTAATTGACTCATTCCACTAAGCTACAATATATACATTAGGTGGAATGAGCCATTAAATCACTTCATGACCTCAAAACTTGAAATTTAGAATTCCAGACCCACCTATAGTAAAATCCACCCTAAGAGCTTAAAACAAGATGCATTTCAATGCCAGAATAACCAAAACATGGCTAAAAAATCCCTCTACCCAAGTCAAAACACTTTTATTCAATTCCCTTCGGTATGGTATCATGCAATTGACTGCTATAGCACTGAATCAGAGAAAAACAAAATCAGATTTACAAAGAAAATAGAGATTTATTGATCAATGCTTGTACAACCACCGAGACATGGTGCCCCTACACAAAATAGAGAGCATCATATAAGCATAATTATGCATATCTACATTAATGCAATTTTGCAAACCCTTACACAATAAAACTTAAATGCTTGAAAGAAAGCAATGATCAATAACATAACTTTAGAAATTCAATGTGCATACTTACCAATAAATCCAGGAAACCATCTAGGTCTGCTCTACTCTTTATTGTGTCAAGTATTGCCTCATGGTCAGACTCACGTACTTTCCACAAGTTCTTGTTTGCAGGTCTACCTTATATTTTATCAAATGAATGTTGGTGGTGACGACAAGGTTCGAGTAGTGAAGAATCTTCTGATGCGTGTCGAAGTCCTCAAACAACCAAATTGCAACATTCTTAAATGGGTACCTTCTAAGCCATGTTCCAGTAACAACCACCAAACCTATAAGATATTCAATGTTTTCTCCATCTATAGCTAGGGCCTCCAATTTATTTTTGGCCTTGATACAATGACACAGGTAATAATTTGTACCCTCTTCATTGTCTTCATCTGCAATCACCGAATATACATGCCCTGCATTGATATGTTCATCTTGTTAGATGTATTTATTGAGCATCATAATAAAACCTGTAACTAAGAGATATTACCTAGTTCTAGTAGGTCTGATACATGATCAAATTCAATGGATAATTCCATCTTCATGATTTGTAGAGCCATCGGGAGCTGATACGTGTCAAGTGGGGTTAGACTTCTTATAGACCATTTTTCAACCCACTTTGTTGACTCACAATCATTTCATGCTTGAAGTGTACATGCAGAACAAAAGAATGCCATCTTCCATGTATGGATAGTACATGTACCTACATTGGAGCTTCTAAAAGAGTGTAGCTCGCTTGATCCAGTTAGTGTAAAAACATTCCTCATATTTTGCAATGTTAGTATCATCTACTAAATGAAAGAATCTATGAACTAAAGAATTACCTTCACTACCTGGACCCATTGCAAGATTGCACCACTAGACAATTGATCTTGCATCTGTCAACTTTACATTGTCTATGTACTTTAATTCTTCTCATGCTAGGTCTCTTTTGATACATTCACTTGCTCCATCATGCTCCCCCTTTCCATGCTTAGGCTCTGAGAAGTTCCACATATGTTGAACACCATTGATCCTATGCATCTTGCTCAACTAGTAAGACATTCTGGCATTCTTGAATTATGATGTATAGTTATCTGACCATATGATATGTTGACTGAATTATATGCCCCTACTAGCCAAATCAGTATACAACATCTGAAAGCAACCTTGCATAGACTCTATAGAATATGTGCGATCATCACTAATGTAAAAGTGATACTCCCTCAATACTTTCATGTTTTCCTTTGTACTATCATTTGCATGAATGAATGTTATATGCACAAATATAGCAACCTATGTGGAGTTGTAGTATTTTGATTGCACCTCATTTTATGGTTGTAGTGTGTACTTCTCAGCAAAGTCAAAAATTGAAACAATGCTATGAAGTGGAAATGTGTCCTTGCATAAATTGAACTATGAGTCCAACCATTGATCTCTATGTGTATGCCTTGCATACTCATACACCACCTAATCATGGAAAATACCCATAAATTAATACACTGGAATCTTATGATTGACCAATTCACATTTCTTTTCTTCTTTCCCATCTTTTAGACCATATGTCACTATCTTATATTTTCCAAATTCCACAATTTTATCTCTAATTGTGTGTGTACTAGCCATGTGTTGGAAAATTGGAAAATGTTGCATGCCATCACAATTATCACATGTGCCATCCAAACATGACTTATTGTTAAAAAATTTGCCATCCTCTCTTTCACATAAAATGGAAGATAAAAATTCCCTTGAGGATTTAGGTGGAGGACTTATGTTACATTCCTGCAAAACATTGTCAGTATGCATATCTACACATATATGTCGATTATAAAGAGAGAAACTCTTTAAATCAATCATCGAAAAAACTTTAAATAATTTCATTCATATTCAAAATAAAGTCGATACATCATTTCATTTAGACATCATAAAAACCATCCGATTGCAAAACAACGACTTAAAGTTGATAAATAGATTCAGTAAACTTCCAATTTAAATACATACACGTGTCATATTACATGATATTGATAATAATACAAAAGAATTTGTAATATAAGTTACAATTCGAGACTTAGGCATTCAGTCACCTTAAGCTCTACAATACATAATTCAAGAATACATAAAACATAAATGAAGATGACATCATTTGATCTTCAATCCAATCGCATATCTTCAATAATGAAGACGAGAACAAGGATCAAGCACTTTTTCCACCCAACCTCGAAGCTTATGCTTCCCCAGAATTCTTAAATCATTCAAAGAATACTCGACCCTGCATGAATCGCTTAGTAAAAAGCAGTTGACAAGGAAGATGGAATCTAGTGCGTGCCTAGTATAACTAGTAAAACCACAAGAATTTTCATTTTTCCAATTCATTTAAGAAACAAGCAAGTTTGATACTAGGATATGGTAGAGAGTTCATTAATTCCATCTATTTCAATGGTCCTTAAGTTACTTGGCCAAGTAAAATGTCATGCACGACAAATTAAAGCAGTTTTGGAAAAGAAAAACTACACTCTCTAATAACCCATATTCGGCACCTGTCCCAGAAGGTAACTTTCCAGAAACATGACATGCACTTTCATTTATGAAGCATGCATGGTTCCAATCAATTAAATACAATCTTTCAAAAACAAACAAACAAAAATAATGTTTCAAGCAAAAACAGTTTAAATGTTGTTCTTTCATCATTTTAAACCATAAATAACATTAAATTAATATTTAATTTGAATAAATAATCAAAAATAAAGAAGGTGTATCTCCAATATGTAAATTAAATACATATAAAAACATGCATAAAAGAGCACGCATTCTTTCGTTCTATTTACTCCTCTATTTAATCCTGTTCAAGTTCATTTTGTTACAAAGTAAATCATATTTTTAACTTAAATGATTTATTTTCTATTTTTCTTACTTTCAAAAAATAAATAATTACTTTCTCAAACAGAATTAAAATAAATCATTTTAGTTTCTGTTTTGACTGTTTTGAGTTTCAATTGTAAAACTTCATTGATTTTTAACTTCTATTTTGAAATCATGTTTAAAATTTAAGAGATATTTAAACAAAATCTTTTCTGTTTTGAATTCTTTTCAAATAACGTTTTATGTTTAAAATATTTTCAAAATTGAAGTTTGAGTTTCTCCTAAATGGATAATCAGTTGTTTTTCTTTGTTTTCTAATACAATGTTTCCTACAATTTTATGTTTCTAATTTCAATTGTTTTCTAGAAAAAACATAATTTGAATGTTTGAAAATTTATACAGAATGTACTGGAACAGTAATATTTTTGACAGATTCACAAATACATTCTGGAGATTTATTCTTTTCCAAAATTAATAAAAATAGAGGTTCTCTTTCAAATTTCTAACAAAATACAAGAATTTAGAGAAGAATTTTTTAACTCATTGCTTTAAATTTATGAATTGGTTTTCAATTCCTACCCGATAATTCTAGAAATGATTGTTAATTTCCTTTGTTCTTGCAGTAATTTTTGTCCTCTGCTTGATTTTTGTTCTGCTTGCGTATGAGGAGAGCAACTTCTTGTTTCTCTCTATCTTCTCCCAACCTATTCTCCTTTCTTCTTATCTTCTCTTCTTCCCTACTTCCTGTTGTTGTTGTTGTGTTTCTGTATTCTTCCTGGTGCCTTATCTTCTCCCTTCCTTGTTCAACTGTTGGCGCACCCTTCCTACCTTCCTATCCTCCTCCGGCTTTGATTACTTGTTGCTTCGGACACCTTCTCCTCTCTTGCGCACCCTTTCCTTCCTTCTCCCCACACCTTCTCCCTGTCACCTGCACACCTTCCTCTTCCCTTAGGCCATGCATTTACCAGTCCTCTCTTAATTACGTTGAAATTGAGGAGACTTGGTGGCTATGTATGGTGAGTGGAGGATGAGATTCTCCTCCCTATGCATGGCTTGTTCTCCCTAGTCTGCTATGTGCGTGGGTGTGAGGTGTGAGGGATTTCATAAAAATTCAAACTCTTTTCCCCTGCCTGGTCGCGCCTTGGAGAGTGAGAGATAGACTTTCTGGTCTACGTGGAGGATTTGAAGATTGTCTAAAAACCTTAGCAATCATAGAACAGTCAGCAACAATTTTTGCATATGCTCAAAGACGAATTTTCTCACTCCTCTTGCAATTCGAAATTCTTCCCAGACTGCTTTTTTCTTTCTCATGTATTGATGGATGTTAATAAGAAAACAGATCCACAAATTGAGGTTGATCTCCAGATCAAATTTTTAAACTCCAAGTTATTGAATTTGATTGCCTTCAATTTGATTGAAGATATTTTCTTCAATCTGTTCAACTGCTTGTTTGAAATCAATTTTAATTTTTCACGTATGTTTGTTTCCCAATTCATTTTCAATAACTTAATTTTAGATCTTTGTTTAATTTCTTCATGTAAATCTTTTCTTCCATATTTTTAAATAAAAAAAATTAAATTTACAACACAATATTTATTACATTTTAATAAATTCCTCAATAAAAAGTCTATGTCATTAAATTTCAAAATACAAGCATCATTATTTTTAAGCAATGATAAAATATTGACTTAAATAATTTGGTTATTTAAATAAGATCTATTTTCTCACAAATTAATAAAATTGTCATTTAAAGCAACATATATTTTTCCACATTTTGGAGAAATCAATAAAACTTAATTTAAAATTTGCAAGCACAATAATCACAAAAATACATTAAAATAAAAACTAAGTGAGTGTGTGTGATTCCATCATCCTCATAAAAATCTAATGGCTAAAATGACTCTACCTGATCGATGTTCTTGCCTTCATTCACATTCACCTATTCCTGCATTCACTTGCACTTGAGTTTTCATCAGAAATGACAAACCCCAAATTTAAATATAAATTCATTTCAAATCATTGCAATTGCATTTCAATTTCAATTTCAGTTCAATTTAAATTTCAATTTAACTTCAATTTAAATAACAATATCATGATTAATAATGTGCATTTAATAATCAATATATCTATACGTGACATCCTTCCCCTCTTGGAAGAGACATCGTCTCGATGTCTTATTAATCATTAAATAAGCATAACATCACAATCAATAAAACATACTATCTCAATCAATAAAAACATAGTATCTCAATAGGTAAACATAGTATCTCAATCATAATGAAGTAATAACTAACAACATAGTTCTCAAACATAAGTATAAATAAATCATAGTAGCATCCACGCTATCAAACTTCACAACATGTGAATCAAAAACCAGAGTATCAAGTATCTCTACATAAAGAAAATACTAATCTATGAAAGAAAATAAGGAAAATGACGGTCAATCATCTCAGAATCCTCCCATGTAGCACTATCCTCAGTATACTAGTCCCACTGGACCTTGTACTAAGTACTATCCCTGTTACATAGCTTAATGCTACCCCTGTCTAGGATTCAGATGGGCTCCACTAGCACCACCCCTAGATCCTGTACCTGTAATGAACACCAATCAAGAATATGAGATGCACCACGATGATATGGTTTCAACAAAGAAACATAGAATACATTATGGAGTCGAGCTAGAGTATGTTGTAACACTAGTCTATAGGAAACTAGATTAATAACTTCCTGTACATCAAAGGGTCCCACAAATCTTGGTGCCAACTTTGATGATTTCCCAAATGAGATAGAGCTCTTATAAGGCTTAACCCTCAAGAAGACTTTATCTCCTGCAACAAACTGTCTGAAAGTCCTGTTCCTATCAGGATAGCTCTTATGTCTATCAGTTGCTTCCTTCAACCTACCCTTGATTAACTTCATTTGCTCATCCATCTCCTTGAGCATATTTGGACCATTGATGATCCTATCTTCCATCCTATCCCAACTGATGAGTGTGCAACATTTCCGTCCATAAACTACCTCAAAAGGTTCCATACCCAACGATGCATGAAATGAGTTGTTGTAGGCAAACTCAACCAATGGAAAATATTCCTCCCACTTGTACTGCTGATCCATTCAGTACATCCTTAGCATATCCTCAACAACCTGATTGACCCTTTATGTTTGGCCATCATTTTTTGGGTGATATGCAGAACTAAAATTCAATTTAGTTCCCAAAGCTGCATTTAGTGTAGTCTAGAACCTAAATGTCATCCTAGTATCCCTATTAGAAATAATGGTCTCTAGTACACCACACAATCTGAATATCGCTTGCACAAATTTCCTTGCAAGAGTCAATGATCCATCTTTTAGATTTCCAGGTATGAAATGTGAAACCTTCATCAACTTATCAACAACTACTAAGATGGTATCATGCCTATTCTTGCCCAAAGGTAATCCTTGGATGAAATCCATATTGATTACTTGCCACTTATATTTAGGTATATCATGGGCATACAAAAGTCCTATTGGATGCACATGCTCAGCCTTGACCCACTATCATTCCAAACATCTAGCCACATAATCCTCAACATCTTTCTTGAGCTTAGGCCAAAAATACAAATCCTTCAACTCTGCTGCCATCTTCGTAACTCTTGGATGCCCTGAATAAGGTGCATCATGAACTCCCTCAAGTATCCACCCTTAGGGATATACATCCTTCCTTGATATCTGACAATACCATCATACTCCATCACATATCCATCAAATCTATGATCTGAAGGATCTGCCTCTAAGGCTTGCTTGACCATGTCATAATGCTCATCTCCTAGAAGATACTACAACACTTGTTGTCTCAAATTTGACCTTGTGGTCAACATACCAGAGAGATGTCTTCTCTTGCTAAGAGCATCAGCAACTCTATTCTCCTTACCCTTGATATACTCAATACCAAAATCATACTCACTTAGGAACTCAATCCACCTCCTTTGTCTCGCATTGAGGTTTGGCTATGTGAAGATGTACTTAAGTCCTAAATGATTTGTCTTAAGCTCAAATGGTTTCCCTAGGAGATAATGTCCCCACATCTACAATGCATGAACAATAGCTATAAGCTCAAGATCATGTGGTGCATAATTCAACTCATACTTTTTCAATTTCCTGGACTCATATGCAACCACCTTCCCTTCTTGCATCAACACAACTCCTACACCTTCACCTGAAGCATTTGTAATCACTATGAAGTGCCCATTAGGATCTAGTATAGTCAACACTGGTGCCGATGTCAACTTCTATTTAAGAATTTGAAATGCTTCCTCCCACTTCTCAGTCCACTCATATTTATTTCCCTTCTTCTAAAGAGAATTTATAGGTGCTGCAATCCTGGAAAACCCTTCCACATATTTCCGGTAGTATCTTGCAAGTCCCATGAAACTACGAACTTCAGTAACACTCTGAGGTGTTGGCCAATCTACAATTCCCTCTATCTTTGCAAGATCAACTAACATTCCTCAATATATATGACATGCCCCAAATAGTGAACCTTCTTATGAATGAAAGTACACTTCAAAAACTTTCCAAAAAGCTTTCGATCTCTTAGTCATTGCAAGAATATTCTCAAGTGCTTCTCATGCTCCTCTTCTATTTTAGAGTAAATTAGAATATCATCAATGAATATAAGCACGAAATCATCTAAACAATCTCTAAAGATACTATTCATAAGGTTCATGAATGTCGTTGGAGCATTCGTTAGGCCAAAAGGTACCACTGTGAACTCGTAATGTCCATACCAAGTTCTGAAAGCTGTCTTCAGAATATCCTCATCCTTAATCCTTAATTGGTGGTAACCTGATCTAAGATCAATCTTAGAAAATACTGTGGCCCCTTTCATTTGATCAAACAACTCATCTATCATGGGTAAAGGATATATGTTCTTGATGGTAACCTTGTTCAACATCCTATAATCAATACACAGTCTCAAGGTTCCATCCTTCTTCTTAACGAAGATTACTGATGCACCCCATGGAGATACACTCGATCTAATAAATCCCTATTTCAGTAGCTCCTGCAATTGAACCTTTAGTTCAAATAACTCAGTATTAGTCATTATGTATGGAGCTTTGGATTGAGGCTTCATTCCAAGTAAAAGTTCAATCGAGAAATCAAATTCTCTCTTTGGTGGTAACTCAGTAATTTCTTCAGGAAAGATATCCAAGAACTCTCTGAGAACTAGATAGCCCTCTAGACTATGTTTGACATTATCCAAGTCACTCACCAATATATCATATATGGAACATCCTTTCCGATGTGCTTTCTTTAGCTACATAGTTGAGATATGTCTCAACTCTAGAGGCTCTTGAGATCCTAAAATCTCAACTGGATGTCCAAAATCATCCAAACAACTCACAAGCTTATCCTCATAGTTCACTATGGCTTTATGCTCAGTTAACCAATTGATCCCTAAGATCACATCATAAGAACCAAATGGTGCTACATATAGGTTAGCTTGAGTGTGGAAATTAGGTAGCTCTAAATCACTGCATGATAAACATGAATCTACCCTCTTCTCCGCTCGATTTCCATACTGAAGCATCCATGAATGTGACATAAAACTAGGTCTAATAGGTAATTTAGCATCTACTTTAGGATCAATAAAGCATTCAGTAGCTCCTATATCTATCAAAATAGAAACACATTGACCAAAAAGCTTACCCGACATCTGAATAGGTGAAGCCTGAAATTCTGCTTGACGGTTGTCAACCGCTGCATGAATTTGGTGTTGTGGTGCTCGTTGATGATTACCACCTCTCTGACCTCCTATAGGCTGAGTGAAATTGGAGGCATAGTGATCTCCTCCACAATTATAGCATCCACCTTGTGGCCCTGGGTGACCACCTATCCTGTTCATGATATTGGAGAAGTTGGTGTTATTATTATTCACATTCTTGTTTCCACCAAAGCTTCCTTCTCCTTTATCCTGATTGTTTGTTCCTCTCTTCAGATTCCTAATCTGTTGATTGTTATTGCCCTTTTGGTTATTGTTGTTATTGTTTCAGAATTTCCTATTTCCAAAACCATATTTAGCATTCACACTCTTCCTGTAGTTTGCCACCTATTGTAGCTTTTATTCATATTTTATGGCCTTCTCAAAGACCTCATCCATAGTCAATGGATTATGAATATCCACATCAGCTCCAATCTGTGGCCTCAATACTAGGATGAATTTCTGAATACGGAACCTCTCATCCATCTGATATTGTGGTACGTACTTCATGAGATTAGTGAACCTCTCCTAGTACTGAGTAAGTGTTAAACCACCCTGAGTCAGATTTTGGAACTCTATCATCCTCCTATCAAAGAACAATTGTGGAAGCCACCTCTTCCTAAAAAGTTTCAAGAACACTACCCAAGTAGTCCCACCTAGTAGTAACTTCTTCTCAGTCTTCTCGTTATCCCACCAAGTAGCAGCTTCTCCATTAAGCTGATATGCAACCCAAACTACCTTGGTCTCATTGGACATATTCCTGAGCTCAAAGTACTTTTTCATCTCAATAACCTAGGCTTCAACTCCATCACCTATAGTCTTACCATCAAACTTGGGCGGTGCTACCCTTTTCAATTTTTTTGTCAACTCCCCTTCAATCCTAGCTTAAACTTGGGTGGTGCGAACCTTTCCAAATCTTTTGCCAACTCCCCTTCAATCCTAGTTTGAGTATTTTGTGGTTCTTCAACCCTTGGATTTTCATTATTGGGTTGCTCCTAATTTTGGGGAATTTCAACTCGAGGGTTTTGTCCTTCTCTGACACCTCGAACTTCTTGTTCCAAATTATAGATTCTGGAACCCTGTTGATTCAAGAGACTGAGAATCTGATCCAACTTGTCATTCTCATTACTTGCAGCAACTCCTTTTCCTCTTGTACCCATTATGTATCAACAATTCCTACATCAATGAATTTTTATTTAGCGTAATGGACAAAGGACCCTAGTGTTCAAACCTAGGGCTCTAATACCAAATGTAAAGAGTGAAACTCTTTAAATCAATCATCGACAAAACTTTAAATAATTTCATTCATATTCAAAATAAAGTCGACACTTCATTTCATTTAGACATCATAAAAACCATATGATTGCAAAACAATGACTTCAAGTCGATAAATAGATTCAATAAACTTCCAGTTTAAATACATACACGTGTCATATTACACGAAATTGATAATAATACAAAAGAAGTTGTAATATAAGTTACAATTCAAGACTTAGGCATTCAGTCACCTTAAGCTCTACAATAAATAATTCAAGAATACATAAAACATAAATGAAGATGACATTCTTTGATCTTCAATCCAGTCGCATATCTTCAATAATGAAGATGAGAACAAACATCCAATGCTTTTTTCGCCCAACCTCGAAGCTTACGCTTCCTCATGATTCTTAAATCATTCAAAGAATACCCGACCCTGCACGAATCGCTTAGCACAAAGCAGTCGACAAGCAAGATGGAATCTAGTGCGTGCCTAGTATAACTAGTAAAACCACAAGCATTTTCATTTTTCTAATTCATTTAAGAAACAAGCAAGTTCAATACTAGGATATGGTAGAGAGTTCATTAATTCCATCTATTTCAATGGTCCTTAAGTTACTTGGTGTAGTAAAATGTCATGCATGACAAAATAAAGAAGTTTTGGAAAAGAAAAACTACACTCTCTAATAACCCATATTTGACACCCGTCCTCGAAGGTAACTTTCCAAAAACATGACATGCACTTTTATTTATCAAGCATGCATGGTTCCAATCAATTAAATACAAACAAACAAAAATCTTGTTTCAAGCAAAAATAGTTTAAATGTTGTTCTTTCATCGTTTTAAAGCATAAATAACATTAAATTAATATTTAATTCAAATAAATTAAATAATCAAAAATAAAGAAGGTGTATCTCCAGTATGTAAATTAAATACACATAAAAATAGGCATAAAAGAGCACACATTCTTTCATTCTATTTACTCCTCTATTTAATCCTGTTCAAGTTCATTTTGTTACAAAGTAAATCATATTTTTAATTTAAATGATTTATTTTTTGTTTTGCTTACTTTTAGAAAATAAATAATTACTTTTTCAAACAGAATTAAAATAAATCATTTTAGTTTATGTTTTGACTGTTTTGAGTTTCAATTGGAAAAATTCACTGATTGTTAACTTCTATTTCGAAATCACGTTTAAAATTTAAGAGATATTTAATCAAAATATTTTTTGTTTTGAATTCTTTTCAAATAATGTTTTATGTTTAAAATCTTTTCAAAATTGAAGTCTGAGTTTCTCCTAAATGGATAATTAGTTGTTTTTCTTTGTTTTCTAATCTAATTTCTCCTACAATTTTATGTTTCTAATTTCAATTGTTTTATGGAAAAATCGTAATTTGAATGTTTGAAAAATTCTACAAAATGTAATGGAACGGTGATATTTTTGGTAGATTCACAAATACATTCTAGAGATTTATTCTTTTCCAAACTTAATAAAAACAAAGGTTCTCTTTCCAATTTCTAACTAAATACAAGAATTTAGAGAATTATTTTTTAACGCATTACTAAATTTGTGAATTGGTTTTCAATTCCTACCTGATAATTCTAGAAATGATTGTTAATTTCCTCTATTCTTGCGGTAATTTTTTTCCTCTACTTGATTGTTGTTCTATTTGCATATGAGGAGAGCAACTTCCTATTTCTCTCTATCTTCTCCCAACCTATTCTCCTTTCTTCTTGTCTTCTCTTCTTCCCTACTTCATGTTGTTGTTGTTGTGCTTCTGTATTCTTGTTGACTTATCTTCTCCCTTCCCTGTTCAACTGTTGGCGTACCCTTCCTACCTTCCTATCCTCCTCTCGATTTGATTACTTGCTGCTCCCCACACCTTCTCCTCTCTTGCATGCCCTTTCCTTCCTTCTCCCCACACCTTCTCCCTGTCACCTGCACACCTTCAACTTCCCTTAGGTTGCGCATTGACCAGTCCTCTGTTAATTACGTGCAAATTGGGGAGACTTGGTGGCTACATATGGTGAGTGGAGGATGAGATTCTCCTCCCTGCACATGGCTTGTTCTCCCTAGCAGCGCCTACTCCCTGGTCTGCTATGTGCGTGGGGAGTGAGGTGTGAAGGATTTCATACAAATTCAAACAATTTTCCATTGCCTAGCCACGCCTTGGAGAGTGAGAGATAGACTTTCTGGTCTACGTGGAGGATGTGAAGATTGTCTAAAAACCTTAGCAATCATAGAACAGTCAGCAACAATTTATGCCTATGCTCCAAAATGGATTTTCTCACTCTTGTAATTTGAAATTCTTCCCAGACTTCTTTTTTCTTTCTCATGCATTGATGGATGTTAACAAGAAAATAGATCCACAAATTGAGGTTGATCTCCAGATCAAATTTTTAAACTCCAAGTTATTGAATTTGATTGCCTTCAATTTGATTGAAGATATTTTCTTCAATCTGTTCAACTGCTTGTTTGAAATCAATTTCAATTTTGCACGTATGTTTGTTTCCCAGTTTATTTTCAATAACTCAATTTTAGATCTTTATTTAATTTCTTCATCTAAATCTTTTCATGCATATTGTTAAATAAAAGCAATTAAATTTACAACACAATATTTATTACATTTTAATAAATTCCATAATAAAAATTCTATTTCATTAGATTTCAAAATACAAGCATCCTTATTTTTAAACAATGATAAAATATTGACTTAAATAATTTGGTTATTTAAATAAGATTTATTTTCTCACAAATTAATAAAATTGTCATTTAAAGCAACATATATTTTTCCACATTTTGGAGAAATCAATAAAACTTAATTTAAAATTTGCAAGCACAATAATCACAAAAATACATTAAAATATTAACAGAGTGTGTGTGATTCCATCATCCTCATAAATATCTAATGGCTAAACAACTCTACCTGATCAATGTTCTCGCGTTCATTCACGTTCACCTATTCCTGCATTCACTTGCACTCAAGTTTTCATCAGAAATGACAAACCCCAAATTTAAATTTAAATGCATTTAAAATCATTGCAATTGCATTTCAATTTCAATTTCAGTTTCATTTCAATTTAACCTCAATTTAAATAACAATATCATGATTAATAATGTGTATTTAATAATCAATAAATCTATACATGACATCGATAAACATGATAATGGTTAGAAAATTCAATATGAATTCTACAACAACAAGTAGTGTGTGTGTGATTTATCTTAACATAAAAAGGCTTTAGCATTTCAAAATACCTTTGACATATTTTAATTTCAAGAAACTTTTTTACAAAATCAGCAAAAAATTGGGTTTGAGTGCTATCCAAATAATGCTTTGGATGTGGCTCATTGATTTTACTACCAATTCTCCTTCTTACATCTCTTTGATTAGGAGAGGTCCTTGTGTTATCCTTCCAATAATTCACTATTAAAGATCTCAAGCCTTGAGTAATTTTTTTATCTTTCTATGGCACTCTACTAGAGAATGCCCATAACTCATTACTATTTGGATCCTCCACTCTTTCACACCTTCCTTTGGCTCTCATTAGAGATGATCTACTTATTTTCAAAGACTTACTTGCCTTTGTAATTTTCATCTTGTTCCTTGTTTGACTACTTAAGAGTGTTGTCATCACACATCGTGTGGCACAACTATCCTTCGTGTGTGAGGTACAACCCATGATCTTGTATGCACTCATCAAGTTATTTACAATGGAATTTTCACTTGACTCATTTGAAACTCTTAGACCAAGATCCTTCATGGTGGGCCTAAATTTGAGTTGCCTCATCATTTCAACAAATAATTGCCATCTTCCACCCTCACTTAGCTTCTCAAAAAATAAACTCCATATGCTCTATGAATATCTTTGACATGTATGTTTTGGAATCTTAATAGGCATCCATTTCAAAACCTTGGAATCAATATCAATAAAAAATGTAGGTTTTCTATGCAAAACTCTAGGAGGAGTTCTAAAATATAAATTTATGTCAACATTAGGAAGGTCACCAACATCGGGGATAGATCACGTACCTTCAATTGGAGGTGCAATTGATGACATACCTTGAGATTGACATGTAAATTATGTTGTACCTCCAACTTCATATGTCATTTATGGAGTTCCTTCAAATAGAGATGTGTTTGTTGATGTACTTTCGAAATGCAATGTTGTTGATGGTGTTTCTTCAATTGGAGATGTGATTTTTGATGTACTTGGAAAACCACATGTTGTTGCCGATGTGTCTTCAACTGGAGATGTGCATTGAGCTTCACCTATGGTTGATGATGTGCCCCTAACTTTGGTATCCATTCTTGTCCCTACACAAACTTTCCTCATTTGTGCCCTTTGTTTTGCCAATTTTACATCTCTCCTAGATTGCACAAGAATTTATGGTTGTATGGGCTACAATTCCTTTGCTTCATCAGCTAAATTTTTTTATTCTCTTCTCCTTGCATTTTTAACTGCACATTCTTCTGATGTTAGAGGCTTTGGTCGTTTCCTCGGCATGACGTTGAATGCTACATGTTCACAAACACACATAGAACAAAAGTAATTAATGCATTTTATGAAACATATTGATATCATTGATTACATTGCATTAAATATGAAACACACCAAAGCATTTTATGAAAGAAGATAGTGAGCTATTTGGAATTATCAAACATGTCTATGCTAGACAACATTTTTTGTACATACATCTACCTCCATACTACAAGAAAAGTGAGTAATGCATAAATTTTCAAATATATCCATACCATTGATTACATATATATAGGGTTAGATGTTAGAGTAGGGATTTTGAGCAGGGAATAGGATATGATGGATTTTTGATGCTGTCCTAGGGGTATTTGTTTGAATTTTGGCTTCAAAATGGTGGTTTAGAATGGGAGTTTGGTGAAATAGAAATGGTAGAGGAAGGGAGTTGATTTTTTTATCATGGGTAGACCTATTTGAGTGTGTTTAAAGAGTTTGAAAAGTGGCTAGAGGCCTAGAAAATTTATTTTCAATAAACCCTTCTTGTTTCAAGCATAGAAAGGCCTAAAGCAAGGGTTTAGTGTTTAGATGAATTAGAGAGGGTTCCAGTGACTAAAATTTGTTGAATCTGAAGTTTTTTAGGTTGGTGAAGGTCTTTCAAAAGAGAATTGGGACTGAAAAAGTGTTTGAAGGCATGATGCTTTGTAAAAGTGGCATAATTGGCCTATTGGGGTAGTGTAGTAGCACTATTTTGATGGTGTTGTTCCAAAGTGACCAACTATGTTTTTTACATATGTTTTTGAAGGCCTTAATGGGTGTCTGAAAAGGTCAAGGTTTTGTGGGCTTAAGTTGTCTTTGATAAGATATGAACAATTTTCTCTGTTGTGAATGCTACAAGGGAGTGAATGTAAATTGGTCAGTGAAGGGTATAAGTTGTTGCCACCTAAATGAAAACTAGAGAATCTTGTGTTTATTTTTCTCAAAACCATATTGTGATTGTCAAAAAATCCATGAGGAAGATGAATTCAAAGAAGTTTTTTTGATGCTATATCTTATAATTATGCACTATTTCTTTGGCAATGAGTTAACTTAGAAACACAATAAGCATTCTCAATTGCACCAAAATTTCACCTTTTTTATTTATTAGACAGGTAAATGGTATGAATGGTTGGAAAATTGCATTAACAACTATTTCAACTCACTTGAATTTATCTAAGCACATGTGATGAAGGTGATTATTTTATGGAACAAAAAAATTAATGGAAACTTGCATTAACATTGATGAAAGCTATTAGGTTTTCCAAATTAGTTGAAAATAAAAGTTTTCCAACAATCATCACTAATAATGAGTTTGAATCTCTTATGTCATGTTTTCCATTTTATATCTTGAAGCTCCTAAAAGTTAAATTTTACATCCAGACATCCATCTTATTTAATGTTGAATTCTATGTGTAACAATGAAGATTAATAAAATCATCAAATGAATGGTCTAAAAATTGTCAAAACAAAACAAAAAAACTCAATATAAACATCTACCTAAAATGAAATGGAGTGAATTCCATTATCCATGCTGGAAATGGACTACTATAAGCAATGCTAATAGAATTCATAAGTAAATTTTTGTTAAGTAAATGTCATGTTTTTCATGTTTTTGTTCTTCAAACTCATAAAAATTAAACTTTTTTATGCAACTCTCGTCTAATTCAATGTTGAATTCTATGTCCAATTGTTATGATTGATAAAATCATTAAAGGAATTTAGTTTATATTGTCAAAAAAAAAACAAATATACTAAATATAAACATTTCAATATTACCAAAATGAATATATTACTTGAGATATTGTAAAATGATGTAGAAACTTCAAAATGTCTTCTTCTACATTGTCTAGCACGCAGATTGGTACAACATGGAGTCAACTTCATAAAAAAAAATATTTTTTAATCAAATAAAGCATTGAACAAGACAAATACAGAAGGATGTGGGCCTGAATCATGGGGTCAACCCCTATTTTACCATTTCAAGGTAAAACAAATTTGGCACTCGCCAAATGTGTTGTTTTGAAATTATCACCTTCCATAGATACAAAGGGAGTGACACTTGAGATAGAGAGAGAAGTGAGAGGAGTGAGAGAGATTAGTCTAGGTAGTGTGGTAGTGACTAAGACCTTAGAGCGATAGAGACTTGAGAGGGATATAGATTTATCCAATTACAATGGGGGGAAATACCTAACAACGGGAGAGGGGCTGGGAGGGATGAGACCTGAGAGATACAAAAATACAAAAATGGGAGAGATAGAGAGGGAGTGTGGGAGAGGGGGTTGGAGTGAAATTTATTTTTCTAGGTAGGATGGGAGGTAAGTGAGACCTAACAAAGAGGGATTATGAGATATGGCCCTACCCTTAACCCTTAATCCCTAAACCCTAAACTCTAAACCCTCTACCCTCAACCCTGAACCCTTAAACCCTAAAACCCTCAACCCTCTACCCTCTACCCTTAACCCTTAAACCCTAAACCATTAAACCCTCTACCCTTAAAATATAAATCCTATACCCTAAACCCTAAACCCTTAAAATGTCTACCCTCAACCCTATGCCCTCAATTATCAACCCTCTAACCTAAAAATCAGATCATCAAACCTCATATATCTATGTCTCTCCCTCCTCTTGTCTCCTCTCTATCCCACTTCTCCCTCCATCTCTCCCTCCATCCATTCCTCCCTCTCTATTGTAATCCGTCAACCCTATACCCTCAACCCTTAAACCCTTAAACACTCAACCCTCAACCCTCAACCCTCAACCCTCAACCCTCAAACACTAAACCCTTGAACCATCTACCCTCTACCCTCTACCCTCAACCCAATACACTCTACCCTCAAACCTAATCCCTCAACCCTTAAAAACTCAACAATGAAAACTCAACTCTAAGCCCTCAATCCTCTTTCTCTCTCTCACTCCTTCTCACTCTCTCTCAATTATCTCCCTCCTACCTGAGAGAGGGTGAGAGAGAGAGAGGGAGAGAGAATCAAGAGGGGGAGTGGGATAGAGAGGGATGAGTGAGAGATAGAGCAAGTGAGATATAGAGAAGGATTGGGAGAGAGAGAGAGGGAAAGACATAAATATATAGAGAGAGGGGGTAGGATGGAGAGACTTGAGAGAGAGAGGGGGAGGGAGAAACATAAGAGAGAGGGAGAGGGAGAGAGGGTGGGAGGGAGACACCTGAGAGAGAAGGAGAGGGAGGAAAAGTGGGATAGAATGGGTGGGAGGGAGAGACCTAAGAGAGTAGGACAGGGAGGGAGTTAAAGATAGAGGGATGGGAGAGATACAAGGAGTGAGAGAGAGAGAGAGACTTGAGAGGGGGAGAGGGGGTGGGAGGGAGAGGGAGTACTCACGGGAGGGGGAGTACTCGGGATAGAGGGATGCGAGAGAGATGGAGGGAGTGAGAGAGAGACAGAGAGAGGGGGTGGCGGGATATACCTGAGAGAGTGAGAGAGAGTGAGAGGGGGTGGGAGGGGGTGGGAGGGAGATACTTGAGAGAGAGGGAGAGATATAGAGGGAGTGAGAGAGAGATGGTGTCAGAGAGAGATATATGGAGTGAGTGAGAGAGACAAAGAGAGACTTGGTAGAGGGATAGGAGGGAGAGAATTAAGAGAGAGAGAAGGAGGGAGAGTGGGAGAGAGTGGGAGAGAGATAGAGGGTGTGAGAGAGAGAGGGACTTGAGAGAGATAGGGAGAGGCAGTGAGAGGGAGATCTACTTGAGAGAGAGGGAGAGGGAGAGGGAGAGGGAGAGGGAGAGGGAGAGGGGGAGTGGAAGAGAGATATAGGGAGTGACTGTGAGAGGGAGAGGGGGTAGGAGGGGGATACTTGACAAAGAGAGAGAGGGAAAGGGGGTAGGATGAAGATACTTGAGATAGAGAGAGGTAGAGAGGGTGGCAAGGAGAGACCGAAGAGAGAGAGAGATAGAGTGGGAGAGAGATAAAGGGAGTGAGAGAGAGAGAGGGAGTGGGAGAGATAGAGAGGGAGAGACATAGAGAGAGAGAGAGAAATACCTCAACCCTTAATCCCTCAACCCTTAAATCGTAAACCCTCAACCCTCAACCCTCTACCCTCAACCCTAAACCATCAACCCTTAACCCTCAACCCTTAAACTATAAACCCTAAACCCTGTACCATATACCCTTAACCCGTAAACACTCTACCATCTACCCTAAACCCTTAAACCCTCTACCCTTATACCTTATACCCTATACCTTAAACCCTACACCCTAAACACCTAAACCATCTACCCTTTACCCTTAACCTTCTACCCTCTACCCCCTCTCTATCTCTCAACCCTACACCATCTACCCTTAAACCATAAATCATAATCCCTAAACCATAAAACCTCTACCCTTAACCCTTAATACCTAAACCCTAAACCCTAAATCCTCTACCCTCAACCCTCAACCCTCAACACTTAAAACCTAAACTCTTAACTCTCAACCCTTAAACTATAAACCCTAAACCCTCTACCATCTACCCTTAACCCCCCTCTCTCTCTCTCAACCCTACACCATCTACCCTTAAACCATAAATCATAATCCCTAAACCCTAAACCCTCTACCCTCTACCCTCAACCCTCAACCCTCGACCCTTAAACCCTAAACCCTAAACCCTCTACCCTTAACCAGATTAAACCCTAAACCCCTAAACCCTCTTCCCTTAAACTATAAACCCTAAACCCTAAACCCTCTACCCTCTACCCTCTACCCTCTACCCTCAACCCTCAACCCTTAAACCCTTAAACCCTCAACCCTCAATTCTCAAGCCTAAACTAGGTTAAATCCCAAACCCTTAAACCCTAAACCCTTAAACTATCTACCCTCCACCCTTAAACCCAATACTCACTACCCTCAACCCTTAAACCCTTTTAAATCCAACTAAACTCTCTACACTAATCCCTCAACCCTCAACCCTTAATTCCTCAACCCTTAAACCCTAAACCCTCTACCCTTTACCCTCAACCCTCTACGATCAACCCTCAACCCTCAACCCTCAACCCTCAACCTCTAAACCTGTGAACCCTAAACCCTAAACCCTTAACCCTTAAACTCTCTACCATCTACTCTAAACCCTTAAACCCTCTACCCTTAAACCGTAAACCCTATACCTTAACCCTTAAACCCTAAACCCTAAACCCTAAACCCTCTACCCTCTACCCTCTACCCTCTACCCTCTACCCTCAACCCCCCCTCTCTCTCAACCCTACACTATCTACCCTCAAACTGTAAATCATAATCCCTAAACCCTAAACCCTCTACCCTTTACCCTTAATCCCTAAACCCTAAACCCTCTACCCTCTACCCTCTACCCTCAACCCTCAACCCTCAACCCTCAACCCTCAACCCTCAACCCTTAAACCCTCAAACCTCAACCCTCTACCCTTAACCAAATTTAACCCCTAAACCCTTAAACTATAAATCCTAAAGCATAAAGAATAAACCCTCTACCCTCTACCCTCAACCCTTAAACCCTAAAAACCTCAACCCTCAACCCTCAACCCTTAACTAGGTCAAACCCTAAAACCTTAAACTATCTACCCTCAACCCTTAAACACTTTTAAACCCAACTAAACTCTCTATGCTAATCCCTCAACCCTCAACCCTTAATTACTCAACCCTTAAACCCTAAACCCTCTACCCTCAACCCTAAACCCTCAACCCTCTGCCCTCTACCCTCTACCCTCTACCCTCTACCCTCTACCCTCTACCCTCTACTCTCTACCCTCTACCCTCTACCCTTAAACTATAAACCCTAAACTCTAAACCCTATACCCTATACCTTTAACCCTTAAACCCTTTACCATCTACCCTAAACCCTTAAACCCTCTACCCTTAAACCGTATACCCTATGCCCTTAACCCTTAAACCCTAAACCCATAAACCCTCTACCCTCTACCCTTAACCCTCTACCCTCTACCCTCTATCCTCAACCCCCCTCTCTCTCTCAACCCTACAAAATCTACCCTTAAACCATAAATTATAATCCTTAAACCCTAAACCCTCTACTTGAGAGAGAGAGAGAGGGAGAGGTGGTGGGGAGGAGATACTCGAGGGAGAGGGAGAGGGAGAGGGAGAGAGATAGAGGGAGTGAGAGAGGGAGTGGAAGAGAGATAGAGGGAGTGATTGTGAAAGGGAGAGTGGGTAGGAGGGAGAGGGGGTAGGCCATAGATACTTGAGAGAGAGAGAGAGGGAGAGACCTGGGAGAGAGGGAGAGAGATAGAGTGGGAGAGATAGATGGAGTGAGAGAGAGAGGGAGGGAGTGGGAGACAGAGAGAGGGAGAGACATACATATAAATAGAGAGAGAGGGGGGGGCTAGGAGGGAGATACTTGAG
Organism: Sequoiadendron giganteum; assembly: GCA_007115665.2. NCBI lineage: Eukaryota > Viridiplantae > Streptophyta > Pinopsida > Cupressales > Cupressaceae > Sequoiadendron > Sequoiadendron giganteum. Next base: position 276,256,141 of record CM021104.1, on the reverse strand, counting down.
AGAGAGAGAGGGAGGGAGGGATAGGGGGTGGGATGGAGAAACCTAAAAGAGTGGGAGAGGGTGGGAGGGTGGGAGGGAGACACCCGAGAGAGAAGGAGAGGGAGAAAACGTGGGAGAGAGGGGGTGGGAGGGAGAGACCTAAGAGAGTAGGAGAGAGAGGGAGTGGGATATAGAGGGATGGGAGAGATACAAGGAGTTACAAAGAGAGACTTGAGAGAGGGAGAAGGGGTGGGAGGGAGAGGGAGTACTCGGGATAGAGGGAGTACTCAGGATAGAGGGATGGGAGAGAGATGGAGGGAGTGAGAGAGGGGGGTTGGGGGGAGATACCTGAGAGAGAGTGGGAGGGGATAGGAGGGATATACCTAAGAGAGAGGGAGAGAGATAGAGGGAGTGAGAGAGAGAGGGTATCAGAGAGAGATAGAGGGAATGAGTGATTGAGACAAAGAGATACCTAACAGAGGGAGAGGGGGTAGGAGGGAGAGACTTGAGAGAGAGAGGGAGGGAGAGGGGGAGGGAGGGAGAGAATTGAGAGAGGGAGAGGGAGAGATGATGGGAGAGAGAGGGATAGGTGGTGGGATGGAGATACTTGAGAGAGAGGGAGAGCTAGAGGGAGAGAGATAGAGGGAGTGGGAGAGGGAGGGAGTGGAAGAGAGATAGAGGGAGTGACTATGAGAGTCAGAGGGGGTAGGAGGGGGAGAAATGACAAAGAGAGAGGGAGAGGGGTTTGGAGGGAGAGACCTAAGAGAGAGGGAGAGATAATGAGTGGGAGAGATATAGAGGAAGTGAGAGAGAGAGAGGGAGTGGGAGAGAGAGAGGGATAGGAGTTGGGAGGGAGATAATTGAGAGAGAGAGAGGGTAGGAGGTAAATTATTGAGAGAGAGAGGGGGAAAGGGGGTGGGAGGGAGAGACCTGAGATAGGGAGAGAGAGTGGGAGAGAGATAGAGAGAGTGAGAGAGAGGGCTTGGGAGAGAGAGAGGGAGTGTGTGTGTGAGAGAGAGAGAGAGATAGAGGGGGGATGGAGATACCTGAGAGAGAGTGAGAGAGGGAGATAGATAGAATGAGAGAGAGAGAGGGAATGGGAGAGAGATAGAGGGAGTGAGTGAGATACATAAGAGAGGGAGAGGGGGTAGGAGGGAGAGACAAAGAGAGAGAGACAAAGAGAGAAATATATCGACCTAAGAGAGGGAGATGGAGTGAGAGAGCCAAAAAGACCAAAGGGGGAGAGAGAGAGGGAGAGTGAGAGTGAGAAAGGGGATTGGAGTGAGATATATTTATTTAAGTCCCTGGGTGGGAGGGAAAGAGACCTGAGAGAGGGGATTGGACTGAGAGAGTAGTCTAGGTCATGTGGGAGGGAGTGAGACCTAAGAGAGAGAGAGAGACTTAATAGGGATAAAGTGTTATCCAGTTAGGGTAATGAATTAGAGAGCGTATGAAAGGTAAAAGTTCAACTATCCATCTATGATCATAAACTGTGCACTCTAAGAATTATCAAAGTTGTCGACCAAAGAGAGGGGAAATTAAGGTTTTTTTCAAAGAAAGTCATTTGGTGAGTTCCAAATTTTGCGCTCGCCAAATGACTTGCTTTGGATGTGTTAATTGATAGGATTTGCCAAATTTCCTCATATTTTCATCCATGCTCCCCGTCTCATTTGCACATCTTTCAATGCAAGTTTATAAAAAAAATCATGATAGCATTAACCTCTCTTAGCTATCTAGATATATAATTATTTTTTCATTTTTATTTAGTTAAGATTTTGATCCATGGCTTCTATTGTAAATGCCTTTTTTTTGGTCAAAAACCAACATGTGCTAGTTTTAGGATAGTTTTTTACTCATTCATCGAAACATGAAACAAATTCCATTTTTTGAAACTAGACTCCATTTTACACATGATGAAAACAAATTTAACAAATATTATTAGTTTTTGTAAGAGAGGGGGACCAACCACTACAAGGCCCCAGGTCACGAAAGGAAAAGAGAAAAAAGTCTACCCTAACTTACCTCAGTTTAAAGGAAGGTTAGGATAGGAAGGATGAGAATGATGAAGACTATGAAGTCCTTCGATCACTCTATGATCTTGGGAATTGGAGAGAGGCTAGGTGAGTTTCTTTTTAAGGTCAAATCTGCATCTCAGGTAGTTCTTTGTCAGAGGACAAAAGTGTGGTTCTGGGATGACAACGCGGCATGCTAGCATCTCATAGGCGCACTAGCATCCATACAGCCAGAAAACTAGAGAGATGAGGTTAGGTCCTCAAGAAAGGGCTGCTATCCTAGTTTAGAGGTTTCTTGAACAATAGAATGAGATTAAGAAGAATGAGATATAAATACATATGTGATAAAAGAAATATATTACCGCAAGGGTGATGAAGATAATTCCATACAAGAATCCTCTCGCCAGCTTGCTTCGATATCTCTCCACCTGCACACAGAAAAAGGGGGAAATCTTGGGGCTATTTAGGGGCCTGTCTTAGTTAGACCCCCTATTTCGGTGTTTCCACCTCCACAAACAACCAAGTTTGCAATGATAGGAATAAAAATAAAGAAGGGAATACAAGATATGTAAACAAAAGACACTACAAAATAGTATGAGATTACTCAACCAAAGAAGATAGAGGAGATGAGAGGAGCTTACCACCTCCCTCCAAAGCGCTCAAGGCTTGTGGAGGAGAAAATGAGAGGGACTAAAGCCTCTGCTAAAATGGGGTTTGTCCTATGCTCAAGCTATTAGAGTGATGGAGTGGTAAATTGCTGCAATGGAGTGTAAAATGTTGTTGCAAAGCTTGAAGTGAATGAATGGAATTGAGAGAGTGCTCAAATAATCATGAAAAACTTGAGAATGGATGGAGTGGTCAAGAATATGAAGGAAAGGATTAAAAATGGCCATATTCAGGTCGGCCAGCTGAAGGGAGGCATTACTCTTTGACTTCCAATTGAAAGTGTAACGTCTTTGTACACTCCAGCTATAGGAATCTGCTAAGGACATAAGTGCATCATGCAGACATCTACATGCCACGCAAGTGTCCTTGATAGAAATGCCCCCATTGACACACAAAATAGGTGCCAAGTGTGATGTGGACAGCAGGCTTAAGTGGAATTAAACCTCCTCCTTAGGTTTTATAAAGTGCAAGGGGGTAAAACAAATTTGTGTTAGGGGTGAAAATTCACGCTTATACATTTTTCCCCCACTTTAGCGAGCATGAGTATTGATGAGTTCTTTGATAAAGTAGAGTTGTAAGGAAGTAACAAAGTAAGACAATTATACTTGAATCGATGAGGAAGCAAAGCATGGTCTAGCGAACTTGAAAGTGGAGGAAAATACTTCATAGTTCCATAAAACTACAAAGTTGAAGTATGAAAGTGCCTCACAGGCTCATGGTCCTACAAGGGAGGTATCCTTCAAGAAATATCACATGAAGGAAACTAGGAAAAGCACCTTACAAACCTGAAGAATTGCAAGGAAGGTATCCCCCAAGAAATCTCACATTAGGGAGACCAAGTGAAGGAGACTTTGCAGAGTCAGAGTGGGTGACATGTTAACCGGTAGGTAGAACACATCAAGAAGCGGTCGTGCAAGCCAATAAATGGATAGTCACACAAACCATCGCTAAGTTGTAAGGATTTCAAAGGGGTCCCTCAGGAACCCTTCAAAAGGAAGGAGGGTCCACTCAAGGGATGCACTATTTGAAAAGTGAAGTCTAGTCAGGTTGCCCCCAAGCTAGACGCAAGGATGTGAAACCAGTCTAGCCAAACTACCACTAGGCTAGACACCATAGAATTTTTCTAAAATCTTTCGAAGGGGTCCCTTGGAAACCCAATGTGAAAGGGAGGGGTCCACTCAAGGGACATGCTATCCAAAAGCTACCATCTTATTTATTGAATTGATTCTTCATCAAGGAATCCTTTTGGAAGATGTTCACCTCATCAAGGAATTTGAAAGGAAGGAGATGCGCCCATGCGAGGGGAATACTAAGAAAATTCCCACTTCGGAGGAGTGTTTCCAAGTCCTTTCTTTACAAACCCATGATGAAGGAAACATTTTTCATTAGGGTTTCAAGTTGAGAATGCAATTCTAACGAAGAAGTGTGTGAGGGGTCTTGTGAGAAGATTCACTTGACAATGAATGCATTTTCTAAAGACCAAGTAATGTAGAAGTGATGTTCTCACACATAAGAGGGACAACTCAAGAAAAGAAGAGATAAAGATAAAGGGAAAGGAAAATAAAAGAGATCACACACAAAAGGCACAGGGAGATCTAGTTTTGCGGGGTCAAATTTTACTTTATTTATATGTATATGAGGTAACCGCAGTAAGCAGCGAAAGATCATCAATCCCCAACCAAATCTGGAAGAATGCACGAAAGACAAAGTAAAAAATAAAAAATTGGGTCAACATGGAAGGAGGCCTAAATACTCCCGATGCTTTGCATCATCCCCAATTTACCGAAAGTCAATCACAAACATGGAAAACTGAAGATACACATAGAGGAATGTTTACAACACAAACACCACACCTGTATCCAAGCACCAACAGGGGTAACGAGGGTCATCCAGGAATATATAGTACAATCACGGGGGAACACATCACAACACACACACTCACATCTAATCTAAAGATCAAGAAGAGGGTCTTCCCCTAACACTGGTCAACCAAACAGTCGTCAGCTTCCCACTTTAGATCCTCGTAGGGGGCGGATGATGAGCCTGCAATGGTGTAATGTTAAGGGGAGGAGCTTCTGATCCTCCCGCAACAAGGGCTAAGGCAGAGGGACTAGTGATATATCTATCGCTCAACTCTTGTGGGTCTAAGGTCAATGGCTTCATGAAGATCACTAACAAGGTCAAAAATTATCCAACGAGTTAAACATACAATTAATGGGAGTACCATGTTTCACCTTGATGGATGAAGGAGTTTGCACCCGAGGTTCACCGCTAGGCTCACCGAGAGACTCAGAAATGGTGATGAACTCGGGGGAGGCCGAGACTAGTTCCATCACTAGGACAGAATAAGTCAGTGTGGGGCCACCTTTTAGAGAAGGTGGGCTCTTCTTACATACTCCCTTGCTGGAGGGACCATGCTCTACCTTCTTGTTCATCGAAGGAGGTAAACTCCCCACAAACTAAGAAAGGTGGATAGAAGAGGATAGAACCACAATGGATACAACCAAATTATTAACCATATCCACAGGTTTTGGGAAAGGTGATACATCTAGGATGGAAGTCAGTAGAGGCGGCTCCATGAAAGGAGCGATTAACACCTGCACCCTTTCGGGCACATGTGTGCTCACAATGGGAGCTGAAATAGATTCATAACTAGTTAGATTAGAGGAAAGAGAGGGAAAAGAGGACATAGTAGGAGGTGTCTTATTCTCCTCCTCCTTCTTCTATGAGGAGGCTTGCTCATCCAAGATAGCCTTTCACTGACGCTTGCACTTGCGGGCAAGGTAGTTTCTATGGCTCTTCAAACAAGAAGCCAAAGCTTCCAAAGGTATGGAAGGGTTTTGCTCAACGATGGGAGTGTCTTCCATAGCTATTTCTAGTGCAAGGATAGTATCTTAATGGGAGTAGAAGGGGCAGGTTCAAAAATGGTGGGAGGAATTGACTCTACCACCTTAGAGGTGGATCCTTTTCTGTTCGGGGGAACAAGAAGAGGTCGAGGGGAAACTTCTCTCTACGAGCCTTTCTTTCTGCCATACAAATAATACCAGGGTTCTAGGGACCCATTAGGGAGATCCAATATCCTGATCTTGGGCCTTCACCAAGGAGGCATCATCAAAATCAGTGGATAGAACCTGCGCTTGTTCATCCCATACTCTTCCCAAGAGAGGGGAGTAGATGAGTCAGCCCAAGAGGGAGTAGGCTTCTCCTTTCCCTTTCTGGAGGAGGGGGCAGCTAGTTTCTCAACTACAGGAAGGGTCAACTTCGGTTGTCCCTTACCTCCAGTCTTATACTTCATGTAGTTCTTGTAAATTAGGTCCATTATTTGTGGGAGTGGACTAATGGGAGAGGGCCAAAAGTGGTCCAAAGAGTATCCCCCACGAGATACCACAGGCTAATATACAGTATCATGCACCACGTGCACAATGCCCTCATGGGAAAAATTAAGGTGATTATGAATCACGGAGGGAATCTCATTCATGAAAGCTAGCCAAGGTATTCCTAACTTCACCCTAAATAGGTCCAACTCATGGATAATGTTGAAGACCACATCTACGTTCCTAGATCCAACCAGGACGGATAGCGTTATCGATCCATAACGTTTAAGAGAAAGTCCATCATGCGTAGGGATGATGGATTTTGTTTTTTCATACTCCTCCCTTTGTAGGGAATTTAAGAGTAATGTCTCCTCTATGATGACATTCACTCTACTCTCGAGGTCAACTAAGACCCTTGTCACAATGTTACCATTGTAGTGAGCGGGAATATAAAGTGGGGAAGGCTTACCATTTTTTGGCACATCTTGCAAAGTAAAGGTTACATCTAGAAAATTGGTCGCAAGATGAGGAGAGGGAGTAACAGAAACCATGTTAACAAATGCTTTGCGACAAGAAATAGAATTAGAGGGATCGATAATCATGTTAGCAAAATATAATGGAAACAGGTCCATGTATATCTACAAGTCACTGTTAGCTTTCGCCACTGATTTTTTCATGTTTTTCTTGCTTCCATCAAGACAGATAGTAATGTCTTCAATACAATCTTGTATCTCATTACACAAGCACATGCAACATTCGGTATCATGTTCATTAACTCAATGGTACTGATAATATGTGTTTTCTTCACACTAGTTAGGGTACAGTCCTCTAACTGGTTTAGGAGGTGCTAGGGTAAGGATCTTATCTTTTACCAGCTTCTGCAAGATGGAAGAATAATATTCTGAAAGGTTCATAAATTTTGATCACGTCTGAGGCCATTATTATCCAGAGTAGCTACTACATTCGCAAAAAATTTACCTCTTCCAAAGATCGATACAATAGATCTTCCTTTAGAATGGGAGCACGAGGGAGGACCCCCGAATTGAACTACCATCTATTGGTACTCTCGTAAGGTCGTACACAAGTGTGCGAAAGAAGGATATTTCATGAGGGTGAGCTTCTCTTGCTAAGGCCTTTGTAAGTTCCCTATGAATACCTTCTATACATCAGAGTTAGGTAACAAATATGAGATCTATGAGAAGAGTGCTTGGTACCATGCTATAAAGTCTGTAATATTTGCATTGTCTCCTTGTTTGGACCGAACAAGGTCTAAGAAGGTCATATTTGGTCCGATATTGGCTTGGAACTATCTTAGGAACTAGTTCACAAGCTGATCAAATGTGAAGATGGAACTATCGAGCAAAGAACAATACCAATCCGGTGATGTATCTTTTAGGGATTGGGGAAATAGTTTTTCCATCAACGAATCATGATGGAAAAAGTATGTGCATAAGGCATTAAAGGTGGACACATGTGTTTTTGGGTCCCCTTTACCACCGTATTTCTCAAATTTGGGAATCTCCATCCTTTGCGAGAAAGGAGTGTTTAAGACTGTAACTGACAATGGGGGTGATCCCACAATAGTGGTTTACAATTTTTGGCCAAACTTTAAAATAGGATGGGCTGAGGCCTAGGAAAGGTTCTCCAGCTGGTTTTATATCTTCCCCATATTTTAAAGAAGGGTATTCATAATAGGGTCATTAGAAGGCATAGGGCCACCAGAACCACCACCAGAGCTATCATCTAGACTGCCATCGTAACCACCACCGGAGGTGCCACCACCACTAGTGTGACTTCTGTTGGATCCACCACCACCATGACTTCCACCGAAACCGCCTCCAACAATGCCACCCCCACTTCTGAAGTTTCCACCACCAAATCCTCCACCATCGGAGGCAGCGGAAGGGGTGAAGTGGAAACCCAAAGGGTTTCTGTTTACTTTGATAGTTTCAAAATTCTTGGAATTAGAGATTACACTGACCAAAGGGACTGCATGAGCCATATATATGGATGTACGAGGCATCAAAATCTCTAGTTGTCTTTCATGTTCCTCGAAGAGGCCACCTCGTGTCATGCGACTATGGCTCGAGGGGGCACATGCTTTAACCAGACCAACAAGACTAGCCAAGAGCTCTACGCCTATTCAGTCCTTTTGTACCATGTATCTTATTTCACTGATAATTTTAGCAGCCCTAGCCATCTTCGGGTTTCCTTCCAGGTGATTTTATAATGCACCTAACCCTTTACCAAGGCTAACAACATATTCATAAGGGATATGGATGGCCTCATGCTCATCTATAGATGAGGAGGTCAGTGATGTAGGAGGGGTAGAAATGTGATTAGTTTCATCCAAAAACCTAGATTCAGATCGCGATACATGCTCCTATGCGGATAGGCCAACTGCGGAACTAGAGAAAAGGCTAGTAGTGAAACTAGAGGGGACCTTCATCTTTTCCATTGAAAGGTGTCATAGACTTCTTTTGACAGTATCCATAGAGATCAGAGATTGGGTTGTAAAGCTCATAAAATTTCACAACACACAAGGGTGCAACGACCAAGAGGTATAAGAGAAAATGTTCAGAACACTGACAAATGGGTAGACATTGGTTCATGTTGGGTTCACCAAACATGTAAGAGAGGGGGACCAACCACTGCAAATCCCTAGGTCATGAAAGAACAAGAGCAGAAAGACTTCCCTAACTTAGCTTAGTTTAAAGGAAGGTTAGGATAGGAGGGATGACAATGATGAAGACTATGAAGTCCTTTGATCACTCTATGATCTCGAGAATTGGAGAGAGGTTAAGTGAGTCACTTTTTAAGGTCAAATCTTTGTCTCAAGTAGTTCTCTATTAGAGGAAAGAAGCACGATTTTAGGATGACAGTGTGGCATGCTAGCATCTCATAGGTGCGCTGGTGTCCGTATGGGCAGAAAACCAGAGAGACAAGGTTAGGTCGTCAACAAAGGAATGCTAGCCTAGTTTAGAGGTTTCTTGAATAGCATAATGAGATTAAGAAGAATGTGATATAAATATGTATGTGATAAAATAAATATATTATCGCAAGGGTCATGAAAATAATTTTGTACAATAATCCTCTTTCCAACTTGCTTTGAGATCTCTCCACCTACACACAGAAAAAGGGGGAAATGTTGGGGCTGTTTAGGGGCCTACCTCAGTCAAACCCCCATTTTGGTGTTTCCACCTCCACAGACAGCCAAGTTTGCAATGATAGGAATAAAGATAAAGAATGGAATACAAGCTATGTAAACAAAATACACTACAAAATAGTATGTGCTTACTCAACCGAAGACAATAGAAGATATGAGAGGAGCTTACCACCTCCGTCCAAAGTGCTCAAGGATTGTGGAGGAGAAAATGAGAGGGACTCAAGCCCCTACTAAAATGGTGTTTGTCTTGTGCTCCTGCTATCAGAGTGATGGTGTTTGTCTTGTGCTCCTGCTATCAGAGTGATGGAGTGGTAGATTTCTACGATGGAGTGGTAGATTTTTGCAATGGAGTGTAAAATGTTGCTGCAAAGCTTGAAGTGAATGAATGGAATGGAGAGAGTTCTCAAATGATCTTGCAAAACTTGAGAATGGATGGAATGGTCAAGAATATGAAGGAAAGGATGAAAAATGACCATATTTGGGTCGGACAGTCGAAGGTACGCGTTACTCTTTGACTTCCAATCAAAAGTGTAATGTCTCTATAGACTCCAGTCGTAGGAATCTTCCAGGGATGTAAGTGCATTTTGCGGACGTCTTCACATCGCGTGGGAATCCCTGACAGAAACGCCCCCACCAACACACAAATAGGCACCAAGTGTGATGAGGACAATGAGCTTAAGTGGAATTAAACCTCTTCCTTAGGTTTTCTAAAGTGCAAGGGGGTAAAAGGGAATTTGTGTTAGGGGTGAAAATTCACACTTATATAGTTTTCAAAAAAATTAGTGGGGAGCACGCTCAAACTTCAGCTTTTCAAGATGTTTCCACTTTGAAAATTCATAAAATATTATATATTCATTAAAAAAATTCTCCAAAAGAATGAGGATAAACTACATGGTGTTAGCTAGTTTCTTACCATTGGGATTTTTGAAATTCTAAAAAACAGTTAATCAAAAAGAGCGGATCCCTTAGGTGCTATGCTATTTTTTTGATAAAAACAAGACCTATCCCCCTCATTTTTGAGACCTTAATCTTCATTAATTTAAAAAAAAAATAGTAGCTTCGAAACCAGACTCGGAGCAATTCAACTTTTGTTCTTGTTGCATCTTGAAATTTTGAGCGTAATTATCTTCATTTTCTCGTGCAAATCAGATTTTTCCGATTTCAGACAAAAAGTGGCATCTTAAGAGCCAAAATTATGTCACAGATCCATGCACTTATTCGGGTGTTCTATGTGGAGAGGGCCCATTCGCTAGTAGTGGTGAATGTGTCCTAGCAACATTTTCTAGGACCTTAAATTTTCCAAATTAAATGTCAGGTAATATCAATATTGGGTGTCAGGATAGATCCTTTAGAAAGTGTAATTAAGAGGGATTGAATTTGAATTAAAGGGTCCAATCAAGCTCAATTAACCACAATTAATTAATGAAACCCTAGATAAGTGTGGAAGTGTAATACAATAGTTTACAACATCATACATAAGGTACAATTTAAGTCTACTTTGTTAAAAAGGGCCCTAGATTCAATGTGAATGTGTACAACAGATTACAACATTAAATCAAGGTATAATTAGGTTAATTCAATGTCACATATTCCTGAGTTAGGAAAAGGGATAATTTTTCCATTACTACAATTCCAAAGAATGTAGATATCAAGAATCATTGAACAAATCTTAGAGGATCCCAATCTATAGGTTCATTCATCCTAGACTTAGCTTTGGAGCTTTTTCTATTGATGATTAATTCCACTTTCCCTAATTTGTTGAAGTGAGAAGCTTGAATGCTTGATCTTAAAATCGGGCCTTTAATATTCTCCCAAATAAACTTTATATCTTCCACCTCCACACAAGAGACAAGAGGAAGGGTTGTGTCCTATAGGGACTTGCCTAAGTCAAACCTTGTTTTTGTGTTTCCACTTCCACAACTATGATGATGTAAACATTTCTTACCATCAGTCGGGCAGAGAAAATATGGATAAAACAAGTGATAAATTGGAAAGTTCTACAACTTACCACTCATATTTTCTTTCCATGATAGATTTAAGTCATTGTACTCATCTCATGTAATGATAATTGGTTGCTTGATTAAAATTCCTACAAGTGTTATTACTCATAGAGCAAATAACATAAAACATTAAAATACTCACATATAAACTTGATGCATTATGAACATGAATTTTGACTAATAATAAGTGTTATAAATTCTCCTTATTCTACTCTTAACTTATTTTTAGGATACTTAATTTATATTCAAATTTCCTACAATTTATTGTTGTAAATAAATGTTTTACCTATCCAAGACCTATTTACATGTTAAGTCTACTGAGGTCCTAAGAGGGAATATTTTTAGATAGTGTTAGTTTTCACTAGATCCTATCTTATCTTTTGGCATTTAATGCTTTTTTTCTAATTCATTTAATATTTGTTGAGGTAGTTGTCTCATTATACAAGATTAAGAAACATATCAAGATCTTGTCTAATCCCATCTCACAACTTTCCTTTATAGGAAATATGCCATTTATACATCTAATATAATTTAGATTAGTTAAGTTAGTCCAACATATTATTGAAATCTTGAGTATTGCTAGAGGCTTGAGTCCTTGAGTGACTCTAAAAATATTGCATTAGGATTTCAAATGGTGAAAAAGACTTTTATTTATATGTATTTATTTTTTCCCACAAAATTAATTATCAAAATCTAACATATGAGTTTAGATTTGTTAATGTTAAAATACTGACAATGACATTTTAAATTGGGTCAAAATAGGCTGGATGATGGTGGTACCCATATTTTCTAGACCTATTTTGGGCCTTTTTCTATCATTAAATGAATATTAAATATTAATTCCCAATTTTATTATGATTTCCCAAAAATGACCATAAAACGGAAAATTTGAGAGCATAATTAGGTCCAAGAGCATAAGGGGAACTAAATTCACTATGAAATTATCAAAGGTGAAAATTTAGAATGGTACATTTAGCCCCCACTTTAGTGAGAGTATGAAATTATGCTCATGCTCAAACTAAAGTAAGGATAAGTCAAGAAGGGTTCTTCTATACAAACATTGGAAAGGTGGAATGACATTGAATCTAGTGGATGCACTAGCCCCAAGTCCAAGATCCTACAGAACAACATTATAAAGACAAAGGAACACATGTATATGAGGTGTAATGTAGCATGGCAAATGCAAAGTATACACAATGACAACACAAGGCTAACATAATGCAAAAACTAAAAGGATGATGCAAACACACTACAAACAAGATGTAAACACAATGAAAAAATAATGCAAAGATAATACAAACACATTGCAAACATGAAATAAGGGGTATGACATCATGAACTAGAAAGATCCAAACAATTATTACTATGATCTATACCCAAGGAATTCATAAATTAGAAGGCTAGAAAAACTAGGTTTTCTAGGTGACCCAGAAATTAAAGCATCACAATCTAGTGAAGTATGATATTCACTAGTTGAGCTTAATAAAAGCCAACACAAGCTAGTGAAGTCTGATATTCACTAGCTAGGTTTCTACAATAGTAGAAAATAAAAATTATAGCATCGTAAATTATCACCCTTGACAATTTCACACTAGATTTTTCTCCCTCCTATATTCTTGGACCTAATTATGCACCTAATGTCCTAAATTATGCATTTTTTCCCCTATTTATGTATTTATCAAGAAATAAAATATACAAAATCAAAGTAGGGATTTAATATTTTACCCTCAATACTTCACATCCAAAAAATAGGGCCTGTACAAGGGCACTCTTAGCAACCTTGTCCATCTAATTTGGCCCCAAATTTTAATATGTCGAGGTTGGCAATTCATTATCTTAATTTCAAATTATAAATTTTGACTATGGGGATTTAATTTATCTGAAATCAAATTAATTGCATATAAATACCTAATCATTTCATCATTTGAAAAATAAGTAAGAAGTAAGAAGTGAGAACATTTTGGGAAGCAAGAGTAATTATTATACTTCAAGATCAAGTCAAGAACTTAGTCAAGAGAGAAATTATTACAACATTTCATCATAAAACCGTTCACATCAAGTTTTATGTGAGCTTGTTCATGTTTATGCATACATTTTATTTGTGAGGACTAGCACTTGTAGGTCTTCAAGCCAAATTACAAGCAGTTCTTGAGGAGATGTGCATGACTTCATTCCTTCAAGGAAATCATATTTGAGTGGTGATTTTCATCCAATCGTCTATTCATTACTCATTTATCATTTAGCCTCTATCCTTCAAAAGGATAAGCTCTCTATCATCATTTTTTCCATTGTGGAGGTGGAAACACCAACACAAGGTTTGACTGAGGTAATCCTCTATATGGAACAACCCTTCCTTTCTCTTTGAATGTGCAAGTCACGTATCTAAATAATATTAGAAGAATATTGAAGATCATTTGATCATTGATGCACTCAAACTTTACAACTTAACAATATATGAAAAATTCATTGTCTCAGCAACCGATGAAGATTTGATAGCAAGATCTAGAAGGAAGAAGCCTCTAATCAAGTACCTAAGGATAGTGAAAGAAGAATTTAGTTTTATTAATTGAAACAAGGGCATCCTAGGAAACCTTGTCCATTAAAATCAACCCTGGAAAATTCAAATCATATGTGCATACAAGTTTTCTCTATATTTTTTGGTCATCAAATTTATCTATCAATTTCTATATTGTTTGTTTTTATATTAGAAGAGTGTGTTTTCATTGTTAGCTAGTCATATCATTGCATTTCATCAAAAATCCATTCCAACTCCCTTTAGAACCCATAACCAAGGTCCAATTGACACACCTTCTAGGTTGTAAGTTAATCTCATTCCCTTATCTAGTCTAAATTCTAAATGGTATTCTTGGAAAGGTGAGTAATCCTAATTAAGCCCTAGGGTTTCACTTTTCCAACATATTAGAAAACATAAGGTCTAGTTACGTCAAATATTTACTAGGTGAATCTCCATGTCAACCATACCAAGAATTATAAGCTAAATTTTTTTCCAAAATAACTCTTATGAGGTACTACAAAATATGGTTAATATACGATAGAAGCATGAAAAAAGAATAAATATTCAAAAAATTGCATATATCATATTGCATCCTAGATTAAAATAAGGGTAATTTAAGTCATCATAGGCCAGTTCTACATCTTAATTGCATATACAAATCTGCATTAGGTCATTTTAGATCTGAAATCAAATATGAAAGTGCTCATTGCATTTGTTTAGGCATCTTCCATATAGTCAAAAAGGTGAAAATTTGTATTGTTTTGTTGCAAAAAGATATCAAGACCAGCATTTTTCAGATTTTTCACATTAGGATTAGTCAATTTTTTCATTTTACAACTGAAGGTTGTATTTGGAATTTTATTTTATTGCTTGAACTTTTTTGAAACTTTGTTGCACACTTGCATTTTACATTACATAATCATAAATTGGACAAATTCTAAAAAAATATTTACTTTCAAACCTGCACTGTCACAGAACAAAAATATTAAATAGTATTACACACTCAAACTTTTAATTTAGAAAAAAAAAATTATAGAAAAAGGTGCCCTAGGTTTCCTTGTCAAGTAGTTTTGGCTCAAAATTTCCCTAGAAATTTTTCTCTATGTTTTTTGTGTGTTTCTACTCTTTGATTTTGGATCCTTTGTGTTTTACTATGATCATTTTGCACCTTAGTGGTCATAGTGGGCACACCTAAGTGTTTTTAAACTCGTACATGATCCTTACAACTTGGTGTCCTATTGCTAATACCCATGTGAGATATGTGGTTGAAGACTTATACCGTACATTATTATTACATCTGTTGTGGATCCTGAGTCTTTCAACTCTTTCACACAAGGTATTGTTAATACCTAGCCCATTTTGTACTCCATTCATGTTCCTACAATATACCCATGATAACATCACAACAAAGCATCTTTGTAGACATCGAGGTTTTTTTTGTCCATATTCCTGATGATAAATTAAAATAATCTGACAAAGATTTATATGGATTTGAAGACTACTTGACCATTGAATCTTTAGCAGGAAAAACGATTGTTATTGTGGATAACCTTAGAAAATTGATCAATGATGCTCAAGGAATGGAGTTTTTTTGAAGTCTAGCTCATATATTACATAGTAATATCCCTATAGCAGCTAGTTGCACCCAAGCCTTGGAAAATTCTCAAAACTAAGGAGGAAAATAAGTTTCCCTCCCCACAAGTATACCTTCTATTCCTACTTTTACATTTCTAACTATATAGCCTCAACAATATAACACACCAATTGCCTAACTCTAAGCTTGGGTGCTCCTATTGGGAATCCTTATATTTTTTTAGCATCACATGTAACACCTCTATATTTTTCACCTCTCACAAACATGCAACATAGAAGTCTACCAAAAAATTGCACAATCACAACATATTCACCAAATTCTCAAAACATGTCAAACAATGATTCAACCATAAACCAAATTTTTCAAAATGTAACATCACTTCAAAAACAAATATCTATATTGAATCAAATTAGAAACCACCACAATATCTCAAAAGGAGCCCATTATCAATTGAAATCTTGAAAATGCCCATGCCTCAAAGCATAGAAATACCCTGATTTGAGAAGTCTAATGGTAAAGGAGACCCTAATACTCATGTATCAACTTTTATGATATTCTGTAATGAATTTATTTTTTAAGATAAGCTCCTAGCTAAGCTCTTTCCTAGATCATTGAAAGATATGGCTTCTGAATAGTTTTTCTAATTACCAAATAACTCCATAAATTCATTCACTAAACTTTTTGATGCATTTCTCCAACATTTCTAAGAAAAAATTGGTCCTCAAATAACATTAACTAATTTAATACATTGCAAACAAGGACTCCAAGAAAATATAATAGAATTATAAGACTATACCAATTTATTTATTCAAAAATATCTTATAGTATTCTTGATTTTGATGTCCAAAGGGTGTTCATAGGAAACTTGCAACTTAGTATTAGGGATAATATATTATTAATGAAATACCCATCCTTTACAGACTTGTGTATGGCTCTTTGTGACTATCAGATATTGGTTAGTAAATATTAAAGTACACCTTCTTCTAATCCTATTGATCAATCTAAAGTTGATTATCAAGCATTCAAGAAGCAAAACAAGAAATTTATCAAGATAAACACACCTCAAATAGTTAATAACATTGAGCCATAGGTTGTAGCCATAAGTTAAATTCCTTACCAATTCAATCCAAGAGATAGACAACTTACCCAATGTGATCATGTTATAATTGTTAAGTAAGAACCTCATCCAATTACCTTTGATTACACCCATGGACACGACTAAGCCTTTACCTTCAAACATTAACCTAACATCATTTTTCAATATGATCATACACCTGGACATGATACAAAATAATGTATGCATATCAAATATCATGTGAAAGAGCTCATTGATTCTAATCACATCCAATTGGCTAATGTTACTAATAAAGGAAACAAGTTTGTAGCTCCACTTAATAAAAATTTGTAAATTTTCATAAATACTATGCAAAACCATACATCCAAATTTATGCAAGTGAGGATATGAATGATGTTAATGGTGACCTAGCTAATGTTTTTAATGTAATAGTGTAAGAGAGGGGGACCAACCACTGCAAGGCCCCGGGTCACGAAAGGTCGAGAGCAATAGGCTGCCCTAACTTACCTTAGTTTAAGGGAATGTTAGGATAGGCAAGATGAGAATAATGAGGACTATGAGGTCCTTCGATCACTCTGCAAACCCAAGAGTTTAAAGGAGACTAGGTGAGTTGGTTTTTAGGGTCAACTATGTGTCTTAGATAGCTCGTTCATATGATAGGAGCACGATTCTAAGATGGCAATGCGACACACTAGTGTCTCTCAGGTGCACTAGCATCCGTACGACCAGAAAATTGGGGAGACAAGGTCTAACCACTAATAATCAAATTAACAGCCTAGTTAAGAGTTTCTAAAGGTGTATAATAACACTATGAAATAAGAAACATATAAATGAATATGATAAAACAAGTATATTACCACAAGAGTGATGAAGATGATCTCACACAATAGCTTGTTTTTCAACTCACTCCAAGATATCTCCACCTACACACAGAAGAGAGGGAAAATGTTGGGGGGTTGTATATGGGTCTACCTTAGTCAGACCCCTCTTTTGGTGTTTCCAGCTCCACGAACAACCAATTTTTCCACAATGTAGAAATAATGTGATAAGAAGGAAATACAAGAAAAGTACATAAAGACACTACAAAATAGTAATGTGATAACTCAACCAAGTAATATAGAAGATGAATGAGGAGCTTACCACCTCTTCCCAAAGTGTTCAAGGCTAGTGGGGGAGAGAATGAGAGGAACTCGAGCCTCTGCTACAATGGAGTTTTCCTACGCTTGCTCTATTAAAGTGACAGAGTGGCGAGATTTTTACTATGGAGTGCAAAATGTTGCTTCAATGCTTGAAAATGCTAAGACCTTGTGGATGAAGTTGTGAAGAGATGTCTAGAGATGAACTAGCCTTCAAATGAATGAATGAGAGGTAAATATGAAGAAGAGAGATGAAGAAATAACCATATTCAGGTCGGCCAACCGAAGGGAGGCGTTACAATTTGACTTCCAATAGGAAGTGTAACGCCTCTGCAAACTCCAATTGTAGGAATATACAAAGGATGTAAGCATGTCGAGTGGACATCTATGCATCGTGTGGCCGTCCTCGATAGAAATTCCTCTACCAATGCTCAAAATAGGTGCCAAGTGGAATGTGAACAACATACTTATGTGGAATCAAGCCTCCGAATTTGGCTTTCTAAAGTGGAGAGGAGTAACAGGAGAATTTGCATTAGGGGTGCAAATTTGCTCCTATACATTTTTCCCCCACTTTAGCGAGCATGAATACTGGTGAGTGCTTTTGTAAAGTAGATCAAGGAAGTAGTAGGGTTAGAGATGTATACCTGAACCGTCGAGGAAGTAGATCATGGTCTAGAAAACTTGAGAGTGCATGAGAGGCAGAGGACTTCATAGCTCTGCAGAACTATAAAGCTAAAGAAAAAAAGTGCCTTACAAGCCCATGAACCCACAAGGGAGGTATCCTTAAGGAACTCTCACATGAAGGAAACCAAGAAGAGCGCCTTATAGACCCACAAACCTGCAAGGAAGGTATCCCCCAAGAACTCTCACATGCGGGAGACCAAGCAAAGGGGACTTTAAAGAGTCAGAAATGGAAACATGTTTATCCGTAGATAGAACACGTTAGGAAGTGACCGCGTAGGCCAATGAACAGAATGTCATGCAAACCATCACCAAGTTGGTAGACTTTCAAAGGGATCCCTTAGGAACCCTTCAAAAGGAAGAGGGGTCCACTCAAGGGACACACTATTTGAAGAGTAAAGTCTAGTCAGACTGCCCCCAAGCTAGACACAAGGATGTGACGTAGGTCTAGTCGAGCTTCCCCTGAGCTAGACGCCAAGATGCAAAGGCTTTTGAAGGGGGTCCCTTGGGAACCTGATGTGAAAGGAAAGGGTCCACTCAAGGGATGCGCTATTCAAAATCTAATGTCTTCTTTCTTGAATCAATTTATCATCAAGGAATCCTTTTGAAGGATGTTCACTTCATCAAAGAATTCAAAAGGAAGGATATTCCCCCATGTGAGGGGAAGATCAAAGCTATTCCCACTTCATAGGAATGTTTCCAAGTCCTATCTTTACGAACCCATGATGAAGGAAACATGTTCCATTAGGGTTTCAAGTCAAGAATGCAATTCTAATACAGATGTGTGTGAAGGGTCTTGAGAAAATATTCATTGGAAATGAATGCTTTTTATAAGGACCAAGTGATGTAGAAGTGGCGTTGTCACACATGGAAGGGAAAAATCAAGTAAAGAAGAGAGAAAGATAAAGAGAAAGAAAAAGAAAAGAGAGCACGAACAAAGGGAACAAGGGGATTTGGTTTCAAGGGTCAGATTTTTTCTTTCTTATATAAATAGTAGGTAACTATGGTGCAATGGCGACAGACCATCAATCCCCACCTAGATCAGGAAGAATACACAAAAGAAAAAAGTAAAAATTAAAAAATGGGTCAACATGGAAGGAAGCATAAATGCTCCCAACACTTTGCATCATCCCCAATTTGTTGAAAGTCAATCTAAAACATGGAAGAATGATGATACACATAGAAGAAGGTTTACAACTCAAATTCCATGCCTGCATCCAAGCACCAACAAGGGTTAGGAGGGTCATCCAAGCACACATAGCATGATTATGAGGGAAACACATCACAATACACACACTCATCTAATCTAAAGATCAAGAAGAGGGTCTCCCCCTAAGACTGGTCAACCAGGAGGTCATCAACTTCCTACTCTAGATCATCGTAGGGGGGAGGATGACAAGCCTGCAATGGTGTAATGTTAATGGGAGGAGCTTATGATCCTCTTGCAACAAGGGCTAAGGAAGAAGGACCTATGAGGTCTCTGTCACTCAACTCTTGTGGGTCTAAGGTCAACGACTTTGCAAAGATTACTGGCAAGGTCGGAACTTCATCCATCGAGTTAAATATGCACTTAATGAGAGTGTCATGTTTCACCTCAATGGATGGAGGATTTTGTGCTTGAGGTTCACCACTAAGCTCACCGAGTGATTTAGAAGTGGTGACGAACTCGAGAGAGGCCAAAACTAGTTCCATCACTAAGAAAGAATAGGTTAGCGCGAGACCACCTTTTGGAGAAGGGGGGATCCTCTTACATCCTCCACTGCTGGAGGGACCACACTACCTTTTTCTTCATCGAAGGAGGGAAACTCCCCACAGACGAAGCAAGAAGGGCAGAGGGAGAGGAGGAGGAAAGAACCGCAGTAGATACAATTGAAGTGTTAATCATATTTACAGGCTTTGGGAAAGGTGAGACATCTAGAATGGATGTCAACAAAGGAGGCTCCATAGAAGGAGCCATGAACACCTGTACCTTTCCAAGCGCATGTGCACTCGCAGCAAAAGTTGGAAGCGATACAAAGCTAGTTTGAATAGAAATATAAGGGAGGGACAAGAGGTCTTGTTATAGGAGAATTCATCCCCTCTTCCTTATTATATAAGGCATCTTTCTCATCCAGAAGATCCTTTCATCGGTGCTTGCACTCGTGCGCAAGGCGGTTTCTGCGACTCTTCAAACCAGAAGTCGGAGGTTGCAAAGGAACGGAGGGCTCTTGTTCAGCCATGGGAGTGTCCTCCAATGTTTTTTCTAGTAGAGGGATAGACTCTTGGATGGGATTAGGAGAAGCAGGTTTGGAAAAGGCAGGGGGAATTGACTCCATTGCCTCGGTAGTGGGCCTCTTCCCATTCACTTCTTTAGGAGTGGGAATGGTAGGATGCCGTGGAGGCCGGGACAGAGAGGACTCTCTATAGGGGGATTTTTTTCTACCATACCAAATGGGCCTAGGCTCCGTGGGTAAGACAGGAAGCCCAAACATGTGATGTTTGGCCTTTCACCAAGTGGACACCATGGAATTCTCTCACAAGCATGAGACAAAAGTAGATGGTACTACAACATAGCAAGAGGAAGCATCGGGTTGAACATCAGAAGAGGGAGAAGGAGGATCTTGGGACCACTTCTCTTCTTCTCTTCAACGTGCCTTGCTGACATCACTATCAGCTTTCAGGCAAGCCCTATGTGAAACAACATAAGATGGAGGCAATCTCATTTTCAGCCTAGCACGTCCTTTCTTATAGTTTTGATACGTGTGATACAGGAGGTCCTTCCTAGGTGGGAGAGGACCAATAGGTGTAGGCCAAAAGTAATCTAGGGTATAGTTGCCACTTGCAACTGACGATATATAATTGATGTCATGGACAATGTGTACCAAACCTCCATGAACGAATTTCAAACACTTATGCACAACTAAGGGAAATGCATTCATAACTACCAACTAGAGGATGCCTAGCTTCACTCTAAAGAGTTCAGATCTTAGGATTATGTCAAACTTAAGGTTCATAGATTTAGGTCCAACAAGGATCGATACAACAATACTCCCTATAGGAGGTACAAAAAGTACATCATGTGTGTAGATGGTACTTTCAGGCATATCATATCCATCCTTAAGTAGGAAGTTGATTAACATGATCTCCTCAGTTATGATATTCACTTGAGATGTCGGATCAATGAGAACACTTGATATGGTATTTCCAATTATCCTCACATGAATGTAAAGAGGAGATGGTTCCCTATTAAAGCCCATCGGTAGGTCCTGTGAAGTGAAAGTTATACTAGTACCACTACTCATAGGCTGCGCAGAGAGAATAGGCTGATTTAAGAAACAGGCCATCTTGCACACTAAATAGTACTTCCACAGAGCCTCCTAATGGTTACAAGATAAGGCAATGACCCAATTAAGGTTTCGTTATGCAAAACCTTCAGAACCTTCCAACTACGCCTACTAGGGTTGCAGGTTGGGTTGCAAGGTGAAAGCCTCACAACACTCACACCTACAACACTCCTAGAATATGAGGAAAGGAGCTTTCAGTATCGCAATAATGAAAAAAAAATGGTTCACGTCGAGTTCACCAAAAATGTAAGAGAGGGGGACCAACCACTATAAGTCCCTAGGTCATGAAAGGTCGAGAGAAGTAGGCTGCCCTAAGTTATCTCAGTTTAAGGGAATGTTAGGATAGGCAGGATGAGAATAATGAGGACTATGAGGTCCTTTGATCACTCTGCAAACCTGAGAGTTGAAAGGAGACTAGGAAAGTTTATTTTTAGGGTCAACTATGTGTCTCAAATAGCTCTCTATCATAGGACAGAAGCACGGTTCTGGGATGATAGTGCGATGCACTAGCATCTCTCAGGTTCACTAGCGTCTGTATGGCCATAAAACCAGGGAGACAAGGTCAACAACTAAGAATCAAATTAAAAACTTAGTTAAGAGTTTCTAAAGGTGAGAATAACACTATGAAATATGAAACATATAAAAAAATATGATAAAAAAAAGTATATTACCACAAGGGTGATGAAGATGATCTCACACAGTAGCTTGTTCGCCAACTCACTCCAAGATATCTCCACCTACACACAGAAGAGAGGGAAAATGTTGGGGGGTTGTTTAGGGGTTTGCCTCGATTAGACCCCCATTTTGGTGTTTCCACCTCCATAGATAGCCAAGTTTTCCATGATGTAGAAATAATGCAATAAAGAAGGAAATACAAGCAAAGTACATAAAGACACTACAAAATAGAAATGTGCTAACTCAACCAAGTAATAGATAAGATGAATGATGAACTTACCACCTCCGCCTAAAGCACTCAAGGCTAGTGGGGGAGAGAATGAGAGGAACTCAAGCCTCTGCTGCAATGGAGTTGTCCTACGCTTGCTTTATTGAAGTGATAGAGTGGCGAGATTCATGCTCTAGAGTGTAAAATTCTATTTCAATGCTTGAAAATGCTAAGAGCTCGTGGATGAAGTTGTGAAGAGATGTCTAGAGATGAACTAGCCTTCAAATGAATGAATGATAGGTGAATATGAAGAAGAGAGATGAAGAAACAACCATATTTGGGTTGGTCAGTTGAAGGGAGGCATTACAATTCAACTTCCAATAGGAAGTGTAACACCTATGTAGACTCCAACCATAGGAATCTACTAGGGTCATAGGCACACCGCTCAGACGTTTGCATGTCGTGCGGGCATCCTCGATAGAAATGCCTCTATTAACGCTCAAAATAGGTTCCAAGTGGAATGAGAATAGTGGGCCTATGTGGAATTAAGCCTATAAATTTGGTTTTCTAAAGTGGAGAGGGGTAAAAGGGGAATTTTCATTAGGGGTGCAAATTCGCTCCTATACAAATAGATGTCCAACCTTGTATAGCTTGAACCACTTTATTGCTTGACATTGCTTTCACACATATTTCAATGCATCTATACTTGCACTAAATGGTTCTCTTTATATCACCAACCATATTAATGAAAAAACTACACCAAGGATACTCATTGATCCTATATATCTAGAGAATATGGTCATTGAGGAATTCTTATTTTTGTATGAAATTTATAATAATTCTTACAAGAAATTAGAAGAATAGTTAAAAACTCATGATGGTTTCGCTCGCCCTACAATAGGTTTGATAATTTTCCACTCAAATTTGGACCAAAATAGCTCTAGATGCATCATTCACCATCATCCCAACATCTGATCAATTATGTGTGAAGATAGGATATCCATGGCTATGCTCCATAAATTTCATTCCATTGGTATTTGACAAGTGCATAAAGTTCCCATTTGAGAATCAAATATATACAATTCATCATAGTGGGTTTAAACCTTTGGATTCTCATGGAAACTTTTCATTGAACTATTTTTGGCCTCAACCCATGGAACCTATTAAACCTCATGCAGATTTATTTATTAAGTCATATAATTTTTTTAAGGCAAAGCGCATAATAGGTTTGTCCCTTAGAAATATCCTACCTGAGAATGATTGTTCTATGGTTTTTCCTCCTATGTCACAAGGCATGGATGAACCCATGTCTAAGAGAAATATCCTCACAAATACACCAAGAATCTATGCTACAATTCCTCCATGTAAATTTCATATTTAAGAGACCAAGAGACAACCACATGATTACCATTGTGACTCTAAAAGAGAAAAAATAATATATTCCTAAAGAGACAATAGTTTCCAAACCCTGGGTGGTCCCTTCAATTCCTCCTCTAATAGAAAAAAAGATACCAATGGTAGAGAAACCCACTCTTACACCTTCAAAAATTGAAAACTATGTAAGAAGAAATAGAAATGATAAAGAGCGTAGGCATATATGTCATGATATTGCTTGTCATTTGGCTAAAAAGAATGAGGCATTGCGTAATAATCAAACACCTATCTAAATAAACCATGATGAAATACCACTTTCACTAAAAAATGAAAATAAACCTTACATGTATTAACCAAAACAAAGAATGAAACAAGAAAATATAAGTAGCATTATCGTTAAACCACCCATTTTGATAAGTTTAGATGATGAGGATGAAGATGGTAAGATTGAGGAACAAATCCATAATGAATTATCTTCATTGTTCTCAAATTCTATGGATTTAGATGGGGGCAACCATGATGATCATCCTAATGAGAATGATTCACCATGTGTTGAACCTAGTGATTCTTCTTGTATGAAACTTGTTGTAGTCCCTTTGGCTATTTTTCCACCTTCCATATATGATCAGAAAGATTGGGATGCAAACAATTTTCTTTAGATCAGCTTGCATTTGTGGTATCCTTTTTTTTTTCTTTATATGTTATTTGTGTTTGATTTCACGTGATGTGATCTCTCATGTTACGCTACTTTATGTTTTTATATGTTTTTGAGTTTCCTTTAGATGACTCTTGTTGCTCCACTAGCACAATGAGACAAAGGGAATGAATCCATTATGGCATTCATATATTTGTATCTTCATTCTTATTTATGTTGTAAACATTTTTGTTTTCTTGTGTTTTCATTTTGGGGACAATGGAAGGTCTTAAGACTTTTAGATCTATTCCATGTTGACCCAAAAGTTTGTTTGTTCTCTCTATATGGCATTCTTCTATTTTGTTCGTAGTTCCATGAGTATTTGGTGAATGATTTCAATTTTGATCTCACTTATATTTTTGTAGAAAAGATTTATACTGACCTTGGATTCATGGATCCCTTATGTGTGATCATCTTTTTGTTGTTTGTGTAATTGCATTGAGGGCAACCCATTATTATGAGTTATATTTATTTAGAAACATATCATTTCCATAGGGATTTCCAAATATTCTCTCATGACCTTTATCATATTTTATTTATCATTTTATTCTATCTTAACTAAATTTCTCATAGCATGGTGTTTAAAAATTACTTTAAGGTGGAGGCATACATTCCATTATGTGTTTCACATTTTTCACACACGCTAGACTTGGTGATGTGTTGGATTAGCATTTTTGATCATTTTTGTAGCACCTTATCAGAGTTATTAGGACAATAAGTCTTGGTATGGTTGACATGGGTACACACCTAGTAAAAAATAGTCCTCACTAGTCCTTTTGTGTTTCCCATTTCTCCACTCTTTTTGAAAGGCTCACCTAATTAATATCAACCTTCGCTAGCCCTTGGGTCATGAACACCTTGGATATATAGATCCTAGTAAGATTTTTGTGGAGCTTGATAGTCTGTGATTGTCATACCCTCTATTTTCATGTACAGTGTATTGTGTATTATGTTGTTTTTTCATCATGTATGTTTGTGTTGTCATGTTGCATTTCATACATGTGTGTTCCTTTGCCCTTATGTTGGTTTAACATAGGATCTTGAATCTTAGGAGCTTGTATGCTTCCCCCTAGATTTATTTCCATCCCATCTCTTCAAAATTTAGATAATTGGACCCATCTTGACATATCTATTCTTTAGTGTGAGTTTGAGCATAAGTTCGTACTCTCACAAGAGTGGGAGCTAAATGTAGCATCATAAATTATCACCCTTGAATATTTTATACTAGATTTTTCTCCCTCCTATATGATTCAACAAAATTATGTATTTTGTGGCTCATTTATGCATTTATCAAGAAATCAAATGTGCAAAATCAATGTAGGCATTTAATATTTTACCCTCGATACTTCACATCTCAAAAAATAGGGCCTGGAAAAGGGAACCCTTGGAGGCCTTGTTCACCTAAGTTAGCCTCAAATTTTAATATGTCGGGGTTGACAATTTATTATTTGAATTTTAAATTCTAAATTTTGGCTATCAAGATTTAATTTGTGGATATTAGATTAGTTACATAGAAATACCTAGTTATTTCATCACTTGAAAAATAAGCAAGAAGCAATATGTGAGAACTCTTTCAAAGAAAGATAAATTATCGTAATTTAAGATCAAGGTATGAGTAGTCAAGAGTAGAACTATTGAAAAATTTCATCATCAAAGCATTCACATCAAGTTTTATGTGAGCTTCTTCATGTTTATGCATACACTTCATTTGTGAGAACTAACACTTGTAAGTCTTCTAACCTAATTACAATAAATACTTGAGGAGATGTGTATGGCTTTAGTCATTCATGGAGATCAAATCTGAGTGGTGAGTTACATCCAATTATTTATTCATCATTCATTTATCATTTAGCCTCTACCCCTAAAAATATAAGCTCTTTATCATCAATTTTTCCATTGTGGAGGTGGAAACACAAACATGAGGTTTGACCTAGGATTTAGCCCATATATGTCACAACCCTTCCTCTCTCTTTGAATGTATAGGTTACATATATGAAGAATATTGGAGAGATATTGAAGACCATTTGATCATTGATGCATTCAAAACAATATAACTTGACAAGATGTAGAAACTCAATTATCTCAGCAACTGATGAAGATTTGACACCAATATACAAAGGGAACAAGCCTCTAATCAAGCACCCACGGGTAGTGCAAGAAGATTTTAGTTTCATTCATCCAAAAAGGGGCACCCTTGGAAGCCTTTTCCAGTCAAATCAAGTCCAAATTCAAATCACAAGTGCAAATAAGTCTCCTTTGTCTATTTCTAGTCACCAAAATTTGTTTATCATTTTCTAGATTTTTTTTTTTATCAGAAGAGTGTATTTTCATTTTAACTAGTCATATCTTTGCATTTCATCAGAAATCCATTACAAATCCCCTTTATAATCTAGAACCAAGCTTTGATTGACTCGCCTTCTAGGTTGTAAGTTAATCCCATGCCCTTATCCAATTTGAATTCTAAAATATATTCTTTCAAAGATGACTAATTCTAATTAAGCCCTAGGGTTTCAATTTTCCAACATTTCAAGAAAACATAAGGTGTAGTGAAGTCCAATATTCACTAGGTGAATTTCCATGTAAACCATACCAAGAATTATAAGAAAAGCTTATTGTTTGCAAAATAACTCTTATAAGCTACTACAAAATATGATTAATATATTATAGAACCATCACAAGTTTTAACATGTGTTAACAAAGTGAAACACATATCAAAATATATGCCCCCACCTTAAATTGATGTCTAATGCCATCCGAGAGCGATTTCCTTTAAGGTAGAATAAAATGATATTTAATAAGACATGAGAGCTTGTTGTAAAACCCCATGCCAAAAGATATGATTTAAAATAAGCTAACTCATGATAGGGGGTTTACCCCAAAACAAAGCCACACAAAATAGCACAAAATGGATCCATAGATCTAGGGTTAGTATACATGAGATATACAATATGATCATGCTTGGAACAATGAACACAATAGAGGAACAACACATTAAGACAACATAATTTTAGTGTCAAAAAATGTAATCCTTTATGTTTTCACACAATTTTTGGGTCCCTTAATTAATTGGACTTAATTAAGCCTCTAATTGACCCAATTATCCATCTACAAGCCTAATTAATTACAATTTCTGAAAGGGGAATCATGATTTAATTAATGCAATTATTATTTTTTAACACTCTGAAATGAATAGGCCATGACAATTTAGGATAGGCCCCATTCAGCCTTGGGCAAATGGATCCCTTTTGTTGCTTAATTCAAATTTTAAATATATTTTGAAAGGTAATTTTTTTGTTTGATTTCAATTTAGGGTTAATTTTAAAGTTTGATTTCAATTTAGGGTTGATATTGTTTTTCAATTTCAATGTAGGGTTTCATTGAACTTTGTAGGAATATTTAAATAAAAAAACCTCAATACAAATACAAACATAAAAAACAAACCTAAATTCATAGCTAATAACCAAAAAATTAAAAAATGGAAAGAAATGGAAGAAAGACTTACTTGGTAGCCCCCAATCATTTTCCCTCACCTAGGATCTCAATTGCTCACAGTAAAAAATAAGTTCACTGTCATTTTTTAAAATAAATACTTCTACAAAACGGTATCCCTCTTATTTCAAATCAGGATCTTGTTTTGTAGCAATCGAGATCCTATTTTGTAAAAAGTGGGATCTTGTTTCTTAAAGCCAGGCTCAGGACACCAAAACTAAATGGGTTCCCATTTTTCTAAAATTGGGATCCCGTTTTAATTTTAGGCTCAGGATTACAAAGCAAAATGGGATCTCAATTCATTAAGCTCAATTTTAGGATTTTTTCTAAGGCTAAAAATTCCACCTTAAGTGGATTCAACTTTGTGCTTTCACCCTGCATGGGGTTTTGGCCATCTCATCCATTGTTGAGAGCATTTTTTTTAGGGTGAAAATAGGGTAGACCCAAATGCATGGACAAGAGGATCTACTACTTCTTTTTCTAGGAACCTAAACACCTCAAATTATGCAAAATAAGATGTTAATAACAACCAAAAATGCAACCTAACTATTATAGAAACTATGGGGGGTGTTTTTAGAGCATGAAAATTTGTGTACCTAACCAGAAAGTTGTTGTTTTTGAGCTATGGAGGACTCACTCGCCTTCAGTGGCGAATGGGTCCTTTTAGGGTTTCAAAAAAATGATTTTAGGATCATGTACCCTCATGTCTTCCCTCTTGAAATCCCTGTTATCAAGTTTTGGAAGGATGTATGCAATTTTGTAGAGCTCTTTCCATGATCTTGCACTTTGAATGACAACTTGATCTTCAACCTGTAGATCTGTAATTACAAACTCAAGGGAAGAAAAACTTGTTGATTTGTTAGTGAATGGGTATTTGCCTTGGTCAAACCCCTTGTAAGTAATTAAACCAAATTATCAAATGAAGGAAATGAAGCATGAAACATGAAACAATGTAATTGATATCACCTTGGATGATGTCTTGTGAAACAAATCTGCATACTAACATGTAGTGGACATGAAGAATGTAGATCTTGGATGTAGGATGATGCTTGTAAACAGATCCTCAATGCAACATTAGCTTCTTAGCTCAACACACATGCATGCATTAAACCCTTGAAATGATGATATGATCTTGAATTGTCGCAATTAACACTTGCAATCTGCCTTGAAATGCCTTATGATTGCTCTTGTAATGCTCTTGTGAACTCCAATTTTCTATAATGATTGAATTCTTGAAATTCTAGGACGAAACTAGGTTAATTAACCCCTTATTTATACTAAATTAGGAGATTAACCCCAAAATTCAAAGAACTAAGGCTGACACCAGATCTGGGAAGAAACATTTTTAAATTCCTGCTAGAATGAAATTCAAAAATAAGGGTCTCATTAAGGGAGGACCCATTCGCCACCAAAGGTGAATGGGTGATGGCTAAGTTTCCAAGACCAAGCTTTGGGGAACTGAAAGAAGGCTAAAACCCAATCCAGATCAATTGAGAAAGGGGGGTCCTATTAAGGGAGGACCCATTTTCCATCAAGGGTGAATGGGTCTTGGCTCAACTTACCAAGATCAAAATTTTCCCAATGAAATAATTTGTTATTTAATTTATGATTATCGAGAAAGATCTTCGAGAGCTATCAAAATTAAGGGCTAAATAGGGGGTTAATAACTCCAATTAACTATAATGAATTAAGACCACCTAGATAAGTGTGAAATTACTTTAAAACACTTTGCAACACTTAAACAAGGTACACATTATGTATATTTTTATTGAAAAGGGGCTTATTAAGCAAATACATCTTAGAAAAGTGTGAAAGTGTGTTATAACACTTTACAACACCTTTGCAAAGGATCAAATTTAAGGCATCTTTTAGTTAAATAAAGGTCCTAGAATAGTGTGAATGTGTACAACACATTACAACACCACCCCAAGACATCATTAATTCAACTTTAATTTCAGTTATCAAACCAAGTGTGAAAAATGATTACTTTTTTTGACACTACAATTTTATCTTGTTTTCATCTCTCTTTTGGGGAGGAGTTTTGTCCCACTAGATTTTCTCCTTTTCTCCATTTGTGAGAGATTTCATTTGCATTTGTATATGGGTACCTAACATGGCTTAGTAGTCGGGACCCATCCTTTCATCTTTGCATAATAATCTTCTCCCTAAGTTGCACTTAAGGGGGTTTGTTGGTGTGAATAAATGTCTTGTACCTAGTTAATTAACTTAATAGGAATTTAGGGGCCATATTCACATGTTAAGTTTACTTAGGTCCTAAGATTCTTTCTAGAAGACTTAGTTGTCATGTCTAGATCTTATCTTTTTGACTTTTATGTCAAGTTAGTTGTCTCATGTCAGCTGATTAAGACACTTGCCATAATATTATGCCATCTTATGTTTCACCTTGGGTATATAGCTAGGTGGTCTCTTATGTAAGTCATACTAAATTCCAGGATAATCAATTCCATTACAATCTTGAGCATTGCATATTGATCTCTTTGTTCTTTCCATTTAGCCTCTAGATCTTGGGTATCTGCATAGCCAACTCTAACACCTTGTGTACATCAAGCATAAGTAGACCTAAAATTATCATTTTTTATTTATTTTTTAATTGAAAAGAATTGTTTGAATATTTTTGACATATAATTTGTTTTTCAAAAAATGTAAAAATTGAAAATTTATTAAAAAATAAAAGAAAACTTGTTATTTCAAGTTTATGGACTAGTTTTATCAAAAATTATTTGAAAAATAGGAAAGTAATCCAATTGTAAAAAACAACTTACATATTTGGAATTTGCATAGTCTCGTCTATAATGGGTTTTAATTTTACAAAATAATTCTTAAAAAAATCTATCAGCCATATTGACATAGTCAATTTTTGTCTCGACATTGCTATTACCTTGTACTTGACCTTAGATGTATTCGTTGATGGTAATTGTTTCACTGACAATTTAGCTAACTTGGGTCTTTAGGTTGAAAATTAAACCCATTGGAAGAGTGGCGGAGATCTCCCAACCCCTGTGGCAACCATTATTAATTATGATATTACTCAAAAAGTTTAATAATCATCTCAATATGGTTAACTCGGTTGGTATTGAGATTCACCATTTGTAACTTTGTTGTGGCTTTATCCATCATAAGAATTTACAATTTTATAATAGGCATGTGGAGGAAAAATACAAATTCCCCTTCTAAATTGAGAACTATATTTTATAATTTAATATTTAAAGCATCTTTTGGTTTTTCCCATTTATGCAATTTTTTACAAACAATCAAAGTCTAACTTGACATTTAGGAAAAATGAAGCAACACTAAACATTATATTTAGATAGTCATTGTTGACCATGATGAATATTTCAAAATACTAATAATTCTACCAAGAGTATAATACAACTCCTATCACCCATTTAAATCTTGGTTGTTTGCACACACAAATCGTATTGCCATTCTATAGTACGTAGCTTGTTTTGATAAGAAAATAGACTTTTGGTGCCCTAATTTTAGATTGAAACATGTTAATGATTTCTTAACACTACTATGAATGACTAAAATAAAGACAATCTTGAACCTTCCTATAGCTCACTAAAAGAAAGAAAGATGACATAAACTATTAGCAATAATACACACAAAATATAACATAAATTGAAAATAAAATTTCACAAATGCTTTGGTGGTGCAAGATTGCATATGCACTTATATGCTTTTGTATAATAGGAGCAATTAATCTTTTCAAAAAAGCTATTTTTAAGTATGCATGAGTTAGAATAATATAGAGAGGGTGACTCCGTAGGAAGCGTCATGCTTCACTTGCATGAGAATTACCTAGATTTAATGAGTGTTGTGTGGACCATTCATACTCATGAGACATGGTTTCTTGCAAACCACTACTCATGAAATATGGGTTGATAAAGATTGACTTATAAACTACGTAGTTGGATCTTGATAAAACATCATATAAATTGATGCACTATGAAAACATCACCTAAATGGAAAATTGCTATATTTTCTATTTACATGACAGACATAGGGGTATAAATTTTGTAAGAAATGAGTAAATTTATGAACTTGGTTTACCTATGAACAAATTTCTTCAATGTGTTGTAGCTTATAGAAATGGTGAAAGACAAAACTCATAAATTGCACTCTATGTAAGTAGAAATGAAAGTAACAAGGAGGTGCTTGAAAAGTAATGGTAGGCAGCCAATAACTACTTTAGAATGTGTGTGTTTTGAATCTTCAATACTATCAAATAGATAGAGACAAGACAACAAATAATTTAAATGGTAACAAGAATAAATATAACAACCTTAAATAACTTTGTAACATTAAACATTATTCTGTTTATAAATATGTTTCCATTCAAACTAAAAATTAAAATAAATTAAAGACATTAAATTTCCACAATCTATATTATTATAAGTAAATTATTATAAATTATAAAATATTTAAATACAAAATTATAGATACAAACGATTAAATACATTGAAATTTATGAACCGTTGAAGTTTATGAACCGTTTTATTGAGACCAGATATGTAATCCAAAACTTTCAATAATATCGATTGATTATTTATTTATTTATTTATTTTTATTATTCATTTTAATTGGTTGGTGACATAATAATAATAATAATAAAACGGCAAGAACTAAAGATATTTTGTGGTCTTCTTGCACATTCCCACTAGTCCGGATTTCAGAACATCTAGAAGGCAATTAAACATCCAGCCGCCCGTGGCCCCACCATTTGTTGCTTTTGTCGACGTCATCCATCCTTTCCCTTTAGTGGTAGTAGGTGACTGTCGTCTTTTTCTAGAATCTAAGAATTCCTCTTTTACACGACTCTTCTCCCCGTCTTGGAACCCACAATTCTCTATCTCCTCCTCTATATCTACACATTCAAAATTATTTCAGTATAGCACCTCTTGTTTCTCAACTATAATTCATTACCTTCTTTTATAATACCCAGTCCACAACTTTAATTCCATTCATAATTGTTACTGCTTTTCTTTCTCAAGCTTCCCATAGCAGGCTTTTCATGGAGTATAGTGCATCAATTAGAGGTTTACAGACCTCGAATCTTATAACAAATTGTGCTTCTGTTAGAGTTTCAAGGATAAGATTTGGAGTGAGTCCAAAGCAGTCTGCAATTAAAACGGGTACAACTATTAGAGCATTTCATTCTCAATATTCTTCTTCTTCATTGTATGATGTTCTCTCTGTGTCTCCTAATGTGAGTGCGAGTGATATAAAGAGTGCATATCGTCGGATGGCTCTTAAATACCATCCTGACGTCTGCCAAGCTGAAGAGAAAGAAGAAAGTACCAGACAATTCCTTAAAGTTCAGGAGGCTTATAATACTCTGTCGGATCCTCTTCTCCGCCAGGATTACGATTGGAGACTCCAAAACAGTTTGGGATTCAGCAAGAGTGAAGGAAGATTAGAGAGTAGTTATGTTTGGGAAGCTCAATTGAGGGAATTGATTAGCAGAAGATCAGCTAATAATCCATCATGGGGGAATACAATGAGAAGAAGAAACCAACAGACGGCTTATGCTGCTGCCTGATGAAGATGATAGCTTTAGATCATGCCTGACCATGAACTGTTATTTTTTCAGTTATTAATGAAATTTGCTTTTCATAACTGCTATATGATACCGTGTACATACACTCCAAGTTCCCTATAATAAATCTATACATTACATTATTGGGTTATTTGACCTCCTCTAGTTAATCTAAATCTCACCTTTGCACATATTAACAGAAACTAAAGCCACTCATTTTGGCAGTCTCCGAGAAACTTTGATCTTTTATACTTCCTAAAGAAATGAATTGTTTCGTATTTCAGAGCCCACTTTGAGCTCCATGGCTGTAAGTATGAGCTGTACGACATACGTATAGTGATTTTGTCTTTCGTATAAGAGGTCTCCTTGTTCATTCTAGTGGTTGAATTGTATATGGAATGTTTCTTCACATATTGTGAATTATTGAGTTGTATGGTAACATATTAATGCAGATGCTATAATTGTGCTGACGTCAATTGATGCACTGTACCAGTGATTGATTAGCCATTAACGATTGAAATTAGAAATGGAGTAGAAGAATAAGTCCTGATATATTGAGATTTAAGTTATTGGTTCTAGGAACCTAAGATAACCGCCTTCTAGATGAAATAGAAGGATTGGGTGGAGAAAGCTAAGGTTTAGGCAGTTGAGACATCGTGACCGCAATTGGTGGAAAAATGTATTGTGTTTCATTTCTTTTTCTTCTTCTGATCAATTGTCCTACGACTTGATAACAACAGAAAATAGACTCCTTTTGTTTTAAATAAATAGATCTCCTCTGTCTCGTTCCTCGAAGCTTCGTTTTTTTGTAAGGGTGAAATTACAAGCCCATGTCAATTCCGAAGAAGCTTCGGGAGAATCTTTCAATATATGGATACTGAAAGTATTCTTTGTTTAAGGATGTTTTAATAGTTGTAATAGTATTTGTAAATTTAAAATTTGATATTTTGATTAAATATTATTAGTTGTAATTATAAAAGTTGTTAGTGTTGATTATGATTACAAATATTTAAATGAAATGTGTTCATTTAATCTAGAAAACAATAAATTATGTCATGTCATATTAGCACACCAACAAAGCATGATTTAATATACAACTATCATAATTTAATGTACAATTATTTAATTCAAATTTTTTGGAATATTTTTTAATATCTTAATCGAAAAAAATCTCGACGTGGCATGATATTTAATGATGTGGATTGAAAATATAGATTTAAGTAGGGAATTCTCAAATAAGTTATAAAAAATTACTTTAATTCAAAATCATGTATAGTCTTGATGAAATGTGTAGTTAGTCAAATGTGTAATTTATAAGGGAATTGCCACATTTGTTGCAAGATGGCACAAAGCCTAATGTCTTGATGAAATGTGTAGTTAGTCAAATGTGTAGGTAGAAGCTTGCAAAATGAATGCACTGATATAAAACTTGATGTAGTGAATACTAAAATAACTCATGGTCTAATGTATTTTGGGATGTGTTCCTTTGCTTTTGTAAACTATAGAAATTTATTACAAGTCTTGAACAATGCAATTGAGCATTAACTACTACATCTAATAAGATTTAGAAACCGAGTTATGCCTTTACAATTACCAAAATCTTATGAAAAGTGAATATGGCATTAAAGATGATAGTAGAACATATATTCCAAATTGCAAGGTTAGATATACAAATGTAGTGTAGTGTAGTACGATATGTGGTGATTGATTAATGATTGAGAACCTACAAACAAACAAAGAAAGAAAGTGAGAAAAATATTGTTGGTTGATGAAAGATTATTTTTGCACCATGAGATGTTCCAACAACATTTAATCAACATAATTAGATGTTGAATTGATTGTTTTGTCAAAAAAATAAATAACATAAAAATAGTCTTAAACTCTATCAACATGAATTCAATAAATACTACAAAATCTAAATCTCCAGATTTTACAATTAAATAAAATAATTAATAATACTATAATTTTAAAAAATACAATTATATTTAAACATTCTAAAACTAAATTAAATATAATGAAAAGGAAAAAAACCCAACTTAAAAGCTATCCATCTACTAAATTCTATCCCTAGGGCACCTTTAGATAAAATGGAATACAATAAGAAGAAATGGTAGTTAAATACATACAACCACCTAACCATTTTCAGAAGAACATCTAAAAAAGCCCTTTCCGTCCAATGAAAAAGGTTGCTCTCGTCAACATTAGTTTGTCTTGAAAAGTTTTTCTTAGTACCTACTTAGGTTGTTTAACGAGTTGTAATTCCACCAGCAAAAAAAACCACAATTATTTTTTTATTGAAAACAAAAAGTGAAATATGATATTAGTGGTGTGTAATAAACCGCCCTAGTCTTGAAAACAACTTAAATTATGAAAAACACGTGAACGAAATACGCGCGATTGGTTCAGCAGTTGAAAAACGAAGTTCTAGATATTTAATCCGTGATCGTGACATATGTGGATATTTAAGCCTGTATTTTACGCGTGAAGAAATCCAGAAGGACGGAAAAAAATCAATTGAAGATCTGGAAAGTTTCCAGCTCAATGTTTCTAGAAGGATGAAAATAATGTTCCGCGCGGCCCGATGGGACGTGACGGTGGGGTAGGACCACCGTTTGTTTCTAGAATCCAGAAATTCCTAAGACTTTTATGCACTTCGTATCCTTCCTCGAAGCTCACAATTTGGTTTCGGTCTATATAGCTGCTCCAGATTGTTTATCCTCCTCACTAAATCAAGTCTTGCGTCTGCAGTCCAATCTATTTGGAGTTTGCTTATAGTATTGAATTTCCATCTATATTTACAGGCAAAGTTGTTATTGCTGATCAATCAGAAGCTTTCTGTAACATCATTCATGGACTACAGTGCATCAATTAAAGGTTTACAGGCACCCCCTCTTATGACCAAGCGTGCTTCTGCTGCAATTTCACGCGTTAGAATTGGAGCGAAGCCAAAGCATTCGACAACTATTAGGGCATTTCAATCTCGAAATGCTTCCTCCTGCTCCTCTTCTTCTTCTTCATTGTATGATGTTCTCTGTGTCTCTCCTGACGTGAGTGCGGGTGATATAAAGAGCGCATATCGGCGGAAGGCTCTTAAATACCATCCTGACGTCTGCCCTGCTGCAGAGAAAGAAGAGTGTAGCAGATTGTTTCTCAAAGTTCAGGAAGCTTATGAGACTCTGTCTGATCCTCTCCTTCGCCAGGATTACGACTGGAGATTGCAGAACATGTTCACAGTAGGGGAGTTCGGAGGCAGACTAGAGAGTAGTCATGTGTGGGAAGCTCAGCTGATGGAGTTAATTAGAATGAGAAGACGAAACCAACAGGGGGCTTATGCTTGCTCATGATGGAATCAGAATTACAGTGGATTATTTGAGAGTTAGATGTAAATTTTTTTGTTAAAAGGGCCTATTTGGGCTTTCTAGACGTGTAAATATATGATGTAAATTGGATTGTTAAAAAGCCTATTTGGGCCCTTCTAGACGTGTAAATAGAAACAAAAATTGTAGACAGATTTTTAATTCTACGTCGATGGATGTTTTAGAAACACCAGTGTCACATACGCGCAGGACTTTTAGGTACTCACAGCAGATCCACGTATTGAATCATTTTCTGTAAATTTCATTCGTTATAATGTCATATAATATTTTAGCAATTGAATCCAAGGGTTTAATGGATGTATTCCCGGATTAAAGCAAAATTTTGTTGAGGGCAGATGATTTTTTCTATATTTATGTATTTTTTAAATCAAATTTTTAGATAGAAATCAATTGTGATATATTCTTTATTCATATTTATATAATTTTTTATTAAAAAATATAATTCTTATTTATAGTAAAAAAATTAAATACTTCAGAAATGATTTCATGCATATCATTATAATCCAACAAACTACAATTTAGGAAGACATGAATTTCTGAAAATAATGATCATTTACTGGATTTTGTTTATTAACTTCTGAAAATAATGATCATTTATCAAATTTTGTCTATTTTCAAATGATTACATAAGTAGTTTGTCTTATTACCATACTAATACTTAAAACTATCCTTTTCCTAGTCACATAAGACTTAAAAGAACATAATTCTTTTATGAAAGTTTTGTTTCTATAAGTGTTTTATAGGACCTCTCTTTTCATTTGCAAATACCCAACCAATTATTTTCCTTGCTAGATATGCTTAATCGAGTATCAAGCTTCACAATAATTACTTTGTAAAATCAATTCAACAATTGTATATATTATTTACAAAGATTAGTGTATGCCTATACTACGTAGAGTAGATACACATATCAATTGATAAACTATTAGTGTTTGTCAAAACTTTAGGATTAAGAATGGTATTTGAGACACTATATTAAGACTTCAAATAAAACTATGATAAAATGATTATTATTATAGACTCCCTCATATTTATGCATTTCAAATTCAGTAATATTATTTATATCAAAATTCACCATTTTTATAATAAACCCTTCCATTTAATAATATAAATGAAGTGTAATGTTTTTATTATCTAAACTAACTTATCTTTAAGTGTAAAGAATTAAAATATGTCTAACTAATATGAAACTATGAGATATAACTCCTTAAATTAAAAAAAACTACATGTTTTATTGTTAATCGTATTACTTATATAGATAGCATACGTACACGCTTTATTGTTAATTCTATTACTTATATATACTATAGATACAAACAAATAAACAAAATTTGTTATTGCTACATTAAAAAAAGCATAGTGGACACATTTTGTCCACATTTTTTTCTGAGGTCAGGATGTCTTCGAATTGAAACGAAATTATGTTCAAGGCTTCAATTTCTAAATTTAAAATTGGATCCCAGATAAGAGTAATTTAGGTAAGTGATATGCAAACTAATTATTTATTGAAATTGTTTTACCTATAAACCATGCCAAAGTCAATGCCTTCATTGTACCCTGGCAGACTTACCACGTATTTTTCCCTTCTGCAGGGATATGTAAAGCAAAGTCCTTCCACAAGAAAAACTTCTCCACCCCCACCTCATTCTCACAGAATTTAAATACGCCATCTCTACTTATATACCAGAATTTTTATTATGTATGCCAAGTACGTCAATCTCAAGGATGCACAGAAAATGTTTGACAAAATGTCTCGCCTAACGCAGTTCAATGGACTGCAATGATATTGAGATATGCGCACGATAGATGTTTGGATCAAGCACTGCAGCTCTTTCATCAGATGCCAGAACAAAATGTGGTTGCATGGACTGCATTGCTTTCAGGATGTTTTCAGAATGGACTATGTAATGAATGTTTGAACCTTTTTAGATAAATGCAGCTTACAGTTGTGAAGCCAAATTTGATCACTTTGGCTAGTTCGCAGGATTAGAACGTGGAAAGGAAATTCATGGACAAATAATTAGAAGCGGATATCAATTTAACGTCTTTGTGGAAAATGGGCTTACAGAAATGTATGTATGGCAAATGCCTTAGCATTGAGGAAGCTCGCAAAATGTTTGACAAAATGCTTTCCCAAAATGTGATCTCGTTCTGTGTTAGGATTGCCATGGCTAACACCCAGATAAGAACAGTGAATGGTGTCATAACATCGTCAAGACTAAGTTGCAAAGCAGAGCTATGGACTTTTACACCTGATTGAAAAACATGTTGAAGAAGTCCTATGCAAAATCTATGGGATGAGTAAGTTTTAGGGTGTGGAGTAAGCAGATCAAATTACTTGACTTAAACATAAACATGTCGGTATTGAAATACAGTGCAGGGGGTTACCGTAATTCACAAGCTATTGGACCTTATCACAGGTACCGCTGGCAGTAACTAATCTTACACTAGGGAGTATGGGGTTGGCTTAACCAGCAGACTCTGGTGTGGGCCCTCTTAACCGGTCCTCCTTTCCATTTGCCATTTCCGTTCGAAGTTGATCCCGCCCAGAACACCGCCCGCACATTTAATGTTTTTCAAATGTTTATCCAGCCCATCCGCGCTGTAAAAGTTTTGGTAAAGTTTTATTACTGCAGTTGCACCGTTTCAGAAGACATGGATGTCTATACGATGCAGTCACCATTGCACCATACACAACTAACTGATTTCATTTTCCAGCGCATAATGAATTACGCAGATATTATAGTTTGAAATGCTCTGGTACACATTTATGCAAAATGTGGAAGCATAGACAAGGCTTGTGAACTGTTTGACAGGATGCCTCAAAGAAATGTGGTCTCGTGGAATGGTATGATCGCAAGATATGCATAAAATGCAATTGGTGAAATGGATTTAGAACTTCTCTATCAAATATTCGCAGATGTAAAGCCAAACCCTACAATCTTTGCCAGTATCTTCCCTGCCTGTGCCAAAATGGGAGCTATGGAACAGGGTATGGACATCCATCACAGGATAAAGGAAAGAGAAATTACATCGGATGATGTAGCTGCAACTGTCCTGGTAGACATGTATGCAAAATGTGGAAGCATAGACAAGGCATGCGAACTGTTTGACAGAATGCCTCAAAGAAATGTGTTCTCCTGGAATGCGCTGATTGCAGGGTACTCACAAAATGGATTTGTTGAAAAGGCCTTAGAAACTTTCAAGCAAATGTAATTGGCAGGTGTAAAGCTAGACTCTACAACCTTTTCCGCCATCCTCCCAGCCTGTGTCGAACGGGAGCTTTGGAACAGGGTATTGACATCCATCAAAGCATAAAGGATAGAGGAATTTTGTCAGATGTTGTAGTTGCAGCCGCTTTGGTAGACATGTATGCAAAATGTGAAAGAATAGACAAGGCACGCGAACTGTTTGACAGTGTGCCTCAAAAGAAATTTGGTTTCATGGAATGTCAAGATTGCAGGATATGAAAAAAATGGATTTGTTGACAAAAAGCAATAAGAGATTTATTGCAGGATATGAAAAGAGTTATCCTTATCATAAATAAATAGTATAAAGTATAATCATCCTCATTACCT
Source organism: Sequoiadendron giganteum (assembly GCA_007115665.2). Taxonomy (NCBI): domain Eukaryota; kingdom Viridiplantae; phylum Streptophyta; class Pinopsida; order Cupressales; family Cupressaceae; genus Sequoiadendron; species Sequoiadendron giganteum. Next base: position 276,215,725 of record CM021104.1, on the reverse strand, counting down.
CACTATCTTTGGGTTTCCTCTCAATTCTCCACCTCTCCTTGTTATGGCTACACTTGGTCCTCCTGTGGTGGCCAATATTAATTCCTTTAACTCCAAACTTTTATTGGGAATGGGCATGCACATGTTGCTTCTAATTTGCCTCTAGTCAAGACTCCTAACGTTTCACCTCTATTTGTTTCCTCTCCAAATAGATGATATCAAACTGATGCTTTGATGTTCATGTGGGGTATTATGTTAGGGAGGGAAATGAAGACTCTTCTCCTTTGTCTCCTAGCTCTAAGGTTTAGGATGATGTTATTTCTTAGATTTTGATTTGAAATAGGAAGAATTATCATCCAATTTAGGGGTGCAAGTTGCAAGACTATTCAAAATATATTAATTTAATACATATAATACTTGGTCAAATAAAATTCAAAGTTAAGAAATGTGTGGGCCACAGGAAAGTCTATATTTGGATTTGTAATGAAGAGTAAATTCTATATGTCATAATATTGCACAAACATGCAAATGATAGGGATTATAACTTGTCAATGTGAATGAGCATTGCACTATAATTAGAAGATGCCATAAAATTGGGGTTGAAAGTGAGGAATAAATGTTATTTCAATTTTTTTATTGATAATTTAAGTTTACATAGATATAATGATATTTTTTTAAAGATTTGAATTGATGTCACACATTTCTTACTTTTAGTTAAGGGAATGTTAAATATAAACTTGTAGATGTTTTTAGTCTAATGAGAGCCAAGTGTTGCATTTAATATGATTACATGGATGCTAGTGGGAAAAATAGCACATTATATTGTGAAAAAGGAATTATGCAAGGTAGTTTTGCCCAACTCTTATGGTATAAAATTTTTCTTAGTAGCATTATATTTAACAACACCAAGTAGTTTAAGAAACACATACTTTTTAATCAAGATTAATATGTGATTAATTATTTTTTTATAATATTTGGCAATGATAACAATAAGCTTAGTACAAATTGGGGTGATAACTAAAAAGTAAAACTCTATGCCATGAAGGAATTTTTGTACTAGTTGGTCATTAGTGGGGATAGACACATCAAGGGAATTACTTAAAAGATGATGACTGATTTTTTCAATCAACAAAAGATAGAAATAAAGTGAAAATAAATAATATTAAATAATAAACAAGGATTTTATGGGGGTTTAGTTAGGTTTTTGACATAATGAATCAAAATTTGCAATTAGAAAACATGTTCTAATAGACACTAACATAAAATAAATTGAAAATGATTGGTAGGAGGCCAACACATCTGACTCATACATTCATCTAATATATTTATCACTAATGATAATCTTAATTTAGTTTAATCCTTCATGATGCTTTATACAATATTTATAAGCATATGTAATAGATAATTTTATGTGTCACTTATAACATGTTGAATGCACATGCTATTTGTAGACACCTAAATTTTACTAGTGCCTTAAGGTTGTTATAATAATCTCATTTTAGTCACCCTAGTGTCATGTTATCAACTAACTCAGTCATTCCAACTAATCAATTAATTATATAATCATTTGTCAATCAACTAATTTTTCATTAATTATTCTCATCACCTCACCTTGCCACCAATTTACCAACTTCATCATATTTCACCTTGTTCTAGTTAATTATATTAACTAATTAATCACATTCCCATTTATCACCCCATGTATAACTAATTGATTAATCAATATTAATTAATTAATTAGATCCTTATTAATCCATGCACATATATACAATTAAAATAAATAAATAATAATTATCCTTACTCACATTTCACTCATCAATCAAAGTCAATTAGGTGATGAGTTATTCTCATGTTTCAGTCATATCAATTTAGTTATCTCCACTTTTCAATAATCAATCAAATTAGTTAGCTAATCAGTTGATCAAGTTAAGTCCCAATCAAATAATTTGACTAAATAATCAAATTAGTTGACTAAAAGATCAAATAAATTGTGTAATGCCCCGCCACACAACCCTAGAGGAAGTTTCAATCTACAACAAAAGCGTACTAATTTTTTTTTTTAAAATGAATTAAACATACATGTTCACCTAAAATTGACAACCTCCCGTAAGGCTACATAACCGAGATTACTTGATTCCCATTCACATACATCATCTAATTTACATTGCAATAAACATCTCAAGTAATGACATACATCTAACATAAGTAAATACAAGATAAGATTAGATTAACCATCACATAATTCCATTACTTGAACCATTACATGATTACAATCCTCATTCCCAGAATGAGTCAAAATACATAAGAGTATAACAATTACAAGATCCTCCTCATAACAACAAGAGGGGTAAATACAACTAATACAAGAAGAATCACAATAGAATAAGAAGAGAGTAACAATATCCGCAAGTCGTCCAACTGGATGTCTCACTTCCATGAACTGAAGAACAATGGGGGACCCAACGGTTTTGGTGCATGTTCCACCCTACCTAGTGGTACCCGAAGGCTCACCCCCCATGCTAGGAGATAGTAAAAATACAACATGGACAAGATATCTACTACCTCTAACCAAAGGCTGACTAATAGAACAAACTAACTCAACCATACATATGCAAAATATAAATCTAATACCAACATGGTTACATTGCTTCCAGACATAATAAAATCAAGTGTGCTAAAGAAAACATATGCACAACATATACTCAAGGTTATCCTAGATAGAGTGTCATCGCAAGGTGCATCATGAGATCTCCTCTGGGCATCCTTCATAGGCTCCAGTAATCCTAGTGACCTCAACCGAATCTCGCCCCTCATACTCACTCAAGCGGAATCAACTACCTCTCGTATGGTCAATAGTTGACCTTTCCATTCCACGCCTTCTCACACACCCCAAGTCTAAACAAGCCCTTGTGTCTGCGAGTGAGGTTAATTTTATCTTGGTTAATGTGAATGCATCCTAGTAATCTAGGTACTTTGCTTTCATTATCACTTCTTAAAAACACTTTCGAAAGTTACCCGGTTTACCTCTTTGGGCTCCGGCCCCTAACAAAAGCCACTCCTCTAATGGATAACTCGCTACTCAAATCTAGACTCCAAGGGTGACTCCAGTGTTACATAACTGAATAACTCAGTCTCTCCTAATCTAGGAGATGAAAAATAAAGAATCTCACTCCAACACTTGGAGGAAAATAACTCAAATAAATCTACCCAAGGAATAACGAATATCAACTAACATGGGAATGACCCACATACACTGGAAGAATTTTCATTGCATTATTAATGCATTATTATATTATTTACCCTTCAGTGAATGCTTTGGGAACGGGTAATTGTGTTAAGCAATGAAAAGTCTTCGCAAAAATTGAAATTAAAATAATATCATTATGACATTAAAGCAATTAAATTCCTTCATTAAAATAACTATATTTTCTCTATCTCACTAATCATGCACAGTCTTAGTTTTTAGTCAAATCTATTTTCAAAATACTGGTATGCTCTCATAAGTCAAACACCGAATATTAAATATATAATCTGTACTATAAGATATATGTAGCATACTTATATATCTAAAAACTATTATTGTATTAATATTCAAAACTACATTTAAATATAAAATCAAATCTACATTAAACATTGTATATAAAATCTCCCTTTTATTGAAAAGAATTTACCAAATTGTAATATCAATACTTTTTGAATATTTAGTCTTACCTACAAATCCATCCTACAAATACAAATATATATATATATATACATTTAATATGATATATATATATATATATTAATATTTATAATATTAAAGAACATATTTAATTTATACTAACCTCATAAATAATTCCCATTTTAAATACATTGAAAACCTAATACAAAAAGCAATGAACTAAATTTCGCCAAAAAACAATGAACAGTGGCGGACGGATCCCCACGTTTTTTTTTAAGTTTAAAATTAACTTTTGACAATGGTGCGCCGACGGTACCTTGTACCGGTCGGTCGCATCCACATACATACAGTGGGGGCGGCTCTGTCATGTGACAGCGCATCCCCCATAAAGGTGGGCGCGCTGTCCCATGGCAGTGCCCCTCCACCAATACATGTGGGCGGTGGGGTCATAGCCACCGTCCACTTAGAAATTGATTTATATATATTTTTAAATATATATATATTTTTTTTATATATATTTTTTTAATTTTTTAATTTTTTTTTCCATATACATTTGGATTTTGCAAAATACATAGAATACAATTTTCGCCATTAATGAGGTTTTTGGAAAACTGTGCCGACAGTGACCTTTTTCAACACATGACAATTATTCAACTTTTAAACAATTAACATAGTAAATATATTTACATGTTTCATGTATTTATATTAATTCATATACAATACATATTATATAAATACATATATAATTATTTTCATAGAATATTAAAACTGGTAAAATAGGGAAAATAATTTTATTTTTTTAAAAACCAGTATCATGAAATTGATGAATTTTCCAGAATTTCCTTCTAAATTCAAAAGGGTGTAAATTAATTTTCTTTTAACACTATTCAATAAATTTTACAAAAACAATTAAATATAGAATTTCAAACAATCTTGTTCTCATACAGAAGGTTTTCTACAAGGGTTGCTTTTCTTTTGAAGAACAGATCTAAACAATTAAAAAGGGTAAAACTTCATTCCAAAACCTAAGTGTTCAACACACAAACTGAGGTTTAATTTAACCCATGTTTCTTCAATTTCCCCCATTTATGGAATTTAAAGCTACATTAAATTTAAATATTCTTCCCCAAATTTTAATGGATTAAATCCAGATTCAACAAACAATTTTCAATTTCACCTGGTAATAACAACAAATTTGCAAACAATATAATATGAGATAAATCAAACAAGACAAAACCTGGAATCCAAAGCTATAGATGAAGATGAAAATCTGGTGCAAGCTTTCTCCCAAGAATTCCTGCAATTTCTTCAAACGTGTACGGATCCAATCCAAGAACTTGATAATTGCAAACAAATTATTCTTCAATCAACTCTACAATCCAAAATTGCTCTGAAACCTTCTTTGTGCCAGTTTTTGCAAAAAATCCCCAAAAATTCTTCCCCAAAATAAAAACCTTTCAAAACTCTTTTTTTTTAATTTTTAAATTCAAAACATGCATTCATATTAAAACTAAAATATCTAATCTAACCCTAATTCCTTTTGCATGCAAAGTGAAAATAGATATTTATTTCCTTTTCCCATTTTTGAAAACCTCAAATTGATTTCTAAATGCAATTTCACTTTTCTTTCAATTCTTTTAATTTAATTTAATTAAATTTAATGCAATAACTCAATTAATTAATTTTAATTATCTAATAATTAAATTCAACCTTTTCCAATATTAATTTAATTAATTAAATAGATTAAAATTTAATTAATACAATTTCATAATCAACATATATACTTCATCTAAGCATAGATTTCACTTAATATTAAAATAAACTCTACTTTCAACAATACAATAATTCTAACATAATGATTGAATAATAAAGCATCTTAATAAAATCATATAACATTAAACCAAGTAGACACGACTCACAAAATAGGACTAACGACACACTAAGGCTAGGGCGTAGACCTGACACATGTTATCTAGTTACTATCTCCCTTTTCAACTTAACCGTTGGATCGACACGCTCAAACCTGTGAAACCAGGTGGAGTCGATGTCATGTACCTGCAACCTGCAACCAAGTAAACAACATAATACAGTATATCTAGTATATAATACACACCGTGAAGAAGGAATCATGGATTCGCAGGGCGCTCACAAGCGAGTGATGTGAACTGTCCTCTTCACCAATACACTCATCAAAGACTGACATTACATCATAATCAGAAATCACGTAATACAATACCTCAAGCTAATTCTACTAACATCAATAATCCATAATGCATGTGAAACAATAGTCAGATAATCCACATCACATAATAATCAATGTCGCTCAATAGTGGCGATCAAAACACAAACAACAAGGTGTGTCCAGTATAACACTAGCTGCATCCAAAACATAACATAAAGCAAACACACAAGGCAAAACAGAGGGGTATTACAAATTGACTAATAATCAAGTTAGCTAATTTTTTAGTCATGTTAATTGGCTAATCAATCAATTGAGCTAATTGGTTAATCAGGATAGTTAAATCTAAATCAAATCGCTAGTCCTCTAGATTGATTAAATAAATCTTGGATATTCATATTTTTATCTATTTTTTTTTAAATCCATTGCTCCTTTTAGGAATTTAGGGAGCTCTTTGGAAAACCTTTAGTCCATCTCTAAAAATTTGAATTTTATATTCATGATGCTATTGAAGAGCTTGCGCAATAGTTCATCATCTAAAAATCCATAAAAGAGTGTGAGAAAATTGAATTCGAGCTCCATATGAGGTTTGCATGTGTTTAGAATAAGAATTTGATATTGCTTTTTTAAAATTTTAGTTTTATTCTAAATGCATTGCATGCATAATGAGACCATACCCCTTTATCTAGATTCTATTATTTTTATTTATTTTTACATATTGTGTTAAAATTAGAAAAAAGAACTATAATTTTTAATTTTATCATAATGCTTATCCTATTATTCTTTTTCTTAATTTTTAATGCCTCATTTTGAGATTCCATCCTTCCATTTAATTTTGTACTTATTATGATTTCTAATAATTTCAATATCATTTGACTCATTGTTGAAACTGTACACCTATCAGAGTAAAATTGTCAACATATTTTCTATTGTAGTTGAGCATATCTACATCTCCTTCTAGAATAATTAACTATATCTTTTACAATCCATTGTTAGATTGAGTGCTTGTAGAAAGTGTGAAGAAATTTTAGAGTATGTTACATCTATGAGAAGTGATACAAATTAGCAATGAAAGAAGACTGTAAACAAGCAAGTACAAGAAAACTAGTAAAGGACAATCATTTAGAATTGATTTATAATTTTTGCACTTGTGAGGAGAATTCCATGATGCGATAGGGATAACTAAAGCTACCATATATGATTTCTAGGCTACACTTTCTATGGATACAAATCATGGGTATAATTTTTACCTTTATAATAAAGCCCATGGTCACTAATATTCAATCTTCCATTAAAGGAAAACACCTTTAGTTATCTTACAAATTATCATTTTGCTCAAAATTTGAGAGGATTAATTTATGTTTTTCTAAAATACAAAGGTTTTGGGTGTGAATGGGGTGGGTGGAGTATTTGTATTATTAGTTGCTATAGTAACGGAAAAAGTAAGCCTTTTTCCTTACTTGGTTTGATAATTGACATTAAAACTGAATTAATGATGTATCAAGGAGTAGTGTTGTAATGTGTTGTACACATTCACACTATTCTAGGACCTTAATTTGACTAAAATATGCCTTAATGGATCCTTTGCAAGGGTGTTGTAAAGTGTTGTAACACACTTTCACACTTTTCTACGATCTATTTACTTAATTAGCCTTAATGGTATTGGAAAAATGTATTTAAATTTGTGTCTTGTTTAAGTGTTGTAAATTGTTATAAGGAGCTTTCACATTTATCTAGGTGGTCATTAATTGATTGTGGGTAATTGGAGCAGTTAACCCCCTTTTAATTCACATTTAAGCCTTAATTATGACACCTTCTAAAGATCTATCCCAACACTCATGATTTAACTAATAAAACATTTAACTGGGCATGGTTAGGTCTTGAAAAATGGTGTCAGGACCCATTCACCCTAGGTGGCGAATGGGTCCCCCTTAACAGGAACCCCATTTTTCAATTGATCTGGAATGGGTTTTCAGCCTTCTTTCTATTCCCTGAGGTTAGGTCCTAGTAAACTAAGCCAGGACCCATTCACCCTAGGTGGCGAATGGGTCCTACCTTAATGGGACCCCCCTTTTTGAATTTCATTCTAGTAGGAATTTAATAATGTTTCTTTCTAGATCTAGTGTCAACCTTAATTATTTGAATTTCAAGGTTAATCTCCTAATTTAGTATAAATAAGGGGTTAATTCACATTGTTTCTCTTAGCACTTTCAAGTATTCAAGCATTATAGAAAATTGAAGTTCACAAGAGCATTCATATTTCATTTCAAGGTAGATTTCAATAGTTTATTACAACAATTCAAGATCATATCATCATGACAAGGGTTTTAAGCATTCATTCATGTTATTGAGCTAAAGAAGGGGATGTAACATTGAATATCTACTTGCAACCATTGTTCAAATCACATTCAAGGATACAAGATCTGCATTCTTCATGGCCACTACATGTTAGTTTGTAGATTTTTTTCACAAGACATCTTCCAAGGTGACACTATTTACATATTACATGCTTCATGCTTCATTTCATTCATTTCGTCATTTGGTTTAATCACCTACAAGGGGTTTGAATAAGGGAAACCCCCATTCACTAACAACAAACAATTTTTTCTTCCCTTGAGTGTTTGATTGCAAATTTATAGGTTGAAGATCAAGTGGAGCAAGTTTGGAGGGAAATTGTCAAAGTTACAAAAGTTGTTATTCCAGGTGCAAAAAAAAAAATTGAAACTACAAAATTGCCTATAGACTTGCAGAACTTGATAACCAGAATTTTGAGAGTGAAAACATCAAGGAACAAGACCCTAATCTCAGTTTTAGAAACCCTAAAGAGACCCATTCACCATTGCAAGTGAATGCGTCCTCTATAGCTTAAAAATAGTAAGTTTTTGATAAGGTACACAATTTTTTTATGCTCTAAAAACTTCCCTCATAGTTGCTACACCAGTTATGTATAATTTTTTATTATTATTTGCATCTCTTTGCCTCTCATAATTGCATAATTGTAGTGATTTAGTGTTGGAAAATTAAATGGTTCATCCTCTTGCTCATGCATTTGGGTTTACCCTATTTTCTACCTAAATATTAATGGTGAACACGACATATTGAACACTGCAATTTTCTAATTTTTGGAGAATCTCATGTTGCATCTTAAGTTAGATCTTACATTCATTTTCATTTAGGTTTGCATTGAATTAAGACCTCATTTGGGTTTACTTGTTTTCCATTGAAATCTTGCATATCATATAGGTTTAAATTTGCATTATTTTGCACTTGTTAAATTTGAAAAAAAAAAAAACAAATTAGTCATTTTGCATCTCATTTAGATCTCATACAATTGCATTTGAAAATCAAAACACAATTGAATTTTAATTTATACCTTGCATTTCATCTTTCCATTGCATTTCTAGAAAATCTAAAACTAAAGCTCACAATCTCAGACCTGGAATTGAAAGATATAACTAAGAATTTGTAAATCATTAAAAACTAGTTTAAAAACACCTAACCAGGACCCATTTTCCCTTATTGGTGAATGAGTCCTTCATTAGGTATGATCTGAACCTTTTGAGAACTGAAAAAGCATCAAAATTCACTTTGAAATCCACAAAAACATCTAACCAGGACCCATTTTCCCTTACCGCTGAATGATTTCGTGCTAGCTACCACTCTACATTTTTAGGACACTAATATCCCAATTTTTAGCTTCTTTTCGGTGCTATTAACTTTCTATTTCAGTTTCCTAATTTGTTGTTTCATCAATTTCATTGCATTTAGCTTAAATTGCTTCATTTTAGTGCATTTTAAAAAGTTCAAAATTTGCATCAAAATATTTCATTTTAAGCTTATTGCATTGTGTTTAATCAGTAAATTGCATTTCTTAGAATATGAAAATTACACTTCATTCTAGGTTTTCACATTATCCCTTTTCAATTCTAGGGTTGTAAAACTTGCATGAGCTTTACAACTTGGTGTCCTATTCAGAATACTCTTATAAGATGTAGTTCAAGGCTCATGTCATCCCATGATATCTCACTCATCATGGATCTTTGGTTTCCTAAGTAGCTTTCTAATAGTGTTGAGAATCAACCCTCCATGGCTCATAGTTTGCATACTTCATTTCCCATGACTTCACATCCTACAACCAATGTGCCTCTTGTTACCAACACCGTCCCTACCATTACCACTTCCACTCAAGCTTTGGGGTCTACTCAAAGCTAAGGTGGAATTCCATTCCCATCCTCCACAATACCAATATCCATTCCTCATACACTACTGCACAACCTACAACAAAATTCCAACCTACAACAACAATCCAACCTAAAACAACATTCCAACCTACAACAACCCTCCAACCCACAACTACCATTCAACCAACCACAACAATCATACCTACTAACACCATATACACTTCCATAGGTATTCCTATGGGAATTCCTTCTATTGTCATGCCTTCGACTACAATAACCCCTCAACAATCCACCTTCAATAACCTACAATTCACTAGCCCTTCGTATACATAAACTACACCACCTTATTCCCCTCAACATTATAACCAAAATGACCCTCTCATTGGTTCACTTTTGCAAACCATGACATCCCTTCAACAACAAGTGGCAACATTACAATAGAACAATAATGATCAACCTTTCCAATACATCAAGTCTGCACCATTTTTCCTTGACATATTAAGAGCACAAATTCCATAAGGTGTAGAGGTTCCTCGATTTGAGAAATATGGTGGGAGAGGAGATACTATTAGCCATGTTTCCACCTTCATAGCCTTGTGTAGTGATTTCATCTTTGAGGATAAATTGTTGACTAAGCTATTCCCTAGATCTTTGAAGGATACTTCTCTAGAGTGGTTCTCCTCTTTACTGAACAATTCAATTGGTTCATTCAATGAACTCATTGATGTCGTTTACAACCACATCCATATTCACATGGGTCCCAAGATGACCCTTGTTTATTTGATTACATGCAAGAAAAAAGACGAGGAGAAAGTGACTAATTTCATAACAGGATATCAAATGCTTTATTCACAAGTGAACATTAAGATTTTTTATGTCAACCTTCAACAAATGTTCATTTCCAACTTACAAGATAAACTCCAAAGAAAACTCAAAATTTTGAGATTCATCCTTCATACAATTATGTATAGCCCTTCATGACCATCAAAACTCGATTGGCAACCGTGATGTGAAAAATCCCCCTAGTCGCATTGAAAAGTCTGAATCCACAACTCAAAATAGCTATCAACCTTTCAAGATACAAAATAAGGTCTTTTTACAATTAAATCCTCCTCAAAAAAGTCAACAAAATAATAATCAAGTGGTTGCTATAAAGACGAAAACTCCTTTCAAGGATAGGGAGAGATAATTCACTCCTTTACTCGATACCCTTCATAATATCATGTTGCATCTTATTGAAAAAAAAATGCCTACCTTACCTCTTGTTAGAGAATGTGGCCCTACTATACCATTGCCTAAAGGCTTTCGAAAAAATTCTTATTGTCTTTACCATCAAAAAAATATACATAATACAAAATACTATAAGAATCTTAAACATCTTGTGCAAGACCTTATTGAGAGTAACCAAATTCAAATTAGAGGTGTGAGTGATCAAGGTAATAAGTCTCTAGCTCTTCCTAATCAAAATCTACAAATCTTTACAAATCCCATACCTAAGCACAATATTGCATTTATCAAAGCTAGTGAAACAAAGAATGATGTGATGGATGTTGACACAAATGATGACAATATGAATAACATTGAACAACATCCCACAAATTAAGTGATAGCATTTATCAAAGCTAGACATCATAAGGGCTCGAGTAGACAACCTCTTGATATTGCTTTCTCACAAAATGACATACCTAAACGTGCACTTGATGGTCCTCTTTACATAGATGGTTGAATCAATAACAAGCCAACTAATGGGATATTGATTGATCTCATCTATGGAGAGAATGTGATAATAATTCTTATATGTGAATGATTTATATCAAGAAACATATGATAAATCGAAAGCATGGATCAAGACGTATAATGGATTTTCTTGTCATACAATAGGCTCGATAGATATCCCTTTAAAGGTGGGACCAAAAACATTAATAGTCTCATTCTCCATCATCCCATAATCAGACCAGTTTTGTGTGAATCTGGGCTATCCATGGCTTCTCTCCATGAATGGCATTCTTTTGATTGTGCTTAAATGTCTAAAATTTCCGTTTTGACAATGATATCTTCTTTGTGCATCATAGCGGATTTAATCATGCCTCGACAAAAGGGAAATTTTTACTAGATTACTTTTGGCCCAAGCCTATAGAACCTATCAAGCATCGTGAAGATTCATTTTTCAAATCTTATCCAAAATTCAAGGAAAAGAAAATAGCGGAACTATCCCTTTGAAACATGCCTCAACCTATGGCCGAACCAACTATCCTTGATGAAATAGTGATTGAACCAAAAACACTTCCGACCATAGAAGAACAATCTATAGAACAAACTCCTATAATTTCCTACAAGAGACCACGAGATAATACAAGAAATCTCATTGTCCCTCCTAGAGTCAAAAAAGTTTATAAAGTCAAAGAGAAAGCAGTTGAACAACCTCTTGTTGTTTCTTCTAGTCCTCCCAAGGAAGAGAAGGAACCTATGATTGACAAACATGCTCTTACACAAAAAAAAAATTGACAATAAACTAATAAAATGTCAAAGTGCTGAAGAGTGTAGATGTAGATGTCGTGCTATTGCTCATAGATTACAAACTCAAGAAAACAACCGTAACATCGAAAATCAAAATCAAAATCTACCTAAAGCAATGAATGATGACTCTCAACCCTCACTGCAACATAAACAAGAACATTGCATGGACATTGTAATTCGACCTCCTATTATGATTACCTTATCTAATGACATTGACACTGCAAATATTGATGAACAAGTGCATGATGAGTTGAATAATTTTTTTTCTTCTTCTATGAGGTTAAATGACAAATCTCCTAACAAGAGTGTTCAACCTGGTGTGTGCCCTAGTTTAGCACTTGATGATGTCCCTTTGGCTAGTTGTCCGCCTTTCATTTATATCGATCGAGATTGGGAGGCGAATGAACTACTTTAGGTTGACTCGCCTATTCCTTACTAGTCTTTTGCATTTTTTTTGTTTATGTGATCCCTCACGACGTTTTATTTGATGTCTCTCTCTTGTTTGCGCATTCTTATATATGTATCTTCATTATTCTCTATGTCATAAGAAATTTTCATTTGTCTTGTTTTCTCCTTTTGGAGATGAAATGTAGTGAAATATATGGGGTTAAAGGATGCCCTTTTCCTCCTATTCTAACTAGTTCATTTGAATATGTCCTAAGAACCCTAATAGGATTAACTATCAACCTCTCAAGGTGAGTCAATACACAACTAGGAGGACTTAGGAGGGGGTGTTCTCTCAGACTAAGGGGTTCACCACCAAGCAAATGCTTGGAAACAATGATGTTTGTAAACACACTGTGATATGAAAAACACTTAAAATAAGCAAAATGAAGCTTCTTAATACTGAAAATGAACAACTCCAAGTTAGGGTATGTGTACTTGGGAAGCCTAGAGATTCCAAAAGGATTTTGGAAATGAAAATAGACTACTAAAATATTCCTTGAAGGACTAAGACACCTTTACTCCCACCTTAGTCCCACTGCTATTTTTTGGGGCAAACACAAAATCTTTGGATAATGGAACAGAATCCCAAAAAATCACTAAAATATTCCACCTAGAGGACTAAGACGCCTTTACTCCCATCTTAGCCTTGATCTAAATTTTTGAAAAGTTTGAATGTGGTCCTGAGCTCCCAGATCTACAATTGCTTCTCCTCGGATCTCGGGTTCTAGAACAGTCGGATCTGACCTATAGGTGAGTTTCTGTGAAGATGACAACTTTGACAATGCAACTTTGAAACTTTGAAAAATTTTCACTCGAAGTGATATTCAAGTCTACAACCTAGAATTGCATACACAAATGGACAAGATGGAAAAACTTAATGATTGTTAGTGAATGAGGGTTTTCCTTGGTCAAACCCCTTGTTGGTAATTAAACCTTGAAATGAAATAGAAATGATGAAGGAAATGGTGAGTGAACAACATGCAATTCTACAACTCACCAAACCCTTGCGAACGCTACAAACTTATATGTAATGGTTACAATGGACATTGAACTTGAAATGCTTGATAGATCTTGAATTGCTTGCTTGCTTGAATCAAAACCCTACATCACAAATGTTGGCACAACAACACACGTGATGCAAGAACAATATTTTGACATGATGCTTGAAACTTGATGATGGATCCAATTACTTGATTAATTGCTCTTGAATTATCTTGTGAACTCAATTTGACTATAATGAATTCTCTTACTAAAGACTTGGGTTGAAATAAATGAATGAACCTTATATTTATACTTATCTATGCTTAATATCCCAAAATTATAGCACACCAAGCCGACATATGAATTCAAATAATAAAGGAGGTTAAATCCCAACAATATTTGAAATTAAATCTTGAAAATGACTCAAGGAGGACTAAGACGCCCTAGGTGGCATCTTAGTCCCAAGTGATGAAACTTGGGGCATAGACACCAAAAAGGGGCCCAAAATAGATGCCTCAAAATTAGGGTCCCAAGACTTCGGGGGGACAAAGATTCCCTTAGTGGCATCTTAGTCTCAACTAGAAATTAGGGACACACCAATCAGAGTCATTAGGGGATCATATATGCTTTGGAGAATGTCAGGATTTACTAGAAAAATATGTCATTCATAGGGCTTGTGGACATAAAATAGGGCTAATTAAGCCATAAAGAAGGATAAATAAAGCAAGGTGGGCCCAAACAAGTGTGAAAATGTAAGGGTATGCATTTTAATACACTGCAGGAGATAACACAAGGTGTCGAGACATTTAGGTCTCTTCCATGTTGATCCAAAAGCTTTGTAATTATCTTTCTTTTTTTTCATGGGTGATCTCACAATAGTGGTTTACAGTTTTTGGGAGATCCTGATTTTTGCTAAAATCACATATTTTGAGAAAATATAATGATTTAAGCCTTGAAAATTTCCATTTAAAGGATTCCAATTGAAGAGGATTTGATCAAACCACCTTAGATCAAACCCCCTTGGATAGAACCCTACTAGTTTTAAACTATACATATAATGAAGTCTCCTTTACACCTATCAAAATGCTGATTAAAAACCACTTTTGATTTACCTTTTGGGGGATCAAATGAATTCATTTAAAATAATGAGTTTGTAAGTATGTAGTGCTTATTACAAGCTTCCCAAAAAGTATAATTTTCTTGTTTAAGTTTTTATTTGTCCATGTTGGTCAATAGTTTTAATTCTCTCACTATCCCATAGTTGAAGCTTCGACACTTATATTTCTTTTTCAAATGCTTTGGCATTAGCTAGCACATTGAACTTATATCTTCCCATATGCAAAGGAAATTTTATTTTCCCTCTCCTTTTCAATTTCTCAAGTGCTTCATATAAATGAAATATTTTCCTTATAATTGTAAAACCATGATTTTATCCATAGGGTACTTCAGAATCATGTAGGGATCACCCAATAATCTATTGGAGTGGTGAAGACATTGAGAGGGGGGGGGGGGTGAATCAATGTCTTAGCTTAATTTTTTTCCTTTAACAAATTTGAAACAATATATGTTCTTAATATTTCAATGATTAAAAACATTCATGAACTAGATGCAACCATAAAAACTGAAATGAGAAATATTAAAGCAATTAAACACATAACATCATCATGTCAAGAAAACAAGATTATAACATTATTTTTATCCTGAGTGGAAAATATTCATGGGGTAGAAAAACCACTCAAAAAATTTGCCTCACTGGCTTATTAAAAAAGAGTGTATAGGGATTGAAGGATTAGGGTTTAAGGTTGAGGGTTGAGGGATTAGGGTTTGAGGGTTGAGGGATTAAGAGGGTATAGGCATTTAGGGATTAGGGTTTAAGGGTTCAGGGTGAGGGTTGAGGGTTGACGGACTAAGAGGGTTGGCTATCTTGGAGTGGTTTTCTCGTGGTGGCATATTTTCACTTGATGGAAAAAGTGTCAAATTCAAGCAGTGCAAAGTTGCAAAGTGGTGCAACTTTCGCTCTGCAACTTGTGTGACCAAGTGGACTATTCCAACGCATCTGAATAGGTATGTTTATGGTAGGCATGGTCTTTTTTCACACCGAAACACATGGAATTGCTCCGAGCTATGTTCCATCGGATCAATCCCTTAAGGGTCCAAAGTGCAAAATGGCTGCAAACTTCAGCATGCTATTAATCAGATACTGTGATACTTAGAAACTTCTCATTTGATCCTATAGAAAGGCATTGGTCCCCTCTACAAAAACCTCTCTCGGTTTTGGCTATATTGGTGTGGTTTTCTCGTGGTGGCGGATTTTCACTTGATGGAAAAAGCATCAAATTCAAACAGTGCAAAGTTGCGAAGTGGTGCAACTTCCGTTCTGCAACTCATGTGACCAAGAGGAGTGTTCCAACACATAAAAATAGGTAGTTTCATGGTAGGAATGGTCCTCTTTCACACCGAAACACGTGGAATCGCTCCGAGCTATGCTCCACCGGATCGATCCCTTAAGGGTCCAAAGTGCAAAATGGCTGCAAAAAAATTAGCATGCTATTAATTGGATATGGTGACACTTAGAAACTTATCGTCTAATCCTAAAGAAAGGTGTTGGGACCCTCTAGAAAAACCTCTCTCATTTTTGGCTATCTTGGAGTGGTTTTCTCATGGCGGTGGATTTTCACTTGATGGAAAAAGCATCAAATTCAAGAAGTGCAAAGTTGCAAAGTGGTGCAACTTTCGTTCTACAACTTTTGTGACCAAGCAGACTATTCCAACACATCCAAATATGTATTTTTACACTAGGCATGGTCCTCTTTCACACCGAAACACATGGAATCGCTCCGAGCTATGTTCCACTGGATTGATCCTTGAAGGGTCCAAAGTGCAAAATGGATGCAAAATTCAACATGCTATTCATTGGATACCATTACACTTAGAAAATTCTCATCTAATCCTACAGGAAGATGTTGGGCCCCTCTAGAAAAACCTCTCTCGGTTTTGGCTATCTTGGAGTGGTTTTCTCGTGGTGGCGAATTTTCACTTGATGGAAAAAGTGTCAAATTCAAGTAGTGCAAAGTTGCAAAGTGGTGCAACTTTTGCTCTACAATGTGTGTGACCAACCAGACTATTCCAATGCATTAGAATAGGTATTTTTATGGTAGGCATGGTCTTGTTTCACACCGAAACATGTGGAATCGCTCTGAGCAATGTTCCATCGGATCGATCCCTTAAGGGTCCAAAGTGCAAAATTGCTGCAAACTTAAGCATGCTATTACTCGGATACTGTGACACTGAGAAACTTCTCATCTGATCCTATAGAAAGGAATTGGGCCCCTCTACAAAAAAATCTCTCGGTTCTGGCTATCTTAGAGTGGTTTTCCCATGGTGGCGGATTTTTACTTGATGGAAAAAGCATCAAATGCAAGCAGTGCAAAGTTGCAAAGTGGTGCAACTTCCATTCTGCAACTTGTGTGACCAAGCGGACTATTCCAACACATCTGAATAGGTATTTTTACACTAGGAATGGTCCTCTTTCACATCGAAACACGTGGAATCGCTCTGAACTATGTTCCATCAGATCGATCCCTGAAGGGTCCAAAGTACAAAATGGCTGTAAACTTCAGCATGCTATTACTTGGATACCGTTATACTTAGAAACTTCTCATTTGATCCTAAAGGAAAGAATTTGGCCCCTCTAGAAAAACCTCTCTCGGTTTTGGCTATCTTGGAGTTGTTTTCTCATGGCGGCATATTTTCACTTGATAAAAAAAGTGTCAAATTCAAGCAGTGCAAAGTTACAAAGTGGTGCAACTTTCGCTCTGCAACTTGTGTGACCATGCGGACTATTCCAACATGTCCAAATAGGTATGTTTACACTAGGAATGGTCCTCTTTTGCACCAAAACATGTGGAATCGCTCTGAGCTATGTTCCACTGGATCGATCCCTTAGGTTGGAGGAGTCTAAAGTTGCAAATTTGTAAGTTGCTTAAAGCAACAAATTTGAAATGATATTGAATGGCCTAGTTAGCACTCATTACATGTAGTTGATGCTCATAGAGGTGAGGCACTAGGCCTTCCTAGGAGGTCACCCATTCCAGTATACTCTAGCTCAAGCGCTTAACCACAAAGTTTTTTCCCCAAGGTTAAGCCCACTTAGCTTGCAACCCCATTTGCAAAACCTTCAGCAAGTGTTGTGCCTTATGAAACATTCATTATAGAGCCCCTTTAGCTCATCAATTGATAAGTAGAAGGTATTTTCTACAATGTGTCAAATTGTGATATTGCTATCAGGATTCGATTGAGCAGTCATTTGTATTATTAGATATAGTTCTAGCTTCTACAATATTGCACATGATTGCAGACAGTTTCAAAGATCTAGATGACATCAATAGTTCACATTACTCAAGAAGGATGAACATCTTAAAGACATTTGCAGAAATCAAGACAAGTAACCTTCTTGTGGACTTAGGGTTGCAATATTTGATCTACAACATGTTCCACTATTTCTTTAGTAGGATCAAGAACGCACATGTAATGAAGGTGTGTTTGTAGCCATGAAATATTATGGTTCGAACTATCCAAAAGAGTGTTGTTTTATCTCGACCAACCATATTTATACCATGGTTTGTTTGGAAACAGGGATGGGTTCTCTCTTCATCGACATATACATTATTCCTTGATGTGTTCACACCAGTGTTACAAGACTAGGACTCACCTCGGACTTGACTAACTATTTTTTGACTTGGAATCGTACTCGGAGCCCAGACTTGACAAATAGAAAAACCTAAGAAATTCAAAGATTTTTAAGGATTTAAAACTTGTTTCATGCACCCTTCAATAAATAAACCTTAAAGACACAATAGCATCATGAAATAGAAATTACTATGATCCCATACACAAACATACATCAATCACATAAGTATAAGCATAAATTTTAGCTGAAGGAAATAACACATTTAGATATATAAATATTGTGATATTGCTATCAGGATTCAATTGTGTAGTTTTACAAGTCAAACTCACTGACCCATGATTCATCAGTAGTGGTTCACGAGAACCCATCTCTCATGATAATGAATGTTTCATAAGGAGGAAGATAAATCTTCATACATTTCTTCTATCACAAATGAGATAAGTGCTTGGTTTCATGAAGGTCATGGGACAACCATTAATGGGGAGTGGATACATGAAGAACTGATGGAGAATGATAATGGATTTAGACCTGCTATAAAGGAAAGAAAAAATCGTTTCAATGATGCAAGAGTTTTTTGGTTTCACTACCAAAATGAGCCTATGAAGAATGCATGTGAAACTCCTTTTGACCTTGAGGGTGTTCTTACTCCATCTCAAGGATCATGCATTGAGGATGACATAGATCAATGCTATGGGTAACCAATTAATAATTATACACGTTAATAATTCAAACATGTACATGTCAATAAGGGAAGTAAAAGTACTCAAAAACACGTAAGCCTCAAAAAGTATACACACGAATACATAGTATACACAAATTAAAACAAAGTATATGCATGAATACAAGGTATGTGCATGAAAACATGTAAGACACAAAGTATACATTTGAATGCACATAAGTCACAAAGTATACACGTAAGTTGTAAAGTATACACTTGAATACACGTAACTCATATCTATTGAACCATCAATTTAGAATACAAATATGGACAAGCATCAATAAAAGATATTTGTATTAACCAAATAGCCATGTAGGCATACATCAATATATGTTGATATAAGTATGAAATATATGTACAAAGTAGCCATATAGGCTTACAAGAATGCCATCTAGGCATACAATGTCAAATATGTACAAAAATGCCATGTAGGCGTACAACAAAGGACTCTGGAATCAAAAGTCATTTCTCTCCATGCCCTGGAAATAAAATATTTCCAAAGTTCCTTTTCGCTCGGATGGTGATAGGTCTATCACTCATTTTTTCTGTGCTCATGGAGTGCTCCTCCTAGGGTTTAGTTCATGGTGAATTTTTAACTGTTACAATAAGAAGTAAAGACATGAATATATAGAAATTACATTATAAAAAATGATATATTTGACAAAATAATCACTTACAACCATCTCATGATCTCTCTCCACAAGGGAAATATTCTCACACCCATGCTCAGGCATACTCAAGCCCTATATAAACCATACAAATAGAAATTAAACTACATGAATCAATAATGGTTTTATTTTTCACTAACTAACATCTATAACAACAAATGTAAATTGAAATTTTCTAATTTTCCTCATACCTCTTTTGTCAGAGCCATCGAGGATTGTATAGCATATGTCACACCAATATCCATTGCCCTCGTCACATTAATAGGTGTATCATCTTGCAACAACTAAAAATAAAACAAAAAATTATTCAACATAATCAACGATGTGCATGTATAAACTACACAAATCTATTAAGTACTTGATTCATTAGTTAAACTCTTTATTCTATTACCTACGTGAAGGTTTGAGTAAATCCACCACCACTGGGAAGTGTTCCATAAAAACCTCCAATATTAGTCTATTCAACATCCAAAATTGCATATTAAATTACCATTCATAAAACAATGCCATTAACATGCAATAAATTTATAATTGTTTACTAGTTACATACCCTAGTGATAGGTGTATTGCAGAAATAGGTTGGTGGGGGACCAGTGTATCTAGTCTCAACACTGTGACCCTGCAATTTTATTAAAATCATAAAAAAATTTAGTTAATATTGCATTTCAAAATCAAAATATAATAAATTAAATTCAATGAACACATGCACTAACTTTTACATGACTATCAATGCCATATGCCTCATGCAAAATGTCAGCTGCCCTCTCCATCTCCATAGCTATAGACGGATCCTGCGTACCAGTCTCCTGAGGGTCGATGGGGTCATGTGAACAAGCAGCCCCACAAGATTGACACACATGTGCTCGGAGGCCACCACTCGAAGACTCCCCTAGATGGCATTGTAGAATAGGTCTAGTATGATGGATGACGCTCTCGGTTAAAGTGCTGATTGCCTGCAATGTCTCTACGTTAGCACTTTCCTTCACGACGAAAGGCATAACAATGTGCTCATGAGGTGGCCTAGCGAGAGCTCGTCTACCTTGTCGCATAGGATCCAACTGTGCACCAGGTCTATCCTAAGCTAACCCCCCACCTCTCCCCTAGAAATCCCTCATATCAAAATAATTTGGGATTTTATTCAATATGAACTCACTATATAGTTTCCTAAGGAAATATTGTGAGACCTCACAATTGCTGCATAGTGGGTAATCAAAGACCATGTACCACCTATCAAAAAACCACTCCCTGATCTGTTGGTGGTGGCACCAATGGATAGGACACCTTTTCGTATTGAGGGTAAGATTTTGATTTGTGCGTGGGTCAGTGAATAATGAGCACAAATCACCTTTTGTAATTTTTAAATCCTTCACATCCTTGTATGATAGTTTATTTTCCTAATAGTCCCTAGTCGCCTACCTCCTATCTTCCCATCCAGTTATTTGTTTGCTAATTGAATCTACGTTTTCTAACATATCTTTCAATGAATATTCTAGGGTGATTCTTTCTGTGGTTGAACCATTTGGATCACTCAACCTATTGATCAAATCCTTAATTTGTTTTTTGTTGTTCTCAATTTTGCTCATTAAATTTTGTTGACTGCAAGGAGGGGGTTGAGTGATTGGTGGAGGAGGTTGATGTTGTGGTTGATTTTGATCTTGAGGATTTGGTTGGTCTTCCTGTTGAGGATTTTGAGGGTTTGTAGGTTGATTTGCATCTCCTAAAAATTGAAAAACAATAGATATCAAATTCAACCTAAAACTAACAAATTCAAAACAAAAACCATAGAATCCTTACCTCTCATAGCTCCTCATCATCATAGCACCATCATTGTGAAGAAATATGGATTGTTGGTGAAGAGATTCTCCTCCTAGAATGCAAGCACGATATTGTGGGGTTTTTGGTTGCGAGTGCAACAAAAAAACCAGTCGAAATGCAAATTAGAGATTTGTATTTGTTTTTTTTCTTTTAATAGTAAATAACACGAGCACATTATAATGCACTCACGTTATTTCTTTGTAGTTTTTGAGACCTAGCCTTGGCTTAATGGAGACATAATGTGAGCGTGTTATAACACACTCGTGTTATGGTTTTCAAACTTTTTTTTGAGGGTGTCCACAAAATCGCTACCCATTTCCATGCACCCGCCCTCTCTTTATTTTCTAATTGATTTTGAGTTACCTCCAACATTATTTTACCTTCTTCTAGTTGTAACTTTGTTTATGCAGCTAATTGATCAGATTTGTTGATCTCCTTTTTAAGTTCTTTGATCTTTGATAGAGCACATTTCAACTCACCTTCTAAATGAACTTCACCCTCTTCACTATCAGATTCATTTGAAACATTTTGAATCTTAACATCATGAGGAGTGACTCGAGTCATAAAAAAAGTCTCTTTTTGATCTTCTAAAGAATCCTTAGATTGGCTATCAGAAATATCAACATCTTTTGTGAGTAGGCTCTTCTTCTTTCTGAATTTTTTCTTTTTCTTTTTGAGTTGTTAAAGTTGAAGTATTTCTTCTTGTAATGATTTTTCTTGTGATCATCATCACTATCAGTGTCCTTTTAAGGACATTGGGCTGCATAATGCCCAACCTTTCCACAATCAAAACACTTGAAGGGCAATTTTCCTTTGTATCTCCTTGAACCTCTTTTTAATTTACTGACAAAAATAGATTCATCTTCATTTTCTAAATCCAAATATTAGTTTGAGTTAGATTCCCTTTTTGTTATCTTAAAGGTTTCCTCTTTGCTTGAAGAAGCATCACTGTTGATTCTTATTTCATAGGCTATAAATATTCCTTGCAACTTTGCTATAGAAAGGGTTGTTGGATCCCTTTCTTCAACAACTAAAGCTTTTGAATCATATCTAGGAGTTAAATTCATAAGAATCTTTTTGACAACTATTTTTTCATCTATAGTCTCTCCAGCACCTCTCATTGAGCTCACAATTTCTTGAATTCTAAGAAAGTAATCCACTACCTTCTCATAATCATTCATTTTTAATTCTTCAAATTTAGTTCTGAAGGTTTGAAGCCTTGCTTCCTTTACTTTATCATCACCTTCATAGATCTTTGATAGTCTATCCCATATTATTTTTGAATTTTTACAATCCATTACTTTCACAAGAATTTCATTACTAAAAGCATTAAAAAATGCATTTGTTTCTCTGGCATCATGACCAAAGACCTTCTTTTTATCTTGTGTAGTAGGATTTTTTCCAGTGTATTCAACTTTAACAACATCTAGAACATCAAATCCTAAAGAGGCCAAATAACGTTCCATTATGAATTTCCAATAGACAAAGTTTGTAACATCAAAAAAAGGTGGTTTGTCTAGATTTTCCATGACAACCAACACTCCAATACCAGGAACCCTTAAGCCGATTAGGCTTGTTAAATCAAGGGCTTGGCTCTGATACCACTTGTTGGAGTGGTGAAGACATTGAGAGGTGGGGGGGGGGGTAAATCAGTGTCTTAGCTTAATTTTTTGCCTTTAACAAATTTGAAACAATATATTCTCTTCATATTTCAATGATTAAAAACATTCATGAATTGAATGCAACCATAAAAAATAAAATGAGAAATATTAAAGAAATTAAAAGCATAACATCATCATGTCAAGACAACAAGATTATAAAACTGGTTTTTTCCTGAGTGGAAAACCCTCATGGGGTAGAAAAACCACTTGAAAAATTTGCCTCACTGGCTTATTAAAAAATAAATCTCACTGATTATAGGACTCATTGGCAAAGGTCATTTTTCATCTCACCGACTTAACCTTTATATTGCATGTTCCAATCATAAAGAAAAATAAATTCAATACAGAGGGTTGCTATGTTTCACTGCATAACCATCATTTTCAAAAACCAATACATTAATACCCTAAAAACTCACAAATGGGAGTCTCCAGAATATTAGATGTATTTTTAGAGCTTATTTTGCATTATCATTTCAAACATTGTCTCAATAGATAGTCTCTTTTTTTTTTTTCAAAGAACAACACCTAGTATTGTCAAGTAACACTATTTATATAATGCCTTTTTAACTGCCTTTTAGTAAAAATATGCCCAATAATCTCTTCTTGTTTTCAAAACAAATATTTTTATAAAATAAACAAACTATTTTAGTTATAGCCCGAGCCCAAAATCTCTTTAAACATTTACTTCAAACCACATTTCGAAAGCAATAGAGTTATTACCTAATTAAGGTGTAAATAAATCAAACAAATACTAGAGAAATTTGTTGAAGACAACCATAAATGCCTAGCTACTTATCCATTGTCGAGATTTCATTAGCTCATAACCTGTTATCCATGCTTACAACAAGCTCGGTACACTCCTCTAGTATCGCCCAAAAGAAAAACACAAATTTAGCTGAGGAATAAAAACATCATCATGACGGATAGGGTTCCAAAGCCTTCACAAAATGATTTTTCCCTATTCTTTCCTTCAAGTCTTTCGAAGACTTTATGAAACATAATGATGCTTTGAAGTCCGGTGTCAAAAACTCTAACAAACATACCGACAAAGTAGATTTTAATAATCATTAAAAAAAATATAATGATAATTGTCGATGCATATTGTCACTGCCATGTGACTTAAATAAAGTCAATTCCTTTATATCTTGTCACTACCATGTGACATTCAAAATTTCCTTTGTAATAAACCAAGATTCATAGAATTTCGATGACCAAGTACCAATATCAAAGCCACATTAGTACTAATATGATGCCATGAAACCTTGCTCCAAATATTTGACACAATTCCAAACGAAAATGCCACCAGGATTAACAAAATCCTTCGATTTTGATGTACATAAACTTGTTAAATTGGATAAATCAGCTTCCACGTAGATGGATTATGCTTTGTGAATCAACCAAAATTATTTTGGCCTTGCCCACTTTGAATTTTCTGACCAACTTTATTGTAAATGCATAATTTATTCTATGGTGGTCTTTAACAGACTCTTGCAATTATGGCTGGGGATAATGTTGTAGATTAAATTTTTCCATGGGTTGTTCCTTGACACACCCACTCTATCCAATCCTAGAAATCGGGACCTAATTGTACTTGAATATATAAAATATGAAGACATATAAAATTTCACCGACCTCCTAAAACTTCTAATCTAGCATCCAAGCCAAATGTATAATATTCTTTACAAGAATATTCATTTTCCTTATATTGATCCCAACTTGTTCTCTCTCTAGTGAGATCATTAGTAGATGGATTGGGATATTGAAGGTTCTAGCAATACCTTCTAGAGTCAAATCAATATAAACTCTACCTTCTTTAATTCCCACCATCCTATCCATAGCATATTAGTGAATGCACTCAAGGACCAAATTTGATGCCACTACAACCATTAGAAACTCAATTGCCATGTGAAGTCCACTTCTTGCTATTTTCTTCACAAATGCACCCACAACTCAACCAATTACTCTTTTTTGGAATTCATTGGAATCAAAATGGCCTAAATGGGTGTTTAATATAATCTCCTACATGGGCTAAATATGAGATGGAGGAAGTGGTCCCTATAACTCATCCTTCACCTTCTTCAATCTTTGGTTCATGGTTCCTATATTGAGTTAGAAATAATACACATGATAACCCACTTACAAAACTAGGGTTTTCACTAATTTATGCTAGTTTAGGGTTTCACTTTTACCACATTACCTATATCATAAAAAAAAATCCTAGAATAAAATTAATTTTATCGTTTTAATTAACACGAGATTCATATTAAATTTTCACAACACAATGTTATTTCAATTCATGGAAACTCATTATAATTTAACCAAAATCATACCTTATTTTAGTTTTACAATTCACTCAAACCCTTATAATTGATTATGTTTCATATTAGTTTTCAGAAATTCACTTACTAAATAGGTCTCTAAAGGCTATGCACAATAGGTTCTTCATTAATTTTTCTCTACAATTTTTTACTTTATTCCCCCAAATTTTTCTCTTTTTTGCTAGATCATTGTGGTGCTTGCTTAATTTTCACTTTCGTGATCAAATGAGATGAAATAATACCTTATAACATTAAAAATTAGAAAAATCTACATGCAATTAATGTGCAAGTTGCGATAGATAGGCATTAATTGAAGAGAGTGGTAATTTGAATTTCACAGTTGTTTTTTCCATTCAAAATTATTATGTTCAATAAGGGTTTATTTACCTACAATTCATTCTATATCTAGAAGTGGAACTTTTTGAGTTGAAACTCAAATTCCAACTTCATGTTGTAGCATCAAAAATTGTCACCATTCACAATTTCAAACTATGTTTCCCCCCCCTAAATTATAGAGCCTAATTAACCCCCTAATTTCTTAAACCATGCATTCCAAGGCCTATTTTTATGATTTTACGACAAATTGCAAGTGGATAACAAATGCATTCATCTAATGCTTTTTCCTTGATAACTTAATTTCTAGAAAATAAGGCAAGGACGGGGACACCCTGTGGTAGAAACATCCCTCTATTCTTATGTGAAAATGATTGAATTTGAATGTTTGGAAAAGATGGAACTTCGTGAAATGAGATGTTATACAATGTGGGTAAAATTTATTGAATTTTGAAAAAGTTAGATTTTTGCATTGGTTCTTGTGCTACACTCGTTGGAGGGTGTGATGATTGTTTGAATTTTTTGATGAATTTATGCTTTGTGAAATGTAATATTAGGCATTGTGAGAAAGTTTTATTAATTTTGGAAAGATTGTATTTTGCAATTGATGGTTTTTGTGCCACACTTGCTGGAGGGTGTGACGAGCTTAGGGTTTAAGTGTTAAAGAGTGTTTGGGAATGGCTCCCAACTTGAACCCAACCCAAAGTGGAACATAGGAAATCCCAATGTGGGGAGCTGGATTAATGACTGAAAACTATTGAAACATGGGTAATTAATTAACCAAGACAATGGATAGCCCTCTCATGCCTTGAGTGCTCATAAAGGGTAAGGATAATTAAGGAAGACATGTCGGCTCAAGGAGCTTGGTTCTTGTAAGATAAATTACCCTTGTCTATATGAGAGGATACTTGGTTTCACATTGAGTCCAATGTGAGTGTCCATAATGGCATTCCCTCTATTTCTCTTTAATAAATTTAACCCGAGTGTAGTTGAGTATCTAATCTCAAAGAATGGCACATCCTCTTTAATGTGTATGTATTTTTTTATTCCCTTGCCAAGTTTTCCCAAGGATTATTATTGTATGACATTAGTAAGTTGTCCCAATATGAATATCTGATGTAACATTGTTGATTTTTCCTAATGTGGTTTATGTTACTTCATTTATGATTATATCATGTCATTAATGGTATTGGATTCAATATGTGATTGGATTATTGGTTTCTTTATGTGCATGTGGAGTGTAAATTTATGTATTATGGGTGTGTAATCCCTATCCCCATGTGTTTTGTGTAGGTGTTGTGTTTGTGGCCCATGTGACTATCTCCTAGCATGACGAGAATGAATATATTCAATTCTACAAGGTCAGATGGTTGTTGGAGTGAACAAACATTGAGAGGGGGGAGGGTGAATCAGTGTTATTAACTTCATTACCAAATTTAACTGAAACTAAAATAAAATAGATATATGCTCTCATTTATCAATGATAGAATCATTCATGTATTGAATGCAATCACATAAACTGAAATGAGAATAGTGAAACATATCGTTTTAAAGCAATAAAGCACTAAACTGAATGAATCACATAAACTCAAATAGACACAAGATATGCCGACTGGAAAACCCTTCTAGGGTAGAAAAACCACTCCTGAACCTGCTGCCTTTTTTAGGCTTTCATTTCAATAATTATTTTGACAATGCCTCATTGGCTGATTTCTAAGCACCGACTCAAGGAGCACCAACCCCTTTGTTTAGAGACACCAATATCAAGGAGCACCAACCCCATTTTTGTTTTTCAATAGAACATACAATGATACAAAGGATCTCTCTGTTTCTCTGATTTTTGTCAAGTGCCTCTTGATAGACAATGCATAGAATTCTCAAGAGTCAAGAATGACTCTTCAAAATTCCATTCATTATCAAGCCTTGATATAGCTTGAAGAAAAATCTTGTTACAATTTAAATCCAACTTCTTATCAAACTGCACTACAGTGATATGATCTTTCTTTCTCTTTCTCACTCTTGGATTTTCAATCTTTTTTGATACAAAAATACAAAAAAAGATAACACATTGTGTTTTCCAAATTTTTAGCTTCTCACTAATTTTTCTGTTTCTTCACTTAATAGAACTGCCCTTTTTACTTTTTAGGTTTATCAGAGCTGATTAAGCCCTAATCTCTATGTTTTCAACAATTTACAGATTACATCATAATTTACAACTTTTGGTTACAATTGAAGCTGTTTGTTTTCTGACAAAAGAAGAGGTGACCTTTTTCACTATTTTTACATCTTTGACAAGTTACTGTTCAGGTAATACAAGGTCATTTTTGTAGAATATTTTCTCTAGGCATGGAAAGAAAACATAGCATGCAAAACTAGAAGTGACATAAACCCATCCCGCTGAGCAGCCTGCAAGGGAAGATGTAATTCTTTAGTAACTGAAACAACTGAGTTCTACAACCAAAATCATTCTTTTAAGAGTTGTTACCAAAAGATTCTAGGAAGGATTTGAAGAGATTCAAAGATATTTTGATTACCCACACACATAAATTATAAACCCTTTAAAACTGTCATGATGATCTTTTAATAAAAATGTAGTCACATTTTAAAGCAATCGTTTCAGACTTAGCTATTGAAAGGAATAGACATTTTTTACTTTTCTTTCTTTGTAAGAGAAAGAACTTAGCTCATAATAATCTAGACTAAGAAGTAACAGATCTTGAAAGAAGTCTAAAGATGAATACATGAGAATAGTAATAAAGTTGTCATAAAGAGTTTACCAGTCCTACAGAGAAAAAAAATGGCTAACACACCTTCCAATCTAAGCCCATCACCAGTCGACAGGAAGAAGACACACCAAATGACCATAGTAATGGTCCTCTAACAATTTCCATTTGCTGTCCAAGGTCAGAAAACTAGTGAGAGCAATGAAATGGCTGAGAGAAAGATACCATGACGGCAACCAGAGTAGGGTTCCAAACCCTTCGAACGAGAGAAAATAATGTTTTGACCTAAACTTTGAAACCAAACAAATGTAATCCTTTGCAAAATGTGATAGCATTTGGAGTCCGAAAGGATAGACATTATAATTCAAAAGAAACTCATAATGATGTTTGAAATCCATAGCCAAAGTAATCCAAAGTCATGCCGACAAACTCATTGCCCGAATCAAAGACTAAGCATGTGTAATTCTGTCTCAATAATGACAAGCATTATTTCATGTAAAGTTTTGAAATCATAAGGCTTAATGTTTCCAAGTAGTCAAGGCTAAGTCACTTCCAATGTGACATTAAAATATTAACCAATGCCTTTACTTGTTGTCGGCCTTTAGGCCCAAGTAAATATCAGACAATAGACCCAATTCAAATGCAGATAAGAGATCAAACTTTATACCTTTAACCAAGGCCTATTTTCCATCACATTCAAATCCAATGCTATATAGTGTGCCAAAGATAATGGAAAATTCCTTGAGAAGTGATAAGGACTAAAAAAAGTTAAGTTCTCAAAGCCAATTACCATGCACGAAGTGAATCAAGAATGAAGAGTGTGTATCTCAAAGCCCATAAGCATAGTAATGATCAATGCCCTATAATATGCCAAAAACTCAATATGGAGTGCTCAAAGCATTAACAAATTATTCCTCATACCCATTCCACTGACTGAAAGTAGAGACATATACCTTTGATGAGTATCAAGAACATATTTCAATTTCAAGATGCTTGTAATTGATCAAGCCATGATTAATCAACCTGTAGAAGAACTGAACATGCCAAACACATGTAATCAAGTGAAGCATTGAAGCACAAATTATCAAAACAAAAGCATGTCACCTGAACGATGGAACATAGAACCTATAACTAGAATGCCTCAACTGAGATCTGCACATGGAGTTAAATTATCAGTACCACCATATATATAGTAACAATTATGAAGTAAATATGCCAATCAGGAAAGCAGATCAATTGAGTGAGTAACCAATAAGATGCCAGAGTACCATATATTGTCATCAAGGACAAATTTGTATGAGAGATTCAACAAACTCCTCCTTTGACCTTGATGGAAAAAACTGAGCCACCAAGCCAAGATGAAGTACAGGAACCAAATGCTCATAATCCTCCCCCTTTTTGTCACAAGGTTAAAGGGAAGTCAACATAGATAAACCAGAATTAACTGTGAAATTGCACCAAAGTGTAGATGTAACCTCTGAGAAGAAAAGTATGAGCTGCAGGCAGAGCTAACCAGCTCCCCCTATCATCAGGATAGACTGTTTAAGATAATAGAGATTGAGAGACAACTCCCAATCTAGACCGAAGTCTTTCAAAAATATCTTTAGCCAATAGTTTTGTAAAAATGTCAACAACATGTGCTTGTGTAGGAACATATTGCATAGATACCTCATTATCTAGCACCTTTTCATGAAGAAAATGAAACTTTATAGCTATATGTTTAGTTTGAGAGTGCATAACACAATTTTTTGAGATATTGATTGCACTAGTATTATCACATAGAATAGTACTAGGTTTTGGAATTTCAATACCCATATCTAATAATGTCTATGACATCCAAATTACCTGAGTGCAATAAGAAGTGGCAGCTATATATTCTGCTTCAGTAGTAGAGAGTGAAACAGATTCTTGTTTTTTGTTGTGCCAAGCCACTAAATGATCACCAAGAAAGAAAGCAACACCACTGGTGCTTTTTCTATCATCTAGACAACCTATCCAATCAGAATCAGTGTATTCCACTAAGGAGAAATCATTACTTCTGGGATACCAGAGCCCATAATCAATTGTGCCTTGTACATATTTAAGAATTCTTCTAACAACATTGATGTGGGATTCCTTAAGAGACGCCTAAAATCGAGCAACCATGCAAACAACTTGCATTATGTCAAGTCTTGAGGTTGTTAGATATAATAGGCTGCCTATCATTGAACTATATTCATTATGGTTGACAATAGGAGAGTCATCAACCTTGCTAAGTTTATAGCCTATAGCCATTGGAGTGCTAACAGGATGACATTCATCCATTTGAAACCTTTTTAACATTTCTTTTGCATATCTTTCTTGAGATAGAAAGATGTCAAATTCAAGTTGTGAAATCTGAAGACCTAAGAAGAATGACAGTTCTCCCAACATAGACATTTCAAATTCAGATTCCATGATTTGTGTGAATTTTTGACTCAAGGCAATATTGCTGCAACAAAAAATGGTGTCATCAACATAACTTTCAACAACAAGAATATCAGATCCTTCAATTTTAACATACATATTGTTGTCTACTCCTCCTCTAATGAAACCTTTTGATAGTAAGTGACTATCCAATCTGGAGTACCAAGCTCTAGGAGCTTGTTTGAGGCCATATAGAGCCTTTTTCAACCTATAGACATGATTGGGTTTGTTTTTACAGGTAAACCCTTTAGGCTGTTCTATGTAGACTTCTTCTTCTAAGTACCCATTCAGAAAGGCAGTTTTTACATCCATTTGATATATAGTAAATTTTTTGAAAACATAATATGCCAAGAAAATTTTAATTGATTCAAGCCTAGCAACTGGTGTAAAGGTTTCACCGAAGTCAATACCTTCTTGCTGACCATATCCTTTGCAGACATATCTAGCCTTGTTGCAAACAACATGACCATTTTCATCATGTTTATTTCTAAAAGTCCACTTACCTCCTATGACATTTTTTTCATCTAGTCTTGGGACAAGCTCCCAAGTCTGATTTTTCGCAATTTGATCAATTTCTTCCTACATTGCATTAAGCCAACATTCATCAATTAGAGATTCATCAAAAACATTTGGCTCAAACTGAGTGATTAAACAAAAAGCAGTAAGCTCAACTATGTGAGATTTTTCATCATAGTTAACTATTCTTTTCCTTGTTTGAATTCATGTTGATTTATCTCCTATAATTAGATCTTTAGGATGGTTTTTAGCAAGAGATTTGGAAGGAGTTTTAGTTTCACACTTTTCAAAGCTGATTTCAGCATCTTCAAATTTTGCTTCAGCTAGTTTAGGACTTGTTGATTTTGTTTCAGGCTTTGCAGTTTCGAAGCCTTCATAAATTATATCAAGTTCAAATTCTTCCTCTTCATCATTTTGCATAGGTTCAACATCTAAAAGCAGATTTTCATCAAATTTGACATTTACTGATTCAACAATTTTATTCAGCCTATTGTTAAAGCATGTAAAGGCTTTGCTGTGAGTAGAGTATCCTAAGAAAATACCTTCATCTATCTTAGATTGAAAACTTCCTAAGTTTTCATCGTCTCTCTTGATAAAACACTTACAGCCAAATATTCTGAAATATTTAATTGAGGCAGATTTACCATACCACAGTTCATATGGAGTGAAATTTGATTTCACTCTGATCTGGACTCTATTCAAAATGTAGACAGTTGTATGAATAGCTTCTTTCCAATACATGTTTGGCAAATTTCCTTCATTCAGCATAGTTATTGCCATCTCTTTTACAGTCCTATTCTTTCTCTCAACTACCACGTTTTGTTGGGGTGTTCTGGCAGCAACATACTATCTTTCCATGCCATGTTTGTCACAGTAGTCTATGAATTCTTGTGAGGTGAATTCACCACCTTTGTCAGATCTTAAACATTTCAATTTTAAATATGACTCTCTTTCTATCATTTTTCTAAAAACTTTAAAAAATTCAAAATCTTCTGATTTATTCTTGAGAAAGGTAACCCATACCATACAAGAGTAGTCATCAACAAATAGCATGAAATATTTCTCACCATTAATAGATCTAGTCCTTGTAGGACCACATAAGTCAGTATGAACAATTTGCAGAGGTTTAGTAGAGGAATGTTCCTTGGATTTAAATCTTACCTTAGTTTGCTTTCCTTTGAGACATTCTTTACATACTGCATTATCAGCCTTTTTCAGAATAGACAGACCTCTTACATTCTGATTTTTACTAACTCTAACCATATTGTCAAAATTAATATGACCTAGTCTCTTGTGCCACAACCATATTTCCTCAACATGACTTATTAAGCACATACCCTGATTGTTTTTATTTCTAGAAGTGTCAAGTAAATTGTAGACATTTCCCTTAGTCCATCTTCCAGCAGCAATAGCTTTTCCAATCTTGTTTTTGATTTCACACCCCTGTGAAGTGAACAGGACTTGATAACCATTGTCACAGATTTGATTGACACTCAGAAGGTTATGTTTTAGTCCTTCTACATAATATACATTGTAAATAGGAGTGTCTTCATTCAGAAAAACATAACCTCTACCTTTGATTTGAATTCCAGATTTGTCTCCAAACTTTACATATCCACCTACATAATCTTCTAGATTAGTAATTTTTTATTTGTCACCTGTCATGTGGTTTGAACAACCACTATCCAGGACCCATAGGTCCTTTTTCTTTGAGTGGAAGGTAGTTTGAACTAACATAGTTTGTTCTATGTTGTTGACAATTTTGGGTTTCGAGACCTTGATTTCTTTCAACTATTTATTCTGCTGATTAGCATTACATTGCTTAGCAGAATGACCCAAAGACTTGCATGTGAAACATCTAATCTGTCTAGCAAAGCCATGATTCTTACTAAAACTAACTCTAGGTGTTCTAGAATTCATAAATCTGCAAGAGTTCACCTTGTGACAAAATTTTCTACAGAAGTAACAATACCCATAAAAGAAAGGGTAGGAGTTATAAGCCACTATGTTGCTCCTAAAAGGATGAACATGATCCTTGTCAAAATCAGGATGTTTGAGTTCAGGACTTTTTTTTCCAGCAACAACATTGTCCTTTGTACTGTTATTTGAACATTCACCTTTCACAAAACCAATACCAGTTTTATCATTGTTCAGTTTCTATTTACTAAGTATGTCATTCAGTTTAAGAGTGCTCTCATATTTCTCAATGGTCTTTCTGAGATCTACAATCTCATGTTTAAGTTTTTGAATTTCTTGATCTTTAAAGCTTATGCCAATACAAAGAAAGTCTTCAACTCTTTTAGATTCTTCAAGTTGATTTTTTAATGAGACTATCTTGAGATTTATGAGTTGCTCCTGTGAAGTATCTTGAGTAGTATATTGTTCTTGAGCACGTTTTTTTTTTAAAGTTTCCTTAGCTCTTTTAGAGCACATTTCAATTCTCCTTCATAATCCACTTCACCATCTTCAACATCATTCCTGTTAGTTTCATCTTGTTGAATTATTTCATCCATGAAGAGATTTTCATCCTCTTCATCTAAAGAATCTTCAAATTCAGAGTCTATTTCATTTTTTCTAAACAAACTTTTCTTCTTTTTGAAATTGAATTTCTATTTGGGTCTATAAGCCTTTTTCTTGGCAAAATTTTCAGATTTTTCATTATCACTATTTGTGTCACCATAGGGGCACTTTGCAGAAGTGGCCTAGTTTTCCACAATTAAAGAATTTGAAGGGAAATTTTCCCTTAGACTTTCCCGAAACCTATTTGAGTTTCCTCACAAAGTGGGATTCTTTAGAATCAGAAAATTCTAATTCAGTGACCTCTTCCTTTTCTTTCCTTCCAACATTAAATGTTGTTTCTTTTTTAGTGGTGTTGTTTTTACTAATCCTCATTTCATAGGCTGTCAGAGTGCCTTGTAGGCTTTCAAGGGTAATTTGGGTAAAGTGTTTCTTATCTTCTAGAGTAGCTACCTTAGCTTCAAATTTTGTTGGTAAGGCTCTGATGACCTCGGTTACAACATCAAATTCCTTGACTTCTTCTCCCAGACCCTTCATGGCATTGACTATTCCATCAACTCTGAAACATTAGTCAGCTAATTTTTCATCGTCCCTCATTTTTTACTCTTCAAACTAGTGTTTTAAAGTGAGGACTTTTGACTGTTTTACGTTTTCATTTCCTCGATAGATAGTTTCAAGTTTAGTCCATATTTCCCTAGCAGAACTACAGTGCATGACTTTGATGAAGACATCTTTAGTCAGGGCACATAGAAGAGCATTTTTTTCTCTTGCGTTGGTTTCATATCTTTTCTTTTCATCAAAAGTAGTAGGCAAAGTAGTTGGTACAAAATACCCAGATAATAATATGCTCTAGACATCGAGGTCAATAGAATTTAAATAAGTCTCCATTTTGATTTTCTAGAATACATAATTAGTTCCATCAAATAATGGAGCTCTAGTCAAAGAAGTACCTTCATGAGCTTCAGACATTTTGAATAGACTCCAAGTCCAAAATAAATCCTACGTTGGAAAGACCTATCAGAGGACCCTAGGTGCTGATACCAATTATTGGAGTGAACAAACACTGAGAGGGGGGGTGAATTAGTGTTATTAATTTCTTTACCAAATTTAACTGAAACTGAAATAAACTAGATATATGCTCTCATTTATCAATGATAGAATAATTCATGTATTGAATGCAATCACATAAACTAAAATGAGAATAGTGAAAAATATCATTTTAAAGCAATAAAGCACTCAACCAAATAAATCAAATAAACTCAAATAGACACAAGATATGCCAAGTGGAAAACCCTCCTAGGGTAGAAAATCCACTCCTGAACCTGTTGCCTTTTTCATGCTTTCATTTCAATAATTATTTTGATAATGTCTCATTGGCTAATTTCTGAGCACCGACTCAAGGCACATCAGCTCCTCTATTTAGAGACACCAATCTCAAGGAGCACGAACCCCTTTTCTATTTTTCAATAGAACATACAATGATACAGAGGATCTCTCTGTTTCTCTGATTTCTATCAAGTGCCTCTTGACAGACAATGCATAGAATTCTCAAGATTCAAGAGTGACTCTTCAGAATTCGATTCATTATCAAGCCTTGATACAAATTGAAGAAAAATCTAGTTACAGTGTCAATACAACTTCTCATCAAACTGCATTATAGTGATATGATCTTTCTTTCTCTTTCTTACTCTTGGATTTTTAATCTTTTTTGATACAAAAATACAAAGCCAGATAACACACTATGTTTTCCAAATTTTCAACTTCTCACTAATTTTTCTATTTCTTCATTTAATAGAACTGCCCTGTTTACTTTTCAGGTTTATCAGAGATGATTAAGCCCTAATCTCTCGGTTTTAAACAATTTATAGATTACATCATAATTTACAACTTTGGGTTACAACCGAAGTTGTTTTTTTGTTGACAAAAGAAGAGGTGAACTTTTTTACTGTTTTTACATCTTTGAAAAGTTATTGTTAAGGTAATACAAAGGTCATTTTTGCAGAATCTTTTCTATAGGCATGGCAAGAAAACATAGCATGTAAAACAAGAAGTGACAGAAACCTATCCTGTCGAGCAGCTAGCA
Organism: Sequoiadendron giganteum; assembly: GCA_007115665.2. Lineage (NCBI taxonomy): Eukaryota > Viridiplantae > Streptophyta > Pinopsida > Cupressales > Cupressaceae > Sequoiadendron > Sequoiadendron giganteum. The sequence continues at coordinate 276,179,293 of CM021104.1, read as the reverse complement.
AGGGCAGAGCTTGACCAAACAGTATCAAGACATGCATGAGTGTATAAATAATAACCACTGAAAAACAACTACAAGAAGTAGCTTAAAGTTTATTTCTAGCAATTGAAACCTCATAGAGAATGTACCCACAAACCAGGTGAAGTTGAGAAGATATTCCAAGAACAATACCCATTATAATAGCTACAATTCTTTAGTAACTGAAACAACTAAGTTCTACAACCGAAATCATTCTTCTAAGGGTTGTTACAAAAATATTCCAGAAAGGATTTGAAGAGATTCGAAGATATTTTGATTACCCACACATAGAAATTATAAACCCTTTAAAACTGCCATGATGATCTTTTAATAAAAATGCAGTCACATTTTAAAGCAATCATTTAAGACTTTTCTATTGAAAGGAATAGACATTTTTCACTTTCCTTTCTTTGTAAGAGAAACAACTTAGCTCGTAATAATATAGACTGAGAAGTAACGAATCTGGAAAGCATCATAAAGATGAATACCTGACAATAGTAATAAAGTTGCTATCACAAAGGGTTTACCAGTCCTGTAGAGAAAAACAACAGCCAAGACACCTTCCAATCTCATCCCATCACCAGTTGATAGGAAGCAGACACACCAAATGACCATAGTAATGGTCCTCTAACAATTTCCATTCGCTGTCCAAGGTTAGAAAACCAGTGAGATCAATGAAATGTTTGAGAGCAAGATACCATGATGGCGGCCAGAGTAGGGTTCCAAACCCTTCAAGTGAGAGAAAACAATGTTTTGACCTAAACTTCAAAACCAAACAAACTTAATCCTTTGAAAAATGTGATAGCATTTGGATTCTGAAAGGATAGACATAATAGTTCAAAATAAACTCATAATGATGTTTGAAATCCGTGGCCAAAGCAATCCAAACTCATGCCGAAAAACTCATTGCCCGAATCAAAGACTAAGCATGTGTAATGCCGACTCAATAATGACAAACATTATTTCATGTAAAGTGTCGAAATCATAAGGCTTAATGTTCCCAAGTAGTCAAGGCTAAGTCACTTCCAATGTGACATTAAAATATTAACCAATGCCTTTACCTGATGTCGGCCTTTAGGCCTAAGTAAATATCAAACAATAGACCTGATTCAAATGTAGATGAGAGATCAAACTTTATACCTTTAACCAAGGCTGATTTGCCATCACATTAAAATCTAATGCCATATAGTGTGCCAGAGAGAATGGCCAATGCCTTGAGAAGTGATAAGCACTAAAAAAAGTTAAGTTATCAAAGCTAATTACCATGCATGAAGTGAATCAAGAATGAAGAGTGTGTATCTCAAAGCCCATAAGCACGGTAATGATCAATGCCCTATAATATGCCAAAAACTCAATATGGAGTGCTAAAAACATTAACAAATTATTCCTCATACCCACACCACTGACTTAAAGTAGAGACATATACCTTTGATGAGTATCAAGAACATATTTCAATTTCAAGATGCTTGTAACTGATCAAGCCATAATTAATCAACCTGTAGAAGAACTGAACATTCCAAACACATGTAATCAAGTGAAACACTGAAGCACAAATTATCAAAATAGAAACATGTCACCTGAACAATGGAACATAGAACCTGTAACAAGAATGCCTCAACTGAGATTTGCACATGGAGTTAAATTATCAGTACCACCATATATAGTAACAACTGTGAAGTAATTATGCCAATCAGGAAAGCAGATCAACTAAGTGAGTAACTAACAAGATGCCAGAGTACCATATATTATCATCAAGGAAAAATTTGCACAAGAGAGATTCAAAAGTAGCATGGTAACCGTCATTGAGGACTTGAGGTTCATGAATCGAGGAAAAACATGAAATAATGTAATTTCAATTTTAATTCATGTTGAATAATGTATTTCATTCATTTATGTTGTAATATATTGATTTGGAACCTCTCTTCATAGATGATTTGTAAATTGTAAATGAAAATAATATTTGGTTCGTTCATGTTTTTGGTGATGGTACAAAGCACAAAATATTATCATTTATTCTCACATGACCATGGTTAAGTGTTAATATAATCATAGTCCAACATTTAATTTGGTTATTAAAATGAACGTACCTATGGAAGTTCATAATTAGGGGGCCTAGTCATATACTTAGGGGATCCTATATTGCACTTGATTGAACCCAAGACCTCATAATTTTTTATAACACTATTAGTATTGGGGCAGCCTAGTGGAAGTAGAGGTAGCCTAGTAGAAGTAGGGGTAGCCTAGTAAAAGTAGGGGTGGCCTAGTAGAAGTAGGGGTGAATCGATAGAAGTAGGGGCAACCTAGTTTGACAGGCCTAAAAATCCAAAAACTCTATGTTTTTCCTAAGGCTGTTGTGGTGGCCTACTCCTATGTTTGATAGGCCTAAAAATCTAGAAACTCAAAATTTTGCCTAAGGTTGTTGTGGTGGCCTAGTCTTATGTAGGGGTGACCTCATTCCCATACAAAAATAAGAGAGTGAATACTCTGAGCCAATGATAGGTGAGGGTTTTATAAATCTTATGACCTTTTCAAATAATTTTTATATATTTTTTATTTGTTCCAATCATTTTGGTCATTTGAAACCTTGAAACCTAGTCAAAATTTCCATCATTCAACTTGAGCATTCCTTGCTTTTTCAGGACTCTAATTGGGAAAAAATTGTATAGAAATTTTTTTACCATATTATTGGGGTCCTAGAGATGTTTTGAATTATTTATACAGTTTCATCATTGAGGACTTATGTCATCCCCTACATCATTTTGTGTATAACCTCCTGATATGACTTGATTGTCAAACCTAGGGTTGGGGAGATGATTCTTCTAGTATTGTGAAGTATTGTGAAGGTTATAAGACTTTAAGCATCATCTTGTGAGTATCCTCAATAACACTCATAAGTCATGGGATGTTGTGGATTATTTTTAATGTCCCTAATAGGAATTATACTAATTTTACCCTAAATTATAATTTCCTAAGCAACAATGGATTTAGAAGGTACCTTGACTTGACTTAATCCCTACAAACAAGTTAGAGATCAATTAAAATAATAACTTAACAAGTAGAGTATCATGATCAAACATTATTGAATCCATAGTAAATTTGTTAATTTAATTATTTCCTTACCCTAAGAATGCTCAACCATGGGGTCCAACATGGAGGAGAGTAACTCAGTGAGGCATCTTAGCCTCTCTATGCCTCATGTGGCACATGACATTCATATGAGGTGGCCTACAAAGTGATAATTCATATTTATCTTTTATCCCCTCATCTTGACATCCTTTTCCATTTTCCCATGATTTATCTCCATTTATTCTTGCACCATGTTGGGGGAGTGAGGTTACGAAGGGTGTCCTGGTGGCCCAAATCTCCTAGGCCCAAAATATGTACCCTTTTTGCCAAAGGAAGTACCCCTTTGGCCCATGTTGGCTCATCTTTTTCCCCCCAGGTGGCATACCTAGAAGAGGGCCCTATCACTATGTACCCATTTTGCAGTTCTCCCTTCTCCCATCATGGTGAACTTTCAAGACATATAAAAAACAAAGATTAATTATATTTATTGATATAGAAATAGCAACAATATAGATCATTAATAATTGAAATATCTCATTAGTTAATCATATCCATTCACATTAAATTTACTGCATCATATGACTACAAACTAAATATCATACCACCAATTCAAGGGTCAAATCAAACAATAATTAATGTCAATTATTACTTAATAAATTTAGACCTCAATCTCCTCTTATCTAATCACTTTTAAATTTTTGTTCTTCTCAAATCCAATTCTCTCTCTCAATCCCTTGGTTGTTAGATATTTTTTAACTATTCAGAAGAAATTTCTTAAAGAGAAATGATTAGATTAGATCATTGAATAATTACTAATAAGGATTAATAATTGTTGCAAGCGTCATTACTGCAAAATCATATATAATCCCCATATCTAGATATATACATATATATAAATATATATAGATATATAGATATATAGGAATATTTGATTAGATATATGTATATGGACTTATGATTGTTTCCTCCTTATCATTTTTAACTCACATATTAATGGTTTTTTTATAATCATTAGTACTGCCTTCTTAAACATTACTTTTTACCAAGCATGATCACTCCTTTTAGAGGAGTCTCTGCCCTCAAACATCTTGATCGTTGTCTTTTAAAATTTAATCATTATCATTTATTAATTGCCTTTATTAATCGATGCTCTTGGGAACAAGCATTGCACTCTATATTGATTGTTGGTTTATGACTTTAATAATCTGACTTCGATATAAGTATATATATTATTTGATGTGTTAATATATTTATGTTATTATATCATAATAATTATTTTTGTTAATATTTATTTTATCATATTTGATAATTATAATGGGTATGTGCAGGATCATGATGGGCCAAAAAGTGGCGATATCTAAGTGATATGATGGCCCATGTGGCTGATGACTTCTTTTTCACCCAAAATTGATGAAACGAAAAGGGTTTGTAAAGGAGATTCTCAGCTTTCCACAATATAGATTATTCTTTACTTTGAATTTATTAAATAATTATTATTCATTTTCTATTTGAATTACGACTAAAGTCCTAATTAATAAACTGATTGAAAAAAATCTATAACTTTCAAATGGTATCACATTTTTTGAATCCAAAACATGCATCACATTCTATGCTTCACATACTATATGATTTTTAAAAAAAATGAATTTCATGAAGTTTTGACCAAGTTAAGGTGGTCAGACATACGAGTTTTTATATTTTGTAAAAGTTGTAATAAAAAAATCAGAATTAATTATTTACTTAAAAAAAAATTACAAAAAAATATGCATCACATCGGGACATGAACCCCTACTTATATCTAGAATATTATAAAAAAATATTATCATTTTATTGTGGTTAATGTGGTCAGACAAACACCTCTTTCTTATTGTTTCCCTAAAATTTAAGTACTACTGCATTAAAATTTCAAAATTTCACCAAATATATGTAAAAATAAATAAAACAAACCTATTAGTTTAGAAACTACATTCAATTTTCTATAGATTCTATTCTTACATATTTTTAAAATAATATAGATAACTTATTCAATTTTTTACGTCAAGTCTCCTAACTCTGATTTTCTGAATTTTATTGCCACTTAAGGGCCTATTTTTCCCATGATGATCCTGCACATACCCTAATCATAATAGTATCTTATGATAATTTTAATTATAATAATATTAAATTGCTAATATTTATATTATTATTCATTTTATTTATTCATTTGTATTTTAATGTTAGGGAACTTTTAGTGTCATAATTTTGGGGCCATGGTATTCTACCCTTCCCAATATTGATTGTGCTTAAGTAATCACAATCTAGGATGTTTTTAAATTTACTAAGATCCCAATTCAACCTTGTTGAAATTCATGTTGTTACAAAAATATTGCATCCTTCATCATGATGGATTATAGGAGTGTTATGGATATTTAGATCCTTTGTGCAAAGCTTTCTTTCTACAAAATCAAATGACAATTCCCCATTGATAAAGTATACTTCATTTCACATTGACATTTAAACCAAGTTTGAGGTGAGAATGATCTTGGGATTTTTGGGTTATAGGCTCTTAACTCATGTAGCAACTTGGGTATCTAATATTGATGTACTTGATCTTCAATCATGAATGTGGAGTTACTCTGATCAGGGATAGGATTTGGGAGAGGAAGACCCTTTGGATAGATTTATTACTTTATATATATTGCTTGTAGGAGTCACAAATATTCACTTAAATAGTTGCAACTCTTCATCACTAATAATAATTCGATTTTAGATAAGTTAATTTTTTAGCGCTTCTCAACTCACAAAGCATTTTGACAAACAAAGTTTTTAACATTTTCATAATTTTAAGTTGATTGTAATCATACATAAAGTAATCGTGTTGAAGGAATATCCATTCATGAAGAAAATACATAGATGTACACCATACATGTGGGTCACGAAGTATACCTATGAATACATGTAAGTCACAAAGTATTCACACGTTGGAAAGTATACACTTGAATACATGTAAGTCACAAGGTATACACTTGAATACACATAAGGCACTAAGTATGCACTTGAATACACACAAGTCACAAAGTATACACTTGAATATACATAATTCACAAAGTATACATTTGAATACACGTAAGGAACAAGGTATACATCAAAACATTTAAGATGCAAATTAATCGTAAGCCACCAAGTATACACATGAATACATAAAGTATACATAGGAAGCATGAAACATACAAATGAATACATATAATACATAAAGTATACATAGAAAGCATGAAGCATGTGTGTGAATACATGTAACACATGCAATATACATAGGAAGCATGAAGCATACACATAGATACACGTAATACATGAATTATACACATGGAAGGCACATGCCTATAGAAATGCATGATTGGCCTACTTAAGAAGAAGGTTGAATAGTTAATTCTAATTGAATGGTGGTTAAATTAGGTATGTCTCATAGGCTAGCAGGAACATGTTTTGATACCATTTGTAATATTCCTAATAGGAATTATACTAATTTTACCGTAAATTATCAATTTCCCAAGCAACAATGAATTTAGAAGGTATCTTGGCTTGATTTAACCCTTGCAAAAAAAGTTAGATATCAATTAAAATAATAATTTAACAAGTAGAGTATTATGATCAAATATTAGTGAATCGATAGTAAATTTGTTAATTCAATTATTTCCTTACCCTAGGGGTGGAATGGAGGAGAGTGACTTGATGGGGTGTATTAGCCTCTTTATTCCTCTTGTGGCACATGTCATTCATATGAGGTGACCTACCCAGTGAGGATTCTAATTTATTTGTCATCCCCTCATCTTGTCATACTTTTCCATTTTTCCATTATTGATCTCCCTTTATTATTGTACCATGTTAGGGGAGTGAGGTTACAAAGGGTGTCCTAGTGGCCAAAATCTCCTAGGCCCAAAGGCAGTACCCTTTGTAACTGTAGACATCCAAATTTGATCACTTCCATATGATCAAAATTGTCTACTTTATTCATCTATTTCATTAATAGTGATTAAATAATTTATTTAATCATTATTTCATTTTCTGCCTAAGGTTCCTAAAGTATCTAATTAAATAAATTAAATACTTTACCTTACCCCATTTTCTTCTCTAAATTAAATAAATATGACAAATTATTTGATTTAGTCTTTTAACCTATTTGGATTAAAATCAATTTTTAATTCCCCTTTTCTCTCTGCTTGTTACATTCTCCATAATCCTTTTTTAATCTAGATTAAATTAATTAATCTGTGATTAGGATGTGCACTACTTAATCAAGATTAAGTGTCACATCCTCCATAATCTCCCACTTGCCTCTAATCTCTCATTAATTACCTTAATCATGTGTTTGCACAACCTTAATCAGAATCATTAGCCACATTTGGCTTACCTTTTCTGGTCAACCTTCCCACTTACCATTTTTGGTATGGACTCCCTTCCCCATGTGAATTTTTAATTCACATTTATTCAACCAAGGTTCCCCTCTTCCCCATGTGAATTTTTAATTCACTTTTATCTTTCCAAGGTCTTCCCCATCCCCCATGCAAGATTCTAGAAGCCTTGACTTGTCACTTCACATGTGCCAAGGGCTTCTAGAACCTTGGACTTGTCACATCACCCACATGTGACAAATCTCCAGCTTTTTGGAGACACTCTCTTATCCACTAGATTCTTCCAATCATTGTGAATTTTAAATTCACTTTTATTCCTCCAAGGAATCTTCTCATCCCCCAAGATCCACTTCATTTCCACATCACTCCACCCTAAGACATCTCACCTTCCACATGTCAAGATGTAAGGGCTTGTGATTCCTCAACTCACCATAGCCCTTCATCTTGATCTTTGTTGGATCAATCCCAACTGTTGAATTCTCTAGAGAATTCAATTTGGCCTATAAATACCCCTTCAATTCCTTCATTTTGGAGAATCAAGTCTTTTGCAAATAAACTGTTGCAAAATTGCCATTCAATCTCTCATCTATTTTAGCATCCATATTGCATCAATTCATCTTGTATCCACTTTATTTTCATTGCCATCCAAGGAGCACACAAGACTTCAACATCAAGGGCCAACCAAGGAAGCAACAACATGAAGGTATAACAACAATTTATTTGTTTATCTTGCTTTCATATTGTTCATCTTCTTAGGCTAATCATTGAGGTGCCCTATTATCTTGTTGTTTCTCTTTATTGCACTATTAGTTTTATCTAACATCTCTCACACTTTAGGAAGCAACACTTTATTAGGATCACATTTCTGGCACGCCCGGTGGGACCCACATAGGGGTCTCGTTCTTTCACGTTTTTTGTTGTTTGCTTGTTTGCAGATTCAGGTCGCAGAGAGGCGAACTTGCCCTCCCGGACGCCGCAGAGGGGCGACCTTGCCCTCTGTTTTTGACTATTTTCTACAGAGGGGCGACCTTGCCCTCTGTTTTTGACTATTTTCTACAGAGGGGCGACCCTGCCCTTTTAGGCTATTTCTGACTGTTTTCTACAGAGGGGTGACCCTACCTTTTTAGGCTATTTCTAACTGTTTTCTGCAGAGGGGCGACCCTGCCCTTTTAGGCTATTTCTGACTGTTTTCTACAAAGGGGCGACCCTGCCTTTTTAGGCTATTTCTAACTGTTTTCTGCAGAGGGGTGACCTTGCCCTTTTAGGTTGTTTTCTGACTATTTTCTGTAGAGGGGCGACCTTGCCCTTTTGACTATTTTCTGTAGAGGGGTGACCTTGCCCTTTTAGGCTGTTTTCTGACTATTTTCTGTAGAGGGGTGACCTTGCCCTTTTTGACTGTTTTCTGCAGAGGGGCGACCTTAGCCTTTTTGACTGTTTTCAGACTATTTTCTGCAGAGGGGCAACCTTGCCCTTTTGACTGTTTTCTGCAGAAGGGCGACCCTGCCCTTTACTAATTGACTATTTTCTGTAGAGGGACGAATCTACCCTTAACAACACATTCGGGAAGTCAGATTTGCTGCACATCACAAAGAAGGGAGAAGATAAACAACTAACATTTCTTTGCAGGACCTTCCTTTTTATTCTAATTTTTAAAAGTCTTTCCTTGCTACTTTATCGAGGTACTTAGTATAAGTAGGGGAAAGTAATATTTGCTATTTGTTGTGTCTATTTTACTTATTTTACCCAAAGGGGGCATTAGTTTGTTTTCACCTTCCTCCTTTGCATGTTGTGCGGATCCGAAGGAGGTAGTTGGAAATAATTAGTGTCATCTTCTTAGCGGGACCTGCTTGGGGATTTCATCACCCCAAGGGACGATCCCAACCACGCGTACCGGCGGGGTATATAAAGGGGGGAGAGCCAAAGCTGTACCTCAATCCAGTTGTGTCATAATTGGCAGAACGTCCAAGCTAGGGTGATACCTAGATAGACGTGAAGAGTTGGTTTGAGCCTTTCAGTATCTCGCTGGGGCTCCCGACTCATGCTTGTGACAGACTGGTGTTCACATTTTGTGCCTCACGTACCGAGCGTATATCGAGGACTCCCTAGAAACCTTGTTCATCCTAGAGTAAGACCTTTGCCGGTCATACCCATTAAAACATTAATCATAGAATTATGCTTGTTCAAAGTGTCTTTCTGTGAGGAACTAGTAAATTTTGGTAGGTCAAACTGTCATTAAACCATTTTAAGTCCTTGCCAAAATCCCCTATCCAAACCAAGTTCAAATTTTCACTGCAGAGGGGCGACCTTGCCCTCTGTTTCGGTCATTTTCTGCAGAGGGGCGAATCTGCCCTTTGCTATTTCAGCCATTTTCTGCAGAGGGATGACCCTGCCCTCTGTTTTGGCCATTTTCTGCAGAGGGGCGACCTTGCCCTCTGTTTCAGCCATTTTCTGCAGAGGGGCGAATATGCCCCACTGAACGGCCAATTTCACCCGTTTAACCTCCGTTCGAATCCCCGAAGCCTCCATTTGACCATTTGATCAATCCAAACCTTTATTTGGCCATTCCAAGCCCCTGTTCATCCCTCCCAACCATCTATCTATCCAACCTGAATATCTGATTACCCGTTCCTAGCGATCGTTTCCCTATCTTGAGTGGTCAACATTTTCTGAAAATCAACGTTTCATCGACCAAACTGCATGATTTCTTCTTAGAACATCATTGGAGTCCATATCTATCATCAAATCATCCATCCCAATCACCTAGACTTTATTTTTGATTTTTTTTATTTTTATTTCGAAACTTCGGAAGGCCATAACTTTTGACTCGGATGTGGGTTTTGGCTGAAATTTTACGGGTGGTTGCATTAGGAGATGGCATTTGGATTCCCAACAAACTAGTAAGTCCATTGGATCCTCCTTTGACACGTTTTCAGAGCCTCAAGCTTTCATCTTGACCCTCAAAATCACAAATTAGTATTTATTTTTTTTAATTTTCTAGTTTTTAACAAACTGTTTCGTTAATAACTCTGAATGCATGTCTCATATTTCCGATGTTAGTTGGAAATTCATCCTATCTTAGTATTGGGTATTTTGTGGAAAAAACTAGACTCTCAAGCGTATGCCTACAAAGTTTCCCAAAATGGCAAAATTTGACAATTTTTGAAAACTGCCAAATTTGGCAAAAATCTAATTGTCAACACCTTACGTCCTCTAGTTGAAACCCATGATCTTGGTTTCAAATCAATTCTATCATATCCTCTGATCCAATCCCAATCTAAACTCCAATCCAATTCTAATATGAACGTTAATCCCATCATCCTAATCTGAGCTTTTATTCAGTCTTAATCTGAGCTTTCATCCAATCCCCATATGAGCTTCCAATCCATCCTAGTTTTATATCCATCATCTATTCTTTCCTTCTAATCTATATCCATCATGAATCTTTATCCCCCTCTCACACAACCAATAATAGTAGTCAAGGGGAATCCTAACTCCGTTGATGACGATAACGAAAATCTTGTTGATCATGAAGATTGTTATATAGATCCCCTTGATGCTATCATTGCTAGCAAGCTCTCTCCAATCGCCTCCCAAAATCCCACTACTTCTTCAAACTATCCCACCATGCCTTCATCCACATCTAATAACGGTTCTTATGGTACCCTTGACAAGGGATATCCAACATCCTCACCATCAACATATTCATCATGTCCTCCCTTTCAACCTCTATCCTATCCAACATCCACATCCTCTTATCCTCAACATCATCAACAATCCCAATACCTCTACCTTAATCCCACATCCCAATCTTCTCATCCTAATCCAACACTCACACATTCCTATCACAATCCCCCTTCCCAACATTCCTCCTATCCTAATCCACCATCTCAATCCTCTCATCCTAATCTACCATCCATATCCTCCTATGCCAACCCACCATACATGTCCTCCTACAATGGTTCACCACCTCAATCCTCCTATTCTAATCCAACATCCACACCTTCCTATCACAATCCCCCATCCCCATCCCCATGCCCTTACATTAATTCCACATCTCCCCATTCTAATCCTTCATCTACATCTTCCTACTATCACTCCCCATCCCAATCTAATCCAACATCCACATCTTCCTACATCACTCTCCCTTTCACCGCATTATATCTTAATCCTCCATCTCCTCCTAGTCCTTCATCTAATCCTAATCCTCCATCCATTTCCATCCCTTCATCTAATCCTAATCCTCCATCTCCTCCTAGTCCTACATCCAATCCCATCCCTTCATCTAATCCTAATCCTCCATCTCCTCCTAGTCCTACATCCAATTCCATCCCTTCATCTAATCCTAGTCCTCCATCTCCTCCTAGACCTCCATCCAATCCCAATCCTCCATCTCCTCCTAGTCCTACATCCATTTCCATCCCTTCATTTAAACCTAATCCTCCATCCATTTCCATCCCTTCATCTAATCCTAATCCTCCATCTCCTCCTAGTCCTCCATCCAATCCTAATCCACAAATCCCTAACCATAATCCTCCATCTCCTCCTAGTTCTACATCTAATCCTCCAATTCTTAATCCTAATCCTCATCCACACATCCACTCATATAATCCTCCAATTCTTAATCCTAATCCTACATCTAGTCCCATACCCACATCTAATCCTAATCCTCCAACCACTCCTAATCCTCCATCTAGTCCCACCCCTTCATCTAATCCTCATCCTCCATCTCCTCCTATTCCTCCATCCAATCCTAATCTATCAATCCCTAATCCTTCATCCATTTCCATCCCTACATCTAACCCTAATCCCACATCTCCTCCTAGTCCTCCATCCATTCCCATCACCCTACCTACTCCTACATCCCTTCCAAATGTTTCCCAAGGACTCATGCAAGAAGAGACACCATGCCCTGCCACTCTATCATGTATTCTCACTAGTGATGAGGCCCTCCTCCATCCTACACCTATCCCTCTCATCACCCTTCCTACCACCATCCAAACAATTGAGCCGGTCAAACCCATCGAATCCATTGAATCCCCATATTCTACTACTAGATCCACCAAATCCATTGAAGACATCCAATCCCCTCCTGCTAGTCCTAATATTCACAAACTTCAATCCAATGACCTTCATGAATCCTCCATCCTCCTCTCTCCCCCAGTTGAGGAGTCCCTCCAACAGTCTTCCATCATCATACATCCCACACAAGATGAGTCATGCCAAGAACTTGATCCAAAGCATACAAGCATATCCCCTCCTCCAAATCAAGATCACTCCATCACATCTACTCCTTCTCAAGAACATAGTCTTCCATCCATTCCATCTCCTGATCCATATCCCCAACCAAGTCAAGATCCTATCCTCCCATCCACCCCATCTCAAGATCACGCTATCTCCTCCACTCCATCCCATGATCCCATTTGCCTTCAAGATCCAATCACTCCATCTCAGGAGCCCTTATCATCCACTACCTCTCATGATCCCTTATCACTCATTCCTCCTAATGTTGCTATCCCCTCATCCCCATCACATGATCCTTCATCGCCATCTAGTCTTACCATCCCAATGCCACTTTTGTATCACCTTGGTAATATTACATGCATCCATGGTGGTCTTCTTGCAGAAGAAAAACAATGTCTATGCACCACCTTTCCTCTTCCACCTACTAATGTGCTCACATCATGCTTCCAAGAGAATAAGCATCCTACCATAAATCACATGCTACAAAATATGAAATATCAAGGAAAAGGTTTATATATCTCCCAAAACCCGCACTCTAAAGATGTTGGTACAACCTCCGTACATCCTAAACGATCCTCTTCTAAAGGCACAAGAGGTACTTTCCATCGCTCTACCAAGACATATGCCGCCATCCCCCCTCCTCCATCATACTACCTACAAACAACTATCCCTCTTCCTCCCTCATCCTCTAAATCCATTTTGGGTCCTTATGTCCCTCTATCCATCATTGCTCATCCTTCATCTACTATGGGTTCTTATATCCCTCCATCAAAACCCACACATCCTCCATATACACAATCTATTTTGGGTCCTTACATCCCAAAATCACCCCCTCCATCTTATCCTATTCATCCACCCCCTCTCCCTCATACACCACATAAAAATCCTTCCTTCATAACTCCTAATCAGGATCAACAAAGGCATATACCTACACATTCTCCATCTACACATAGTTCCTCTAACCCTACCTCCATCGCTCCACATCATTCATCTCTTTGCATCTGTCCCCTTGCTACTAAAAGCACTTTGGATGCCAAAGCAAAAATGTATAAATCCAAATTTCCACGTGAATCTAAAGCTCCTCATGTCCCCTTCAAAAGAGATGTTGAAGAATAGAAAAATTGAGTCCAAAATCCAAATCAATCAAAAAGGCCACAAAGGCCCACTGAAGCAAAAATAAAAACCATACGGATCCCAAAGAAAAAAGGTTCCATACCTTCAATTTAAAAGTCCATAATGACATCCAAAGTTTCTATTCCGCCACAAAATCATTCACCTCCTCCATCTCCTAAATCTATTTTGGGTCCCTACATCCCAAAAATCACTATCCCAACTCCTCCATTATCGCCACCCTCTCCATCTATTCATCCACCTATCTTTTCGCATCCACCATCACATGTGCCAATGTTGGTCCTGAACACCTTCCCCCATCATTCATCCACTCCATCATTACATCCATACACTTTCCAACATCCCCTCCACTATCCTCTCTATCTCCCCGATCAAATTCCTTTAATCCATCCTCTTGCATAAACCATCTAGTCTAATAGGGTTGTACCAACATCCGCTGGCCACTTCAAACATGGGCTCTTATTGCCTCATATGGAACTTGATGCGTGAGTCCTTCATCCCTATCCTTATCAATTTTCCTCTAAAAATCCGCATATCCATATCCTTATCTTTATCCATCTTCGTCCACATCCTAGTCCAAAAAATCAAAAAAATACAAAAAACAAAAAAATAATAAAGAGAAAATCATTCATCCAATGGTGAAAACTTAGCAATACACAAGCGCCTTGGATACGTACCATGATGAAAACTTGGCAAACAAGCATCATGTGTAAATTTCCCATCTCGTCTCCTTCCACGATTGGGGGCAACATCCACTTACGCATTCCTTTCCTCCATCTCCTACATCTGCCTATCTTCTGCATCCTATCCATCCTATCCCATTTATCCCACTTCCTCCCTCTTCCTTGTGATCTTGATAAATGTAGGGGCAAACCTATATACATGCTTTGGACACCTCTTGGCATATATTCCCATCCATACACTATCATATTCCTTATCCACCTCTATCTATCTTCCATTGCCCATCTCACTCCCTTATCCACCCATCTTGCTATCCCTCTTGCCTCGTCATGCATGACACATATAGAGTGGGGGCATCTCCTTATTTGCAATTGGGTCCTTGGAGACATCATCCATCCATTCCGCCAGGTAATCTTCTCCATCTCCCCATCCTCTCATCCCATAGTCCTTTTCATCCTTTCATCCTTATCTCCCCATCCATCTATCTAAACATCCAATCCATCTCCCTATCCTTATCTTCCTATCCGCAAATCCTTTTCCATCTTTTCATCCTTATCTCCTCATCCGTTTATCTACCCAGTAATCCATGTCATCTTTTTGAATCTTTATCCTTCTATCCATATATCCTAGCATCTTTCTATCTCCCCATCTTTATCCATCCATCCATTTTCCTTCCATCTCATAGTCCCTTGTCATTGGTCTCTAGCTATAGGCTACCCTCATGCAATCCAATGACTTGATACCTCACTATCATCATTCCTCTCTCTTTCTCACATCTTTTCAATCTTCATCACTCATCTATCCATATATCCTAGCATCTTTCTATCTCCCCATCTTTATCAATCCATGCATTTTCCTTCCATCCCTTGTCATTGGTCTCTAGCTATAGGCTACCCTCATGCAATCCAATGACTTGATATTTCACTATCATCATTCCTATCTACTTCTCACATCTTTCCAATCTTCATCACTCATATATCCATCATCTATCCACATATCCTAGCATCTTCTTATCCATCCATCCATTTCCTTCCATTATTCCTTATCATTGGTATCTAGCTATAGGCTACCCTCATGCAATCCAATGCCATGTTATCTCACTATCATCACTCCTATCTATTTCCTACATCTTTTTGATATCTTATCACTCTTCATCATTCATCTATACATCCTCTCATCCTCCCAATTCATATTCTAATAATCTAGGTCACTATCCCATCCCTGAGCTTCGCATAACCCACATCCCACATATTGACCATCCAATCCTGCGGCCTATCCTAGCTCATCATATCCTCTCCATAATTTTATCGATTTATCTTGGTCATCTCATCATCCCTTATCCATTGTCTGTCATCGGTCTCTGGTCGAACTACGTTGCCCCTACGCTTTCACTTAGGCAAGGTCGGTCATTTGATCCACCCCCGGGGTTCTATCTTTTGTCTGTCTTGTCTCTTCCATCGTCTATCTTTGGCCTTGTGTTGAGCTACGTGGCTCTTGCGCTTTCACGTAGCCAAGGTCAATCATTTGGTCCGCCCCCTGGGCATTTTTTCCATCTGATCCTCTATCTTCACCATCCTCTTTCCACTTTTACCATGGTCTTTTCCTGAACTACGAGGGCTCTGTGCTTTCACGTAGGCACGGTTGATCTTTGATCAACCCTCGAGCCCCTAGGTCTTTAGGGTGTGTTAGTCCTGTTGTCTTGTCATCCCATCGTCTTGTCATTTCATCAAGTATGTCCCTATCCTAGCTGGTGCTTATCAAAAAACGGTCATCTGTATCACACGATCCAATCGGTTTCTGGTATCCTACGTCATATTGATCTTTTAGTTTACTATCCATCATCGGTCTCAACAGGATGTATCCTTCCTAATAGACCTCATCAACCCCATCCATCATCTTGATCCTATGGCAAAGGACATTTCAAACTTGATTGTGATCTTTTGATGTTTTTGACATTTTGTTTATCATTTGAGCTCCCTATCATCACTTGTCATGGTCGCCTTGATCTATCATATCATGGTGTGCTTTGACTAGTAAACATAGGGGCATATCTTGATCTTTTTTTTTTATGTTTTTGTCTTCTTGGTTGTCCCACGTAGTACCCACCAAGACTCTTGAGGTCTTGTGTTATGCTGGGGCATCCTTTTGTGCTTGTGGTTATCCCAATACTAGGCCCGACCACTGTCTTTATGACTTTGGGGTGTTGGAATAGCCTTCTTGTCTGTTATGTTTGTTTTATGCATTAGACACTAATCCGTCTTGGTTTACATACCCTAATGCCCGGTGTCTTATGCTATAGCAAAAATCAGTGCTCTAAGGATGGAAAATTGCATTAGGATTGCATTTCATTTTCCATTCCATCATCTTGCATCTCTCCCCCATCCTCATCACCCTCATCCTCATCATCAGTGGGATGTATCCTTCCCTCTCCTTGTGTTGTTTTGGGATGTATCTTTCCCTCATCAACAACACTCTCATCGGGATGGATCCTTCCCTATCCTTGTGTTGTTTTGGGATGTATGATTCCCTCGTCAACAACACTCACCCTCATCCTCATCCTCATTCGGATGTATCCTTCCCTATCCTTGTGTTGTTTTGGGCTGTATCATTCCCTCATCAACAACACTCATCCTCATCCTCATAAGGATGTATCCTTCCCTATCCTTGTGTTGTTTTGGGATGTATCATGTCCTCATCAACAACACTTCATCAACCATCCGCCCAACCTAGATTGTACCTAGATTGGGGCAACATCACATTTTTCCTTGCATCCATTTGTGCTCACCTTTATCTCCCATCGCTTATCCTTTTTTTTTGTTTCATCACTTTACATTGTCATTTTCATATCC
The DNA here is from genome assembly GCA_007115665.2 of Sequoiadendron giganteum. Lineage (NCBI taxonomy): Eukaryota > Viridiplantae > Streptophyta > Pinopsida > Cupressales > Cupressaceae > Sequoiadendron > Sequoiadendron giganteum. The sequence continues at coordinate 276,161,922 of CM021104.1, read as the reverse complement.
CCTCTCATCTCTCATCCTTTCCCCCATCTGTTTCTTCCTATCAAGAGGTCACCCGGGACTCCTCTTTTTTTTTTCCCCGTCGCCCTCTCGAGGGGGCATACCCTTCCCATTAATCCATTTTCCCTGCCATAATCAACTCCTTCCAGGATTGGGGCATCTTCATCCATTCCTCATTAATTGAACGACTCAGATCCTCTTCCCCACGCTGAGGCATCCTCTATAGAGTCATCTGCACTTTCTTTTCTTCGAAGCATGGTTATTCTAACAATACTTCGAAGAGGGGAAAAATGTAGACATCCGAATTTGATCACTTCCATATGATCAAAATTGTCTACTTTATTCATCTATTTCATTAATAGTGATTAAATAATTTATTTAATCATTATTTCATTTTCTGCCTAAGGTTCCTAAAGTATCTAATTAAATAAATTAAATACTTTACCTTACCCCATTTTCTTCTCTAAATTAAATAAATATGACAAATTATTTGAATTAGTCTTTTAACCTATTTGGATTAAAATCAATTTTTAATTCCCCTTTTCTCTCTCCTTGTCACATTCTCAATGATCCTCTTTTAATCCAGATTAAATTAATTAATCTGTGATTAGGATATGCACTACTTAATCAAGATTAAGTGTCACATCCTCCATAATCTCCCACTTGCCTCTAATCTCTCATTAATTACCTTAATCATGTGTTTACACAACCTTAATTAGAATCATTAGCCACATTTGGCTTACCTTTTCTGGTCAACTTCCCACTTACCATTTTTGGTATGGACTCCCTTCCCCATGTGAATTTTTAATTCACATTTATTCAACCAAGGTTCCCCTCTTCCCCATGTGAATTTTTAATTCACTTTTATCTTTCCAAGGTCTTCCCCATCCCCCATGCAAGATTCTAGAAGCCTTGACTTGTCACTTCACATGTGCCAAGGGCTTCTAGAACCTTGGACTTGTCACATCACCCACATGTGACAAATCTCCAGCTTTTTGGAGACACTCTCTTATCCACTAGATTCTTCCAATCATTGTGAATTTTAAATTCACTTTTATTCCTCCAAGGAATCTTCTCATCCCCCAAGATCCACTTCATTTCCACATCACTCCACCCTAAGACATCTCACCTTCCACATGTCAAGATGTGAGGGCTTGTGATTCCTCAACTCACCATAGCCCTTCATCTTGATCTTTGTTGGATCAATCCCAACCGTTGAATTCTCTAGAGAATTCAATTTGGCCTATAAATACCCCTTCAATTCCTTCATTTTGGAGAATCAAGTCTTTTGCAAATAAACTCTTGCAAAATTGCCATTCAATCTCTCATCTATTTTAGCATCCATATTGCATCAATTCATCTTGCATCCACTTCATTTTCATTGCCATCCAAGGAGCACACAAGACTTCAACATCAAGGGCCAACCAAGGAAGCAACAACATGAAGGTATAACAGCAATTTATCTATTTATCTTGCTTTCATATTGTTCATCTTCTTAGGCTAATCATTGAGGTGCCCTATTATCTTGTTGTTTCTCTTTATTGCGCTATTAGTTTTATCTAACATCTCTCACACTTTAGGAAGCAACACTTTATTAGGATCACAGTAACAAAGGAAGTAACCCTTTGTCCCATGTCAGCTCATCTTTTCCCCCCTCAAGTGGCATACCTAGAAGATGGACCCATCATTGTACCCCTTTTGTAGTTCTCCCTTCTTCCATCATGGTGAGATTTTAAGGCATATTACAAGCAATGATTAATTGTATTTATTGATATGGAAATAATAGTAATAGAGATCATTAGCAATTGAAATGTCTTGTTATTTAATCATAGCCATTCACATTAAATTTACTGCATCATATGATTGCAAACTAGATTTCATACCACTAGTTCAAGGATCGGATCTCTAGACAAACAATAATTAATGCTAATTCTTACTTAAAAAATGTAGACCTCGATCTCCTTTTATTTGACCACTTTTAAATGTTTCTTTTTCTCATATCCAATTCCTTCTCTCAATTGCTTGGCTATGAGATATTTTTTTAAATATTCAGAAGACATTGCTTAAAGAAAAATGATTAGATTAGATCATTGAACAATTGCTAATATAAGGATAAATAATTTCTACAAGCATCATTATTGCATAATCATATATAATCCCCATCTCTAGATATATATATATATATATATATATATATATGTATGTATGTATGTATGTATGTATATTTGATTAGATATATGTATATGAACTTATATTTAGCTTAATTCCCTTATTGCTTTATCATTTATCTTCACCTATCTTTCATAAAACTAGATTATTCCTTATACATTCTTCCATATCATACTTCTTATTTCTTCTTCCCAAATATGAGTGTATCATTTTAATGTATTTGTTGCTATTCTCAAAAAATAATCTTATTTTTGTCCCTATTCTTTGTTTATATCTTAGAATTACCCCTTATTTCTCTTCATATTTTCTCTTCATATGTTTTTTCTTCAAATCTCCTATCTTCCATTCTCCTCCCTAAACCCCTTTTAATATACTCAAGGGAGATGCCCTTTCAAATATTCATGACTTTTTACTAAGTCTCTTATGATGATCCTCCCTCCTTACAATTTTTAAGTAACATATTAATGGATGTTTTATAATCATTCTTGTTTTCTTAAACATTACTTTTTATTAAGCATGATCACTCCTTTTTAGAGGAGTCACCACCCTCAAATATCTTGATCGCTACCTTTTAAAATTTAATAGTTGCCTTTTATTAACTGCCTTTATTAATTGCTAATCTTGGGAACAAGCATTGCAGTCTATATTAATTGTTGGCTTATGCCTTTAATAATATTCCTTTGATATAAGTATATATTATTTGATATGTTAATATATTTATATTATTATATCATAATAATTATAATTGTTAATTTTTATTTTATTGTATTTGATTTAATTATAATCCTAATATTATCTTATGATAATTATAATTATAATAATATTAAATTGCTAATATTTATATTGTTAATCATTTTATTTATTCATTTGTATTTCAATGTTAGGGTTTTTAGTGTCATAATTTTGGGTTCATGACATTAGTGTCTTCTATTAGGTGATGCCACTTTGTGATGGGATGTCTTGAGAAGCATGAAGTTATTTGGAAGTGACTTGTCATTCCAATTTTTGGTGTGTTGTGTCTCTTGGTTAGGAAACCTATTGTGAAGGTTTGCCTTTGTGTTTATATTGGTTAGTGTGTTTCAATGTGGATTGGAGGTTGAAGAATTGTTCATCCTATCCTGGTGTGTTTTTGTGAGAGCATGATCATGGTTTAGTAACCAATCATCATATAGGATTACCATCCCTCTCTTATTTTGTTCATCATGGTGGATTTATCCCACATTTGGCCAGTCTTCTATTGTTTCCAGCTTACTTGTGCAATCGTGAATTTTCATATTTTTTTGGCATTGTGTCATTATGACACTCATGTGCATATTATGGTGCAAAAAAAAGATGTCATTGTTGCATTATTAGTGTTGTTATCCTTATTTCAAAAACAAAGTTGTTCTATCAAGTTTTGTTTCAATATTGTCAACTCAAGGAATGAAAATAAGTGGTAGAAGCATATACGAAATGGATTATTTGTTAGTGAAATAAAAGTTCAGGATCATAATCAAACAGGTGAAATATAAATACTTCAAACATGTTGATACATGATGGTACTTATTTTGATGGAATTGATTCATTGATATCTAGTTGTCTAACAACACATTTTAAAAATAATACAATCCATGTTGCAATGAAAACTCTCTTCTATGTAAGCATGGGAGGTCTTGTGTACCAGACTTTGGTAAATCAGGAAACAAGAAAATTTGCACATGATTATAAAGAGCCCATTGAATAAATTTTAAGTGATGAGGTGCCAGTGCCAAAAGAAATTACACATGAATTATTTTTGAAATTTCATCTCAAATAAAGTCATATAACCTATCTAAAAACAAATTTCTAATGATAGTAGTGACAAAAAATCTGGCTATTCAAGTGCAACACATGGAAATTTCAACATAAGAAATGTTTGTTCTGATAGGTTCAAAGACTCAAGTAACCATACAAACCAAACCATGAACAAGGTGGATGTTGTGAAGGGTATTACCAAGCATGAAAAGCTTAACAGGTGGGAGAAAAGATCTCCAAGATTCTTGTCTATTGAAGAAAGAAACCAGAGCACTTTGAGGAAGAAATGTGTTAATGAAATTCTAGACTTAAATAGAAAACTTGATAATCATATTGAGTTGTAGGAATGTTTATCTACATAAAAAATAAAATAAATGAAGGTTTCACATGTAAGAGAGGATGTGTCAAGAATAGACAAACTAGAAATGAATACAATCCTATAGATAGTGTAAAGTCTAAAGTTCAAAAGAATCTACCTCCAATTCAAGATATTAACAACCATTATGCTTTTGAAAAAGAGAAATTATTGTTCCTTTGATAGTTCAAATGCTACCAATATACCCTATTTTGATAGTGAGAAAGATCTTGAAAGGTTTGAATCTCGTCTTCCTTCCAAAGAATGTGAAAATATAAGTCCAAGTTTACTTAAGATTCTTTAAATGCTAACTATTTTACACACTATACAGACAAGTTTTGCCCCATGTGATCACCATAGAATATTATTTGATAACAACATCGCATATCACTATGAACATTTCTCACATCCTTTAGAGTGAAAATGTTGTGAGATCCACATATTTGCAATATAAATGCAGCATCAGAGAGATGAGTAAGAAGAGATGGAGGGAGAGGTAGACATAAAGGGAGTGAGAGACCTAGGGAAAGAGGATATAGGGGGTAAGAGAGTTGAGAAACCTATGGGGAGAGAGAGAGAGGTGAGACAGGGTTTAAGGAGGGAGGGGGAAATAGATATGGGGTTTAAGGAGGGAAGGGTAGATAGAAAGGGGGAGAGGAAGAAAGGGAGGGGATGCCCTAGAGATGGGAGGGATGGAGAAGAAGAGAGATAAAATAATAAATGGAGAGAGGAGTGACAAGGGATGGAGGGAGAGGTATACATGGAGGGAGTGAGAGACTTAGGGAAGGAGGAGATGGAGAGGTGATGACCACGAGAGTGGAGGGAGAGAGATGAACAAAGAGAAAGATATGGCTAAGGATGGATGGATAGGTAGACAAGGAGTGTTTAAGAGACCTAGAGAGGGGAGAGATGAGGGGGAGAGAGAATAAAATGAGATAGAGAAGCTCACAAAGAGGGAAAGAGGGGTAAGGAGGGAGAGAGAGAAGTGGAGAGGGAGGGAAATAACTAGAGAGGGGAGAGATATAGAGGTGAGAGACCTACAACCTATGGAGAGAGGGGTGAGAGACATAGGAGGAGAGATATATGTGAGAGAGATAGAGGGGGAGAGAGGTGGGTGATGAGAGAAGGTGGGGGGAGATAGTGATTGAGATAATGGAGAGAGATGGGAGAGAAACAATATTAGAGGGAGAGAGGATGGGAGGCATGGATAGAGATGAGGATAAGGGGGAAGGCAAGGTAGAGAGGGATAGAAGGTGGGAGAGACTTGGAGAGGTGAGACAGAGGAGAGGGGGAGAGAAAGGGAATTATCAATAAAGAAGAAAGGAGTTAGAGAGGGAGTGGAAGTTAAAACCTCAACTATCCATCATCAATCATAAACCCTAAACTCTAAGCCTTAATCAAAGTGGGGAATAGAGAGAGAGAGAGAGAAAGAGAAAGAGAATTTGTCTCTAGCATTCTAAAAATGCATTTTCATTTGCTAGTGCCAAATTTGGTGCTTGCCAAATAATTTTCATTTGGAAATACCAACCGTTTGGGTTGGATTTAACTTTGGAATCCAACCCAAAGGGTTGGATGAAGTTAGTTCATGCCAAAGACGTATTTTTTTAAAATGTAAAAAAAATTCACACATTTTTGGCCATGCTCTCCATCAGGTTTGTAGGTGTTTCAATAAAAATTCATAAAAATGCCACAATGAAATTAATCTCTCTCTTAACTATTTAACCATATAATTTTTTCATGTTTTGATTATGTTAAGGTTTTCATCTTTAATTTATTTTTTTAGTGTGTTTATTTTTTGTCAAAAACCAACATGTGGTATTTTGGGTCTATGTTTTTACTTACTCATCAAATTTTGAAACAATTTATTTTTTTAGAAATTAGACTCCATTCTGCACATATTAAAAAAATAAAATTGATTTTCGATTAGTTTTCAAAAAAATTAGGGGGGGCATGCTCAAATTTATGATTTTCAGAATGTGTCCACTTCAAAAATTAGTAAAAAATCATACACTTGTTTAAAAATTAGCCAAAAAATCCAACATAAATTACATGGTGTTATCTAATTTCTCACTAAATGATTTTTGAAATTCTAAAAAATAGTTAACATTTTAGGGGGAGCACACAAAATTCTATATTATGTTTTTTTATTAAAAAAAGGACCACTTTGTGTGCTCCCCCTTTTTGAAACCCTTAATCTTCACCATTTAAAAAAATAGTTGTTTAGAAAGTAGATTCAGAGCACTACAATCTTGTTATTGTTGCATCTTCAAATTTTGAGCATAACTATCTTCATTTTCTTATCAAATACCAAACTTTGCTAATTTTTAAAAAGTCGCATAGATTAAGACCCCCTATTTGTATCACATCTTGGTGCACTTACACTTTGACATAAAAAACTACAAAATCACTTCTAGTTGAGCCTCCTACTGATTATTCTATCAAAGAAAGGGTTAGATATATAATGAAAGACATAAATAGAGGAAGCAAAATAGTAGAGAAAACAATGAATATAACTCATAAGGATATCTCTTTGAACTATCCTAATTGATCCTTACAAGTCGATGACACTCAATCAAAAGATAGAAAAGGGTGTAATAATCATCAATTGCTTTAAGAAAATTGATCTTATAGTAGGTTGGAGGACTCTTTGTGCTGCATTCACTCAAGAGTTGCTACCATGCCCTCTCCTAGTTCAACCCTCAACTCTTCCCAAGATGATGAAAGGACATCAATTCATGGAAATAAAAAGAGAATGAAAAAAACTAATGTGGGAGGAGATCTCAAAAAAGGTAGACCCTGACAAAGAGAAACAAGATCTAGAGAAGCAACAAGAGATGTAGCCCTAAGAAAATAAAGGGCCCTAGATATCCTATCTAGGTCCAAAATCCAAAAGAATGAGAAAGTAAGCCCCATATGGTTTGATCCTTTTAGACATACCCAATTAAATTGCTCCAAGAAGGTTTTCTCCTTCTTAATTTTCTTATGAATATTGTCTCCTGGAATATTAGGGATCTTAATAACCCACACAATTTTTTACTATCAAAAGCTACATTTTGGAACATAAAATTGATATTATGATCATCTAAGAAGTTCAAATATCTGATCTAGCTTTCTCCTAAATTATTACAAACATTTGGTTTTATATAGAGTTTTATGTTGGCCATGCTAAGGGTGCTTCATGGAGAACTACCACCCTTTGGAAGCCTTTGAGATTGAAGAGTGGGAAGTTAGATCAGAGCAAGAACAATCTTAACATTAATTTCTTCGACCTTTCTAAAGATGTGAAATGGATTCTTGTTAATGTTTATGCTCCTAACTCTAAAATAACTACAAAATAATTGTGGGGTTCTTTGTCCTCTATTATAAACAACATCCTAGAAGTCTCTTGGATGTTGGGATGGGATTTAAACACTTTTTTCCATTCTAAGAAACAAGGACTCTTGAAGACTCTTTTGGCAACATGGTTAAGTTAGATGATTTCTTGGAAAACTTTGGTCTTATGGATATTGATATTTAGAGTTCTTCTTTCACTTGGTATAATAGAAGTTACGGGAATAATTTTATTTAGGTGAAACTTGAATGTTTCTTAATCTATCATGGTTTAAACATCTTTCATAGCCTATATCTGTTAAGGCTCTTCCTCAAATAGGTTCATATCATAGTGCTCTTTTTTTTGTATTGGGAGGAGGCTACTAAATTAGGTCCCTATCCTCTCTAGTATTAAATCATGTGGGAATCCCATTTGTATTTCAAATACTTGATAGAGAAGTGGTATAATACCCCCTTCCAGGGTACTCCTATGTTCACTTTAGCTAAAAAGTTAAAGTTAATCAAAAACAAAGTGAAAAACTAGAACAAATTGTCCTTTGAGAATATATTTTAGAAAAAAAAAAGTTATCAAAGGACATAAAATTCACCCAAGACTTAATGAAGAATGGTGTTACTAATATTAAAACTTATTCTAAATAACATACCCTACAAATGGAATGATATGATCTCACGAAAAAGGAGGAATTATTATGGAAGAAAAAAACCATAATCCAATATCTTAAGGAAGGTGATAGGAACACTATGCTTTTACATCAATATGCTTTAAAATATAGAATAAGAAACAATATAAGTAAGCTCACCCTAAGTGATGGTTCTATGGTTTCAAAGGAGGGCAACATAGCTATTGTTGTTATCTCTTTCTCCACTGAAAATATTAAAGTGGGCAACTAGGAGCTGAATGATATCCTTGGACTTATGGAAGCTATCCCCAAGGTGTTCAATGAAGCTAATAATATAGAAATGTGAAAATATGTCTCTCTAGAGGAATTTAAATCTATTATTTTCTTGTTTGGTACATCCAAAGCCCTAGTCTGGATAGGTTTCCTTCTTTTCCCAAGTTTTCTAGGAGATTATCTCTCACGGTCTACTTATTATTACCAAAGACTTCTTTAGATTTAGTAAGATCCTCAAAAAATTAAATCAAACCTTCATTTTTCTAGTGCCAAAGGTCTCAAAGGCTACTTCCATGTTTGAATTATAGCCTATTAGTCTCTGAAACATTGTCTATAAGATCTTCTTAGAGGTTTTGGTCAAGAGAATTAAGCCTATCCTTCATAGAATTATTTCTCCTAGTCAAAAAGGTTTTGTCCCTAGTAGGAAAATTTTAGATGTTATTCTTACCATCCATGAACTTATTCATTCTATGAAGAACAATAAAAGGCCTACTATACTAGACTAAAACTTGATATATCCAAGGCTTATGATAGATTGCTTTAGCCCTTCCTTATGATTTCCCTTGAAAAATTTGGGGTTGGAAAGAAGATCCTCAAAATTATTAACACTTGTATTTCTTCTCCATCCTACTGGGTATTGGTGAATGAGATCCCTAGAAAGGGACTAAGACATGGGAACCTAGAATCGTCCCTTGTCAATTCTAGATGCAAGGACTTTGGGTAGAATTTTTCATAAAATTATCACCTCAAATAAACTCTTAGGGGCTAGAGTCACCTCCTCTTCACCCCTATCCTCCCATCAACAATTTGTAGATTCCATTATTTTGTTTGGGGCTTCTTCAATTGTCAAAATCAAAATATGGAAGATTATCTTGGATACTTATGCTAAAGTAGTTAGATAACACATTAATTACAAGCAAAATATGCTCTAATTTTTTAATTATGAGAGCATCCTTAAATACATGATTGCAAGAATCCTTAAATACATGATTGCAAGCATCCTTGGATACCAACAAGATTGCTTACCTGCCACTTATCTTGGTGTAATGCCCCACCACGCAACCCTAGAGGAAGTTTCAATTCACAATAAAAGCATACTAATTTTTATTTATTTATTTAAATTCAATTAAACATACATGTTCATCTACCATTGAAAACATCTGCTAAGGCTACATAATTGAGATTACTTAAACCCCACTAACATACATCATCTAAAATTCATTGCATTTGATTACTCATGTATTAAGAATTAATTCAACATACATAAACAACATAAGATAAGAAGATAAACATCCATAACATAAATTCATAACTTGAACAACTGGTTATATCACTCATTCCCAAAATGAGGCAATATTACAAAAGTATTACATTACAAAATTCCACCTCATAGATACAAGAGGGGTAAAAAACTTATTACAATTGGAAATACAACAATGCAAGAAACATAATAAGATCCATGAGCTTTCCAACTGGATGTCTCGCCACCAAGTACTAAAGATCAAGGGGGACCCAATGCTTTATGGTGCATGTTCCACCCAACCAAGTGGTACCCAAAGGCCCACCCCCCATGCTAGGAGATAGTAACCACGAAACACGGACAAGGATCTACTACCTCTAACCAAAGGAAGAATCATACTAACACATACTAACTCAACCAAACACATGCACAATATAAGTCTAACACTAACATGGTCACATAACTTCCAAATATAATATTAATCAAGTATGATAAAGAATCCATACACACAACACACATCTCAATGTTATCCTAGACAGAGTGTCATCACACAGTTTGTCATGAGATCTCCTCTAGGCATTCTTCATAGGCTCCGGAGTTCCTAGTGAACTCTAATGAATCTCGACCCTCATACTTACTCATGCGGAAGAGACTATCTCTCGTGAGGACAAAATTGTTGACCTTGCCATTCCAGGCTTCCCACTCATCCCAAGTCTAAACGAGCCCTTGTGTCTATGAGTGAGGTTAAGATATCTTGATGAATGTGAAATGCATCCTAATCAACTAAGTACATTACTTTAATTATCACTTGATTAAATCACTTCTGAAGCTTACCTGGTTTACCTCTTTGGGCTCCGACCCCTAACAAAAGCCACTCTTCTAATGGATAAGACACTATACAAACTAGACTCCAAGGGTAACCCAAGTGCTTATTGAACTAAATAACACAATCACTCCTATTCTAGGAGGCAACAATTAAGGAAACCCACTCCAAACACTTTGGAGGAAATAACCACATAAAGCACTACCCAAGGGAAAAATGAACAATTGTCTTAACCAAACAATAACCCACATCCTCTAGAAGACTTACAATTTAAAAACATAAATCACCCTTTTTCCCCAAAATAACCAACATAAGGAAATTTAATATCAAAATGCACTGGCAAGGAAATACACTATTTTCGGATATCTTAAATCCATTTCCCTATTTAATGCTTCTTGCAGAAATTAAAATAATAACCTTCCAAATATTCATTAACACATATAAATTCCTTCCATTAAAATAAATATCTTCATCTATCTGTTTAACCATGCACCCTACTCATTTCAGTTAAAATCATTAGCTAAATACATTGCATGCAACCAAAATGCCTAAAACAGAATATCCAATATATGTACTTAAATATATATGCAGCATACCATATATATTTAAATACATATATTTTATATATATATACAAAACTATATATATAAAAAAAAAACCTACATTAAACATTGATTATAAAACTGCTATTTTTCTAAAAATAACCATATTATTAAATTGATTAATTATGAATAAAATTCATACTTGAATATCTATTTTCCACTATATAAATATATATATATATATATATATTAAATACTATGTATTAATATATAATATTAAACTATATATATATATTATTTATACTAACCAAATTATAGAAAAAGGACAGTGGGTAGATGGTGTAGTCTTTTCGTTGACTATACATAAGGTACAGTGACCACAGGGCTTGGGGGAGGCCGCACTCCCCATGGGACAGTGCGTCCCCCAATATGGTGGGCGCACTGCCCCATGGGCAGCATGTCCTTCCCAATGGTGAAGCGGGTGGTGGGGTCATGGCCACCGTCCACTAAAACAATAACAGCAATTTTTTTTTATTATAAAATTCCTTCCACTGTAAAAAGTGTAAAAATTCGCACAGAGAACGACTGGGTAAAATTTGTGTACGACAATTTAATAAATTAAATCTTCAATCTCATAACAAATATATATATTTATATGTTATATGTATATATATATTATAATACATATAATGTATAAATATATATATATATATATTTTATAGAATCATTTTTACTGTTAAAATTGAGAAAAATAAATAAATAAAAATAACCACCTATAGGAAAATAAATAAAATTTTCCAGAAAACCTTCTTAAATTCACATAAACCTAACAGCTGATTTTTTTTTAAATAAACCATTTCATCAAATTCCTAGCAATACAAAAATAGGAAAAATAAAAGGGTTCTAGATTTCTCCATTGAAGTTTTCTACAGAGGTTTTATTTTCAAAAAACAAATCTAATTATTTTCTATAAGGATCAAAATTTCCAACAACAATTTGAATGTGTTGTTCAATCTATGGTTTGATTTAACAAACAATACTACAATTTCTTCAATAAAAAGTTAAATTCTACAACTTATTTTTTAACAATTTCACAAAGGAATTTTCACAAGGAATAAAAAAATTACCAAAATCTACATATTTAATTCCAATCTCAAATAGAAATCTCTAATCCTAAAAGAATTTACCAATAATTCTTTATTCACTACAAATTTAATTTAAGCAAACAAGAACAGTAAATCATAGATTAAAACCTAGTATTGAAGCTACAAGCAAAGAAGATGTTTTTGAAGAAGAGCGTCCTCCAAAGATCTCACAATTTATCTTCAACCATAGAGTGATTCCCAGCAAGCAAGTCAACCAAAATCCCAACCAATGTCAACAAAATTTCCTCAAATCAATTCTACAATCAAAAATTTCTTCCAACCATTCCCTGTGCAATTTTCACAAAAATCCTTTTCAACCTGAAAAAGCTTTTTCCTCCTCAAAAACTCTCCCGTGAATGAATTTGCAACCAATTCCTCTCATTAATTAAACTCACACTTGTGGCATAAATCAAAAATATCTTTAACAACCAAATCCACTTTTTATGCAAATTAAAAATTAAAATATCTAAATATTAATTAACTCCCACATTTTGAAAACTAACTTTGCTCTTAAAGTACAATTGCAAATCACTTTCAATTTTCTTTGCTTTTTATATAATATAAACCAAATAGAACTTAATTAATTAATTTTAATTATTTAATAAATAAATTCAATCCTTTTGAGATTAAATTTAATTAATTAAATTAATTTAATTTAATTTAATTAAATTTTATTAATAAATTTAAATATAACTTCTAAACATAATTTTAATATTAATTTTGACTAATCACCACATTTAAACAATGTAATCATTCAAAAAATTGATTTAATAAACACACACATTTCATAATCAAATAACATTAAAATAAGGTAAACTATGACTCAGCAAACAAAACTAACAACACACTAAGGCTAGGGCATAGACTTGACATATGTTACCTAGCTACTATCTCCCATTCAACTTAACCATTGGATCGACATGCTCAAACCTATGAAACCAGGTGGAGTTGATGTCATGTACCTGCAAACCTGAGAACCAAGTAAACAACATCATATAACATATCTAGCATATAATACACACAGTGAAGAAGAAATCACGGATTCACAGGGCACTCGCAAATGAGTGATGTGAACCCGTCCCCTTCACCAATACACTCATCAAGACTGACATTAACATCTTACTCAATAATCTCATAATAAAAACTCATGTTACAACTACCAACATCATAAAACCATTAAAGCATGTAAAACAGTCATCAAATAAACACATCACACAATAATAGTTCATCGCTCAATAAGTAATGATCAAAACACAAATAACAAGGTGTGTCCAGTATCAAAGTAGCTGCAACCAACCAAGAATAAAGCAAACCGAACAAGAAGCAAAATGGAAGGGTATTACACTTGGCCTCCTTCTGACCACTAAAAATAAATATAACAATTACTAGAATAAAATTGTGGAAATATTTTAGAGAAATTTGGTTGGTTGAAAAGGGAAGTTTTTGAGCCAAGAAGGTAAATATTAGTTGCTAAAACTCTCCCTTCAAAATATCCATGTCTTCTAGACTTCTTTATTTAAAATTATGGTTGCAATGGCTAATTAAATTGAAAAGATCCAAAGAAATTTCTTTGGGTTGGAGCCAAGGACAAAAATAGATCACTAGTACAAAAACAATAATATATGACTAAAAAACTACAAAAAACTACTTATAAGTGACTGAACTTGGTTACGTGACCATTAGTAGTTTAATTCCACTCATTTATAATGCAACCAGATTGATGAATAAACCATTTTTAGTCATTTATTGGTTGTTTTGATTGATTGATTTGGTACTATATTTAGTCGTTGATTTATTCATTTATTGTTGTAATATGGTCACTTATTTAGTCATTTTTTTCACTAATATATTTAGTCATTGATTTAGTGATTGATTGTTGTAATTTTGTCACTTATTTAGTTATTTTTATTCATTGATTTATGTCCATTGGTAGTGTATTTAGTCATTAATTTTAATCATCACTTTGATCAATTTGGTAGTATATTTAGTCATTTTTATTTCACAAGTCATTTATTAAGTCATATTTATTCACTAATCACTAATTTCTATCAATTAGTAGTATATTTAGTCATTTTTATTTTATAGGTCATATATTTAGTCACATTTATTCACTGTTCACTGATTTCTATCAATTGGTGGTATATTTAGTCAAATTAATTATTAATTGACGTCAATTAGTAGTACATTTAGTCATTTTAATTGAATAATATTTGAGGATTTAAATATAAAACACATAAATACACATCAATCATCAATTGCACACAATAAGACATCCATTGAGAAGGAAAAATTAGTGAAATTTATTAATAAAAGAAAGGTGTTCTAGTTACAACTTAGAAATAGAGTATTACAATTTTTATTTTCAGTCACAAGACTAAAAATCTGAGTTATAATATTGCAGAAAAATGACTGCAAGAAAGAAACTTCTCCAAAAAACTTCTGCAATGATGGAAATCCATGCTTGGAGCCCTTGAATGCAAGCACATGCCCCTCTCATCTCTTAAAACTTCTACAACATGGACAATCTTCCTAGAGAAAGTTGTATCATGTAGAATCCAAGAAGGAGAGTGTTGATCATGTCGCATAAATGAAGCTCTCCTTCAATGCATCCAACAATAACCTAGCTATAATTTTTCCTCCTTTATATGCAACGTGCCATCTAATATGAGCAACATGGTCTGCCTTTTCCGTCATGAATGAATTTGTGCCTCAATACAACTAACAAAATTACTATTAGTCTCAATTCAGAAAGCATAAAAGTGCATTGTATATTGCAATTTTATAATTTAGTAAGTCCGAACACAACAAAAAGATAAATCAATTAAAAAATTATAGGAGATAGATCACATCCAAAAACATGGGAGAGCTATGCAAAATTGGAGAAATTGGCTTGGAAAATGAAGGCAACAAGGTATTTCCAGATTCAAGACTTTTACTTAATGTTATGGAATAGAAGAAAAAATAATCATTTATCTTCCACTATAGTGAGAATCTAGCAATTGCATTTGGTTTGTTAAATATGGCACCTAGTACAACTATTAGAGTTGTTAAGAACTTTTGAGCATGTTCTAATTTTCACACTACATCTAAATTCATCTCCAAGATTGTTGCAAGAGAAATTGTTCTGAGAGATGTGAACCATTTCCATCATTTTAAATAGGGACAATGTTCTTGTGGAAAATATTGGTGATGATAAATGGAACAATCTAAAAACTAGGCTTGCACTATAATAATGTGCACTACATCCGATATCCGAAGGGACATCCATCAAAGAATAATAGCAGGGATTTTTTTGTCATATGTTGTAGTTACAAGTACCCTACTAGAGATACATGAAAATCTAAGGGAATTTTTTTATGGCTAGACTAATAAAATCCTATTGTAGGGGACACTCCAAGTACATATGGCCCAATTCTAATGACAACTATTATTAAAAGTAAAAAATAGGTTTGGATGTTATTAGTATGTTATTGATATTGAATCGTAGACTGGGTTGTCTGATACCTTATGACTAAAGATATTGTATCAATGGGAAGATATGGATCTTCATGCCACTAATCTTCCCAAAGAAAGCCATATGCTAATATTTGACTTCTGAAATATACTTAGATATTTGATTTCTTGATTCATGTTCCTCCAAATAGTGTTAGAGTAATAAAGTCATCACCTAATTAATTAATTAATCATTAATTAATTGGGTCACTTTATGCTTTATTACACTTAAGCTAAACTTAGGAGTGCTTTTATTTCATTACTTGCTTTAATTAATTAGTTGTTTTTTGCATGATTAAAGCCTCTAATATTAGAACATTTTGTCTCATTCATTCCAATGAGGATACTTGTCATGTTCTAATCTAACCCTAATCTAGGGCTAGCTTTCATCCTTTTCATAAGGATTGATTCATTGTAATTTTTATTCATTCTTTACGGCATCATATTCAATGTGGCAGTTGTTCACATAATGCATATTTGATGTTTTATTAGATCTTAGTTGTTGAGCAATAATATCTTGTTTATTTTAGTGTGATAGGTTTATCTTTGCAAGTGATTCTTGGAGTTGTGGGAGTATATTCATTTACTCTAACATGGTATCAAAGCACCAAATATGTAGTCACCTTATCTACGTTTTTCAAAAAAATCAACTCATGCATTAATATATGTGATCCGTGGTCAAATTTTGAGCATTCCATTAAATACAGAGCTTCCATAACAATCAGGTTTGTCTTTATTTTCCTTGAAAAAGGCCTCCATTTGTTGGATCTACGAGGGTTTGAATTTTGTGAGGATTTCCAGATCCAAAGAGTACCTACAATTTTGGAGCATTTTGAGCCCAAATGGACCTCACCATCACATTCCCCGAAACCCCAAAATTGACTATCAAATTGTCAAAATTAGACATAGTGACTCCGGGAGGCAATTTTTTTTCATTTTTGGGTTGTATAGCCTGGTACGACACGTAATTCGAGAAAAAATAAATTTAAAAAATAGTGTTAATGGGTGCTGCTAGTGGTTAACTACTAGTGGTTAATGCTAGTGGTTAATGGTCGCAGCTAGCCAAACCACCAGGCTTAACACCCAAACCCTTTTGGAGCGGTTTTGATATGTTGGCCATAAATTTTCCATACGAACTCGATTTTTCAAAAATGAAATATCAGCATAAATCTGGTTCCAAGCCTGATCCAGTGGTGCAGGTCTTATATTTTGATTTTTTTGTTTTCCTACATTTTTCTAGTCAAACTCAGATAAAAAAATTCATGCTTCCCGGGGCATATCTTTTGCATACAGACTTCATTTTTTGAAAACAAATAGGATTTGGAAAGGTCTTCTAGTGCTCTTTCCAGATATGTATATTTTTCATCAGAAAATTTACCAGGTACAATTTATTTAGCTTTTTGTGTTTTCACAATTTTCTTAATTACTTGGACGTCTTGACACTTGGGAACCTCTTGTTTGTGTCATTTGGCTCTAATTCATTTGATGTAAATGCAATAAGCTCAATTTTATCATATTTTTTAATTTGAAGAGTTTTCATGGGTTTTTCTACTCACCCTTTAGTTGTAATCTTGGAACGGGGTAATTATGAGTCATGGGCAAAGTGCATACTTACACATTGTAGGTGGCTTAATATTTTTCCTTATTTCTATGATCTCATACCTGAACCAGCCACTCCAAGGGGAAAATTAGCTTGGGATATCACTAGAGATCATATAGTAGGACTTATATTGTCTAGTGTTGATAATGACGCTATGTGGGTTGTATCAGACATTGATTGTCCCCACCCACTTTGGACACATCTTTAGGAGATCTATGGAGACCACAATCTGTCTCCATTCCCAAAGGATCCTATTTGTGATTGTCTCTTGCCCATTGCTTGCAGAGACAATATACCCTTTGATCATGATAATTTAGAGGAGCTTGAGTATTTAGACATTCTTGCATGTTCTGATGGATCAGAGGCTTGTCTCATAGTTCCTACTCTTCAGACTAAGATTACACATCTATCATCCATTGTTCTTGATGACACTAGTATCAACACATTGGCCCCTATAGATTAAATTCAACAGCATGACCATCTTGGCCATTCATTATTCGCTACATTATGGGATTCTTATCTTGCAGACACATTCTTGTTTGTTGAGTCTCACACTGCAAATCTTGAGGATTATTTTTAGGACACATCTCCTCTACCTTGACAGTCAAGTTATCAATGTACACACACCATTATTCATGCTTTTAGAGGTTGCATTTCAGGATTCTTCATATCAGTTTGGATTTAACATCATATGTTTTAGTTCAAATAGAGAGATTCTTCAATATCCTATCATGGCACACATCTTGAGACATATTGGTTCATCACTCTTCATAGATTTTCTTTGACATCATCCTTTGGATCCATTTCTTCCCAAGGGGGTGAATGTTATTTTCTACTTCAGGATCTCTTTTTGGATTCTACATCAGGCATCTCCCATTGCAACATGAGTTTCTTCATTGTGGGGGGGCCTTCTTGTCTCTTTATGTATCTCCTATGGAGACCATTTTATATGTACTTATATGATATAAGTTGTCTATGGGGGGTATCATCTAATCCACCTCCTATCCTTATTTCATTAATGCGTTGCATTATTTTATTTTCTCTCTTTTAGGGGGGAGTTTTGTTCCCTTTTGGTTTTCTCCCTTTCTCCTTTTTATGAGAGATTAGTATGTTGTACATGGGTACCTCATCATCCATTAGGGTAGGACCCATTCATGCATCCATTCATGTATTTCTTTACCATAGTTTAGTTTCTCCCTAGTTCATCTTAAGGGGGTGTTAGAGTAATAAATTCATCACCTAATTAATTAATTAATCATTAATTAATTTGGTCACATTATTCTTTATTACACTTAAGCTAAACTTAGGATTGCTTTTATTTCATTACTTGCTTTAATTAATTAGTTGTTTTTTGCATGATTAAAGCCTCTAATATTAGAACATGTTGTCTCATTCACTCCAATGAGGACACTTGTCATGTTGTAATCTAACCCTAATCTAGGGTTAGCTTTCATCATTTTCATAAGGATTGATTCATTGTAATTGTTATTCATTCTCTATGACATCATATTCAATGCGACAATTTTTCACATAATGCATATTTGATGTTTTATCATATCTCGGTTGTTGAGCAATAATATCTTGCTTATTTCTTCATAGTGTGATAGTTTTATCATTGCAGGTGATTCTTGGAGCTATGGAAGTACATCCATTTACTCTAACAAATAGGTGTATCAAATCCTTGAATGGGATTAACATAAATTTATTCAATAGACAAAAGAGACTAATTCTATATGATTCTTCTTTATAATTCATCCCAATTATGATAACGATCAATCTCAACTTTGCAAAATACACAACATAATTAACTAATAAGTTCTTAAAAAAATGTTAAGATGCTCCCTTCCAAGGGATAGACCTCTCCAAATTTTCAAAAGAATTGCAACTAGTCTAGCCATAAAATATTAAGATGAATAGTGTTGAGGGACTACCTTAAGATGCATAGTGTGGAGTGTAACCCAATATTCCTCCCTTAATTTAGTATACCGCTTCCAAGCCATCAAATGCCTCACCATGCCATACCTCTGAACTTCTATTTCAAGGGAATTCCCTAAAAGACATAGACATAGGGCATCCGAATAATCTAGAGCTAATTTTATGCTTCTAAATAATTCATCAAATCTTTTTGCTCTATTTCTGAAGATGAGATTTAGCTAGTTAAATTGTTGCAAGAAACCTTGAACAAACAACATAAAAATGGTACATAACTCTTGACAATCCCATGAATTTTCACTGTGGACTTAATTGCATTGTCTTTCCCTTCAAATCCTAATAGTCCATTAAGAGGCTCAAGAAAGCTTCTCAACTCTATATAGAGTCTGACCACATCGGAGCCTTCCACTTTGGAAATAATGGCATCTGCTTCCATTGAAACTTTTGGTGATGTGTGAATGACTTCCAGGCTATAGTTACAAGTTTCCTTCAATGTTCAAATATGGTTTTGTGTGGTGTTGGTCTTTTCTCCTTGGAGTGGCGAGGAGAAACCCTTCCCTGCTCTCCCATAGACACTTCAAGCCATTCCCATGGTAATGTAGGAAAATATCGTATTATTGAGGTCATGGCTTGAAGTGTCTATGGGAGAGCGGGGAAGGTTGGGAGGATTACCGAATTTTCAAAAGAATTACAACTAGTCTAGCCATCAAATCTTAAGATGCATAGTGTCGAGGGACTACCTTAAACTATATTTGAATAATCAATAGTTTTTTCCAACAATTTATGTCTATTCTACCAAAGATGTGCATTTCATGAAATTCTCTTTGATGCCTCCTTGTACTCACAAATATGTACCAATTCCTCAAGTTGCACACCAAGGTATCAAAAAGTGAAGTTTGCAATTGAGAATGAAGGAATCATGTCAATGTCATGTCATAAAAGTTATATCAAGAAAAATATTTTACAGGACAAAACTCCCTTAAGTAATAACCATAATCAATTTTATCTTGACTTCAAACATCAACAAAGCAATTTCTTGACATAGCTTTCAATGTAAAAACATTGTATCAACTACTTATTATTTTTTATTCTTTAATGTTTGTCACTGTGATATGCTCGTGTTCTTCTTGAGCTTCATATTACTATACTGGACATGTAATAGGCACTCTCAACATATACTTTTCAGCATTGGACTAGTTTTTAGTGCAATTGACAATTCTTTATATACCTTAATATTGCCTATCATATCATAACTAGGTGAGTACTTACTATAACCTTATGTTAGCTTGACAATCCTCTCACATTTTGATTCCCTACACCCCTCTACCTTGTGGCCAAGGCCAATGAAGAAATTATTATGATCAATCTAAAAATTTGAACACCTTTCAATTTCTTATGACAATGCAAGAACAAACCATACTCTTGTTGAATTGTGCTTATTGAATAAATTTAAGTGGAAAAAACTAGTTCAAACACCATAACTAACCAATTGAATCTACAAAATAAAAATGAAATATTTATCTATGATGTATATAGATGCCTCAAAGTTGCTCTAAAACTTTCTACAAATTAAAAATGACACATTGTCACAAATACAATAATTTATAATATAATTTTTATAATGTTATCTCTATGTTTTCTCCAACACTAAATCCTCATTAAATCTGACATATATATATAGCCATTTCATAGATAGTTGTACACACATCTACTTGATATTATTCTATCTATTTATTTCTAGTCTTAAATACTCAAAAAGCTCGCAGTCCATTATGAATTTATTTTCTACTTTGAAAATATATTTGTAAGTTATAATTATATATATTATCATTGCAGCACCAACTAACATCCCCCCATATCCCATCCAAAAAACTCCATGCAACAATGCTCATTTCATAAATGGTTGTAGTTAGTAGCTTGATATTACTCTATTTATTTATTTCTACTCTTAGATACTCAAAAAAATTATAGTGAATTAATGAATTTTCCTACTAATTTGCAAATAACAAAGAATACAAAATAATAAATATTAGAATACACACCACAAAAGAGATGAGAAGAAAACAATCCATAAAGAATGATGAGGTATTGAGGTTAATTGATGTAAATAACACATAACAAACTAAATCCCATTAAAGTATTAGAGGAGGGACACAATAGAAATAAAAGGTTAAATTACAAAGTCACGTTAATTTTTGGTGAGAAATGTAAACACTAAGATTTAGTTTTGAAACTAAAATAAAAAAATGGAACAATTATTCTATAAATACTCTCCAAGGCTTGAAGGTTCAAAGCAACCTATTACAATGCAAGTCTTCTTCCTTTTACCTTCTTTGTAGATTGAACACATTTTTAATATCTTTTTATGTTTGTAACTACTTTTTGGTAACCATAACCACCAACTGTATATTTCATCACCCTTTCTATCATCATGAGAAAGACAATACTTGGAAAACCCTAATATTTTAACTAGGAAATAAGGAATATTGAAGGTTTAATGGCATTTGGAAAATCTCCTTTGACATACATATCAAACTCAAATATAAAATGGTAAAAGATCATGTGAAACCTATCAAGATGTGCAACTTATCAAGATATACATCCTATCAAATATGCACCTTGATCTACATATAAATAACCTATCACCCTTCCAATCATTCTCAGTTATCAATTTATATATTCTATTTTATATTAAAAATTTGTAAATATATTCAATTTTAACTATGTATATATTTAAAATATCGGTCTTGCTTTCCAACAATTCCATCAATGGAGAGAAAGAAGAAGAATATAACAAAGTTAATTCAACCATAGAAAACACTACCTCTATAGTACATCTTGATTATTGTCATTCTCATTTACTACTTTGATCAATAGAATTTGTTCCTTTACACAAAGAGCCATACAACTCAACCAAAAAAAAAAATCAACAAAAAATTAAAATTAAAAATCACATTTTCTATAGATGCCACATGTATATGAAGCAATGAATCCTAAAAAATTGCAAAGAAAGCAATAAATTTCATTCTAGAATAATAAGATTCAATGTTTCATAAGATCCCTTGGTTATCACCTCAAACTATATATGTAGTGAGGTATCTTGACAACCTAATTAATTGTCATTTAATAGTAATAATAGTTTGCAAAAAAAAAGTAAACAAATTTTAAAAGCTACATATCATGAATGCAATACAAATAGAGATATAATTAAGGGAACAAAATTACAACAGGCTAACATTTAAGTCCAAATCATTTAGAGAGGAACATATAAGAAGAACCTAGCATAGTCTACACTTGAAAAGGTATCTCCATTGGCTTAGCGTTTGACTCTTTGTGATGTTTTATTTGATGAAAATATGTCAAGTGGTATCTTAATGGATTTCATTACCTATAATAGAAATTTTGTGCCATGTCACCAATATTCCAAGAAGGTACTACTAGTATGCAAGCAGTTATCGATAATTGTTAGAGTCAACAATGAAACTCAGATTTGCAAATAGGAACACTTTCTTTTGAGCATAATGAAGTGCAATGATGCTTTTTCTAATTTTTAACTGATATAGTTCTATCTATTTTAATCATGTTCTCACCTATCTACTAACAAAAGGATAAGGCAAATTAAAGACTATGACTTGATTTGTATTTGTGACTACTCTTCTCAAGTTCTTGGGAGTTATTTTGGCTATGTAGATAGGAACCTATCTAGGTATTTAAAAATAAGGGAATCTAAAGCAATGCCAAAAATTAAACATAATCAACCTTTTTTAGACCTCAAAATGCTATATATGCTATAAAAATGACTCATGGTTAGCTATATTATATAAATACTGATGTTGATTCATCCATATATTCAGAGGATAAACATAATCCCTTTTAATCTTATATAGAAAGGAGACATGTTGTATAAGAAGTAAGGCTAACCCCATATCCCACAAACAATCTTCCAATATCTAATGGTAATGCAACCTGCACAAGATAAAAATATTGTTTCTACAAACTATTTATGAGTATCAAAGACAACCCAAATTTATCTTATGATATACTCTTTCAAGACATCCATTATCTACCTATAAACACTACTCAATAATCTAAACAAGGTTCATATCATGAAAACAAAGGGAGAAGTGACTGAAAGTACAAAAAGGGGGGAATTCAATTAGCTATGTAAGTTCATCATTAACAAATAAAAATATTTTTAGCACAAGAAAAAATCCTCACCTATCTAAACAAGCACCCATAAGACAAACCCAAAAAATATGATTTTATCGCAATCAATTTATTTTGTTTTACCTCAAACCCCAAACAAAAAATTCAAAACTCAAAGCACCATTTTACCTCTACCACAGGACAAGTTGATCAATGAGCACAAAAACCTTTTTGTATTCATCAACCTCCTTAAGCTTGCTTTCCCTAGTGCAAATGATCAAATATGTAACTAGACCAACCATCAACCCCATGAGCCCTAAATCTACAACCTCTGCAAGCTCACCATCCAAATTGACTCCTTCATTTTCATTTTATTTCTCCTTCATTTTCCTCAAAAATGCTCCAACATCCTTTTTGGCCATGTTGGAGCCTTCCACTTAGGAAATAATGGAATCTGCTTCCGTTGAAACTTTTGGTGATGTGCGAATGACTTCTAGGCTATAGTTGCAGGTTTCCTTCAGTGTTCGGATCTAGTTTTGTGTGGTGTTGGTCTCTACTCCCTAGAGCGGCAAGGAGAAACCCTTCCCTATGAAAGATAAAAGTGGGAAATTTTTTAAGCGGAATTACTTTTAATTGTAATGAAAATTTTAAGTGGTGGGGAAAAGGGAAATTACCAATTCTTGTGACTAATTATTTAGTTAGTTTTACTTGTGCGACTAATGATTTAGTTGTGTTTTTTACCCGATGATCAAATTATTCATTTATTTAGTCATTTATAGTTGTGTTCCAATAAATTAGTATAATTTAGTCATTTTTAGTTGTTTTGACTAAAAGTTTCAGTCACCTAATCATTTATTTTCTAAACTCTACTAGTGGATTTTCCTTGGTGAATTGGGAAAAGGTTTATAAACCAAAGTGTTAAGGAGGCCTTGGGATAAGGATATTGAAGTAGTTTAAAATAGTGCTACTTTCCAAAATTCGGTGGAATCTAGTGGAAGGGAACAAAGAATGGGCACACATTCTCAATGTCAAGTATTGGACAACAAAGATACTTGATGTTTCCTTTTCTCTCCTTCTATCACAAATGGTTTTGTTATATGTAACCATTTACTCAAAATAAGAAATGTTATGAACCAAGTTATATTTTGGACTATTGGGGATGGAAGGAGTATTAATTTTTGCAATGACCATTGGACTGAAGGACATACCCTGTCCTCTATACAGATTCTATCTCATGTAAGGGAATTACTTATTAGATTGAATGACATTAAAATTCATTGTTACGCTAGTTAGGATGGCCCCCTTACAAAATGGAAAGACTTTGAGAGTCAACTGAGTGGAAGAAAATTGATAAGAAAAAGTCAACATCGCTGGAAAGAGGAGGTGCATACTCTATATAATATTATTTGTGAATGACGCTTCTTCAATCTAGAAAAGAAGGATATTTGTTGTTAGTCCCCTAACCCTTTTAAACATTTTTATGCTCTTATTGTGAAGAATTTTTTTTCCTTAGTCTACTTTTAGGTTTTGGCTTTATTTTTGTCTTTGGAAAGATCTACGCATGAAGAGTTTGTATTTTTGGCGGGTGCGCAATATGCCATGTAGTGGCTACACGTGTTTCATTAATCACTTTCTTCAAAGCTGGGAGTCGAACCACATGTTGGCTTGGTAGAATATTTCTTAAATCTTCTTTTCGCGAATTTGAAAATTCCCGCCCATGTGACATGTCATCTCTTCGTGCTAGAGGAGCTATATCTTGGGAGTCTTCATTCAGAGGCCATCAGAATGCATTTTTACTTGTTCTAATGAAGGGACGTGAGTTGGTTCCGCCAAAGCCACTTGATCGAACGATAAGACCTTTGTCAAACTATCTTTCTAAGATTTGAGCGATTACGAGGGGTAATCCTGTTAAAATATCTAATTGATATTAATGCGGTAGTTGAAAGTTGATGAGTAGGATTAAAGCGGCTTAACAAAAGATCTAGGATCGAATTTCCAAGCTATCAGGTGTCAACATCTGGCAATCATTAATTCTGAATGAGGTCAATGTTTCTCTCTCCTTGGTGGCTATAAATTGAAAGCAACAGCATGAAGAAGGGGTTCTTGAAGTTTTCCTTTTGGAAAAAAATTCCTTAGCTTTCATAGTTAGTAGAAATATTTTCTTTAAAGTTTACACAACACTGCTTGACTCTGGCATGTTATGTTTTTTATATGATCAAACTATTATCAAATTGGACTCTGATCTTTGTTTTAAATTTCATCTATATCTAAAGTATGAGCTATTTAGGAGAAATACTCAAAACTGTGCATGATATGGTCTTTGTCAATATTTCTTTCTTTATATCTTCATCCAGAATAGAACACTATGTCTTTCTTAATCTAAATAGTTTTGATTATCAGATTTCCATGTTGTTTGTGTATATTATTAATTTATAATATATAGAAACTAGATTATGTCATTAGAATTCTCCGCTTTCTTTGTAGGATTATTGTTTCTTCATGATATGTTATATTAAGAGGAAGAGTTTATGTTGCTTTTGAATTTTTTTCTATTAATTCTTAAACTTCTATGTTTGGTCATATCTCAATATGCACTTATTGCAGCTGGATTGAATGACTGCATCTGTGCTTGTATCTATCCTATGTTGTTCATTCTCTTCCATACAATGAAGGGATGTGGTGTTTTGTGTCTATCATATCACTCATAGAAGGAAACTTGCGGTTTTGAAATGTTGTAAAAGAGCTATTTAGTGAGGTGCATATTGTTTCCCCACTCGCAGAATTTCCCATAAGACTATCAAAGAGGCACAAGCTTTGATGATCAATAGTTCTTTTTTTGGCACGCCTAGTGGGATGAGTTCCGAAGGCTTGATTAGAAGTTAGAAATATTTCTAAATCAGACCAAGGAAGGAAATTGGAGGTTTCATGCCTAGGGTTCAAACAAGAGCATATTCAAAGGGTAACTTTTAGTTTTCCTAGCTACCATCCTTGATACCTAGGAGAAAAAGAGTCACAAGTTATGTATCGCCTGCGAGAAGCAGTTGAGTATGGAGTAGGAGTCCAAAGTTTAGAGCTTTATCTACTCCACCTGGAGGTCAAAGTTTTCAAATAAGAATACCAATTTACCCAATTTGTAGGAACTTTTTCTCCATGGCACACGTAGCCCCTCCTGCCCCTAGAAAATTTGTAACCTAGGACAGTGGTAGTCCACTGCTACCACCAATTCCTCGTGATGTCTGGCCCACCATACCCGCTAACACCCTCAAGGCTATTCCAAAATTCTTTGGGGAGGACTTTAAAACCCCTTCCGAGAACCTCCAAGTCGTAGTGGAGGTATGAAAAGTGCACAATATTGCAGAGGAGAAAATTGCTATGAGATTGGTGGCCACCTCCTTCAAAGGCAAAGCTCAAGACTAGTATAGATCTCTTACTTCCAGTTCCATCAACTCATGGGACGACCTTGGAGAAAATATTTCTGAACATGTTTTGGAGAACGGAGATCATTCCTCACTGCTACACCAACTGATTACCATCAAGAGAGCCCCACAAGAAGCTATGAGCGACTTCAACACCAGGTTTAACAAAACTTGGTAAAGGATCCCAATGACTACATGACTTCATGCTGCCACGACATTCATGTTCTACTTAAAAGCCATTAATTCGGATATCATGGTCCTGATAAATTCTATGGGAGGGGATACCCTACTTGATGCCTACAAGGTGGTGGTACGTGTGGAGAATAGCTTGATAGATTTGGGAAAGCTTCTACCATGACCTCTGATGACTATTTTTGTGGATATTATAAGCATGCCACTCCGATAAGAGTATTCACTGAACACTTCCGCAACACAGATGATAGATTCAACTTCACCCTAGTCTATGCATGTATACCCTACTGCACAGCCGAGCACATTGGGTTCTTCCTCTATAGCAACAAACCTTAATGATATGAAGAGTCTGATGTGGTGTTTTGATAATGAGCTAGTTCTCATCAAGCAACAACAAGCGGCCCCTCCAAAGAAAACCACTCAAACCTACGAAGGAGGGAGGCCTCTCTATCAACAAAATAAATAGAGTACATATAAAGGATCTTCAGGCTGGGGAGGTCAACAAGTTGCTCCCGCCAACCAAGTATTCTCGGTCACCATCCTATTATACATGGTTAAGGATAGCCATAGTAAGGAGTTGATTTGGGGTCAAAATAATCAGGAGAATGATCAAAATAATTGGTATTTTCCCTATAATGATAGTCATATGCCCTAGAATTTCCCCAAAGGAAACCTACAACAAAGGATAGCAGAGAAAAGGAACAAAGGTGTGTAACGAAATGTAGAAGGGTATGAGTCTTTCAAGATGGAGAATGTCTGATTTAGAGCACAAATGCAAGGGATGACTATAGAGAAAGAGTTGGACATTGCACCCGATCAGGCACTTTTTTCTTGGATGGAAGAAGAAGATGTGGTATTCGTGAATGAATCTTCGACAACTAGCACTTTGTAGGTATAGTCAAACTACAACACCAGATCCAAGAGAAGGATCACCAAGGAATATGTGCCACAAGCTCTATCCTATTTTCAACCTTGTCAACCAACGTCGTGAGAAGGAAAGCTTCCCCAGCCAACTGTTTAGCCAACTCAACAATAACGGATTCCACCGTTGCTCAAAAAATTTCCTGATAAGGCATCAAACCCATCCACGATAGATCATCTTCCTCTTAAGCCAAGAGAGATTCTGCCATTCAGACCAAAGATCTTATTGGTTGAAACACTCAATGTGGTGGAGCAATTGAAGAAGACACCTGCCAATATGTCTCTTTGGGATTTAATATTTATCCCCAAGCAAAAGACATTGCTTCGAGAAGTATTAAAAAATGAAGAACCAAGACCACAGATGGACGAGGTCCCGTAGTGTAATCAGAGTAAAGATAAAGAGCCCACATCAGATCCTCAAATTTTGAAGGCTGCAACCTATACAAATGACGTGGACAAAGAAGAAGAGAAAGAGGTAAGCAATCCAAAGCCCACTCCTTTCTTTTTAACATTAAATTTGGTGGATAAAATTTTGCACAACAATATGATTGAATCAGGAGCAAGTACAATAGTCATTCCAAAGAAACTGGTTGATTCCTTAATGCTCAAGTATGAACCTTTTGAAAAGGGAATCATGCAGTTGGACAGAAAGAAGGTTCTAACAATCAGGCGGATAAAGGATCTATCCTTAACCGTCTTTTCATGCTCAAGCCAGACAGTCTCGTAAGAGGTAGTTGTAATAGACATTCCCCCAGTCTTCGGGATGTGTCTTTCTAGATATTTCAATGCAAAGCTAGGCGAATATTTTGTACTAGACTGGTTGCATTTGATATTAAGAACCAAACATGGGGAAAAGATGAATATTCTTTCATAATCTTTGCACTATGAACATATAGCAAATAATGTTGTCCTCTATTTTGAGGTAGCACATACTTATTTTTCAAGGCAAGAGGGATATTGTGTGGAAATGTTAGAAGATGAAGTTCTAAGATACAAGTGAGTGGACCCCTAAAGAGGAATTTCTCCTTAACCAGTTCATAGACTCTGACCCATTCGACATTTTTCATGCCAGGGGATTGGGTACATATGTGATATTTGATGATGCCTTGGTTTATCAAAAACTGATGAAAGATCAGGAGAGCTATGATAATCTGATGGATAACCATCTATGGACCGTATACTTTGACGGTGCTAAATTAAAATCCAGCTCTAGAGTAGGAGTCTAATTGTTGTCTCTGACAGGATCAAAGACCCTCAAGGCTTATCAATTCAAGTTTCTATGCTCTAATAACGACACAAAATATGAAGCCTTGATCCATGGTTTGTTTCTCGCTAAGTGAATGGGCACAAAGAGGTTGGAAGTGTTCATGGTTTGTTTCTCGCTAAGTGAATGGGCACAAAGAGGTTGGAAGTGTTCAGAGATTTTGAGTTAATAGTGAGTCATGTCCGAGGGCAAGCGACTGCTAAAAATATGAGAATGAAGGCATACAGATATTGGATATGGGATTTAATTGAAGGTTTTGAAGCTTTCAATGTGTGAGTCATTCCCCAATCCCAAAACAATATAGTAGATCAAATGGATTTTATCGGGTCATAGTTTGAATCGGCTCCAGATTGAAAGAAAAAATTTGTTCATATCATTGTCTAACTGTCAATTCTTGACAATGATTAGAAATTGCAAGTGTTTGAGGATGACACCCAGATAGCCACTTTTATCCAAAATTCGGAAGGAGTTTCTAATTGTTTGGAACCAAGAGTTCAATATTCTTAAGGGCTAGTCCTTTAGATAAAATAAATACAAGCTCCCTCAGGGTTTAATTTCCCTTGATAATCTCTTTGATTGCAAAGATGTGAGGAATGGTAAGCAAAGATTCACAACCAATGAAAAGAATTATGAAGAGTTGGACATCGAAAAAGGTAGAAAGATGAAAGTTAGAAGGAATGCCCAGTGGGAAGATAGAGAGAGGTTAAGGGATTTGTGTTCTAAGTACAATGAAGTTATAACATGGACCTATGATGACCTCAGAGGATATGATCCTGGTATAATCTATCATACCATTGATTTGGTGGAAGGTTCGAAACTAGTCTGATAGAAGCAAAGGCTTGCTAATATGAAGGTCAAGGCACTGATGGCACAAGTGCTTACTAAATTGATTGAGTCCTGAATCATTTACCTAATTAAACACTCAGCTTGGGTGTCTAATCTTGTGTCAGTTTGGAATAGAAATGGTGGCATCCGGCTTTGTGTCAATTTTTGGGACCTGAATAGGGCCTCACTAAAAGATCACTATCCTTTGCCATCCATGGAGCAAATCTTGCAAATAGTAGCCAGGTTAGAGATGTTCTCATTACTTGACAGTTTCTTAGGATACAATCAGGTATATGTCAAGGAAGGCGACCAACATAAAATGACATTTACCACTAAGTGGGGAACATTCACATATGCCAAGATTCCCTTCGGACTCTCAAATGTCCGTGTGACTTTTCAGCGGGTCATGGATATTTCCTTCACAGGATTGATCAACTCAATTATTTTGATCTATCTAGATGACCTAACAATTTTTCAAAGTCAAAGGTTGATCATTTTGATCACCTAGAACAAGTTTTCTAGAGATGCCAAAATCTCAGGATTTCTTTAAATCTCAAAAAATGTGTTTTTAGAGTACCTCAAGGAAAGCTACTTGGCTTTGTAGTATCAAAAGAGGGAATCACAATAGATTCTAAAAGAGTGAAATCTATAATGGATTCACCCCTACCAGTAAATCAGAAAGGGCTATAGTCTTTCCTAGGAAAGATTAATTTTTTCAGCCGGTTTATTTTAGACTTTTTGAGCGTCACAAAGCCCATTACATTGATGCCAAAGAATTATTTGGTGTTTAAATGTACACCGGAAGGTAAGGTAGCTTTCATGAAAATAAAGAAGGTTATTTTTGTTGCTTTGATGCTGGCTAATCCAATTTTTTCTAAATATTTCTTGCTATATGTATATAGCGGTCAACATAGCATGGTTGCTCACTCAAAAAGGTGAGGAAGATAACGGGGAGCATCTAATTGTGTTTCATTGAAGAACCCTCAAGGGTTACGAAACTAGATACAATTTTGTAGAAAAGCAATCTTTTGCCATTGTCAAGAGCCTCAAGAAGTTCCAACACCTAGTATCAGTGAATAAGATCACCATTTTAGTTACTCACCCAAGTGTAAGGGAATACATTACTAAAGGAGAGATAACTGAAAAAAGAGCCATTTGGATCACCAAGATCTTGGAGTATGATGTCGATATCACACCCACTAAGCTAGTATGGGGAAGAAGCCTCTATGAATACCTTGTGCAAAAATTGTGTTCTGAAGCCCACAAGGAGATTGATCAAGTCTACTCAAATCAATTTGAGTCCAACAAATCCTGGATGGCAGATCAGATACTATACATCTAGAAGGATATTATCTGATGACTCTCTCATTCCGCAAACAAAGGTAGTACCGAGTGCAAGGAACTAGGTACATATTGGTTGAGGGAATTTTATTTAAAATAAACTATGACAAAGTATTTCTCTGATGTTTAGACAAGTGCCAGGCAGAAAGTGTTTTAACTGGATTCCACAGTAGTCCTGAGGGTGGTCATTTTTCTACTAAAACTATCACCCTGAAAATCATGTGAGCAAGATACTATTGGCCCTCAATGTTTTCTGAAGCACACCGTTTGGTGCAAAAGTGTACTCAATGCCAATTTTTTGTTGGCAAAAGGAAAAAAATCGCTTTACCTTTAAGTCCCATAGTAACCAAGGAGCCTTTTGCTCAATCAGGATTAGACTTTTTCAGAATGATAAACCCCTTCTCTAGTGTTGGCTATAGGTGGATCCTCACAACAACCAATTATTTCACAAGGTGGATAAAGGCTATTGCCCTAAAAGGTGCTACAAAAGGCGAGATTTTCAGCTTTCTAGAGGGACTGGTGACCAGGTTTGGTTCACCAAAGACTATCATATCCGATAATGTTTGGGCCTTTATGGGTTCAAAGGTGTTGGATTTTTCTATTAGGAATGGGATATACCTCAAGACCTCTTCAAACTATTACCCACAAAGGAATGGGTTAGCGGAGTCGACAAATAAAAACCTAATTAGGTTAATCAAGCATATTGGTTATGAATGACAAAGAGAATGGCACAAACATCTACGGGTTTCTTTGTGGGAAGACCAAATCATGCCAAAACAGATCCTAAAGATACCCCCCTGTGAATTTGCATATCAAAAAGAAGTATTCCTACCTATTTCTATGGAACTCCCCGCCTTACAATTACTAAAAGCCCTAGAAATAGAAGAAAGTGGTGGAATGGAAGTATGGATAATAGAACTCCTCAAATTGGAGGAAGACAAAGAAAATTCCTTTGGAGCCATGATTTTTCGCCAATAGATGGTTAAGCGATGGTTCAAAAAAAAGGCTTTTGACCCATATTTCCAGGAAGGAAGCCTAGTGTTGAAATATGATGAACGCACTGCAAAACCAGGGTAACACACCAAATTCGAAGCACTGTGGAAGGGCCCTTTTTGAATCAGCGCATGTAAGGAGAAGAATGCATATGAGCTAGAGGATATAGAAGGTAATGCTTTAGATATACCGGTAAATGGTATTTATCTGAAACTATTCCATTAAAGTATGACATTCTTTTAAAAAAATCACAGATATGTACCATATGTAAAAAGTTTGTAAATAACATTTTAAGTTTTAGAATAAGTTAGAAGGAAAGAACGAAGAAACAAAAGAAGTAGGAAATAATTCATTACATATATTATATTTTCATCAAATTTACAATATGGGGGTAGCTTGAGGCTCAAATTTTAATAGAAAAGCTCTCTCGAGCAAAACCCAGAAAGGGTCTTCGAGAAAAATTACAAAAAAGAAAAATGGATGCATTTTTACAAAAAATAAAAAAAGGATAGGCCTCTAGCCATAGTTACAGGGGCTTGTCTCCCATTATCATTTATTTATTTCTTCTTCTTCCTCTTTGTAGATAAGAAAGTGGGGAGCACACAACACACAACACACAACACATGGCACATGTACGTCGACCTTAGTCTCTGCTGTTTTAGGCCAGAAGCTCAAAAAAATTCTTGAAGTCGATTCTAGGAGCATCCTCGATGCCATATTCTTGAAGGAAATAGCTAGTTGTAGGTGCAGCTAGAGAACTGTGGCTTTCCAAGTCCATGGTGTGAAAATCACTCAGAAAAGGTAGCCAAGGCATGTCCACGCCACTATCAACGAACCGCCAAAGGTCCATTGCACTAGAAATGCCAACACCAAGGATGGTAACTTGCACAATTTCACCAAGCCCTTCTAGTAGGGACCCATCAAACATTCGGTGACACAACTCCACTATCTTGGGTTTGGCGATATTCAGGTCCACAAGAGAGGCCACGAAGCAGGACAGGACATTGCAATTACTCCTCATCTGGTTTTTATCTTCAATGAAGTCCATGCCAACGACCCATTGAAAGGAAATTAGCCCTAATCTGTCGCACCTCTTTATCAAGCGCTTGATTCTGTCAGCTATAATTTCCCCAGTGAAGGCATACTATAGCCTTCATGGAAGAAGACGAACAAGAGTACCTAGGTCGATAGACATGGTTAAAGCAATAAAGAAAGAGATGATATGCAGATAAATAAGAAGCTAGCTAAACTCAAAAGTCTTACTTTTTGAATGAATATGGCCTTGAGGTGGCATAGCTATTTATAGAAAAGAGGCATCGGTGAACCCAAACAATGAAAGGTTTATTTTTGGCCAAACAACAACAGGAAAATATCAAAGCAGTTGGTGAACAAAGAATAAATCATACGAAAAATATGACATAGGGTCTCAAAATTATTTTTTGGGCATTAGGATTAAATGCTCACATAAGTTGATTGTTGACATGTGGCCTTGGCCATCATCAGCATCAACTAGCTCACATAAGTGAAATGACAT
Organism: Sequoiadendron giganteum; assembly: GCA_007115665.2. Lineage (NCBI taxonomy): Eukaryota > Viridiplantae > Streptophyta > Pinopsida > Cupressales > Cupressaceae > Sequoiadendron > Sequoiadendron giganteum. The sequence goes on along the minus strand of CM021104.1, from coordinate 276,127,999 downwards.
GGATTAACATGCTAATATTTGACAAATTAATGAGCGTGTATTTTCAAGGGTACTCTGTATCACTAAGTAAGATTGACATAATTAAGGGAACTCTCCCCAACACAACGAGCTTATTTATGACAAGGGGTGGGGAAAGGAATGTGCTAATTCCATTCTTGTAGAGTTTTTGGCATTCTTAAGGAATATGGATCTCCCACCCACACATATCTCCTCGTTAGCAGAATTTAATGGACCAACGGTAATGACATAGCCTTAATTGCATGTAATTCTTGAGGGAATTAATTACACGAAAAGGTAGATTATTTTCAAGGAAAGCAAAATGTAAGTGGCCGTTTCAGTGAAAACTCCACAATTTTTGGAGCAACCATGGCAAAACCATCAACAATTGGAAGGAGGGTAGAATCTGTACCAAAGAGGCTTGTGTTCACCAATGTATTTATGCAAATATCATTTGCTAATGCTCCAGTGCTTGAGGATCGACCGTTCAAGTTTTGTAAGAAGGTGCAAGTGGATAGAATTGTGAAAAGAGAAGCGGTGCAAGATGTCACTGACAATGTTTTTGACCCAACATTGGAAAAAATCCCTAAACATATTAGAGAGGGAGAATTTCAAAGAATAAAAGATCATGGCACCTCTGAGGGTTTTGCTTCTCGGCTCTAGAAATGTGGTCTGCCACAGTTCATATTACCTATTGTACATCCATGCCCAAAGCTAGTGGACACATGTACCATAAGGTTTAATGAAGAAACTAGAACAATATTATGCAACAGGGTCAAGGTCACAATTTATACTCCAGTAATATGAGAGATTTTGTGCATCCCTCCCGAACGATGTGCTGAGCCATTTGTTGAAGAAGATCAACACATTTGTTGAAGAAGATGTGGAGACGTACTGGGAGGAAGTGAACAAGAGAGAGGGTTTCTATTATGATGAGCTAGAGAAGAGGCTGACTAGAGGCCATTTTATTTTTCCTTTGGCATTCAGAAAGTTCCCAGATAACACACATGATCTTTTCTTTATGATAGCTTGGATTTTTTGCCTAGATGATGATGAAGAGGTTCAACCTTTCCAGATGGATCTGGCTCTGATACTTAAAAGGGAGCAGGAGAAAATATATTTTTATTTTGCTTACTTAATAGCTGCAAACATGTTGATGCAGATGAAGAATTACCAAGTTGAGTCTAAATTCAGGTATTCTTCTTTCTTAGTTCATTTAATTCTGCATTAGAATTTTGGGTTTTTGGAGAGAAATTTTCCTATCTCTAGGTTCAATGAAGATGGCTTAATTTAGCCAATTTCTATATGGACCTATGTCTTTTCAAGAACAAGTAATTATTACTTATTTGTACACCACTTTCTGAGACTAGTGTTACAAGAGTTATTGCTGCATTCAATAAACCGCTTGTCCCTTGAGGTTGACAAATGGATTAAATATTCCTTGATCCTGGTAGATTATTTCTTCGAGGAAGATTTTACATTTATGAGATATCATGGTTTTTTCGGAGAACCCTTTCGACTCCCCAAATTTGTGATGGATACGGTCTTCGCATAGGAGGCATGTCATCAGGAAGGAATATGTGGAGTCCAAGAGGAACCCGAATCACGAGAATTAAGAATTGTATGTTAAATTGGCCCTCATACCAAATAAAGGCCCAAGTGGTTGAGTTTCTATACACCACAAGCAAGATATTAGAGGGAGGTTCCAACAAGTAAAACCCTCAAAAATCAGATGAAATCGCAAGGGTGGTCAGAACGCAAGATGGCAAAATTTTGTAGATTCTGACAAGAAATGGGAGGTACACATAAGTTGCTTAGAGACTTTCAACCATATGATGAACAATTAGAGGAAATTTTATGATTGAGAAGCCGATTCTAACAACAACAACCCAGAGTCTAGTCATGAAGTAACAAAGGAGCGGCTTCCACACCATACTTCCCAACCATAAGAGTCTGACAGAGGAAGAAGCTCCAAGAAAAAAGACTCACAAGTTGCATCTTCTGCCAGTGTCTGAAGGAAAGGGAAAAGATCCTGACGGTCCCCAAGAGAATCAACCACAGAACAAGAAGGTCAATCTTCAATGGGATCATCTGCTAAGGGGTCGAGACACTCTAATTTGGGTCAAACAAAGGTGAGGCGAGTCTAAGACCTAGACATACCTAATGCAACTATTGGAAATGAGGAAGAAGCAGATTCTGATCTCCAGAATGTTTGGACAGTCACGGTTCAGGTAAGTCTTGCTCCCCCTCTTCTTCTTGTTTCTACATCTTTGGTCAATCCTTTGTCCCCACACATTGAAAAGAATCCTCTGCCTTCTGAATGAGCCCCCTATCATTTTTGATACACCAAGTGATGTTCCCCTGTGTGTTGAGCAAGCAACATCTACTTGAATTGTTATTGACTCTTTAATCACTCTATCTAGGGCCCCCATTGAGAAAGTTGAATCAACCATGCTACCCATTACCCCAAGCCCATTCGCATTCAGATAGAAATTGCCTATTCCAGCCATTGCTCTTTTTACTCCAACTGGTACTTCTAGTGCTCAATCTCAATTTGGCATCACACCATTTTCAATTATTACTCTTCCATTCACTTCCCCACATGCCCATACATCTGAATTTTCCCATTCTATCACTCTTTTTAGTATGCCACCTAGTACTTCTATGGCAGCGTAGAGCATTGATTCCCCATAGACTCTTTAGAAGAATTTTGATGTGACTAAGCTGGCCTGATAAAATAGGAAGCAAAAACGAAAAGACAAAAATTCAAAGCTGCCAATTGCCAAAAAGATTCAAACTTGTGTTAATGAAGAATGAAATTATCTATGGATCACTACCATGAAGCCACTCGCAACCTGACCCGAAGGACAAATGCAGATGGAGGAATATGATATCAGAGCAATAGGTCTAGATCTAAATGAAATTCACCCATGCGACAAAGTAGATATAGCCAAAACCACCTAGAAGATAGTGTATATAGATTATATGAGCGGCTAGATCGGAAGCTTAGAAAACACAAAAGTGAGCTGGCAAATGTAAAAGAAACACTGAATTGACTACAATCAGAAGTTAGGGCCCGAAATGATGAAATGACCTACATAATGCAAGTGCATGACCAGTAGGAGGAAGCAATAAGATCACTTGCAGTGCTTCAAGATGAGCGGATGCAGTTGTACATTGAAATAGACAGATTGTAAGGTGAGCTTGCAGTTGAGCACCAATCTAGTGTAGAACACCAGTGTGTTCAAGGAAGTATAAAGAAGGTGTTGGATGGTTTTCGAAAGTCTATAAAAGGCCCGAGAGCAGGCAGAAAAGTTAAAGAATGATAAATAGGAAGTTGAGTCTGCTTTGCACTCTCGCAATCAAGAGGTTAGAAATTTAGTTTCTAAACTATAAGAGGCTCTTGAGAGAAGAGATCAACTGGAGAAAAGATTCAAGCCGAAGGAGGCGTAGCTACATGATGAGCTAGTAGTTGCACAAAGATTCGCAGCCCTTCCTGTAAAGAAAAAATCGGTATCCACCTATTGGGAGTGAATCAGAATTGTGCTCACCATTTTGAAATGAGCCTTACAATTTACAAGGGATGCTCGAGAAATAAATGAAAAAGTTGGCCTGTTGGCTAATCAAACTCTACAGAAGTATGCTCCCCAAGCAGCTGAGTCACAAAACTTGATCTCCAATCTTTATTTCACTATAGATGAGCCCTTAAGAAGTGCAGGTACTACAAATCGTAGTGCTACCTCTAGTAAGTAAAGAAAATTCGCTCACTATCATAAGGTAGCGGCTAGGACCAAGAACAACCAGGCGGTGTTAAACAAGAGTGTCAATGAGATAAAGAAGGATTTTGAGGTCTTATACAATTTTATGTTACCTCCCTTCTTTTCAGCGAATGAAGATGTATTATCAATTGAGCAGATTACAGAAGAGGTCAGAAAAAGGGTTAGAACTTCTACAGACCTTGTAAAGTCGAGTTCATCACTAGCAAAAATGATGTTGAGAATGAAGTTCTTCAGCCTTCTCATCTTTACTATCATTTGGGAGCCATTTCAACAACATGGGGATTTGTTTCTTTCAAAGAAGTCTTTGAGCTAGATTAGGCGTACAAAGCCTTTTGTAGCCTTGCCCAACCAGCTGATGTCGATTGGGAAATGATGCATTCCACCTTCCTCAAACTCCAAGAATGATAAGAGATCTAGGTTCATGTCTTCACAAGTGAATCCCCCTTGTGAGCTGCCAGAATTGTGAAGCAAAAGTTTTCCTTTGTCTACTTTTGGTTTTCGGATTTATTTTTGTCTTCAAGAAGATCTGTGCACAAAGAGTTTGTATTTCTAGTGTGCGCATAATGTGCCATGTGGTGGTTATGTTCATTTCATTAATAGCTTTCTTCAAAGCTAGGAGTTGGACCATGTGTTGGCTTGGTGGATGATTTCTTCAATCTTCTTTTCATGAATCTAAAACTGCCCGCTCGTGTGACACGTCATCTCTTCACGCTAGAGGAGCTATATCTTGGGAGTCTTCATTTGGAGGCATCAGAATGTATTTTTCCTTGTTCCAATGAAGGGACATGAGTTGGTGCCACCAAAGCCACTTAATCGACCGACAAGACCTTTGTTAGAGTATCTTTCTAGGATCTAAGTGATTATGATGGGTAATCCTATTAAAATATCTAAATGGTATTAATGCGGCAGTTGAAAGTTGATGAGTAGGATAATAGTGACCTTAAAAAAGATCTAGGATTGGATTTCCAAACTATCAGGTGTGGACGTTTGGAAGTCATTAATTTTGAATGAGGTTGGTGTTTCTCTCTCCTTGGTGGCTATAAATTGGAAACAATAGCATGAAGAAGGGGTTCCTGAAGTTTTCCTTTTGGAAAAAGTTTCCTTAGCTTTCATAGTTAGTAGAAATATTTTCTTTAAAGTTTATAGAACACTACTTCACTCTAGCATGTTATTTTTTTTATATGATCAAACTATTATCGGATTGGAATCCGATCTTTGTTTTAAAGTTCATCTATATTTAAAGTACGATCTATTCAGGATAAATACTTGAAACTGTGCATGATATGGTATTTGTCAATAATTATTTCTTTATATCTTCATCCAGAATAGAACACTATGTCTTGCTTAATCTGAATAGTTTTGATTATCGGATTTCCATGTTGTTTGTGTATATGATTAAGCTATAATCTGTAAAAACTAGATTATTTCATTAGACTTCTCTCCTTTCTTTGTTGGATTATTGTTTCTTCATGATATGCTATATTAAGAGGAAGAATTTATGTTGCTTTTGAATGTTTTTCTATGAGTTCTTGAACTTCTATGTTTGGTCGAATCTTAATATGCACTTCCTGCGGGTGGATTGAATGACTACATATGTTCTTGTATCTAGCCTTTGTTGTTCATTCTCTTCCCAAAAATGAAGGTATGTGGTGTTTTGTGTCTATCATATCACTCATAGAAGGAAACTTGTGGATTTTAAATGTTGTAAAACAATTGGCACATCACCACTTTTAATGTTTTTTTGTTTACATTTATTTCTACCCTTTTCCCAAACTCGGAGAAGAGTTGGCTTTCTATAAAAATCTTGGAGGTATTAAGTGAGCCGCATATTGCTCCCCCACTCATTGAATTTCCCATAAGATTGTTGGAGAGGTGCAAGATTTGATGATCAACACTTATTATGGATGATAAGGATGGATCTACCTTCAACTGGAACCTAGCATGGGATAACAAAACATGATTCCAAAAATTAGCTACTTCTAGTGGGTTGTCATTCATAATTAGATCATAACTATTGACAACCTGAACAAGAGGGGTTTCTCTTTGGTTAATAGATCTAGCCTATGTTGCAAAATGGAAGAGATTATCAATAATTTGTTCTTCCACTATGAGTTTTCTAGGTGAAATTTTGTGAGGAGGTCATGGCCCACTTGTTGATCCATTGGAATTTCCCCTACACCTTAGATATTTTATCAACTTCTAGCACTATGGTCCCCCTATAAGAATCTTGTTATTTGTGAAATATGGAATCAAATTCCTTATCTTGTCACCTAGTAACTATGGAAAGTGAGGAATAATATATTGTTTTGAGACTATGTTAGAAACAACAATGTCATCTTTTGAGTCATCAAACACAACCTATGGGATAACATAAATTTTTTGTCTTTTGGCTTCTCCAAGAAATTTCTTGCCTATTCTAAATTAAAAGTAAAATAGAATTGGGGAATATCTCAAACCTTAACTAAAATCAAATGGTGTAAAATCATTGCTAGAAAGTAGACAAAATGGAACCCCTCAAAAGGGGGTGGGTGAAGATCAATTTTAATGGATGCTCTAAGGGAAACTCTAGAGAAGCTGTCTTCAGGAATAATAGGGGATGATAAAGGAAACCTCATTGAAGGATTTGATAAGTCCTCTGGTTGTAACTCCAATAATTTTGTTGAGGTCATGGCAATGTGGTGGGAGGTAGAAATACTCTTGAGGTTGGGTTTTCATGCTATGGAAGTCAAAGGAGATTCTCAAGTCATAATTTATCTTCTACAAAACAAAATTAATCCCTCATGGAAGATCCATAAACTAATAGAGAACTACCGAAAGGGCCTCTAAAGTTTTCAATAGGTTAAGATTAATCATATCTATAGGGAAGAAAATGGCGCAATAGACTTGGCTTGTAAATTTGGTCTTAAATTTGAAGAATGGAATTACTACCTTTCAAATCAAAATCTTTCGAGCATGCTTCAACATATTATTACCTATAAAAAACTTCAAAGGTATCCCCCCTAAATTTTTTATGAGTAGTATCCATTTGATTATGAAGGTTAGGAGTCGAATTGAGGTGGATTTTTTGAATAGGATGAGTCAAACACTCTTGGATGAAAATGATTTTAAGATGTGACAATTATCTCACAATAACCTCATGATGTTTAACAATAAGGAAAAAAATAATTATACTAGGATGGATCGTATGGAGTATTACATAATTATGTATCATGTTAATTTATTTAGCAATTGGTGTTATATTAAAATAAGCACTAAATATCTAAAGGATATGGGTTATGATTGCATTGTAATCTACACTAAATACACATGGTAGTTAATTATGGAGCTCTTTATGGAAATATCCCATTTTCCTATGTGATATTTACTTCTTGCATGCAAGGGTGGTATTTTCTCCCAAAAGACCATTAAAAGGAAGAATGTGATCATTGGCCTAAAGGTGGAGAAGGCTCCAAAATAATGTTATTTTAGTATTATCAAGGTTGGTGACTATGTCAAAAGAGGTAAGATAATCTGGATATGCTCTATTATATCAAAACTAGGTCGAGTCTTGCATTTGCAAAAAATTCATGAGATTCCCTTTTGTTATTGATATTTAGATTTGGTATTTAGTTGTCTTGAATTACTTTCAGTTTCTTTGTAGACTCATTTTTTTGTTAGATAGAACTAATATCATGAGAGGTCCACATCTTAGGACCGAGCCTATATCCTATGAAGCTTAAAAAAAAATGTGGAGCATTGGGAGTTGTTTGGCAGAGCGGGTTACACTCCTTTCTTCCAAGCCATGAAGGGATATGATAAAAAATTCACCACTAAATTTTCTAATATGTGGTCTCAAAGTGAGGTTACTTTTGGAGGTGTCCACATCAATGTCTTTGACAATTTGACTATGAAAGCTACTAGTTTTCCTTTCATGAGTCTTAAGGTGGAAAAGAAGAGAAAAGGTGATTACAAATTGTTTATTTCTTCCTTATTGTTTGGAGAGGAGAAACCAATAAATTTCTAAAATGGTTTTAGTAGGGGAAAGCTATCGGCTTCATGGTTCCTAGTGGGTTTACACATCGTGAAGTATTCTACTCTTAAATTTAGGTTCAATATTTTCCACAACTACCATTTCCCCATCCTTAACCATGTGAAACATGTGAAATAAATCAACTTAAATTTCTACTTGTTCTCATCCCTAGAGGCTTGTACTATTGAAGGTGCCTACCCCCTGTACCAAGGCCTTATTATTCCCCTTTATAAGTAGTGACTTGCTATGAATCCTACCCTTAACCTCCAAGCTAAGAGAAATTTTAAAATTAAACTTCTAGAGAATAATGCTTCTAAGGCATCTCAATGTTTCTTAGAACAAGTTTAAATCCCTATCCCTAGCTCTATGGGTCAATTTAGGCTAGGAAGAAAGGGAAAATTTTCTACAAGGGTCAACATCCTCTCTTCCCCACATGAGCTATTATTGGTTACCCCTCTTATAATAAGGAATTTTATGGCCCTGGGCATGCAAGAGGAGAAGCTAGGAAAAAAGCCAAAGGTCCCATTAACCCTCCCCTCCTAGTGGATGGAGGGATGATTGATATATACGATGTTCACGATGGGATGAGGACAATGTGGGGAATATTCAAAGTGAACCTCAATGGTTGGATTGTCATAGATCTAGTAGGATAGGGGTGAGTGCAAGATCATGAGGGTCCAAAAAATGGTTGACGAAATCTTTTTATCCAAATTTGATTAAACAAAAAGGGTTTATTAAGAAAATTATCAGATTCCCAAAAATATAAGATACATATTGTTTGAAATTAAATAAATAATTATTATTGATTTTATACATACATTCTGATTAAAGTCTTGATTGATAGGCAGATTGAAAACAAATTGAAAGGAAAAGAAGAGGTGCAAAATACGCTTTCCGAACACTAAAACCTCAGAAGAGAAGTGCAAAAAACCATCATTTAAAAATTTCCTTGCATTTGAGATGCAGAAATACAGTATAACAAGGAGACAGAGAAACACATTCACAGAGATAACACCAAATATACGTGAGAAAACCCTTACAGGAGAAAAACCCACCACACCAAGCAAAGTCACCTTGTATTACAGTAAACAGATTACACACATAGTTACATACTTCACTTTCTAGTATTTTCTCATAGAAACAACTCTCAGATGACCACCTCCCAGACTATAGTTAGAAAACATTCACTGTTATAATATTGTCGCAGCTACATATAATGAAATCACTTGCTTCATTACCTTAGTCTCTATACCTTATGTTTCGTCTGTTCTCATCTTACAATCAATGACCAATGGGAAGTCTTTAATTGCATGCTTCTCTGACAAGCGATCATCGATTTCTGATCAAACCATCCTACAATCATGCATCGGTCTGCCCCAACATTTAATCCCATCACAAAGAATTACCTAAATCTGGGCTATGTCAACCCCCGAATCAGATCTTACAATTAATGCATGTATATCGCTTTTTAACGAATAGAGCTTTTGGCCAATAATTGTTGATTTATAACAATGATGTAAAATCAATGAATGTAATCATGCCATTCATTCACCACTTTTTCTGTCGATTCAGATCAGTCAAACTATGCCTGCGAGCTCTTTATCGTTCCACCGCGTCAAGCCAATGAGATCACCACAGTATGGTAGTGTCACCGCAACACTGCTTCAAGGTTGATAGACCTCCATGGTATGGCAGTGCCACTGCATAACTGCTAGTCATTTCAAATAGCCTCGTAGTACAGAGGTAATTGCTCGTTCGCCTGATTGTTATAGTTTTGTCGTGCTACCGCTAAGCAACGAGGAGCCTTCTACAGTATGACGGTAACACCGCCCAACCGCCAGGTTGTTTGAAGTCCGCCATAGTAAGGAGGTCTCCTTCTCTGTCTGCCTGACCGTCGCCCTTCACCGCATCATCACCAAGGAAAGAAAAGAACTCTGCAGTATGGCGGTGACACTGCCCAACCGTCGGACAGTAAAGAGTTTGTCATGCTATGGCGATAACACTGCCCAACCATCGGGCTGACAAAGGAGGCCCATGCTAAGGAGGTAAACCACATAACCGTACCTCCTGTGAAAGCATCCAGTGGTGCAGTGGGAAAGGCACGGTCATAAGGTGATTTCGCCAAGTCTTTAAGAGGTTTCAAGCCAATAATTTGAGGCACCTTTTTCCAACAAAATTATAATTCTTAAACGATTTCACATTTTTTGAATCTAAAAGATATAGCGCATTCTATGCTTCCCATAATATATAGGATAAAAAAAAGAAAAATTAAAATTCATAAATTTTAAACCAAGTTATGGTGGTCAGACAAACAAGTTTTAATAGATTTATTTTTTTCCAAAAAAGGAATGGTATCTTAGAAATTACATTCAATTTGCTACAAATTTTATTCTTACATTATTTTCAAATTATCTTAATAACTTATTAAAAAATTTATTTCAAGTTGACTAAGTCTATTTTTCTAAATTATCATTGTCACTTAAGGGCCTAGTTTGGATCCCCATGATCCTGCACTAACCCATAGCCCAAGCACTAAGTGCAAAGAATTCTAAAATACCAAAGGCAAAAGAATTTTAGAGGATTTTGAAGAGGAAAACAAAAAAGATGAGAATTTTCTTCCTCATCCAGATGATGATTAGGAGGAGGAAGCCTCTAAGAATGGGTCTAAGGAGGATATGCAGGAGAAAGACAAAGTGGAGGAATAAAATAAAGAAGCAAAATAAGGAAGAGGTGGATGAGGATAATGAGCAAGAAGAGGTCAAGGAAATAGAGGTGATTGAAATGTAAATTATGGTTCCCCCTTCTCCTAGGTATGTGGAAATAATGGTAAAAATTATGGTTAGGGGACCTATGCTCGACAAGGTTCAAGTTACTATAGGCAAGGATAATATTGAACTTAAGAAACTCCAAGACAAGGTGAAGGATCTTGAAAATAATTTGGAAACCAAAAATAACAATGACAAGATGAAACAAATTGAAGCCACCCTTTTGAAAATCATAGTGCTCACTAATAGAATTATGAATAAGGTTGTTATGGGGATAATTTTGGGCCTACTCTAAAATTAACAAAAAAAATAAAAAAGGGCTAAAGGCAATGAGAACCAAAATGAGAATGACAAGAATATGGAGGAATTGCATGATAAGGAGGACTAGGAAGCGTCTCTAGATTCCCTCATTGCTAACTAGAGTTTAAATTTAGTTTTAGTGTTGGGGTTTCCTATACTTTTTTCTTTGTTGCACATTCTTAGTTTTGTCATTTTTCTGGGCCTACGTACCCCTTTTCCATTTGGTCAAGTCTATGTGCCCACTTTTTATTTCTTCATATAGTCTTATGTTATTTTAAACTATGGAATCAATGTCCTTTCCCTGCTTTTTTTATTAAAAAAATTATGTAGCTTCATCAAGGAATAGAATAGAGGCCAATCATAGGTATTTGAACTCTCTACATATGCAAGATCGAGACTGTTAAATATTTTGATCTACATCACCAAGCCCCCTCACTAATGCATCATAATAACTAGAGATTAACTATAAAAATTAATTCAAATTTGGGGCTTTAATTAAAAAATTACATATCTAAGTAGCAAGTTTTCCAATGGAATTTAAATTTAATTTCATCTAGATAATTTATAAACAATTGAAAATACTAAAACCTAAATGTTAGATTGATAGTTACATATAGCTTGGAGGCCATTTTATTTTCTTTGTAATCCATTATAATGTGAGGAACCCCAAATTAAGATGTGAGTAGAAGAGAAGGAGAAGACACCCTTCGAAAAAAATATCCCACATCCATAATGAGAAAAAATCTCATAGATTTTATAAAATTGTCATAACATTGACAATAGTTTCAAATTGATTCCCCCATCCAATTAAATCTTAAAAGAAAAAAATAAAAAATGGAAAAGAAGAAAGAGGTGGAGGTATTTTTCTAAAGGATAGTGTTATCATGGTGGAGGATATAATTCCCTACACATAGACTTCAAAGCTCACCTTGAGCTCTATAAATATAAAGATAAGAGATATAGTGAGTGAAACATAGAAAAATTTAGGTTATGATATCTATCCCTCTTTTTCACAATAGTTTCACTCAAGAAATGAGATCCAAAACCTCAAAGTAACTATCAACCTAAGAAGCTGAGTTAAATCAAGATTTAGGGATCTTGTAATCTCTCCTTTATACAAGGAAGGGGTGGTGATCTAAATCACAATTTGGGAAGAAGAAATTGAACTAGCAAATTAACCCTAATTCTAGGCCTATCATATATAATGCAAGAATCTAACACAAAACAAAAAGTAACTATAACTTTTCTAGAGAAATAGAGAAGAGAAAATGTTGTGCACCTGATAAAATCTTGTTATTCTAAAATCCTAACATGGAATCATTTTCCACCTAAGGTGAATGGGTCTTAGTGTACCTCTTCGGAGAGCTCTGAACCTAGAAATGAAGTTTTCACACTGTAAATATCTATTGCCCTTAAACCTTTAATAAGGACTCAGTCATCACCTAAGGTGAATGGGTTCTGTTAGGCCTTTTCAGAAAACACTGAGTTTGACCTTCAACCTCCAGGTTTACACTCCTTCCCTGCAACTTGAAACTCCTACTTTTGAATCAGGATATGCTAATAATCTACAACAAAATTTTTGGATCTTGTTGGAGGATAGGGGTTTGCCTCAATCAAACCTCGTGTTGGTAATTAAACCTTGATAATGAATAAAAATCTAAAATATGTAATATGTGTGTAATCCTAATCTTAAGCATGTCTAAGATTAAGATCCCTAACAATGTAAAGTATTAATCATATTCAATTATGTTAGAATAAAACCCTAAAATGAAATATGAACAATGCAACCCACTATAGAAGATCCTAAACCCTTTCAATAAGTCACAAAATTGAATATACCTCTCTTTAGGCTACAAGTAGGATGGTCAGAGAAGATGGACTCACGTAGGAAATAAGTCCTTAGGTTTGGTTTTATGTCTTGTGAATCTCCCAACACCTAGAATCCCTCATGATTCTCCATAGGCATCTATCATTAATCCTTCAAAAATGCTTGATCTTTGACACAAAATGAGCTTGAATACTTGTAATGCTACTTCAAAACTTCACTCTTGCTTATTTCTTGAATATGAATGCTTGTTCTAATAAAATTTCTTTAGACTCATAGATTGCTTATCTTCTCTAGTTGAAAGTTATACAAAATAACTTTATATTTATAAATAACTTGAGATTTAACCTAGAAATTCAAATAATTCAAGCTAACATTAGATCTAGGATTGAAAATCATTAAAATTCTACCACAAATAAATTCAAAAAGGGGGTTCCTAAGCAAGGAGGACCCATTCACCACCTTGGGCGAATGGGTCCTAGCACAACTTTCTAGGACCTAGCTTCAACGAGGTGCAACAACATCAAAAAACCATGTCAAATATGCCAAAAAAGGGGTGTCCTAAGTTAGGAGGACCCATTCAGCCAAAGTGGTGAATAAGTCCTAGCATAGTTTTCTAGGTTACCAACTTTGCCAATATGAATGTCATAAAATATCATTAATGGGTGTTGGGATAGATCCTTGAAAATATAATTAATAATGCTTGAACTTGAATTAAAGGGCCGATTGATTATGCTTTAATTAACCATAATTAAATAATGAAGGAAGCCCTAGATTAGTGTGAAATTATAAGAAAACACTTTACAACACCCTAAATAAGGAAAAAATAGGTCTATTTTATTAAAAAGGGCCCTACAAAAAATATGAATGTGTACAACACATTACAACACTAAATCAAGGGAACATTAGGTTAATTTTAGTATTAATTATTCTTAAATTAAGTGTGAAAAAGGGTTACTTTTTTCTACACTACAATGAGAAAGAGAGAAAGAGATAGAGGAAGAAAATAGTATGTGTGTGTGTGTGAGAGAGAGAGAGATGGAGGGGTGTGGGTAGATATGGGAGAGAGAAATATAGGCACATAGAGAGTTATACATAAGAAAATCTAGCGAGGTAAATTATATCTCAAATCAAATCAATTACAAACTAAGACACAAAAATAATTTAGAGTACACAATTCTTCTTTTAAATAATCTCAAATTTATTTATGAAATATTTGTATGCAACTTTTGTACGTGTCAATCATTCACTAAGAAACTTGGGGATTAACCATGAATAGAAAAAAATAAGGTTAATATATTTATAGAAAGCATTTTTTCAAAATAAGACATACAAAAATTATTTAAAAAATAAACTATAGTTTTAAATTGGAAATTTTACCTCTATATACTAATAAATAGTGTCTAGAATTTATACTTCCACTACTAAATTGGAAAAATATATTATTTAATTTTAACCTTCCACTACAAGTAATAGTAAAAAAATGTGATGGCCATTGAACATACATTTGGAATAGGGAAAATATAGAAGGATATAAAGAGATAAGTGAGAAAGAGAGATAGAAAAAATAAACAAAGATAGAGAAAGAAAAAATTAAATAAAAAGTGAGAAAGGGAGAAAGGGAGAAGGGGAAATAGAGTTAGTGACTAAGGGATAGAAAGAGATGGGGAGAGTAAAAGATTGAGGGATAGATGTCAGAGGGGGACAAAGAGGCAGAGAAAGACAAAGAAAAAGATTAAACTAAATAGATAGATAGAGAGGGAAATAAAATATAGATAGGTAGATAGATACAAAGAGATATAGAGATATAGATAGAGAGATAGATAGATCAAGAGGTAAAGAGAGGAGGGGTAGAGATAGATTAGTTAAAAGAGATAGATAAAATATATAAAGGGAAAGAGAGATAAAGAAAAGAGATTAACATTTGATGGGCCATTTTGTGTCAGCAATCCAAATATGATATATATATATATGGAGATAGATAAAGAGGGATATGAAGATAGATGTAGAGAGAGAAAAGGGAAAAGGGGGAGAGAGAAGATATAAGAGATATAAAGGGAAAAATAGAGAGATAAGAGATATTCATTTTTGATCATTCATTTCATGTCAACATTCCAAAGATCGAACATCTCTATGGGGAGCTACAATTGGGGCATACTAATGTAGTAAGGACTCAATAATCCACCTTTAAGACCTCTCAATCAATAGGTTGTGCATAAAAAACCACTTAACAACCTCATAATTGACCTTGAATACATTACCTCACTATATGCTAAAAATGATGAACTCAAAAAATGTAAAATGGAATGAAGAAATAATAATTAAAATTGATTTTCATATTTGTTGACAAATCCTAATATATATGTCACAATTTAGTTCCCATAATATCACCTACCATATTTTTGCATTTGCATAGTTAATTTAAAATTATGTTTTTTTTTATATCATGTAGCTCAAAATTATAACTCCAACTTGGGTTTCATTTTACCAAAATGACTTCAAAATTTTTGGAATCCCATCAAAGAGAGAAGAGAAAAACTATTGGAACAATCTTGAGCTAATTATATGAATAGTTTTGTTACCAAGTCTAGCTTTTGGACAAATGATGGCTTTGGATGATAGCCTTGATAATTATACAAGAGGAAAGAGAGAGATAAAAAAAAATGTAGAGAGATAGAGAGGGAGAAAGAGTTAGTTAAATGATTGGAATGAAACACACACACACACACACACATAGATTAAGAGAAAAAAAGATAAAGAGAAAGAAATATGAAGAGAAATAGATGAAGATAAAAAGAAAAAGAGGGAGATATGGGGAGAGAGATATGCCAAAGAGGGAAAATAAATAATAAGAAAGATAAATATATATATATATATATATATAGAGAGAGAGAGAGAGAGAGAGAGAGAGAGAAGAATATAGAGGGAGAGAGAGTTAAAGAGAGAAAAGAGAGGCAGAGAGTTAGTTATAGGAATATAGAGAGGAAGATTGGCATGAGATGGACATAAATAGAAATAAAGAGATAGAGAGACAAAGGAGTTAGAGAAATAGGTAGATAGCGAGAGAGGTAAAGGAGAGAGAAAGAGATATCAACAATGTGACAAAGGATCAACAATTTGAAGTTTTAATAAAAAAAGATAGAGAAATTGGTAAAGTTCACAAGTTCACAAATTTTGTGAAAGTCCTATCCTTTTTATCCCTATCTATCCCTCTCTCTCTTCCCATATCTCTCTATTCCTCTCTATCTCAAATTTCTCTCTCCCTCTCTCCATCTCCATTTATATCTCTACTTATATATTTCTCTATCTCCCTCACCACATATCTATATCTCCTTATATCTATATCTCTCTATCACTCTATCTCGCCATCTATATCTCTATCTCTCCCCCCTCTTCCTCTATCTATCTGAATCTATCTCTATCTTTATCTCTCTCTGCCTCTTTCTTTCTCTCTATCTATTTTTCTCCCTCTTCCTCTCTCCCTCTATCTTCATATCTACCTCTATCTTCCTCTCTCCCCCTCTATCTCTAGACATGTCTCCATCTCCCTCTCCATCTTTCTATACCTCTATATCTATATCTCATTTCCTTTCTATCTCTATGTCTTCATATTTCTAAATCCATCTCTCCCTCTATCTCTATCTAAATGGCCTACCAATTGACCTCATGTACTGCACAAATTTATGCAAAAAATAGACCATTTTTTTCCTAATTGACCTTCCACAAATCTTCGATTTACCCATTGCACACCAAGGTGTGATTGCTTATTATTTCAACTATCTAAACTATTTTCTAGACTTTGTTACATATGTTTGACTTAATCTTCACAGTATTCACATTCTATCTTTTCAAATTTCATCAACTTTCCACTTTTTTTCATCATTATTTTTGAGTGATTGTATCCACCACACCATCTTTTTATCTACTATTAACTCTAGATTATTGTTGTTATTTCCACAATTCTAACTTTCCTCACCTTAAAAAAATTTCTCCCTTTTCTCTAGCTAAATTATAATATCTTCAATTCTACATGCATCCACACATACTCACTTCTCTCCAATTATACATTTTTTAATCTATAACTGTTAAATAAATATCGATACCAAACATATTAATCTCATATTTACCTTCAATATTTTCAGTTGACTCTTCCTCATTTACAAATTTGTAAAATATTTTCCAAAACATAACTCTATATTTTTTACTATTTCAGATTCAACTTCCGTAACACAATCACGTCTCTTCAATCACATCCAACTATTCATACAATCTCCTATCTATTTACTTAGCTCTATAAAACAACCATATCTCCATTCCCAAACTATTGCTGTCATTCGTCATATATATGGTTAAGCAGTTACGCTTGTCTGGCCCACGACAAACAAAGTTCTGGATATTGAATCCGTTATGTCGTGTCATCTGTGGAAATTTAGGCTCTATTTCACGCGTGAAGATCTGGAAATGTCAATGTTTCCAGAAGGATGAAAACAATGTTCCGCGCACACCGACGGGACCTGACAGCGGGGTCGAGGTATACAGGGCCAACGTTTATTTCTAGAATCCAGAAATTCCTAGGACTTTTATGCACTTCGTATCCTTCTTCAAAACTCACAACTTGGTTTAGGTATATATAGATGCTCCATATTGTTTATCCTCCTCACTAAATCAAATCTTGTGTCTGCAGTTCAATCTATTTGGAGTTTGGTTATAGTATTGAATTTCAATCTATATTTACAGGCAAGATTGTTATTGCTGATCAATCATAAGCTTTTTATAACACATTAATGGAGTACAGTGCATCAATTAAAGGTTTACAGGCGCCCCGTCTTATGACCAACTGTGCTTCTGCTGGAATTTCACGGGTTAGAATTGGAGGGAGGCCAAAGCATTCAAGAACTATTAGGGCATTTCAATCTCGAAATGTTTCCTCCTCTTCTTCTTCTTCATTGTATGATGTTCTCTGTGTCTCTCCTGACATGAGTGCGCGTGATATAAAGAGCGCGTATCGTCGGATGGCTCTTAAATACCATCCTGATGTCTGCCCAGCTGCGGAGAAAGAAGAGTGTAGCAGATTGTTTCTTCAAGTTCAGGAGGCTTATGAGACTCTGTCGGATCCTCTCCTCCGCCAGGACTACGACTGGAGACTGCAGAACATGTTCACAGTAGGCGAGAACGAAGGCAGATTAGGGAGTAGTCATGTGTGGGAAGCTCAGCTGATGGAGTTGATTAGAAGGGGATCAGGAAATAACTCGTCATGGGGTAGCAGAATGAGAAGACGAAACCAACAGGGGGCTTATTCTTGCTGATGATGAAATCGTGATTACATTAAGTCGTTGAGTTTTCTGTAATTTGGATTGTAAAAAAGGGCCTATTTGCCCCTTCTAGACGTGTAAATGTATACAAAAATTGTGGGCGGTTTTTTAATTCTACGCCGATGGGTGTTTTAGAAATACCATTTTCACATACGCGCAGGGCTTTTAGGTAATTACAGCCAATCGACATATTAAATCATTTTCTGTTAATTTCATTCGTTATAATCCGATATATATCTAAACCATGTTCAAGGCTTCAATTTCTAAATTTAAAATTGGATCCCAGATCAGAGTAATTTAGATAAGGGTTATGGAAATTAATGCTTTATTGATGTTGCTCATAAGCCATGGCAAAGTCGATGCCTTCATTGTACCGTTATAGACATAGGACAGAGTCCTTCAACGAGGCAAACTACTCGACGCCCACCTCATTCCCACAGAATTTATAGCCATCTCTACATACATACCAGAATTGTTATCATGTATGCGCAGAAAATGTCGGACAAAATGTCTCTCACCTAAACGCACTTTCATAGACTGTAATTATACCAAGATATGCACACGATGGATGTTTGGATGAAGCGCTGCAACTCTTTAAGGATATGCCGCAACAAAATGTGGTAGCATGGACTGCATTGTTTTCAGGATATCTTCAGAATGGGTTATGCAATGAATATTTGAATCTTTTTAGATAAATGCACCTTACAGTTGTGAAGCCAAATTTGATCACTTTGCCAAGTTTTCTTTCTGCATATGTTAGCTTGGAAGCACTGGAACGTGGCAAGGAAAATCATGGACAAATAATTAGAAGCGGATATCAACTCGACGTCTTTGTGGAAAATGGGTTTACAGAAATGTATTGGCAAATGCGTTAGCATTCAGGAAGCACGCAAAATGTTTGACAAATGCTAACACTCAGATAAGAGCAGTGGATGGTATCATAACAAAGTCAAGACTAGGTTGCAAAGCAGGGCAATGGGTTTTTACACCTGATGGAAAATCATGCTCAAGAAGTCCTATTTTACAAAATCTATGGGAGGGGGTAATTTACTTCACTTAAACACAAACATGTCGGTATTAAAATACAGAGCAGGGGGTCACCGAATTCATAAGCTATTGGACTATCACGGTACCGCTGGCAGTAACCAATCTTACACCAGGGAGTATGACTGCACGTATTTTCACAGAAGCAATCGAGCTTGCCGTGTTTTTCAAACCACACTACACAAAAACTAAAATATATTGGGTAATTGTACAAATATATTATCCGAGATGAAAGCTCGTCAAAGAATTTTCTCATCTATTAGGTAATTGCATAAATATTTCTAGCAAAAACGTAGAGTTTGGCAAGCTTATATTAATGACTTTACCTCTTATATTTTAGCTTATAAAAATTGATGACATGATAGGTCACAGTGAAGCGGATTTCATTCTCTAGAGAGTAGATGTGTTCTATCTCTTACAATACAACTCTGATTACGTGGTAGTTTTCTACGCTAGCTTAAGCAAAGAATAAACACTGCCCAAATTATACAGGTCCTTCACAAGTCCAACTAGTCTTTTAAATATAATTTCTACTTTTTATAACAAAGAAACAGATATTTTTTACAATCAAATGAAATTAGATAGACTTACTATTAAGAAATCACATATTTAATTTTTTATTTTACATTAATCTATTATTGTAAAATGACAAAAATCCATACCACAATCATGTATCCATTATAAATTATATGGTTAGGATCTATTTCATGCTAGTCCATTTAATCTCAATCATCAATCTATTTATTCCATCTAGTATTTCTCAATACGGAAATGTCTACCAATTTAAGTAGTCTATTGAATTTGTTATGTTAGTTAAAATTTGATATTTTTTTATTAATGTAATTAAGTTTTTTTTTTTTAGTTATTGAATTTGTGGGGTTAGACCCTTTGCATTAATAGAAGGGAGGAGGTCCCCATTTATGACCTTGAGTCACTTTAGCTTAGTTAAAATGGTTCTTAAGATTTATCAATCAAAAGAACTACTATATGAACTTACTAGTTCCTAATAATTTACAAGAGGTCTATAGAAAGTGAGTAATGCATTATTAATATTGTTCAAAAAAATTATTAGTCGGTTAAATTTTTTGTGTAATATTATATAATATAATGCTAAATTTTTCTTTTCAATTTAATATTATTGTATTAGCATTAAAAGAATATGCATTTGTTAAAAGTAGCATTTTCATTGAAAGCCAATTATCGTACAATTGTAATTAATTACATGATGAGTTTTAAGTTTTAATTATTGAAGTGAAGTGATACGACAGATAGCTATTAGAAGTTAATTGTTGAAGTGATGTCATGCAAGTGCACAATTGTCAAGCATCTAGAAATTTGAAGCTTCAAAAAGTCATGGAATCTCTCAACTTCTACTCATTTCTCTTTTTTAAAAATTTGTGCCTTCTCCAAATATCGTGGTGTAATATAATTCTCTCATATTCAAAGAATAATTATAGTAGAAGAATATTAACATTTGACGGTAAAATTTACTTCCTATTTAGTTTCTAGGTTTCTAATTTCAATGTTTAAAAATAATAATAATATCTGAATATAATCATAGGTTCTAATAAAGAATTATCCAACCATGTAGCTTGAACACAAACACATAATTTATGTACAATGATACTCAAAACTAATATACTATTATGACAATCACCTTGGTTCTGTACACAATAAAAACTTATAATTACATCCTCAATCTTTGTCACACATACATTACATGTTAAGACTTAGTTGTTTGATTACCATGTATATCAATACTTTTAAATTAGTGCAATCATGAACACTAACTTCCTTAGGCTACTCTCTCATTTCCCTTTGTCTCTTTCTTATTTCTCTACTATCTCCTTTGTAAATGAATTAGATCTCCTTTTATAATGCATCATTTGTGTACAAGGTTCTTGGTAGACCTAGATGTGAAATTATTATTCTAAAATTAATATGGTCTTAAACATGACCCCTCTAGTGACCAATAAGGATCCTAGAATTACTAAACCTTGGTGAAAGGTTCTAAACACATAATACATAATGTGTAGAAATCATTGAAGTAGTCTAGCAAACCACATTGTCAAATGATCAAGGAACGAGAAACAAACATATGAACATGTGTGTGATTGTTTTAGATAAAACTATAATTCAAAATGAATAAAATTGATATCATACAAAAATAGTATTCCATTGTCCTAAGTGTTTGGAAGAAAGTTGAATAAAAAATTCAAAGGAAAATAAAATCAACTAAAGGGAAATATTTGTATTGATACAAGATGGATTGT
Source organism: Sequoiadendron giganteum (assembly GCA_007115665.2). Lineage (NCBI taxonomy): Eukaryota > Viridiplantae > Streptophyta > Pinopsida > Cupressales > Cupressaceae > Sequoiadendron > Sequoiadendron giganteum. Next base: position 276,106,695 of record CM021104.1, on the reverse strand, counting down.
TGGCCTAAGTGATAAAATCACCCTTTAGGTTGGTAAACCAATCTTGGTGCACTCTCAACAAATGAAAAGGCTTATGGGATAAAATCAATTTTTCTTCTCCTACCACCACCTCTACTAGTCCCAAGAAAGGAACTATGACATACTCTAATTTCCACTTTTATTCTTACACCTACATCTATCCTCAAGCATTCTTTTATCTTCCATTTGAGTCATCTAGAACTAATTTTTGTTCACAACTACTTCTATCTATCAATTATGATCCTTAAAAAATGTCACAATCACCACATATTCTACTATTCCATATCTACCACAAGATTATATGTCATATTTCCATTGATATCCATCTTCTTTCCTATTGTGGTAAAAAAAGTACATTTTTCTATCTTCCAAACACTTTCATTTGGTTCTCTATCACTATTTCCAGATTATTCTTAGAATCATACCTTAAATTACAATTTCTTCTTTGTTATCATACATCTTCCCATTACCTTTTGTACTTCTGTAACTTCCTCTACATTGCTCTTTACTTTTGAACTTCTATATTATCTCAACATATTTCTTTCTTCCGCATTCATCTATTATCACTTCACCTATCTAATCTATTTTATATACTTTGTTACATATCTTTGACTTAATCTTCATTATCTTTCTTATTGTATCTTTTCAAGTTTCATCAACTTTCCACTCATTTTATTCATTTGTTTTGAGTGACTGTAACAACATCATCTATTTTTCTAGTATCAACTATAGGTTATTGTTGTTATTTCCACAGTTCTAACTTTCCTCACCGTAAAATAAATGCTCACTCTTTTCTCTAACTAAATTATAATACTTCTAATCCTATTTACACCCGCATATACTCACTTCCCTCCAATTATTATTTTTGTTAGTGTATTAAGTTTAATTTAGGGATAACTACTGTAGTGGTTTTATTGAACCCGTATTGGGTAGTTGTTTACCCGTCACCTCTTTCACGGCTTTAAAAAGCCTGTAAATTATGTATTTTATTTATCTGAAATTTATTCAGTCATCTTTGGTCAAATAGCTTGTGTGCTTCTCTCTATCTCGTGAAGGTATTTTTGTAGAGATGGTGCTCCTAGAAGGTGGATGACACCAACAATTTCTTTAATCTATATTCACTTAAAAAATATTGATGCCAAACATATTAATCTCATATTACTTCCAACAAAATTTTAGTGTAAATTATTTGATTCATCCACATTTCCTTTTCACTTGAAACTTAATCATTTACAAATTTGTAATATATTTTTTAAAATAAAATCTATATTTACCATTCCAAATTCGCCTTTCGTACCCTCATTTATTATTCTAAACTAAATCATGTCCCCTCACTTAATCACATCCAACTATTCATACTTTCTCCTACCCACTACTTTCCTTAGCTCTTTAAAACAATCATATCTCTATTCCCGACATTAAATCTAAATTATTGCTATCATATATGTATAACTCTAACCTCAATTACCTCTGTATTGCCGTTCATCATATATGTGGTTGAGCAGTTAACAACGGTCGTCTCACCCACCACAAACGAAGCTCTGGATATTCAATCCGTCATGTCGCATCATCTGTGAATATAAACGCTGTATTTTGACGCGTGAAGAAATCCAGGAGTAGGGGAACAAATCAATTGAAATCTCGAAAGCTCAATGCTTCTAGAAAGATGAAAACAATGTACCTCGCACACCGATGGGATGTGACGGCGGGGTAGATGTATACAAGCCCACCGTTTATTTCTAGAACTTCTATGCACTTCGTATCCTTCTCCGAAACCCCCAATTTGGTTTCCGTCTATATAAATTCTCCAAATTGTTTATCCTCCTCACAAAACCAATATTTGTTTCTTCAATCCAATCTATTTCGAGTTTGGGTACAATATCTATATTTACAGGCGAACTTGTTATTGCTGATCAATCATAAGCCTTCTACAACAGATTCATGGAGTACAGTGCATCAATTAAAGGTTTACAGGCACCCCCTCTTATGACCAAGTGTGCTTCTGCTGGAATTTCCCGGGTTAGAATTGGAACAAGGCCAAAGCATTTGACATCTATTAGGGCATTTCAATCTCGGAACGTTTCCTCTTCTTCTTCTTCATTGTATGATGTTCTTTGTGTCTCCCCTGACGTCAGTGCGCATGATATAAAGAGCGCATATCGTCGGATGGCTCTTAAATACCATCCTGATGTCTGCCCGACTACAGAGAAAGAAGAATGTAGCAGATTGTTTCTTCAAGTTCAGGAGGCTTATGAGACTCTGTCGGATCCTCTCCTCCGCCAGGATTACGACTGGAGACTGCAAAACATGTTCACAGTAGGGGAGTTCGAAGGCAGATTAGGAAGTAGTCATGTGTGGGAAGCTCAGCTGATGGAGTTGATTAGAAGAGGAACAGGAAATAACTCGTCATGGGGTAGCAGAATGAAAAGACGAAACCAAGAGGGGGTTTATTCTTGCTGATGATGAAATCGTGATTACACTGGGTTATTAAGAGTTCGCTGTAAATTGGATTGTAAAAAGGGCATTTGTGCGTCCAAAAATTGTAGGCGGTTTTTTAATTTTGCGCCGATGGATGTTTTAACAATACCATTGTAACATACGCGCAGGACTATTAGGTTCTCACTGCTGATCTACACATTAAATCATTTTCTGTTATTTTCATTCGTTATAATGCTATATATATCTAAATCACGTTCAAGGCTTCAATTTCTAAATTTAGAATTGGATCCCATATCAGAGTAATTTAGATAAGGGGTATGCAAACTAATGATTTATTGAAATGGTGTTGCTATAAGCTATGGCAAAGTCGATGGCTTCATTGTACCCTCACAGGCTTACCACGTATGTTTCCGTTGTGTAGGTACGCGTAAAGCAGAGTCCTTCCACGAGACAAAATACTCCACGCCCACCTCATTCTCACAGATTTATACGCCATCTTTACTTAAATACCAGAATTATTATCATGCATGCCATATACGCCAATCTTAAGGATAGACAGAAAATGTTTGACAAAATGTCTTACCTGACCGCAGTTTCATGGACTGTAGTGATATTAAGACGCGCGCGATGCATGTTTGAATCAAGCGCTGCAGCTCTTTCATCAGATGCCGGAAAAAAATGTGGTTGCATGAACCGCATTACTTTCAGGGTATGTTCAGAATGGGCTATGTAATGAATGTTTGAACCATTTTAGATAAATGCAGCTTACAGTTGTGAAGCCAAATTTGATGACTTTGGCAAAGTTTTCTTTTTGCATATGTTGCAATGGAAGCACTGGAACGTGGCAAGGAAATTCATGGACCAAAAAATAAGCGAATATAAATTTGACGTCTATGTGGAAAATGGGCTTACAGAAATTGCAGAAATATTTCATCCAAAATGAAAGTTTGTCAAAAAAGACTTTTTCATTTGTTATTACCAAAAACAGAGTCAATAGTTGGCAAGCTTATATTTGCGATTTTACCTCTTATATCTAACCTCAATTACCTCTATATTGCCATTCAACAACGCTTGTCGAGCCCACGACAAACGAAAGTTCTGGAATTCATTTCACTCACAATACAATTCTGATTACGCGGTAGTTTTCTATGCCAGCCGAGGACATCTAGCAGTAGTTATGATCTATTTGATGCTTGTTTATTTAATCTCAATCATAAATCTATTTATTTCATATGAAGCTTCTCATTAAGAAAATGTCTATCAATATAACTAGTCTATTGAATTTATTGTGTCACCTAAAGTTTGATATTTTTATTAATATAATTAAAATTTAAATATTTTTTCAATCATTGAATATGTGCATTTAGACCATTTATATTAATACGAGGAAGGAGGTCTTCATTTATGACCTTGAGTCACTCTAGCTAGCTAAAAGATTTCTTGAGATTTATTTGTCAAAAGAACTATTTTATTGACTTACTAGTTTCTTAATAAAACAAGAGGTCTATAGACAGTAAATAATGCATTATTAATATTGTTCAAAAAAGTTAATAGTCGGTTAATTTTATTGTGTAATATTTTATAATATAATGTTATTATTTTATTTTTTCAATTTATTTTATTGTATTATCATTAAAAAATTATGTAATTGTTAGAAGTAATAATTTAATTGAAAGCACATTATTGTATTGTAATTAATTATGATGAGTCTTAAGTTTAATTATTGAAATGAAATGATAAGGTACACAACTATTAGAAGTTAATTGTTGAATTGATGCCATGCAAATGCACAATTGTCAAACATCTATAAATTTGAAGCTTCAAGAAGTCGTGGAGTGTTTCTCAACTTCTACTCATTTCTCCTTTTCCAAAATTTTTTGCGTATTCTACAATTTTTGTGGTACATAGTATAATTCTCTCATATTCAAGGCACAATTCTAGGAGAAGAATATTAACATTTGAAGGTAAAATTTCCTCTTTTAGTTTCTCGGTTTCTAATTTCAATGTTTATTAAAAAAATAAAATATTAATAGAATCATATACAAAGGTTCTAATAAAGGACTATCCAACCCTGTAGCCTTAATAGAAACAAACACAATTTATGTACAATGATACCCAAAAATAATACATTCTTATGAAAATCAACTTGATTGTTTTAGATGAAACTATAATTGAAAATGAATAAATGTGATATCATACCAAAGGATCATTCTATTGGCATGAGTGTTTGGATGTGAATTGAATAAAAAACTTGAAAAGGAAAATAAAATCAACAAAAGGTAAATATTTGTATTGATGCAATATGGATTGTTGACCTGAGATGCTCCAACATCAAACAACCTAGGTAAGTGATTTAGGTGAATAGTTGTAACAAATAATTGATAAGTGATAGAATCATCCTTTAGGATGGTAAACCAACCTTGGTGCACTCTCAACACATGAATCGGCTAAGGACTTATCGGATAAAATCAATGTTGCTTCGTGTTCCACCTCTACCTGTCTCAAGCAAGGAACTACAACATACTCCAAGTCCCACTTTTATTCCTACACCTACATTTATCCTCAATTGTTCTTTCATCTTCCACTTGACTACTCTAGAACTAATTCTCTTCCACCAATCTAATCCCTTTTCTTGTACTATTCCTATATTTTATAGGTCCATACTATTTACTATTGTCCCAAACGCTACTTCTATATATCTATTGTCATCCTTCAAAACATCACAATCACCACATATTCTACTATTCCATATATCTACGACAAGATTATGTCATATTTCCATTGATATCTATGTTCTTTGCTATTGTGGTACAAACCAATACATTTTTCTCTTTCAAATATCTTCGTATGGTTCTCTATCAATATTTCCACTTATAATCACAACTTTTACAATTTCTTCTTTGCTACCATAAATCTTTCCATTAGCTTTTGTGCTTTCATAACTTCTACATTGCTCTTTACTTTTGAAATTTTATATTTATCACCATATTTTTTTCTTCTACACATTCATCTATTATTACTTCAACTATCTAGTCTATTTTTTAGACTCTTCACCTATCTTCGACTTAATCTCCACATTATTCACAATCCACCTTTTCAAGCTTCATCAAATTTCCACTCATATTCTTCATTATTTTGAGTGACTGTATCAATCACAACACCTCTTTATCTACTATCAACTCTAGGTCATTATTGTTACCACAATTATAACTTTCTTTACCTTAACATAATTACGCCAAAGGCATCCCATGCTTAGTATTTGCAAGGAATTTTTACGTTCGACGGTGTAGATTGGTGCACAAGCAATCGACTGCCATGAAATCCATCCCACCTACTCACCATTTTTCCCAGATGGAAGACCAATTATTGTAAAAGATGCTTAGTATTTGCAAGGCATTTTTACCTATGACGGTGTAGATTGGTGCTCAGGCAACCGACTACCATGAAGTCCATCCCATGCACTCATCATTTTTCCTAGATGGAAGAGAAATTATTGTAGAAGATTCCCATGCTTAGTATTTGCGAGGCATTTTTACCTCCGACGGTGTAGATTGGTGCACGGGCAATCGACTACCATGAAATCCATCCCACCCGCTCATCATTTTTCCTAGATGGAAGACCAATTATTGCAGAAGATGGAAGAAAAATATCTGAGGAATTTATTGGATAGCAAAATAGAATTATATCATCTCTATCGCTAGACTTCAATAGAATGCCCCAATTTCTATTTGAAGAAAAAAATTGGCTTCCTTGACAACATGACACATTTATATTTGCTTTTCTTTGAAGACAAATCTACGTTTGAAGGAAGAATCCAAGTGGGTTTATGATAGTAGGGTTTTCTCATTGGAATCATTCACAGCTCGACACCATTTGTGTAGAAAGTTCAAGTAACTCACTTTCCCTCTTCCAAATTTTACCCCTACTCTCGTTAAACCCTAAATGTGCTCTCCTCGTTATTTTAATTTGAGTAAGCATATTGTAAAACCCTATTGAAATCTTATTTTCAGGCTGCATCTCGCCAAATTGGAGAAGTGAAAGGTCAATACAAGCAAAGAAGAGTTTGGAAGAGCAGAAACCACTAGTGGTGGCAAAGCAGTAAAATACGTAGGGTTCCACCATTTCAATTCGTGAGAAAAAATTTCCTCCCTTATTCCTCCTTTTTTTGAGGTTGCTTTCTTGAGTGTGATAATGTTTCCCTTAACACCAACCCTTTCATCTAGCTCCCCTGTATCCCCTATTCATCTAGCTCCCATGTATCCTCTTTCCTATCTTTGTTTTTATGGTTAAGCGATAAAAAGATTGGTTGACACAAAAGTGATGATATTATGAACTGTTGGCCTATCTTTGTGTTTTATGGATATCTGATAATCTTCTTGCAAGAAGCACATGGAGAGACACGGAGAACATATTTTTCTATCTACTAACTTTACGTGCACTGCTTGAATATGTGTACCCAAATATAAGTTGCTTAATACATTGTGTTTAATGGATTTTTGGAGAGAGAATATATTTTGCTAACTGCTAACTTCAAATGCGCTGCCTAAATATGTTTACTCAAATATAAGTTGCTTAATATCAGGTTATTATGGCACTTGAATTGATTTCGCTTTTACATCAATGGATAGGAATCTGCATTATGGGTAGCTTCCATCGGTGACATAGGGATCATACTAATTTGAGTGGAACTTTTAATCTAGGCTGTGACCTAGAGCACAATGACATGGTAGGGTATGAAATATAATGTTCACATGCATAGGTTAGGAAGAAGCATATGAACTTACTAATATTTTGAAAGAAAACTTAACTTGTGCTGGTTGAATGGAATTTAGGATCTCATGTAGGTCATGACTTATAGATGCTTTTATAGAACAATATCTAGTTGGTAAAATCTAAAATAAACTATCAAACACCTAAATGCAACTTGCATTCTATGTCCAAGTGCCTAGGAAGAAAAGAGTGTCGACTGCCTATCCCTACGCATGTTGAAAACAAAAAAATCCTAAATTTTCATATGCATGGCATCTGTTGGACAAGGGTTTGCTGCTAATTTGTTCATAGCCAAATTCATATTCTAATCATTAATGTTTAGGGTTTTCTGCAATTTTTGATTACTGATTGTGGAACTAGTCATTGAATCATTGACTTCATAAATTATACATTTTTTTCATTGAAGAAGGAAATGGCTTCACAGGTTAAGGTAAAAATTAGTTAGATTAGAGAGGTGTACATAGTTTGTTAACACCTGATAGTGTATGAATGAAAATGATCCCCAGTAGGGTTGTAAATTACATTCTAATATTTATTTGTTAGTTTAGAAATTAAGTTGTGTACTAGAGATAAGAAATACTCCTACCAAGCATGTGAAGGATTAGAGAGGTGTATATATCTTCCAAAATTTGCACACCATTTTCTATTTTAGTTTTATTATAAAAAATAGTTAAGGTAAAGATGGGAAGCAACAAAATTCTGATAATAGGAGGAACGAGTTATATTGGTCATCTTGTAACCAAAGCTACCCTTGCTCTAGGCCATCCCACTTTCCTCCTTGTGACATAATCACAGTTTCATTTAGTGGGATTTAATATTGTCCTCCAGAGTTTCATCCTAATTGGATCTGGTTAGTCCAAATGGTTAGTGAATAAAGGAATACGAAACATACAGATCTATAACATAGTTTTAAAATCACGGGTAGGATAGCATAAGAATAGTACATAGTAACCTTCAGACATACCATATAAATCTAAGTCTAAAAATTAATATATTACAACCAACAAGTATTCTACCATAATGAAATCGAATTAAAGGCCTTTTACAAGAGAGAAAACACAAATAGTTGCATACCTTTCTGGGGCCAAAAATGAGTTGCTCCTCTTCAGTCATAAGTTTCTTCCTCAATTTTTTTGCTATATGAATTTCTCTATGAGTTCTCCCAGTTTATCTTATTCTTTTATCTACTCGGCTCCTTTTGTCCAATAAAAGAGCAAGGAAGATATACTCAAATTTTTTAAGAAGACATTAAGACCATTCAGGGTCATATAAGAGAGTTATTTATCATCATATTTTATTAGAAATCTAGGAATTAATCCCTTACATAATGTGAATAATTTGAGACCCTATTTAAATCTAATTTTCAGGTTGTATCTCACCAAATTGGAGAAGTGAAAGGTCAATACCAACAAAGAAGAGTTTGGAGGAGCGAAAACCAATAGTGGCGGCAAAGCAGTAAAAAATATAGGGTTTCTCTGTTTCAATTTGTGAGCTATTTTTTCCTCTCTTATTCCTCATTTGTTTGAGGTTGCTTGCTTGAGTGTGAAAATTTTTCCTACAACACCAACCCCTTAATCTAGCTCCCCTGGACACCACCTACAATGGCCCCTGCTCCTACTAGCAGCAAGGTATTTGAATGTTGTTGTTTGGCATATTGGATTTTTCTATTATGTTATTCGTTTATTCCAAAAATGCATCAACTTATTCACTTAGTTGGTCTCATTTTTCATATGCAACACAAGCTTTTTAGCTCACGTGAAACCATCTTCTTATATTATGATGATGCCACAACACTCTGTAATAAAATCTCTTCTTCTTAATATTCAACTATATGAAATTCTAATGCCAATCCTTGATATTTGTACAACAATATGATGAATTCTCTAAATGAAGTTAAATATAAACCTAATAGGAAACTTGTTTATTAGACATTCTATAGTTTCTTGCTTGTTTAGCATGGATCAACTATAGATTGAATGACTCTAACACTATCTTTTGTTTGAATGGAAAATACCTTGACCTCAAGATGTCTTTGTTTTTACTTTAATCTAATTTTTTACAACTTTCAAAAAATAAAAATTATGAGCCACCACAACCAAAGAATGTTTTCCAGGTGCTTTTCCTGGATGCTTTTCTAGATATTAATCCTGCATTCTTAGAGGATCAAAAACGAAGACAACAACAAATTTGGTCCATTAAAACATGATCATCCTTCTCAAAATAAATGGACCTCCAGTCTATATTCAACCTTTTTATATAAATTGGGGACAATCACTTCTTAAGTAGGAGTTATGAGATATACTAAATTCATTTTGTCCCTGAGTGTAGGGCATTAATATATTTATATTCAAGCTGTAAATTTTTAAAATTCAATGGACTGGTTGCTGTGTTACACCTAACAGATACCCAAGTGGAGAAACTACTGATGATTCAATAGATTTGAGATCATTATAAATTAAACAAAATTTTGAGGATTTAAAAAGCTGCTACTAAACAAATGGTTGTTGATAATGAAGACAAGTGTTTTAAGTTTTATTGTTTAAGATTTGAATATTGTCATGACTTTTTGAAACAAGGCAATTCCAAGATCGATTGATTTAGTGAGGTTCTACAAAAGCACACACAAATGTAGAAGGCTCTGCAGGTTTCTGTAAAAAAATGTGAATTGACTAAGTCAAGGCAGCAAAAATTGTTGTTGTTGGTTTTACATTTCTTTTTATCGATAAATTGGCATGTTTTTCTCATATGTTAATTCCTTTGTGATAAATTGGCATGTTTTTCCCATTCATTTAAATGCTTACCTGTATATGTTGTACTTCAAGTTATACATATATTTCATCCACTCATGCTAGGTCATGGCTACACATTCAAATACTCCTATCCAACCAAGCCCCTCCATTCTAGTGCTTCCAACACATCCAGTTTCAGATTCATCATCTTATGTTAATAAACCAGACTCAGTTCACACAACTATTCAACATCTTGTTGCAACTGTATCTAATAGTCGCCACAACATTGTTGAAAAACTCAAACTTGCATGCCAGACAACAAGTGCTTTCAAAGATTTGGATGTCAAGATGATACAGGCCTCAGTGTCAACGTACCAATCCAACTACGCAAAAGTAGAGGGACTATGCAATTTCCTAAGGGATCTTAAATATGATGAACACTATAATACTGTTGCAACTCTTGTGATAATCATTGTGTTCCAAAGTTACCTTGACAACTTTTAGTCCTTTATAAGTTTTGCTTCCTTTTGCGTATAGTATGCCTACTTATGGTAGCAATGTAAAGAAACAAGATATCCTTCTATAGTTGTGTCTAATATAGCCTTCCAATATAAGCATTGTAAATATTGTTTTGAACAATAAACTACTACAAATTTTCCTTGTATTATTTTCCCCCCATAAGAGCTTCAATATTATAAATATATTTGTTTACCATGAAAATAAATTGTTTGTTTTCAATTTTCATGTTTTCAAATTAAACTTCAGTAATTACATAAATGCTTGTTTCCTTATCAAATTACTAGGTTCTTCAAAATCTTAAGACCTAAGCACATAATACTTCTATAAATATTGTGTTCAAATAGAAAACTATAAGAAAGTATTATACTATATAGCTTACATAAAATTTAACCAATTCACAAACCATTTGTTTCATATAAATGTAGATAAACTATGTGGCTACATATTATCAAGCATACGGTTCCCTTCTTTACCTTTCAATTTTGGCTTTTCACATTTCCAACAATTATACAATGAAAAAAGCCTTTATTTGACGTGTCATAAAAGCCAATTCTAACACTCACAACTTCCCTGTAGGCACAAAGCTTCAACTAGATTTTAACTTCTCAATGGCAACTCTTACTCCAAATTTTGTTGAAGAAATTCTTGCAGGAATGCTCGATCTTGACCCTTCATTACAGGTGACATCCATATATGCTATACAACAAGCTCATTCAACATATGTTAAATACAAGGTTGAACTCTCTGATGGTGTCCACACCCATCTAGCTTTGCTTCCTACCTAGTTCAACAATCTGGTTGTCGAAGAAAAGATGGTCAATGGGTCTATTATCCGCCTTATAGAATATACATCGAAGGTGATTGAAAAATACATGTACGTGAAACCTTACTCTATTTATTGAATATAACTCTTTTTGTTGATGTTATTCTCCTATTACATCATTCAATTGTAGGGCTATAATTATCAATAGTCTTGAAATGGTCTCAAATAAAGCACCACTGGTTGGAACCTCGACTCCCCTTCTACAGGCAACAAGTCATTTGCCATCTACTAGCTCCCAAGAACCATTTGGTTTATAACAAGATGCAATATCTACCCAAGAACCAACCATCCCCACTTCTGAAATCCTTCCCATCAAATATTTAACCCCATACTATAAGTGTTGGTCCATTGAGGGTAGAGTATTAACAAAGAGTCCAATCCATGAGTTTCACAATGCTAACTGAGAAGGAATTTTTTTTGGTTTTGACCTGATTGAAAAAGAAGGCACCGACATACATGTCACATGCTTCAATGAACATACTAATGAGTTCTGTAATGTTGTGTAGTCTAATAGTGTATACGTTATTTCTAATGGTTGCATACAAGTTGCTAATAAAAAATATAGTAGCTCACCAAACCCATTTGAAATTTTCCTACACAAATCATCAACAATTACTCCTTCACCATCTATAGACTCTACAATCCCCATGCATAGCTTGAATATCAAGAGCATAGATTCCCTACTAGCACTACCTATTAATTTTGTTGTTGATGTTCTTGGCATACTTTTATCTATCTCCCCTGCATCAACCATCCATAAGAGAGATGGGACCAAAATAGTAAAGTGTATTGCAACAATCACAGACATGTCCTACTTATCCATTGATGTTACACTTTGCGGTTGTCATTGTGAATTTGAAGGTAAAGAATTATCTACATTCCATCTTCTACCAACTCCAATTATTTTGATCAAATCTAGATGTATAACCTCTTGGCGTGGAAAAGCTCTTGATACTATATTTTCAACTACAATTGTCATAAATCCTAAACAATTAGAAGCATCAACATTGCATGACTAGTATGCCTATGTAGGGAATGAAAAACCCTTCCTTTCCCTCTCAATAGATCATCATTTTTCTGACAAGTTTGCAAATCCAATTGAGATTGCATCAATCAATAGTACAAACTATCCTATAAAAACAAATGTTTGTGTAAAAGAAAAGATATCAAAAGTACACTCGAAAAACTTTTATTACCTCTCTTGTCCTCTTCTAGTGGGAAATAAGAGATGTAAGAAGAAGGTTGTACAAAAGAGCCCCAATTTCTTTCATTTCCCAAAGTGTTCTATTGATGTCCCTTAATGTGATTTTAGCTACATGGTCAAAGTGGATTTGGACGATGGGGTAGGTTCTCTTGTTAAAGTAACTGCATTCGAAGGACCCACAAATAACTTGTTTGGAGTATCTGCTAGAAATTTCCAACTGCTTCTAGCTGAACCGAATGCTACTAAACACGTGCTAGATCAAATTATTGGGTGCCAGTTACTTTTTGAAGTGGGCATCATAGTGAATTCATTTGCTGGGAAAGAAATAAAAAGCTTTGTAAGTACAACACTAAAACCTATTTAAATTTGGCATGTACCTCTTACTTTCCACAATACTGTATAGTTTTTTTTTATGTTCTAAAACTTTTGTTACTGTCAATACCACCAGATGTAACCATGTGTGCCTACAATTACAAATGAATTCAATACAAAGTATTTTTTGACACGACAATGTTATCTTGTGCACATGTTTCCCACTATGCTTTCTTTCTTTTACAAGATATATATTCCAATTAATTATTAGTCAATACAAAGGATTATTACTTGAACTTTTATTCTTCATAGCTTTACACACCTTACTTAAATGTGTTCTTTTAACTTTTTCATTAACTAATGCAGAATAATATTGCATTGCTCTATTCCTTAGCAACCACTACCATGGAAAACCAAATCTAAAGTATGGAAGTACAATGATCTCATCGTAATCATCTTAAATTATTATGTTACCATACAAACAAGGATTCTATTAATCAACGCAAAAGAGAAAACTGTCAAAGCAGCTCCTCCTCAGCCCCAACTTGTCTTTCCAATTACCACCCCCCCACCCCCCCCCATTGCATCCACCAACACCTCAAATGCAAACTACATTTCACCCCATTTCTTCCCCTCAACACCTTCATCCTCCACTATTTCCTACAAACTATTACATTGCTAGGAATTTGTTTCATTCAAAGTTGGAAAGCATATCAAACATATCAACATGCGAAGTATGCATGGAACGATATCTAGAAATAAAAACTAGGCTGTTAAATGGTACTAGTGTTTGTTCAAGATGCATTTCAGAAAAAAATGGAAATCGTTTCTCAAAGTGGAACAACATGGACCCTGGAGAGCAGCCTACTTGTTGAAAACACCTATCTCAAATTGAGGAGATGCTTATATCAAGAGTTGGCCCTATCCTCCAAGTTACTTATGCAAAATGGGGACAACTAAAATATAGTGGGCACACTTTTTGTTTTCCTCGAGATATTATAGTAATTGCAAATTACTTGCCCTGCCATATACATGACTTGGATATACTCATAGTCAATAAAAAAAATGTTGATTTCCAACAGTACAGTTTCTATGTTTGCAGAGCACATGTTCATGAGGCTTTGCAATATAAGATTTGTAATGACCCTTACAATAAAGATGTCCAATTAGATGAGACCTATCTCTTATGATTTTCTATTGCCTCCACTGACATCTTTGACTTTCTAAATGCAACAACCTCAAGTTTTGAACCCCTTGATGTTAGCTTCATGGAGACAAATACTACAACTGAAGAACAATTGCAAGAGAATGTTGAAGCAACAACATCATTTATCACAAACTTTCCTCATACATGCACAGAAGTGCAAGAACTGTGAGCCTTGTTGTGGTTAGGGGAAGGATGTTCGACTCCTTCTATTGACTAGCCACCAATTTCCCTTACACCCCTCAATGAATACACCACTAAAGGATTATTTGTTATGGCATTCCCAACATTATTTCCAAAGGAAAAAGCTGCATTCAATCAACAAAGTATGAAAGAGGTCAAGCTACATGAATATCCTCTCCACCTTCTTCGATACCAGAACAATAGACTCGGCCAACACCCACAATTTAGATAGTTCATACTTAATATTCTTATGTGTCACTGTAGCCAGGCCACAAATTTCGTATTTGTTCAAAAAGACTTTGAAACTAGGCTGCCAACAACAATATTAGACTTGGGCCAAAGACTTAAGGACCTCCCTGATGAACATCTTGCAGACCAAGTTATGCAGATCAACTCAAAAATTTGTGGTACACGCCCCTTCTGGACTCTTCAAAGGGGTGAGCTATCTGACATGGTTATTTAGGTTGGTTGTCCGACTATATTCTTCACCCTTATTGCTACATATACTAAATGGCCAGACTTACATAATTCCATGCCATCTACGGCAACAACAAATCCTACTACAGTTGCTCGATGGAGGATCCAAAATATAGTGCAAAACCCACACCTTTGTGCACTTTACATGCATCACCAATTTACTACATTTTGTGAGGAGGTTTTGGAGAAGATTCTTTGCACAAATGACGATTGGTATAGGTAAATCCACTCCACATCATTTATATTTACTTCTTTCATACATCATTTACTGCATAACATATATTGTGATCAGGTATGAATGGCAACACCATGGCTCTACACGTGTCCACGGTTTCCTTTGGCTCTAAGACGAGCCTAATTTTTCCAAATTGTAGTGGAATAATCTTGTGTCTATACAAAATGCAATTGACTACATTGACAAATATTTCTCTGCTTGGAACCCTCATCCCCTCCAAATCTCTAATGCAACAGTTCCAAGGTCCACCTTAAGCAACCCCTGCCTAATGGAAACAAGAATGATTATGTTGTCCACCCCTTAACAAGACTACAATGAACTGCTCAATTACATTCAACGCCATACACGTACCTTGTAGACATGCTTGCAAAGAAAAGGAGATATAATTGAATGCCGCTATAAAGCCCCTTGGACCATGCAAGACAATTCTACCCTCTCAAATGAGAGTGGGCAGCCAAAGTACACCCATGCTCATAATGATGACCGAGTGAATCTTCACAACCCCACTATACTCTCTATTTTGCATGCAAATGTAGATTGTCAACCCATGCTCTCAATAGATGCAGTTATCAAATATATCACAAAGTATGCAGCTAAAACAGAAACCAAATCTAAGACATACCATGCAATGCTTTCTCATATTTCAACAACTTTTTCTCCTGACAAGCCAGCACCAATAGCTTTTAGGAAAATTATTATTGACAATTATATGGATCATGATATTAGTGGTCAATAAAGTTGCCACCTTCTATTAAAACTACCACTTTGTTTGTGTAGTCGAATGTTTATTTCTGTAAATGTCAACCAAAAACACTATCAATGCATTCCACTCTCAACCGCATGTCCATTACCACATACAAACTACATTGATGCATGCATGGCTCGACCTATTAGTCTAGAGGCAATGTCATTGATTGACGTAACTCAAACATGGAGATTCAAAGCTTACCATAAAGCGACCTAGTGGAAATGGCATTCCTCTAAAGCAATTTTTGAAGTCTCCCCCCGGTTCACAAGCATTCCTCCTAAGGATGACCCACATTTCCATGGATTTTGTTGGAGTGAACTAGTTCTCTACAAATCTTTTCGTAGCATTGCAATTGACCTTGGTTCATCACCAACTCAAATAGTGGCACAATGGGAGATAATGGCATGCACTTACCATCCATGGCATGTTCGACGCAGTCAACCAGATTCGGTCTCCAATACAGAACCTGACTCTCCTTCAAAAAATGCAGAACCCCCACATCAATGCAACCAATCTAAATGGCAAGTCTTGTCAAGTGTTCACCCAGGCCATCCACTCCAATTAGATGCACTTGACATGCTAGGAAACCATGAATTAGACCTTAACCATGACTGGAATACTCATTCCATAAATCCAATAGAACTCCCTATAGCATCCAACATAATAGACTGGAACCGCACAACATATCATTTCCCCCTTCTTCCCTTTGTAAATACCTAGCACGACCTTTCATGGGAATAGAAGAAAACATTGGTTTTAGTGTTTTCAAACCTATCCTCCACCACTTACCAACCACCACTCAAAATAATAGTTCAAGAAATTGCAGGAACTGGAAAGTCACACCTTATTAAACAAATCAGGTCAAAACTAAATTCTTCCGCACCAAACAAGAAAACATCACTATTACTTCCCACACCAACAAGTGTTGCAAAATTCAACATTGGAGCATCAACTATTCATTTTGCACTGTGCATTGCCATCAAAGAGATGGCTCCCTTGCAGGGCCAAACACTAGCAAGCTTCCAAGAGAGAATTCACTTTGTTCACTACATTTTAATAGATGAAATGAGCTTCATCGGTCCTAAGATGCTTGAACACATCGACTTTCATTTGTGTGAAGCTTTCCCTATAAACAACCATAGCCCTTTTGGAAGCCGGTCAATCCTGCTCTTTGGAGACCTCATCCAGCTACCACCAGTCAGAGACATTCCTATGTACTCTTCTACTTCCTTCGGGGAGACACTATGGCAGAGCTTCCAAACTATTTTTACACTAAACATAATATTTCATCAAGCTGGAGACAATCCCACTCAACTTCTTTTTCATGATCTCTTGTGCAATTTAAGAAAGGCTAAACCTACTATTACAGATTGGCAACTTCTAATGTCAAGGTCAAGCTCGACATTAACACCTACAAAATAGACTGATTTTTTATCATCCATACATCTTTATGCAACCAATGAAAAGGTTTCACTCCATAATAAGCGTATGTTGTTGTCTCTAACACAACCTATTGCCATTTCCACTATTGAACAAATAGGGAGCTCTTTCAACTCAAATCTAGATGATGAGAAACTCCAGCCTAAGATTCTACTTTGTGTCAACCAAAAGGTTATGTTATCTTGTAATCTATGGACTGATACTGGCCTTGTTAATGGAGCTCTAGGCATAGTGAAAAAAATTGTCTACAAGGAGAGTGAAAAACCACCCCAACTCCCCTTGATTTTTGTTTTTCGATTCAAGAATTATATTGGCCCTGCTTGGGATACAAACAATCCCAAAGATGTCCCTATTACCCCCATTAGTCATGGTGGTCGACGTCAAATCCCACTTAAAATGGCATGGGCATTGACCATCCACAAATATCAAGGGCTTATACTTCAAAAGGCCACCATTGACATCGAAAATATTGACCGACAAGGGTTGTCATTCATAGCAATTTCCAGAGTCACTTAGCTTTCTGGCCTTTGTATCCACCCTGAATTCACTTTCCAAAGATATGCATGCATGCAACAAACACCACACGTTGCACGTAGGATCAGCGAGGAAGCTCAATTGTCAACACTATCTGCATCGACCTCTTCAAATGCTTAACTTATTTTTCAGTTAGCCAATACTTACAAGTATGTTCACATTTCCACATTTCCTCATTTACTACAATCCTGATTGCTTACAAATATCTTTCCTCACTTTCCACATTTGTTTTCTAGGCCCTCCTTCAAAGGTGCATAACTGTCAAGATCAACCCTTTCAACATAGACTTTATAAACACAAGCATATTTCAATAGAGCAAAGATTTCTTCTTTGACAACTCCTCAATTGGACCTCTTCAAATGCTCAAATTTATTTCACTGATAAAAGAGTAATAGGTATGTTCTCTTAATACTTAGTCCTTTCTCAGTTATGTACTTACATATTTAACAAACATAAATGTGATTTATACTAGATGGTCAACTCTGAGTTTTATAGAGCTTTTCGTACTTAATATTCACTCAACTGCTACAAACAAACCACTGCTACCAAATCTTCTAGTCTTTGTAGGCTCCACTTTTGATAATTTTTATAGGATATTTATTTTGCTTATTCTATTTTGTGTTTTTATATTCAAAGTAATCTCTTTCTAAAACACTCTTAGAAGTAGCAAGTTCCTTTTGGCTTCTACAGATTTTGCTTCTCTTATAAGCTATTATAAAAAGCATTATCGAGGTGATAAGATTTTTTAGCATATGTATTCCAATTATGCATCTAATCTAGGTTTCTCCAAAATTTATTTCATTGAATGTGGGTTAGGCTATTTACTTTGAACCTTGTCCACATGGTATTGCAGCTAGCCTCTTTTGTATTGTGTAGACCAATGTTTTGTGCTAAAAAAAATACAGCCTAAATTTATATTTACTTTGTACAATTTGAATGTTCTTTCTAGCCTATTGGATAAATTAATTTTATATAAAGTTATAATCACTATTATCTAAAATATTTTTCAAAGATACAATTACTATTGTGATAGTCATGCTCTATTGCTGTCTATTCATGTCTGTATGCTTTTCATTTCAACAAATGGTAGCAATATGTAAAATGGTTGTAATTGTTCTTTGTTCATGGTTTATGCAATTCATATAAACTTTTAGCCCTAATTAAGATAGGTGTATATGATAAGGCTCTCAAACTTGATTTGGGTCTACAGTCCATTGGTTATCCATACAATTAAGAGAAAAAAAACATGAATAAGATACCTAACACTCAAACTCCACCACATCTAAAGTGCAGGTTGCCCCATACATGTATAGATTTGGATTTGCACTGTTGATTTACTGTAGGTTGTTTTTCCCATAGATATAGGAATGAATGTGCAACAATGATGTGCTCTAGGGGCTGATGCAAGAAGTTGGGTCCACAAAAAGCTCAAAAAGTGGAAATTTTTTTGTTGTTTTTCAAAATTTGTCACACTTGGACTGAAAATTTGAGGCACTTACACAATGAATTTTTAAAAAATTCAGTAATATGAAATTTATAAATTTGAATCTAGTTTATAAATAGGTAAATTATTCAAATACCCAGATTGTAGAAATTAAATTTTGATAAGGATCTATAAAAACCACTTTTTAAAAGTCCCTATTTTTTTACCATACCATGCACGTGTACGGACAACACTTTTTGACTCACTTAAAAGTATTTTGCTAATTCCTTTTAGGGAAAGAGAGCTAACAACATGAAGATTGATGAGGAATTTTTTTTGTAATATTTTGTTGAATTTTTTTTTTTTAAATTTTTATTGGTCTTAATTGTTGTTTTTAAAAATCAACGTGTATGGACAACATAATTTGACCTAAACTAAACTTTTTCTGAAACTTTTTTTTTTCATTGTGTAAAGAATTGTCTAAAGATTGATGTCATATAATTTTTCTTACAAAAAACTTAACGAAAAAAACGTTATTAAAAAACAAAAAAAATCTGATATTTCAAGTTTAAGGACTAGTTTGCTTTGAAATTAATTAAAAAATAGAAAATATAATCCAGTCTTAATAAAAATTATATATTTAAAAACTAGACATCGTGTTCTGTAATGGGTTTTAATTTTATAGATTGATTCAGAGAAAAAATTCATCAGCCATATTGTCAAAGTTGAACATTCTCCTTCAATCTGCCTTAGCTTTTTAGTTGCAGGTCAAAGGCTAAGGCTCGGATCGCCAAAGCTTTCCCGAACCTAAAACCAAGTCTAGAGGTGCGTTGGGAAAGAACTTTTTTAATAACGCATACACGTTACTAAAACGCATATGCATTATTGAAACAAAATGCATACACGTTTCATAATGCGTACGCGGTATTTTTTACCCATTGGGTAAAGGTAACACGTACACATTTCATAACACATACGCATTTCATAACGCATACACATTTCTGATATATCCATTTTTCCTGATTTGACATTTTCTGGTACAACACATTTTTCCTGCAACATTCTTTTTCTGCAGTATGGCCCGAAAGTTTTATTTTTTGCATTTTTTATTGCAAATTTGTCTTGTGCAGGCATATTCTATTGCAAATTGGTTGAAAAGTCAAGTGCAGGTTGAATTTTCTGAAGTGGAATCAAGTAGAATAATAATTTACAAGAAGATTCAAAAAAGAGAGTTTTTGGATGTATTCATGATATTTTTGTGTACTTCAAAGTTCAAAGAAGAAAGGATCTTCATAGTACAAAGTGTTATTTGAATATTTGAAAGAGGTGAAAATTTGAAAATTGGTTACAAGTAAATAATTTTTTTTTTCATCAAAAAGGGTTTGGTAACCATGGGATCAAAGCAAAGGCAAATAAAAAAGTGTAGAAAGTCAATCACACCTGAAGAAATTCAAGCAAATAAAGATATGGAGGCAAAAAGACAAAAGGATAGAAGAGAAAGAATTTGTCAAATGAAAAATTTGGAAGCATCTAGTTCAATGAATGTTGAAGAGAAAGTCATGAATGATGAAATGAATGTAGATGATGCAAATGTGGAGATGGTGAATATAGAAGAAAATGCAATTATGGAGACAAACTCAACTATGTTTTCAACTTCAACTTTGAATGATATGGAAATAGTACCTATGCAAACAACTTCAGGTATGTCTTCAAATCCACCTCTCAATGATATGGAAAATGCACTTATTCAAACAATCTCTCTAGGTATTTTTTCAAACCCAAGTCTTGATAATATTGATTTTTCTTGTTTAAATGATGCTGGATACACCATTGATGATATCAATAATTCTAGGGTTGAAAGAATGCAAAAACAAAAAAATGATGAAAATATATCTTATGAGAATGCAAATGTTAATCAAATCCCTCATATTGATGAAAATGAGAATGAAATCTTTTTTACATTTGAAAATGAAAATGGAACCCCTTGTGTGAATGAAAATGAAACCCCTTGTGTGAATGAAAATGAAACCCCTTGTATGGATGAAGGTGAAAATGGTTTTCTTACAATTGAAAAATATGTGTTAGATAACCTTCGTGGTAAAGTTTCTTGGAGACAAATTAGAACTTATGGAAATAAGATATATAAAATGTTTTTTTATAGAAAAAAATAAGAAAATTCGATCTAAAGATAAAAATGCGGCTCATCGTGCAACAACAACTGCTTTAGTTGATAAAGCAACTTCAAATAAAAGAATGTTAAGTAAGATTAGTAAATGTATAAAAGCAAATCCTAAAACTTTGATTAGAGCTGCTAAAAGAAGAGAAAATATTGAAAAGGATCCAATTAATCAATGTTGGAGTTTTAGTGGTAGACTCCCAAGATCAGACATGAAATTAACTAATGAAATTAAATCTTTAATCGATAAATTTTGGCATGATAATACAAGAGTATCACCTAACATTAGAGATGTCTTAAAATTAAGGGTGGGTTCCAAAATTCGTGTACCTCATCCAAAGCATCTCTTAGATATGACTCAAACTGAATTATATAAAAAAAATTTAGATGCTTCAATCTTACCATTGGATATTAAAATAAGTCAAAGATCATTCGAAAAGTGTAAACCTTGGTATGTTAGAATTAATAAGCAACAAATCTCTTGTTGTTGTAAGACTCATGTATAATTTCGTTATTATTATGATAGTTTTCGATATCTACGATGCACTTTGCATGTTAACCAAATTATGCAGGACATTTGTGGTATTAATATGCCACCTAAAAGAATCAAAGATTTTATATCAGGTTTGTTTGGTGAATCCTCTAACGGAAACTTATTTTATTTAAAATCACATGTATTTCTAGAGAATGTGATAGATGTGCTACCTTTTCATTATTAGGTGAATGTATGCATGAAAGTAGTTTAAATGAATCTGGACAACAATTAGTAGATGTAAAAAGATTTAAAAATGTTGAGTATTCTTTAAAAGATGGAAAAACTGGAAAACATTGTGAGCTAATTATGGAAAAAAATATTGTGCATGCATTTATTAAAGAATTTAAAGATAAGATTGTACCTAAATATGTTCAACACTCTCAGTATGCTCATTGGCTTGATAATCAATTTCGTTTATGTAAAAACACATTCCCAATTGGAACCATATTGTCAGTTGTTGATTTGGCTGAAAATTATACTCTTGCTCCACAAGAAGAAATTCAATCACAATATTATAATTCAGTGCAAGTAGCTATTTTTGTTCATATTGTTTATAGACATGCAAATGATAGTAGAGAAGATAATAGAATTTTTTTGAGAGAGTACCATTTTTATGTAAGTGATAATGATTACATTCATCTAAGTTTGTTCAATATTGTTTTGATATATTTTACAAAAATTCAAAAGAAAGAGGAATTCAATTTCTAGAACATCTCATATGGTCAGATAATTGCACGAGTCAATTCAAAAATGCTAGGATGTTCTATTGGTTATGTAGAGTTCATAAGGAAAATAATATCCAGCACATATGGAGTTTTTTTGAAGCCGGTCATGGTAAGGGAGAACACGATGGAGTAGGTGCATGTGTGAAAAGAGCTCTTGCTAGAGAGCAACTAAAATTTGAGGATGCTGCAAAATTTAGAGATGCACGTGCAATTGTAGATTGGTGCAATACCAAATTATCTACAAGAGTAAGTGAGAGCTCAATAATTCACCGCTTCTTTTGGTTAGTTGAAGAAAATGATATTTGTTCTCGACAAGATTGTGAAATAATTAATGGATCTGCAAAATGGCATTCATTTAAGAGTTCGAATGCAAACACATGGACAATATGGACAAGGGAGTTGGCATGCTTTTGTCAATTTTGTATTGCAGGTGATTGGGAGGCTTGTGAAAATATGGAATGGGTTGAACAATGGCAACAAAGAGCCTTAACACCTACATCAACACATGTTCAACATGGAACAATAATTGAAGATAATCAAGCATTCGCATCAGATGATTATGATCATGTTTTTGATCTTGTACAAGAAGGTACATTATTTATTGAGATGAATTTTATATGTATGCATGTTTATATACATGAATTAAATATAAGCCATGCTCTTTATTGAAATTTTTATCTATTTTTGTAGGACATGTGTATGTTGTTGTTGCACCCAAGGGGAATGAAGAGGAGACAGACTATTGGTTGGCTAGATGTGTTGAGAGAAAATATAAGTTGGTACATCCTAGAGTGGCTGATGATAACTTTGAGTATCCAACTGGTTCAGTCATTGTTGTTGGCACCTGGATTCGAAAATATTTGATAAGAAAGAATGGCTTGCCTGCATTTGAAGATTATGAAAGACACAAGAAGATTATACATTATTCACATTTGATTTTGGCAACCAATATAAAACTAGTTAGATATCACGGGAGGCCTGCTAATAAAGTTTTATGGACACTTTCAATGGATGATCATGAGACAATCATAGATGCATTACAAAAAAGAGAGGATGCAGATGGTACAATAGAGTAAATAAATATTGGTAAGTATATCTAGTTGTATGTATATATTTAATTGATATATATATATATTTGTCTTTAAATTCATTTCCTTATTAAAGTTTTATATCGCTTTTTTGTTTCAGGTCTCCCTTGATACTAGATGTTTTACAAAAAAGAGAGAAGATGCGCTCTTATTAATTCGAATCTAGAGATAGGTAGCTATATATAGTTGGGTGATCCCACAATAATGGGTTACACTTTTTTGCCAAACTTGAGATTGAAATCAACATTTTTCACCAGATCTTCACTTTCGTACACTTATAGAAGCTAAACCATTAAGAATTTGAAGATGAAGCAAAATAGTGATTTGTGATATTTTGTGTTGAGAATCTAATTATATATTTTTTTAAAATTAAAAAATAAATTGTGAATTATTTTATGTAGTTTTTATTAACTAATTTTTTTACTAAACATCATTTTCAAAAACTGATGCTTACTTTCGGCTGCATAACTTTTTTTATAGAAAGCATACAATTCTAATTTTTTAAATACAGTGTTTTCACACCATTATCTAGGGGATGGATATTTTTTCATAATTTTTTGTTGCATATATATATTTTAATTAATTTTTTAGTTTAGAGTAATTATAATTTGGATATATTATACTTTCAGTTGCATAACCATTTTTGTATTCATTTGAATTAATTTATTCTTTTTTTGTTAGAATAAGGACATCAATAGCTAGTGTACATGGATTTTTAATAAAATTTTTTTTCTCTTTTCCTATTTTTCCATATGTGTGAAATAAAGACCTCGATGTTCATTGAAAAACCTACATTCACAAGAAATGAAAAATAAATATAATAATAAAATTAAATATATTTAAAATTATACCTTTTGGGAAGCTTATAATAAGGACTACATGTTTACAAAAGAATAATTCTTAAATAAATTAATTTGATCCCCTAAAAGGTAAATCAAATGTGGTTTTTTATCAACATTTTGATAGGTGTAGAGGAGACTCCATTATAGGTATGGTTTAAAACTAGCAGCTTTCTATCCAAGGGGGTTTGATATAAGTGGTTTTGATCAAACCCTCTTCAATTAAAACCCTTAAAATGGAACCCTTTTAAGGCTTAAATCATTATATTTTCTAAAAATATGTGATTTCAGCAAAAATCAGGATGTCCCAAAAAGTGTAACCCATTATTGTGGCAGCACCCAGTTGTAGATACATTTAGTTGAGAGTATAAATATAAAACTAAATTTAATTTATTGTCATTTTATAAAAAATTTATAATTTATTTCTTATCCCCTTAAGCCATCCTCTTATGTACCATTAATCCATCCTCTTGCATCCCCTTTAAGTCTCTTTATTAATTCCCCTTAATTAATTCTATTAGGACCCCTTAATCCAAATCCTTGTATATATATCCTAAATCCATCCTCTTGCATCCCCTTTAAGTCTCTTTATTAATTCCCCTTAATTCATTCTATTAGGACCCCTTAATCCATGTCCTTGTATATCT
Organism: Sequoiadendron giganteum; assembly: GCA_007115665.2. Classification (NCBI taxonomy): domain Eukaryota; kingdom Viridiplantae; phylum Streptophyta; class Pinopsida; order Cupressales; family Cupressaceae; genus Sequoiadendron; species Sequoiadendron giganteum. The sequence goes on along the minus strand of CM021104.1, from coordinate 276,081,627 downwards.
ATCCTTAATCCATCCTCTTGCATCCCCTTAAGTCACTCTCTCAACACCCCTTAAGCCATCCCCTTAGGTACATGGTTTAGGGTTTAGGGTTTCTAGGGTTCATGAGATGCTTAGAATTAAAAAATTATATGGATTAATGGTTTATGGTTGATCTCCTAGGATCTAGGTCACATGGTTTAGGGTTTAGGGTTTCTAGGGTTCATGTGATGCTTAGAATAACAAATTTATATGGATTAATGGTCTAGGGTTGATCTCCTAGGATTTAGGTCACATGGTTTAGGGTTTAGGGTTTCTAGGGTTCATGTGATGCTTAGAATAACAAATTTATATGGATTAATGGTTTAGGGTTGATCTCCTAGGATTTAGGTCATGTGGTTTAGGGTTTAGGGTTTCTAGGGTTCATGTGATGCTTAGAATAAAAAAATTATATGGATTAATGGTTTAGGGTTGATCTCCAAGGATTTAGGTCATGTGGTTTAGGGTTTAGGGTTTATAGGGTTCATGTGATGCTTAGAATAACAAATTTATATGGATTAATTGTTTAGGGTTGATCTCCTAGGATTTAGGTCACGTGGTTTAGGGTTTAGGGTTTCTAGGGTTCATGTGATGCTTAGAATAACAAATTTATATGGATTAATTGTTTAGGGTTGATCTCCTAGGATTTAGGTCACGTGGTATAGGTTTTAGGGTTTCTAGGGTTCATGTGATGCTTAGAATAACAAATTTATATGGATTAATGGTTTAGGGTTTAGGATTTAGGGTTTATGTCACATGGTTTAGGGTTTAGGGTTCCTAGGGTTCATGTGATGCTTAGAATAGCAAATTAAAAGGACCCTTAATCCACCCTCTTGCATCCCTTTAAGACATCCCTTTAAAGGACCCTTAAGTCATATCCTCTTACATGTACCCTTATTCCACAATCTTGCATCCCTTAAGTCACTCACATAATTCCCCTTAAGCCATTCTCTTAGGACCCATTAAGCCACACCCTAGGGTTCATGACATGCATCCCCTTCATCCATCCTATGGCAAACATCATTTGAATTTGTATGGAATTTATAAGATCCAATTTTGTAACTTTTACTATATATTTACTTAAATGACTCAAAAAAATTATAGAACTACTTACTTACATTAATTATTTTTGTAGCTTATCATCAAGTCGGTCTACCATGCGATTGTCACTGAAAAATTATTTTATCAAGAGACTATGTAAATATCAATTTTTGGTCTTCACGTAAAAATTGATAAGCTAAATAATTGGATATACATGTGCACACATTTATGTTTCATCATGTTGTATAGTTGTATGATTTTCAATGAACTTATTACTAACTTTTTAAAAATCTCATTCCAATTTTATAGATTATACATTTCATACAATTGTTCAAATATTTTCTAGAATTGGTAAATAGTTAAAATTACGTGCTCTTAATTTATTATGAATATAACCTAAACTATGTAAGGAATACTTAAATTTATCACCTTTAACCATGTGATAAATTATATATTTATGAAATTTGATTGTAGAGATAAGAATTTATATCTAGTGCATGTATTACTTGAAAATAAGATAAAATATCTAGATCTACATATGCATGAGTGCATATAATCATCAAAATGAACATAACATGATCATAATTGACTGCATATAATCATCACATTAAAGTCATCTGATATAAATAAACAAAAATATGTATATGTCAAGTCCAACACATAAAAGTTTAAATAAAACTAGAGATGTTTGGTCTATTTAAAATTTAAAACCATTTAACTATCAGGCTGATCAGTCAAATCAAGTCTCCTCTTTGTTCTAGGTCGATTTGACGTACTTGCATCATGCTGTAAAAGAGTACAAGTAACTTGAAATTAGATTTAAATTTATTTATAAATTTTGATATAATTAAACATATTTAAACCTAAAAATATAAACTTTTGGATAAAAAATAAAAATTTAATTAATATCTGGTAAATACAATAAAAATGATTTTTAGTACATCAATAGTTTACCATATGATCATGTGGATCTACTGGAACATTTTGTTCAATGGGTAGAATAACTATCACTTGAGAAGATCCAAATGGCTGATCTACTATATCCTGCATATTCATATATAAAGCAATCAATATGTTAAAACCTCGAATATATATATATATTTAAAAGATCCGTAAAAAATGTTTAGGATATTTAGTAAAGTTTACAACCTTGAATGATATGACCTCAAGATCACGCACCTGAGATTTCTCATGCATAAATGCTAATGATGTCTCAGGTGCACTTGCATATAGATGTACAACAATTTGTATAGATCATTCACGCATGTGTATGTAAATGTAAAAATTGTTTAGGATATTTAGTAAAGTTTACAACCTCGAATGATATGACCTCAAGATCACGCACCTGAGATTGCCCATGCATAAATGCTGATGATGTATTAGGTGCACTTGCAATGGGCATCTCATGAAATGCCTGCATATATATGTACAACAATTTGTATAGATCATTCGCGCATGTGTATGTAAATGTAAAAATTAAATTAAATCTATAATGTGTATTTAATTCAAACTTAACAAACTTTTTGAAAGAACGCACCTGAGCTGATGATGACTCAGGAGCCCTCACCATAATTTGTGGTTGGTCAACACTAGGAATGCTCATCTGACCTCCCTACATCTAGATACAATATATATCAATCACACATCATGTGTAAACATTCAAAATAAATTAGATATATATATCCACACAAACTAAATTTAATATATATTGGTTTAAGTACCTGACCAAAAGGTGAGCCCATATCTACAACACTCGACATATAGACATGATCATTTTGGGTTTCAGGAATTGGCTGATCATGCGTCTACACCAAACACGTATTGAATTAATATTATATTATATATATATATATATATATATAATTTGATGTTATTATTTAAACATGAATTTTGCATATTCCAAAAAAAAAAATTAAGTTCAAAAGATGAACATACATGTGTAAGATGATGCTCAGAATATAGTAAATCCATAAATGACTTTGTCTCAGAAGCATGTGGGTCACCTAAAGTGGATTCCTGAGTATTCCTATTGCTCGAGCCTCCATGCTCTCTATTGGCCACTTGAACTGCCGCGTGTGAAGTCTGATGAGTGAGATGTCTTGAAAGTGAACTCAATGCTCCTAATGTTGATAGCATGGTTTGCTGCTGAAATGCAACGGGAACACCAGGAGCAGTAGGAGGAACAATAGGAGCAATTGGAGCATGTCGCTGAGGATCAACACATGCTCCTAATCTATGTTGGAGCATGCCACGCCCAACTGCCTGAAATGACCTCATATCAAAATAGTTGGGTTTTAAACCCAGCTAAAACTATGCCCATAACTTTCTCAGAAAGTATAGGGGCACCTCAAAATTGCCATGTGGTGGAGTATCAAACACCATCCACCATCTATCCCAAAAATGTGCAGCTATCTGGGGGTGCCTACACCATAAAATTGAAATTCATTTTTTGGTGGGTGGAATTGGTTGGCTAGTTTGGGGGTTAAAAAAATACTGGCACATGGCTTCTTTGGTAATCTTAAGGTCATTAATTTCTTTATAAGACAATCCATCTGCATAGAATTGTCTCCTCTCATCTCTCCATTGATGGAACCTATCTAGGTCCGCATCAATAGATCGAACAAAATCGACAATAGTTTGCATTGTAGATGCAAACCGTGAGAGATGGGGGGGAATTCTAGGCTCATTTTTTATCAGATCTATATTTTCTTGAATGACCATAAGATTTGCCCTAATGCTCTCTCTCAATTGATCCTAGTCTACTATAGGGGGTGGGGGGATAGGAGGTGGAGGGTTTGGGGGAATGGGGTTTTCTTGTGGTGGTGGGTTTGGATCTATGGGATCTACAGGAATATGTGGTTCAGGCATAAAATCCTCTATGCTAAATAGTGGATCCATGTGAATGTACAACCAAATGGCAACTGCACATGTTAAACAATTAAAAAATATATATCAACAAACTAATTAAATAATGCACACAATTTGAAATAACTATTTAAAAATCACATTGAATGTGCACAAATTCAAAATACAATTCATTTGAAGACCATTCGATTTATAACATTAAAAAATCCATAATTTTCATTAAATATCCATAGCATGTACACATTAATGTTTATAATTTAAGTTTCTACAAGTTTTGAAATTTTCAAATTTGTGGTTTACAATTTGAGTTTTGGGTAAGGGTTTGTGTTAATATTTTAGAATGTAGGGTTTAGTGTCTAGGGTTTTCTTGATTAATGATATGTGATTATGTATGGTTTGGAGTTTACATATAGTCTAAAAGATATCTAGGTTTTATGGTTTAGGGTTGATAGATAGGATTATATGGCTCATGTGATGTATACATATAAGGTTGTAGACATCTATTTCAAGATTTGGGGATTTTGAAAGTTATATATGTATATTAGAATAATGTAATAACCATTAAGATCTAGAAATTTAAAAAATTGGTAATAAGGATACATTTAAACATATAATAATAGAAACATAGGAATCATGGTATTTGAAAAGGGGAAATTATAATAGGAGTTCCCATAGAACACAAAATATTGTTCATATGAGAGACATAAAAGGTATGAGAATTAAATATTATTTTAATAATAAATTATTAAACAATAGTATAGTACATGAAACTTAAAGGATGCAAATAAATTAAAATTATAGTGATTAAAAGTAATAATTATGCAAGAAATAAGGAAGCCAAACTACCAATTCGGTAGGGTCAAATCCAAGAAAGTTTGCAATCCAATCCTTCACCAATTATAGAATTTAGATTTATACATTTTCATTTCTTGATTTTTTTAAATATTTGAGTAATAATAATGAAGGAAAATCTATAAGTTGATGTTCTAGGACCCCCTTTGACAAAATGGTAACAATCGACCTAGATTATGTTGAATCAAGAGTGAAGGAAATTAAAATTCAATATGTTATGACTAAAAGTCTATGGTTGTTATAACAAATTGAGGGAAATGCATTGTCTTGTGATACCTCACAATTATCACTACTAAAAATAAACTTTGTTGATCATGCCTAAAGACCCCATTGTTATATAAGTTTGTAAATAAACTCTTTGAAAACTAAGATTGTGAGAAACATAAATTGAAGAAATAAGACTAAAACCCTATGTGTTTTAAAAAGTTCCACTAGTATTCATGATTTTTAAATCCTTATGAAACCATCAAAAACCTTAGGTACCTAAGTACAGGGATATTGGCTCAAATGCATAGTTTCAAAACTAAAAAACTACTAGAGTATGGATTTTAATGACAACAAAACCCTAGAATAGAACAACCTTTACAAACATCATAAAAAAATTGAGGGAAATTCTCTATGATTTAGGGTGTAATGGGCCCAATATATATGCACATGATATATTTTTTTGAAGGATTTTTTAATATATTGATTTAAATTGTATGCATGTGTGCATATGTATTTGTAAATGAATTTGTTGCATCCTCTTAAGTTGTCTTCTAGTTTAAGAACAAGTTGAACATATTGAATATATGTTCATATAAACAACTTGAATATATTTAATACAAAATTCAAGAACACATAGAAGAACAAGTTGAGCAAGAACATGTTAAATAATAGATTAGAAAAACAATTGTTAGAGATGCAAAATTGGAGAATTCAGTTCAAGAAAACATTGGTAATAGATTTATTTTTCAAGTTTAAGATAAAAAATTTAATCGATATAGATGAGGAATTTTTTAAAATATGATTTCATCTAGGGATATGTTGCCTTCTATTAGAATTTTTATCACACTAATTCTAACTTGAACCATAGGCAGGCTAATTATAACTTGAACCATAGACCCTAATTATAACTTGAACCCTAATGTATTCTAACTTGAACTCTAACCCTAATTGTAGTTAAATCATGTATCATTACCTTAGTTGAACACTAACCCTAAATGCATATAAACTTTTTAATCATAAACCTAGTTAAATATTGATTGAATGTTTAACTATCACCAAAATTATAACCATTTAACCCTAGATTCTTAATTTAATCTTTACCTCAACCCGAGAACCCTACACCAATTGACGGGGCTAATTCTAACTCCAACCCTAACCTTCATCTTAAATTTTAATTCATAATTTCATAATCCTAACCCTAACCGTAATAAAAATATAACCCTAACTCTAAACCTAATTGAATACAAACCCTAACCTCAACCCTTACCCAAATATTTATCTTATAACCCTAACCCTACAATGAATTTTAACCCTAATTGAACTCCAACGTTAATTGAACCCTAGAAGTAGGTAATTGAATTCTTTAATATATTAAACAAGTAAACCTAATCATAACCCTAATTGTAATTTTGAAATCTAACTATATAATATATATTAAAGTTAAAGACAAACCCTAATTGTACCCTACCTTTAACCTAATTTTAACCTACAAATAAGGTTTTAGTTTACATTTTCTAGGGTTTTAGTTTATGTTTTCTAGGGTTTTATTTTATGTTTTCTAGGGTTTTAGTTTACATTTTCTAGGGTTTTAGTTTACGTTTTAGTTTATGTTTTCTAGGATTTTAGTTTACGTTTTCTAGGGTTTTCGTTTACGTTTAGTTTATGTTTTCTAGGGTTTAGGTCCAAGGATTAATGGTTTGAGTAAATTAGTTTTTTAGAACCTACAGTTTAGGGTTTTCAAATTTCAAAATTAAATGTGTTGAATTTAGTTTTTTTTTGGGTTTTCGATTTAGAATTTTATGTTGTTTGTTTCGTTGATGTTTTCGGTTAATTAAATACAGTTTAAAAACTATTAAATATTAAATTAAAACAAACTAAACAAAAATAACTAAATAGCAATTATAAAACAAAAATAACTAAACAACAATTATAATGCAAAAAATTGTAGAATTCAACCAACCTATAGGTCGCTGAGGTCAAGTGTGTCAACGGGAGGAGGTGAGAGTGAAAAATTGGAAAATTATGGCCATCCAAAATGCATACGCGATCTGCTTTTCCTTATGCTGGCCCATGAAGCTCGACTGTGAAAATGACTTTCACAGTCGCTTATTTAAAAAATTAAATAATTTTTAGAAACGCATACGCATTACAAAACGTGTACGCATTCATAACGCGCACGCATTTCATAACGTGTATGCATTACAAAATGCATACACATTCATAACGCGCACACATTTCATAACGCGTATGCATTACAAAACACGTACACGTTATGAACGCGTATGTGTTTCATAACACATACATGTTTTAGGTTCGTATCTCCAAATCGTAACGTGTAATCGTTATTGATTTAGGATCGGGTATGCAATACATAACGTGTATGCGTTTCATGCGAGACATATATTTTTGGCCGAAACTTCCCCTCTTCGTGGACCCAACTTCTTGCAATTACCCTTAGGTTGATGTTCAAAGGTAGGTTGAGTAAGGCAATTTGATGGCTAGTAATCCTTCTCTATGGCGCATGCTCTTCCCATTTGCTACTTATCAATTTAACCCAAGCTTTAATTTAGTATTTATTAATAAGGTTTCTAAAAAGTGTGGAAGCATCAATTTGTGTAGTCCACATATTCTTAATCTTGGAGGAGAATACTGCTCCAATTTTTATACTTGGTGCTAGGACAACCCATGAAATGTTATTGGTCCACAGAAAGAAAATGGTTGACTCTTACCCAATAAATATCCATGTGACTATAATTTTGTAGATACTTTCAGAACATGCAACTAAATTACCCAAAAAGAAAACATCTGCAGTACCCAAATTAAATATTTTTTTTCAAGTGGCCTAATTTATTTTCCAATAACAATTCTCTAGGATAAAATATTCTCCACTTAGATGATTCCAATACAATTTTTAACTCTATAGTACACAAGAAGTTTTTCAATTGCAATTACCAACTTTTGGGAATCCACTTAGTTGATTCCAATAAACAAACTAATGAAAATTGACAATGTTGACTCCATTATTGTTTGGTGTTTCACATAATGAGCCGGAGTCTTCAGTTGCTTTAAACTATTCCTGGATCAAGGTATTGCTACAATTATTACAACAACTTCTATATTTTGGACAACTTGCAAAAGTCATTTTTATCCAGAATCTTAGTTACAAGATTTAAAGTTTGTCAAAAGCTTGAACACTATTAACGATTTCATATAGCTTTTTCAGGTATTTTGTCAAACAGTTCAAATGCATTGTCCATTTTCTAGATATATGCCTAGTAGGGTAGTTGCAACTTCCTCTATCCTTTATGCTTCAATGGATGTCCATACAATTCCAAAGCTCCCCATTTTGGGCATTGGCAGAGAGGATGCTAGCAAAAATTGTGGAATTTACCTATAAACCTGCTTTAATGGATGTTCATACCTTGTTCCAAAGCTCTTGGATTTACACCTGCCAAATGCATTTTCTTGAAATTTTATAAATCCTTTTAAACAAATCCATTTTGTACATATCTACAATCCTTTATGCTTCGATGGATGTCCATACAGTTCCAAAGCTCCCCATTTTGGGTATTAGCTGAGAGGATGCTAGCACAGGTTGCAAAATTTTCCTTTAAACCTTACAATTGCATTTGCTTGGAAATTACTGTAGCCTTTTCAACAACTCGATTTTGTGCATATCCTACAATCATTGCAGTCCATGATACCATATCTGTTTGAGCCACCTTTTCAAACACTTAACGCCCCTTGTCTATGCATCCACACTTTTCATACATGTCTACCAGGGTTGTTGCAACTCGTTTATGGAATGTTAAGTGTTTGACTCGTATATGGAATGGTAAGTATCAAGAATGTGCAGAAAAAATAGTACGCCACCAGTTTGCATCAAACCAAAATGGTCTTAATTGCTCCAAACTAATATTTACCAGATCCATTGGAGATGGCCAACATGTGAAACTACGTCCAGTCTTTATTGACTTGTTAAAAAATTTAGATACTACAAGTTTCTCACTTCTAAATTTTTCCTTGGGGGTTCCTTTACCTTTTTCTGAGTGCCCATATGTTGCTTCTTTATGAACATCAACATTGTGTCTTTGTTTTCAAGGCAATGTTTGGAGTTGTACTGAGGACTTCCATAAAAAGTTTAGCCACTATTCTTCTAAGCATGGCAACATTTTGAGGTTGCAGGGATCTACCACAATGTTCACCTTTCCTCCTTGTATATCATCTCAAAGTTCTAACCCGATCAAACCATTTCTGCAGCTCCTCTATTAGAGTCTTAGATATCAAAAGATGGTTTAGAAGGATAAATTTCTTGACGTTGTACAAGCTATTCTAGGCTCTATTGAGGAAGGGTGTCTATCGTTGTAGAAGCTATTCTTTGTGGGTTGCTATATGTTGTCTTTTGCCAACAATTTGCTACAACAGACTCATGGTTCACTCATAGTTTGTGGACATATATTTAGTTGATTAATAACTTGCTAGTTTATAATAGCAGTTATGTTGTTTTTTTGATGTATTTTTTGTTGTATATTAGTTTTCGTTAATTAAATTTCTTCTTTTAAAAAAACTTGGGATTCTTGTATTTAGATATCCAAAGGCTAGTTGGATCGCTAGATAATTTAAATACTCCTTGAGATTATTTAACTAACAAACAACTTCTAAACTTACTCAACAGGAGCTCTAGATAAACTTTGGAAGCCCCACGATGTGGTATGTTTAGTTAAATCATTAATCATTTTGCACATATTTTGGGGTTTGGTTCAAATAGTATTCTTATAATTTTTTAGTGTACTGAATAGAACAAAGAATGGCAAGTCACAAAAATAATCACTGGTACAAACAAACCCAGGTAACTATTTGTTGTGTTTCATTTCAATATTACAGTTCTTTTGTTATTTGCTAAATGATGAGTACTTTTTCAATGTCCATATAGAACAAAGAATAGCAACTCACAATTATAATCACTGGTACAAAGAGACCCAGGTAACTCACTTGCTATGATTTTAGTGACAGGATTTCTTATATATATGGTGGAATTTCCTTTTGACTAAAATTGGTTGCAAATTCTATATTTTGTTCAAGCCCCTATATGGATAGTGACGAAGTGCATTGTATTGTGAATACATTAACAAGTACACACTGAAACAAGAAATATTCTAGGCATGTATATGGACATTACCATGACAGCTTGCAAGTTCTATTAAGAAAATTCAGTCTGCAAGTTATGATAAAGTAGTGCTTTAAGTTTAAATACTTTGATGAGTTTTTAATTGTTAAATAAGTAGTGAAACTTTATTGATGCGCTTACAAAACAAGCAGATGCCATTCATCAACCAACATAAGAATTACATAGGAGAGGAGTGAATTGTGCTTTTTTTGGACTAGCATCTGAAGACACAAGGTTTGATGAAGGAAATTCTCATTAGTTAGTCTATTGTATATAGGTGGATTAAAGAAGACATCATTTTATAAAAAAAAATTGGAATTCAGATGACTAATGTTGTCAAATAAATCTCACTTTCTATGATAATCCACCTTATAGACCAATTGAATTCTTTCAAAAGTATATGACACGACTCTATTCATTTCACTTATAAGTTTCCAATGCAAAATTAATATAGATTCTCCTACATAAAAAAATGTGAATTTTCTTTCAAAGTCCAATGTTTTGAGATGGATCAATTTGGGGATAGAATGTACTATACATTCGACCTCTTTATTAAAGAATGGAGTACTGAAATGTTGATTTCCTTTGTTAATGCTATGACCATACACCACCACTTGGTTTTAACTATTATTCATGTCATTGTCCTCTGTATTGTATACACGATTTTTTAATTCATTATTCTACAGTAGTGCTAGCCTTCATTAGTAATGGGTACTCTAAGGATTTTAATGTCAATGATATTGCACCACTGAAATACAGTAATACCATTGTTGTTAGTTGTCAAAACAATAATAACTTTAATTAAAATAAAATTTACAAGTCATTTAGAGAGAAGGAGAAGCATTATTACCAACTTCATGAAATGTCCAATAAAGATTGAAATAATATCAAGACTGATATTGGAAATGATTAGGATTTTTCTAAATGGGAATCAAACAATGCTTTTAGAGATTTTGTGAATGCAAACTACGATGCTTTTATTTAATATTACAGTTCTTTTGTTATTGGTTTTGCGGTTTTATTTATCGCTATTTTGATATATAAGCTTTTTTTTGGACAATTTTCCTGACAACTTTATTTAATATTCAATGTATACCACCTACAGCTGAAGCTGTCAATGCAATGGTTGTCATATCTTCTTTCACATGGTGAACATCTTCATATGTTACACTTCATACATTCTTCTTTACAGAGCTTATATTTTATATAGTTAATATTCCCTCAGTTTTATGCCACTGAACTTGTGCTTGTACTTTTAAGAACAAATGTCAAAATACAATGAATTGGCATGACACAAATCAAATATTATGTACTATTTAATGTAGGTTGTAGATGTAATGGTTTGCACACCTATTTTCAAAGTACAAAACTATTTTTTATACAGTTAATATTCCCTCAGGTTTCTGTCATTGAATTTGTGCTTGTACTTTTAAGAACAAATGTCAAAATGCAATGAATTGGCATGACACAAATCAAATATTATTTACTATTTAATGTGAGTTGCAAATGGAATGGTTTGCACACCTATTTTCTAAGACTGAATAGTATAGATTGGATCGACTTCATATGTTAATACATTCTTCTTTACAAAGCTTCATCTATTTTCCTCACATCTCTTAGCAGTTTTTAGTTTGACTCATATATGCAGTGAGTTTATAACTATACAAACTGTCCCAACTTACTTACAATTCATTCAATAATCTGCATTTTCTACTACAATTAGTTAAACATCATTTCAATATTTTGTCTTCCGCATACCCATTGCACCCCAAGGTGCAATTGCTAGTTACTTACCTTTTTCTCTAGTTAAACTATAATATCCCCAATCTTGCTTACACCCACATTTACTCATTTTTCTCCAGTTATTATTTTTGTATCTATATCCACTATTAAAAATATTGATGCCAAACATATTAACCTCATTTATCTTGAACTCAATTCCAATATAAATCATTTGATTGAACAAATCCACATTTCCTCATTTACAAATTTATAGAATTTCTTCTAAAGCATAACTCTATATTTACTATTCCAAATTCAACATTCCTGTCCTCATTTTTTGTTCACTCGATCACATCCAACTATTAGTACTCTCTCCTACCCAATTAGCTCTTTAAACCAACCATATCTCCATTCCCAACATTAAATCTAAATTATTGCTATCATATCATGTATAGCTCTAACATCAATTACCTCTATATTGTCGTTGAGCAGTTGAACAATGGTTGTCTCACCCACCACAAACATTCTAGATATCTAATCTGTGATGTCGTGTCATCTGTCAATACTAAGGCTGTATTTGACACGTGTAGAAATCCAGGAGTAGGGGAACAAATCAATTGAAATCTCTAAAGCTCAATGCTTCTAGAAAGATGAAAACAATGTACCTCGCACACCGATGGGATGTGACGGCGAGGTAGATGTATACAAGCCCACCGTTTATTTCTAGAACTTCTATGCACTTTGTATCCTTCTTCGAAACCCCCAATTGGTTTCTGTCTATATAAATTCTCCAACTTGTTTATCCTCCTCACTAAACCAAGAATTATTTCTTCAATCCAATCTATTTGGAGTTTGGGTACAATATCTCTATTTACAGGCAAAATTTTGCTGATCAATCATAAGCTTTCTACAACAGATTCATGGAGTACAGTGCATCAATTAAAGGTTTATAGGTGGCCCCTATTGTGACCAAGTGTGCTTCTGCTGGAATTTCTTGAGTTAGAATTGGAGCGAGGTCAAACCATTCGACATCTATTAGGGCATTTCAATCTCGAAACGTTTCCTCCTCTTCTTCTTCTTCATTGTATGATGTTCTCTGTGTCTCCCCTGACATGAGTGCATGTGATATAAAAAGTGCATATCGTCGGATGGCCCTTAAATACCATCTTGATGTCTGCCTGGCTGCAAAGAAAGAAGAGTGTAGCAAATTGTTTCTTAAAGCTCAGGAGGCTTATGAGACTCTGTCGGATCCTCTCCTCCACCAGGACTACGATTGGAGACTACAGAACATGTTCACAGTAGGCGATAATTATGGAAGATTAGGGAGTAGTCATGTGTGGGAAGCTCAGCTGATGGAGTTGATTAGAAGGGGATCAGGAAATAACTCATCATGGGGTAGCAGAATGAGAAGATGAAATCAACAGGGGGCGTATTCTTGCTGATGGTGAAATCATGATTACAGTAGGTTATTCAGAGTTTGCTGTAAATTGGATTGTAAAAAGAGCCTATTTGGGCTTTGTAGACGTGTAAATATAAAAGAAATTGTAGGCAATTTTTTAATTCTACGCTGATGGATGTATTAGAAACACGATTGTCAGATACGCGCAGGACTTTTAGGTACTCATAGCAGATCCACATATTAAATCATTCTGTTAATTTCATTTGTTACAATGTGATATGATACTAGCAATTTAATACATGGGTTTAATGGCCATGTGCCTGATTATAGTAAAATTTTGTATATTGTGGATGATTTTTTAAGGCTTCCCGCAGATGCTTCCTTTCTGCAGTGATGCGTAAAGCACATAGTCCTTCCACGAGACAAACTACTCCATGCCCACCTCATTCTCATACAATTTATACACCATCTCTACTTACATACCAGAATTGTTATCATGTATGCCAAGTACACCAATCTTAAGAATGCACAAAAAATGTTTAAGAAAACTTCTCATCTAAAACGCGATTTCATGGACTGCAATAGTATTATGATATGCGCACGGTGGATGTTTAGATCAATTGTTGTAGCTCTTTCATCAGATATCGAAACAAAATTTCATTGCGTGCACTGCATTGCTTTCAGGATATGTTCAAAATAGGCTATGCGAAGCAAAATTTGATCACTTTGGTCAATTTTCTCTTTGCATATATTAGCTTGGAAGCACTGGAAGATATCAATTCGAGGTCTTTGTGGAAAATTGGTTTACAGAAATGTATGGTAAATGCGGTAGAATTGAGGAAGCACGCAAAATGTTTGACAAAATGCTTACGAGATCACATTAGAATAGTGGATGGTAAGTGATTTGTCTGAATAATCATGACAAATAAGGGTTAAGTGATAGAATCACACTTTATGATGGTAAACCAACCCAAGTGCACTCTTGATAGATGAATAGGCTTATGGGATCAACTAATTGTTTCTTTTCCTTCTACCTCTACTAGTCTCAAGTAAGGAACTGAGACATAATCAAAGCCATTTTTTTTCCTACACCTAAATTTATCCTGAAGTGTTATTTCATCTTTCATTTGACTCCTCTAGAACTAATTCTTTTTCTCCAATCTAATCCCCTTCTTGTACTATCCCTATATTTTATAGATCCATTTTAGGTACTACTATCCCAAACACAACTACTTCTATCTATCTATTGTCATCCTTTGAAAATATCACAATCACCGCATATTCTACTATTCCATATCTACTACAAGATTACATACACCATATTTCCCTTGATATCCATCTTATTTGCTTTTGTGGTACGAACCAATACATTTTTCTATCTTCCAAAAACTTTAATTTTTTTCTCTATCACTATTTCCACTTATTTTTAGAATCATGCCTTTTACAATTTCTTCTTTGCTATCCTACATTTTTCCATTACCTTTTGTACTTTCATAACTTCTTCTACATTGTTCTTACTTTTAGACTTCTATCTTTTATCACCATTTTTCTTTCTTCTACACATTCATCTACTATTACTTCAACTATCTAGTCTATTTTTTAGACTCTGTCACTTATCTTTAACTTACTCTTCACATTATTCACATTCTACCTTTTCAAGTTTGTTAGCTTTCCCTTCACATTCTTTGTTTATTTTGAGCAACTGTATCAACCACACCATCTCTTTATCTACTATCAACTCTAGGTTATTGTTGTTATTTCCACAATTCTAACTTTCCTCACCTTAAAATAATTACTCATCCTTTTCTTTAGCTAATCTATAATACTGTCAATCTTTCTTACACCCACATATACTCATTTCTCTCCAATTATATATATATATTTTTTTATCTATATCTACTATTAAAAATATTGATGCCAAACATATTAACCTCGTATTTATATTCATCCACATTTCCTTTTCACATAAAACTTCCTCATTTTAAAATTTGTAAAATGTTTTCTAAAACATAACTCTATATTTACTATATTTACCATTCCAAATTCAACTTTCGTGCCCTCATTGTTATTCTACCTAAATAAGATCTCCTCACTTAACACATCCAACTATTTGTACTATCTCCTACCCATTTACTTTCCTTAGCTCTTCAAAACAATCATATCTCCATTCCCAACTTTAAATCTAAATTATTGCTATCATATTATTAGCCGATAGGCTTTTATTGTGGACTTGCCAGTCCACAAACAACCGATAAACCTGTCTCACACACCCATAAACCATTTTCAGACCATTTTCAGATTGCCACCGATGGTCTTTGACTAATTCGCTTCAAGTCTGGAAACAAATCTCAACAGGATAGATTCGCCATCAAATCAGATTTCATTTCAAATCGTATTTTGTCATAACAGTCTCACACCATCATATGTGTGTTGGAATACAAGTCTCAATACTAATAAAGTGAATGTATTGAAAGATAAAATCTATAAAATCTTGCAATAAATGCATCTAAATCTGGTAGGTCAATCTAAATCATCGGTCATAATGAGGATTGGTAGATTTGATTCACTACTAGCTGCGATTTATTGTACAAAGTAGTGTAAATGAATGAAGTTCGTTGTTGGTAGTCATTTTGTTCATGCATTTGATCAATGCCCAGGTTGTCACTAAATAGATGACTATCGAAGCACCTACAGAAGATTAAATATACTTTGTAAATCCTGAGGCCGGTGGTTCTTGCCAAGATTTTTTTGTATAGCTTTCCAGTGCATTAGGCTTGTCAAGGAATCTATGAAGTTTAGGGAAATTCAGCTTGATGATGCTATTGTGGAGAAGTCGCTACCATCTGAGGAAGATGGAGGTGGAAGTAAGCATTTGGTTAAAGGTCTCATGAATTTAGGGAACACTTGCTTTTTCAATTATGTTTTGCAAAATTTGCTTACTATCGGTGTGCTTTAGGATCATTTTAGTAGGCTGGCAGTTGTTACTGAAGGATGCTTGACTAGCTGTTTAAGAAAGCTTTATGTTGAAATGATTTTGGAGGGGCAAGCTGCCACAGATGCAGGAGAAGGGAGTTCAAGTGCCAAGTTTTTATATAGTGGGAAGGGGAGGACATTATGGGACAAGAGGAATGGAATTGTTAATCCTGGGGCTCTTTTTAATGCTGTTTGTGACCAAGCCCCTTGTTTCAGAGGATTCCACCAGTAGGATAGTCAGGAGTTCTTGTTATACTTACTCGATTGCTTGAACACTGAAGAGTTAAATGGGTATGTGCAGGATCATGATGGGCCAAAAAGTGGCGATATGTAAGTGATATGATGGCCCATGTGGCTGATGACCTTTTTTTACCCAAAATTAATGAAATGGAAAGGGTTTTTAAAGGAGATTCTTAGCTTTCCACCAATATAAATTATGCTTTAATTTGAATTTAATAAATTATTATTATTCATTTTCTATTTGAATTACGACTCAAGTCTTGATTGATAAGATGATTGAAAATCATCTATAACTTTCAAAGGGTATCACATTTTTTAAATATGAAACATGTGTCACATTCTATGCTTCACATACTATAGGATTAAAAAAAAAAAAATTGAATTTGATGAAGTTTTGACCAAATTAAGGTAGTCAGACGTACGCCTTTTTATACTTTTTAAAAGTTGTAATAGAAAAATCATAATTAATTATTTACTTGGAAAAGAATTATAAAAAAATATGCATCACATCGGGACATGAGTATTATACTTATATCTAAAAATTTATAAAAAAATATGATCATTTTATTATGGTTAGGGTGGTCAGACAAACACCTACTTCTTATTTTTTCCCTGAAATTTAAGTACTACTACATTGAAATTTCAAATTTTCACCAAATACATTTTTTTAAAATAAAAATAAACCTAGTAGTTTAGAAACTACATTCAATTTGCAATAGATTTTATTCTTACATATTTTTGAAATAATCTAGTTAACTTATTCAAATTTTTACATCAAGTTGCCTAACTCTGATTTTTCTAAATTTTATTGCCACTTAAAGACCTGTGTTTTCCATGATGATCCTGCACATGCCCAAATGCAAGAAGGTTACAAAACACTTATTTTGAAATGTTTGTCGAGAAGGGGGATGACAAAACAAAAATACTTG
Organism: Sequoiadendron giganteum; assembly: GCA_007115665.2. NCBI lineage: Eukaryota > Viridiplantae > Streptophyta > Pinopsida > Cupressales > Cupressaceae > Sequoiadendron > Sequoiadendron giganteum. The sequence goes on along the minus strand of CM021104.1, from coordinate 276,064,217 downwards.
TAGACAACAACGGAGACCAGAGTGATAAGCTCACGAGCTTCTTCTCGAGCGTGTTCGGTAGTGAGTTGTCTAGTACCATTTGCTGCTCTGAGTGTGGGAATTCATCAATCAGTTTTGAATCATTTCTTGATCTATCGCTGGCTATGCCATCAAAACCAAAGCCATCATCCTCGAAAATTTGGGCTTCTTCATCAGTATACGCGAAAATATTAACAAACACACATGTTGAGAGTAGAAAGGATGGTCAACGAACAGTAGAGGCAGGTTTGAGTTCACTTTTGAATATATCTGAGGTCAACAACCAGCCACTTGTTGAGATGGAAGAGGCATCATGCTCACTCTATAAAGCATAGCACCTGGATCAGATGCAAGGGACACAAACAAATCTGATTTTCCAGAAGATTTTGGATGGATGGACTATGCGCGAGTGTACTTTCCATCACCCGGTAAGTCAGGAAGGAGCTTTTCACAGGAGTGAGATCTCTTGCAGCCAAAACTCTACAGTTTTTTCCTGCCTTGAGCAGCAATGGTATTCTTCTGATTGTGCATCGACCTTCTCACAAAAATCGTGCAGTTTTGGGAAACCATGGCTGCGTTGCCAAAGATTAAGTCTATTGTGCCATAAATATTACATTCTCTATAAGAACTAGCAAAGAGAGTGGACATATAAGGTGTCCTAGTAACCACAAATGTTGCATCGATAAATGGCAGAGAAATCAGCTTGAAGCAGCGACTGTTGGGAGGTTGTTTTTGGTTCGTCTCTTTTTTCTTTTCTTTTCTTTTTCTTTTTTCTGTGGTAGGGCTTGGTAAATCTTTCCTGCAAACTCTGTCCATTTTTTCTCATTGGCATCATTGAGAGCATGACACAATTTGTGAGAATCTTGAGGTAAGTCAATGGTCTGGGTGAGTTTTATTTTTTTAATATTTCTTGCCCCATTTTAAAAGCAAACTTTTAACTCCAACCAATAATTTCATTTAAAAGGTTGTATGCATGATTATTTATAACATGATTTGGGTTTCTACAGTAGTTCACCTCCTCACTGAGCGCCATCTGAAATCACTTTACTGTATATGTTCAGATGAGGAAAATCCAAGGAAAGTGGCATACAAATTCAGCAATCCAAGTCTAAGGGAATTGGGTCTCACATTTGCGCCCATGAAAAAGTGTTTGATTGATACAATACGTAGCCTGAGGGACAAGGGATTAATTTCCTAGCCATGGACAGTAAGATCATGAATGACAATAAGTGTCGAGCATCCTCATCCAAGGAAATCAAAGCTTATTGCTGTAGACACTACTTTTGGTTTTTAGTTTACCACATACATTATTATTCTCGCTTAATTCTCAGTATAGCGTTCAACATCTCACATTAAACTACATACTATAGCTTTCCACAATGTTCATTCCTCTCATATGTATATATTTGTAATGTAATAACAGGGGATCTATCGAAAGATAAATGTATGTGGTGCATAGATAAATTCATATCTATGACATAAAAATATTTTAAAGTTCAGAATAGAGTTTCGACTTTACTTTAAATGGGTTGTGTTCTCTATTTTATATGTTTTTAAAATAGTTTAATGTAGACTCATAAAAATTAAAAGAAATGATTTTTTTTTGTGTTAAGTTTTGTCAAGCAATAATTCTATGTTGTTAAGTTTTGTCAACCAATAATTCTATATTGTGTAGATACATATTTTGGATAAACATCTATGTTTAATCAATAAACTTGTTATATCTTTTTGTTAATTTCAAAATGTTGATAGATAGAAAATGAAAACACTATTTTTACAATCTTTTCAGAAAAAATTAAAGCTAAACATCTACCCTATTCATGATATGAGTACCTCTGTTAGTCTATCGCATATCCCTTGAACCTTTTATAGGTGCAAGTGCTAGTGTATAACTCTAACATCAATTACCTCTATATTGTCATTGACCAGTTGAACAACGGTTGTCTCACCCACCACAAACCTTCTAGATAATTAATCCGTGATGTCGTGTCATTTGTGGGTACTAAGGCTGTATTTGACACGTGAAGAAATCCAGGAGTAGGGGAACAAATCAATTGAAATCTCGAAAGCTCAATGCTTCTAGAAAGATGACAACAATGTACCTTGCACATCGATGGGATGTGACGGCGGGGTAGATGTATACAAGCCCACCGTTTATTTCTAGAACTTCTATGCACTTCATATCCTTCTCCGAAACCCCCAATTTGGTTTATGTCTATATAAATTCTCCAAATTGTTTATCCTCCTCACTAAACCAAGACTTGTTTCTTCAATCCAATCTATTTGGAGTTTGGGTGCAATATCTATATTTACAGGCAAAATTGTTATTGTTGATCAATCATAAGCTTTCTACAACAGATTCATGGAGTACAGTGCATCAATTAAAGGTTTACAGGTGGCCCCTATTGTGACCAAGTGTGCTTCTGCTGGAATTTCTCGAGTTAGAATTGGAGCGAGGTCAAAGCATTCAACATCTATTAGGGAATTTCAATCTCGAAACGTTTCCTCCTCTTCTTCCTCTTCATTGTATTATGTTCTCTATGTCTCCCCTGACGTGAGTGCGTGTGATATAAAGAGTGCATATCGTCGGATGGCCCTTAAATACCATCCTGATGTCTACCCAGCTGTAGAGAAAGAAGAGTGTAGCAGATTGTTTCTTAAAGCTCAGGAGGCTTATGAGACTCTATCGGATCCTCTCCTCCACTAGGACTACGATTGGAGACTGCAGAACATGTTCACAGTAGGCGAGAATGATGGAAGATTAGGGAGTAGTCATGTGTGGGAAGCTCAGCTGATGGAGTTGATTAGAAGGGGATCAGGAAATAACTCGTCATGGGGTAGCAGAATGAGAAGACGAAATCAACAGGGGGCATATTCTTGTTGATGATGAAATCGTGATTACAGTAGGTTATTCAGAGTTTGTTGTAAATTGGATTGTAAAAAGAGCCTATTTGGGCTTTGTAGACGTGTAAATATAAAAGAAATTGTGGGCGGTTTTTTAATTCTATGCCAATGGATGTATTAGAAACACAATTGTCAGATACGCGCAGAACTTTTAGGTACTCATAGCAGATCCACATATTAAATCATTCTGTTAATTTCATTTGTTACAATGTGATATGATACTAGCAATTTAATACATGGGTTTAATGGCCATGTGCCCTGATTACAGTAAAATTTTGTTAATTGTGGATGATTTGTTAAGGCTTCCCGCATATGCTCCCTTTCTGCAGTGATGCGTAAAGCACAAATTCCTTCCATGAGATAAACTACTCCATGCCCACCTCATTCTCACACAATTTATACGCCATCTCTACTTACATACCAAAATTGTTATCATGTATGCCAAGTACGCCAATCTTAAGGGTACACACAAAAAGTTTGACAAAATGTCTCAACTAAAACGCAGTTTCACGGACTGCAATGGTATTATGATATGCGCATGATGGATGTTTAGATCAATATCTGCAACTCTTTCATCAGATGCCAGAACAAAATTTCGTTGCATGCACTGCATTGCTTTCAGGATATGTTCAAAATAGGATATGTGAAGCCAAATTTGATCACTATGGTTAGTTTTCTCTCTGCATATATTAGATTGGAAGCACTAGAAGATATCAATTTGAGGTCTTTGTGGAAAATTGGTTTACAGAAATGTATGGTAAATGCGGTAGAATTGGGGAAGCACGCAAAATGTTTGACAAAATGCTTACCCCAAATGTGATCTCGTTCAATGTTAGGATTGATATTGTCAACAATCAGATAAGAACAGTGGATGGTGTCATAACATAGTCACAAGACTAAGTTTCAAGAAGTCCTACTATACAAAATCTATGGGAGGGGTAAGTTTGAGAGTGTGGAATAAGCAGGTCAATTTACTTGACTTAACCACAAACATGTCAGTATTGAAATACAGAGCAGGAAGCTACCCTAATTCACAAAGCTATTGGTGTTTATCATGACACTTCTGAGAGTGATCAATCTTATACTAGGGAGTATGATTGCACATCTTTTCATAGAAGCAATCAGCCTTGCTGTATTTTTCAAACCGGATCACACAAAAACTTAAAATATATTAGGTAATTGCAGAAATGTTTTGGCCAAGATGAAAGCTTGTCAAAGGATTTTATCATCTATTAGATAATTGTACAAATAGTTCATCCAAGATGAAAGCTTTTCAAAAAGATTTTATTATTTGTTATTAGAAAAAAATTTAGCCATTAGTCGGCAAGCTTATATTGACAATTTTCCCTTCTATATTTGAAGCTTGGAATAATTGATGATATAATAAGCTATAATGAACTGGACTTGATTCTCTATTGGGTGGATGCGTTCTGGTTCTCACAATATAAATCTGATTACTTAATAGTTTCTTATGTTGGCCTGGAAAATCTAGTTGGCTCGCCACAAGCAAAGGATAAACACTACACACATTGGGCATTTCTTTTACAAGTCCAACTCCGCCTTTAACATAATCTCCACTTTCTATATGAAAAAACATATGGGGAGAGACATTTATTCTAAGAATCAATTCAAAATAGATATACTACCTTTTAAAAAGCCAAATATTCTATTTTATTTTACATTACAATTGCATCAATGAAAGAACAATCTAGATTTTAGATCTGTTTCATTTGACACAAATATAGATTTATTGTAAAATGACAATTATCTATACCATAATCATGTATTAGTTGTAACTTGTATGGTTAGGATCTTTTTGATGGTGGTCTTTTGAATCTCCACCATCAATATATTTATTTCATTTAGCACTTCTTACTAAGAGAATGTTTATTGACTTTGGTGTGTTAGTAAAAAAAAGATATTGTTTTTTTGTAATTAAAGTTTAAATCTTTTTTGGTTAATTGAACTTTTAGGTTTAAACCATTTGTATTAATATATAGGAGGAGGTCCCCATTTATGACCTCAACTAACTCTAGCTAGCTAAAAAAAAAACTGAGATTTAAAGATATTGAGTTTCCACAATCAATGTAGTAGCTGATAAAATTTCTGGATTTGATTGTGTTTTAATTTTTCACATCAACGTTTTGAATCATACTACATGATCCATCATCAAGATGAAAGAGAGCTAAAGGAGAAAAATGGATTGTTGCAGACCAAAGAAAGTTAAAAAGAGAGAGGGGAGACAAGGATGGAGGCACACAGTTCGAGGTTGAGGAGTGATTAGGAAATTAGAAAAGAAAGTGTCTAAAGGAGAAAGTAAAGAACGAGAGAGATCCCTTAAGGGAGCACAAGGAAACACAATCAAGAATAGAGAAACATATAAATTTATTAAAAAGTTGTGTGATTTATATGTATATTAAATTAATCAAATTTCTTAATTATTTTTATATAATCTTGTATAGAGAAAAATATAATTCTTATTGCAAAATAGCAAAAACTAAAATAAACTTCATGTAAAAACTAAATACTTCAGGAATGATTCCATGCATATCATTATAACCAAACAAACTAAAGTCCAAGAAGACATGAACCTTTGAAAATAATGATTATTTACAAAATTTTGTCTATTTGCAAATGATAACATAAATAATTTGTGTTATTACTTTAATAATAGTTAAAACTATCATCTTCCTAGTCAAAGACTTGTGGAATATTTATAGAACACAATTATTTTATCAAGTTTTGTTTCTATAAATGTTCTATGGGAAGAACTCTCTCTCTTCCTTTGCAAATACCCAATCAATTATCTTTCTTGTTAGATATATCCAACCATGCATTGAGCTTTAGAACAACTGTCAAACTTTGTAGAATCAATTGAACAATTGTATGTACTATTTACAAAGAAAAGTGCATGCCTACACTACATAGAAATAGATACACATGCCAATTGACAAAATTACTAGTATTTGTAAAAGTTTTAAGATTAATAATTGTATTTGAGAATAGTGAATGGTATTTGAAACATTATATTAATTCTTAAAAGAAACTATAATAAAATAGTTATTATTAAATATTTCCTCATAACTTTGTGGATTTTCTATAATGAATCCTTTTATTTAATAATATAAAGCAATTGAAATGGTTTAATTGTCTAATCAAATTTATCTGAAATTTAGATATCCTTAGATGTAAACAATTAAAAGCTAGATAGTACAATAAATATTGAATAATATTAAAAAGACTATTACTTATATATACTATAGATACAAACAAATACAACTAAACTTTGGAAAAAAAAAATTGTTATTGAAGATATCAAGTTTCCACAATCCATCTTCTTGTTACGGTAATTTTTCTGGATTTGATTGTATTTTTGTTTTTTCATAATGTTTTGAATCACCCTCTGTGATTCATCATCAAAATAAGAGAAAGCTAAAGATAAAATCCTTAACAACTCTAGTTGCTTTGCTTTTAAACACAGTTCCCTCCCATGATACAAACTAGTGCATAATTTCACTTTTCTTGGGTTAAAATGTCTTCGAATTGAAATGAAATCATGTTCAAGGATTGGATCCCAAATCAGAGTAATTTAGTAAGGAATATGCAAACTAATGATTTATTGAAATGGTGTTTCCTTTAAGCTATGGAAAAGTTGATGCCTTCATTGTATCCTAACAGACTTGCCACATATATTTCCCTTCTATAGGGATGCATAAAGCACAAATTCTTTCCATGAGGAAAACTACTCTGTACCCACCTCATTCTCATAGAATCTATACGGCCTTTCTACTTACATACTAGAATTGTTATCATATATTCCCAGTGAGGCAATCTTAATTATGCACATAAAATGTTTGACAAGATGTCTCACCTAAACATAGTTTCATTTACTGCAATGATATTAAGAAACACGTACAATGGATGTTTGAATAAAGTGTTGCAACTGTTTCATCAGATGCTAGAATAAAATATGGTTGAATTGACTACAATGCTTTTAGGATATGTTCAGAATGGTTTATGCAATGAATTAATGAATCTTTTTAGATAAATGCAGTTTACAGTTGTGATTCCAAATTTGATCATTTTGGCCACTTTCCTCTTTGCATATATTAGCTTGGAAGAACTGGAAAGTGGCAAGGAAATTCATGGACAAATAATTAGAAGTGGATATCAATTCGACATCTTTGTTGAAAATGGGTTTAGAGAAAATGTCTAGCAAATGGGGTAGCATTAAGGAAGCAAGTAAAATCTTTGACAAAATGCTTACCCCCAACATAATCTCATCCAGTGCTAGGATTGGCATGGCCAACACTTAGATCAGAATAGTGAATTGTGTCTTAACATAGTTAAGACTAAGCTGCAAAACAAAGCTATGGGATTTTACATCTGATTAAAAAACATGTTAAAAAAAGTCCTACTATACAAAATCTTTGGAAGGGGTAAGTTTCAAGGTGTGGAGTAAGTAGTTCAATATACTTGAATTAAACACAAACATTTCGGTATTGAAATACAGAGCAAGGGGTTACACTAGGGAGTATGACTCCACGTATTTTAATAGAAGTAATTGAGCTTGTTGTATTTTTCAAATCAAACCACACAAAAACTATAATATATTAGTTGATTGTACAAACTAGCACTTGCAACCAGGGGAGCTACAAGGAATACATTGATAGTTTTGTATAATTTGTTGAGCATTATTGATGCTGTGGTTTTATCAAATGAGCTTCAATTTCATATGTTTTGAACAAATTATAGAAACAAATTACAAATAGCTGTAAATAACGATGAATAGAAAGGCATATATTATGCATTATTGATGTTGTGGTTTTATCAAATGAGCTACAATCTCATATGTTTTGAACAAATTACAGAAACAAATTACAAATAGTTGTAAAGAACGATGAATAGAAAGGCATATATTATGTGGTATACATATCTGCAAAAAAATATTTGGTGTTGGTTTTAAAAAGAGAAATAGAATACCTGGTAGAACATTGCTACAACAATGAACCGCTATTAGTTCACTATAAAAAATTAAAACAAACATTACATTGTTTTGATGGTGTTTTGTAACATTATTGCTTACAAAACCATTTGTTTCTGAAATTGAAATATTCCAGATACATTGCAAGAGTAAACTGAGAAAAAAATATTACACTTAGCACAAAACATCTGCTAGATTGTTGGTTTTAAATTCTATTTTGCATTCATTAATATTGTGGAGATGGTACAGACTGTATCTCGTAAACATGTAGCATCTCTCACAAACATGTAGTTTGGTGTTTGGTGAAACCTGAAATATTAGGGAAATTGCATTCATCTGCAAGGAGATCCCAAACAATATTGAGTGAAGGATAAAAATGAAAGTTCTGAAACATAAAATTTTGTTTTACTGATCCTATTTCTATTTTCTAGTTTGTTAAAGTGTTGGATTGATAAATTGAAAATATGACATAAATAAAATAAAATAGAAGGTTGCATTTGTAGTTGTGTACCTATTATGATTATAATGAGAGAGCTTGTAGCCGAGCTTCTTCTTTCTTCTTGATAATGGTGTAAGGGTTATTTTTCATTCAGGAATAGCAATCAAACAAGAATGGTGGTTCTATTCAAAGATGATTTATTGATTTGACCCTAGAAATAGCTATAAAATTGAGCTCGAGTATGTGCAGGATCATCATGGAAAAAATAGGCCCTTAAGTGGCGATGAAAATTCAAAAAATTAGAGTTAGGCAACTTGTCATAAATTTTTGAATAAGTTATCTATATTATTTCAAAAGTATGTAATAATAGAATCTGTAGCAAATTTAATGTAGTTTCTAAACTAATAGGTTTATTTAAAAAATAGAAAAGTCTATTTGGTGACAATTTGAATTTTCAATGCAGTAGTACTTAAATTTCACGAAAAAAATAATAAGTGTGTCTGTCTGACCACCCTAACCACAATAAAATGATAATTTACTTTTTATAAGATTTTAGATATAAGTAGAAGACTCATGTCCCGATGTGATGCATATTTTTTTGTAATTTTTTTCCAAGTAATTAATTAATTATGATTTTTTTATTACGAATTTTAAAAAATATAAAAACTTGTATGTTTGACCACCTTAACTTGGTCAAAAATTCATGAAATTCAATTCTTTTTTTTAATCCTATAGTATGCTATAGATTTTTTCAATCAGCCTATCAATCAAGACTTTAGTCATAATTCAAATAGAAAATGAATAATAATTATTTATTAAATTCAAAGTAAAGCATAATTTATATTGGTGGAAAGTTAAGAATCTCCTTTAAAAACCCTTTTTGTTTCATCAATTTTGAGTAGAAAAAAAGTCGTCAGCCACATGGGTCATCATATCACTTACATATCGCCACTTTTTGGCCCATCATTATCCTACACATACTTGCCCTTGTCTTTTGACTTTTCCAATATCAAAATTGTTGTTTTTTTAGTGTTAGCCCTTGAGATTTATGTATGGTTATTGCCCATGCCGTGGATAGTGGTATTTTCCTATGGTTTCCAATAGATATGGGTGTGATAGGTATGCATTTTGGTTCATTTGGGTTCCATGGTGGGCCATTGTACTCATCGAAGCGTACCACCACGTATGAAGGTAAATCTGGTGGGTTGGAGCCAGTAGGGTAAACAATTTCTTGTATTTCTCCAAGAGATCCATTGAGAAGGCCTGTTTGAATCCATAAGTTTTTTGTTAACATGACTCATTGGCCTCTACATAGGAGGACCTCTTTTGGAAGTTGTTCAGAGTCATTATCAATGTTTAATTTTATGTGTGTTTGTATTGCAATGCATAGTGCAATAGGAAGATTTAATAGTTTGAGCATTTTTTGTTATGTTGTGTGACTAAATAATTTGTGGAAAATAGGTGCATTGATTGGTTGAAATTTGTGTGTTTATCATTTGACAGGTGTTTGTTTGTGTGATTCATTAGTAATTTCCAGTCTTCCTCAAGCAGTTTTGCATTGCGCATATTTTGTAATGTTTGGCGAAAGGCAATTTGGGTTTTGGAGTCACCTTGTTGGTGAAAGCTTTTTTCCGAAGTAACGACTGTGGTGAATTGTTCGCATACCTGAGTATATCATTAGAGTGGGATGCATAGATTGGTTTGTCCCTAATAGGGGGAGTTGTGCTAAGTCACCTACAAGTATTATAGATGTACCTCCAAAACACATATGTTGGTTGTGGGGGAAAGCTTCATGCAATCTGCTATCTATTTTTAGTAGTAATTTTGGTCCAATGAAGCTCATTTCATCAACTAACAAGTATTTGATGTGTTGAACATCTCTTCTTGAAATAATTTTAGCGATTTCCCTTTTAATGGTTGCATTTCTTTTATCAAAATTTTTAGGGCTGAATGTATTGTGGACGCATTTATGTTGAATGCAATGATCCCTGTAGGAGAAACAACAAGGAGGGGGTTATGATTTGTGGTGATAATTTCCACATTGTGTGGTTTATACAATGAATCAAATGATTTTTCTATACCTGTTGTTCCTTGTATTATCATGTGTAATGGTTGGTTTGAGGAGATGTTGTTATAGTGTTATTTAATAATAGTGAGTGCAGTTTCCTATTTTGATGATAGTGGGTATTGTGGATCCTTGAATTGGGATGTGGATTGGTCATTTTGTTGAGACTGTTTGTTTGTGTGTATGAAGTATTTTGCAGCTTTATGTAGATGTGGCAGAATTGTATGTGTATCCCATTTGTTGTTGTTTTCAAAATCATGTTTACCAATTATTTTTAGGATGTCTACATTTACATGATTAGGAAGGCCCATTTGTGAGAATAGTTCCCATTCATGTAGTGGCACTGTTCTTTGTGCATCTATTGGAGTCTCAATTTTGTCGTCTTCTTCTTGGTTTGCTTTAGTGTTTACAATGTGGTCAACATGCCAAACAAAGTATTGGTTGAGATTTATCTCCTTCCAATGTGCAACAATGTCATCTTTATTGAGGCCAATGTATGTGGGTATGTCACAAAAATGATTAAATAAAAGTAGTTTTCTCCAACAAAATGTCTCAAATTGTTTTAATGTCAAGAGGTCATTGCATATAATAGTGAAAATAGTGTAATGGTAATGTATCTGCATTGATATTTCTTCTTATTCGATGAAGTACTTTTCGACCAACATTTAATGTAAAAAGTGAGCGGTTGTAAACAACTAGAGGCAATTTTTGTAGCATGTGGCAAGTTTCTTGGGCACCTATGTCATGGTTTGTAATAATCTCCATTATAAATTTTTTGTAGGTTGTTAGAGCATGGTCGACTAGTGGTTGAAGTCTACATATTTTTGTTAGCATGTTGGTACAACTCTTAGACTTTCTTTCCGCCTTAGCTACGTATTTTGGTAATGTATTTGAGGACATGTAATTTTGAAATTAAATGCTGAAAATCCATATTAGCTCTCCATATTGAAAGCATGTTTGGATTTTTTATATTTAGTCTGTTGTCATTACAAGTAGGGGTGTATTTATTTTTTCCTATTTCACCACATGTGGTGCATTCAGGCCAGAGAGCTTTGTATTGACATGCTAGAGTTTGACCCTTTCTACATAGGCAAGTTCCTTCAATACATTTTGTGTGTCTTTGGACATGGTTGAGAAAATCTTCGTAGTCATCAAGTATATCTCTAGAGAATATTTTTGGCATACTTATTTGGCAAGGGGCATCTTATGTAGATTGATGTTATGGGGTGATCCCACAAAGATGGTTTACAATTTCTGGGAGATTCTAATTTTTGCTGAAATCACACATTTTTAGAAAATATAATGATTTAAGCCTTAAAAAATTTCATTTTAAGGATTCCAATTTAAGAGGGTTTGATCAAACCACCTTATATCAAACCCCCTTGGATACGACCCCGCTAGTTTTAAACCATACCTACAACGAAGTCTCTTTACACCTATCAAAATGTTGATAAAAAATCACTTTTGATTTACCTTTTCGGGGGTCAAATTAATTCATTTCAAATTTATTTCAAATGATCATGGTATTCCTTGGAACGAGCTATCCAACAAATATAATTTTAATATGTTTTGGTTTTATTATGTATGTGTTTTTTTAGTTTTATTAAACATAGGGTTTTCACCGAAAATCAAGGTCTTTGTTCTACAAATGTGGAAAAATAGAAGATTATCAAAATAAAATTTTAAAAAATACATGTAGACAGGGTATTGATGTCCTTGATTCATTAAAAAAAAAAATTGAATTTCGATACATATAGAAAAAGTTATGTTGTATATAGTTTGTGTATGTTTAAATTGTAATTGGTTTGACTTCGAAACTTGATTAAGGAAAAAAAATTTAATAAAACACTATGAAACCAAATGAAAGTGCTAGATATCGTAGTTACAAATCTAAATTCAAAAAAAAAAGAATTTTATCTTTCATACAAAAAACGTTATGTTGTATACGGTGAGCGTCACTCCTTAAAAATGTTTTTTTTTAAAAGCTAGTTTTTGAAGGAGATGGAAAAAAAAGTGCAATCTGATTCCAAAATTTTTGAAAAAAATATATTTAGAATCTATAGATAGAACTTTACAAATCACTAGTTTGCATCATCTCTAAATTCCTCATGGGTTTAGCCGCTATAGGAGCCCGAAAGTGAAGATTTTGTTAAAAAAAATCAGTTCAGTGTCCAGTTTGCCCAAAAATTGTAAACCAGTATTGTGGGATCACCCTATGTGTTGTTTCTTTCAAATGGTGTGTGTGGGTTCAATGCAGTAGCATATTTTTCAAATAATGCTTTTGATTGTTGAGCTTGTATATTATTGTGCAAGTCAAGCTTGTCCATGTCTAGTGTATTGGTAAGCCAAAGAAAGGTATGTATGTGTGTAGAACCTCAATGTTGCCATTCATATCTATACCAATAATTTGTTGCATTTAAGAGCTTTTGTACTACTTCTTCACAGAAGATTGTGAACCTTTAGTGAAAGTATAAGGATGTTGTGTGTGGGTTATTAACTATGTTTTCCACTCGAGCTTTGATTGTTTTTGGTATGCCTAAATTTCCATTTGAGAAAAGCTTGTGTAAATCTGTCCATTTAGTATATGTTGCACTTAGCGTGAAAAATAGAGTGGGTGGGCCAATTTTGTTGATCATGTTTGATAGCTCACCTTGACACTTATTCTAATATGAGTGTGTTCCTCTCAAGGAAGAACCAAAGTGTGTTTGTTGTTTAGCTAATTGATTAGCAGGCAATTGTTGTAGATGGGTACAAAGGCTTTCAATGGTTGTTGGTATATAGTCCTTTGCATTTTTTTCACAAACACTGATACAAGGCCTTGGCTACGATGGTGCATCATGAGGTTCAAAACAAAATACTAAAATCTTGGGTGGATACCAAATATAGAGTCATGAAATTGCATTAAGTGTACAATATATATTTGTGTAGTTCAACTTGTTTATAGTGAGGTTGTGTGTGCAATGCAATACTGGTTGGAAAGAGTGTGGGAAATCCATATCAAAAAGTCCCTCAGTATTGTATTCGTTGATTGGTGAGGAGTCAAGTTGTGGCCATGGTATGATGTTGTTCTGGTGCATCAATGACTTGTAAGCTTTCTTTAATGATTGTAGCTCCGGTTGATTATTTGGAAGTCTAACCATGAAGGATGATGAATTGGTTAGTTCATTTTCTAGCTAGTTGATATCATGTAAGGGTGCTTGATCTTGGTCATGGATTAATTCAATTTAAATATTTATGGTATGAACCATGTTTGAAACATTTGTACTAGTCGATGGGAGTAGTGCTAGTGAGTCAACATCTATTTGAACATTTGTGTGCTACGGATCATGTGTGATTTTATATTGTTTAATGTTGCACACAAACATTTTCTACTTACATAGAAATCATAATGGTTGCCTTGTGTGTGGAATATATGAACTATTAGAACATCCAAGTTTGTTATTCTATGTGGAATGTATTTTTCTATTGTTTTGATATCTTGTGGGAAAATGATTGTATGACCATTATATTTGTATTGGCCATTGTGAGCATGTGTGACTTGAATGAATGGACTCACTTGTTCTATTAGAATCTCTTATACTTGGGTTAGGTTTTTCAATTTAGGTGGTTGTTGTGTAGGGTCCATATTATTAGATGTTGAAAAATGATGCCTACCTTTTTCTTGGAAGCATCTCGTACAAATGGAACCATCAAATGTTGAATTGGTACACATCTTGGGGTAGCACTCATTACATAATGTACATGTTTGTAAATTCACTAGGGCATCTATCCTTTTTCGAAATGTTTTGGAAGTTGTGATGAAGTTTTTATTTATTTCTGGTAGGGTTGTTGTTTGAGTGTGAATGGTTTGGGTTGTGTCATGGTGAGGTGGCAAGTGAGGTGGAAGGAAGTTAGAGAAATATGGATACATGTGAAAATTTGAATTAAAAATTCAAATTTAAATGAAGGAGGTAAATTAACTAAATTTAGTAGGGCATCTATCCTTTTTGAAATATTTTGGAAGTTACGATGAAGTTGTTATTTATTTCATGTAGGGTTGTTGTTTGAGTGTGAATGGTTTAGGTTGTGTCATGGGAAGTCATGTGAGTATTGCTTGGGTGGTCCATGGTTTGGGTTGTATCATGGGAAGTGATGTGAGTATTGCTTGAGTGGTCCATGGATTGGATAGATTGTTGCTCCATTTGGCATATGTAATGTCGAATACTTATTTCTTATTTATGGGAGATATAGTAAACTTGTCTTCCTTTGCAAGACTTTAACTTTTGGGTTTTCTGTTGGAGTTGAAAAGATACAACACCATAGAAGCCCAAAAGATCTTTGCAAGCAAATAACCTGTTACAAGGAGAAACAAAGAGAAGCAACAAAGGAAATGCTCAAGAATGTGGAGCCATGAATTCACACAAAATGTAAAATGAATTAATTATACAAAAGATAGTTTTCAATTGCATATAGATGAAAACCCTAAAAAGGAAAACCCTAGGCTTGCACAATAATAATTAATAAAGTAATTAATTATTATGTACCTAATGTTAGCTTAAGTGAAAAGAGGTAAAAGGGAACTTTACGTAATTAAACAAATATTTTTTAATTAATAAAGTAAATACCCAATTACTCTAACACCCCCCCTTAAGATAGACACAAGGAGAAGCTAAAACCTAGAAGAAGCTACTGAAAGCAAAAGCAATGGGTCCCAGCAACAAGGCGAGATCAGGTACCCATGTACAAAATCAATGCAAGCTAAATAAAATGGGGTAAAGGAGAAAACCCAGTGGGAACAAAACTCCTCCCCAAAATAGAATGCAAGGAAGAAATGCAATGCACTAATGAAAGAAGGATAGGAGGTGGATAACATAATACCCCCCATAGACAGCTTCTATCATATAAGTACATGTACAATGATCTCCATAGGAGATATAGAAAGAGAGAAGAAGGCCCCCCCACAATGAAGAAACTCCTGTCACAATGGTAGATGCCTGATGTAGAATCCAAAAGGAGATCCTGAAGCGGCAAATGATATTCCTCCCCTTGGAAAGAAACGGATCCATGGACCTGTACCGAAGAAACCCTGTGAAAAAGGAAGAACCAATCTGTCTCAAGGCGTGTGCCATGATAGGATGCTGAAGAGTCTCACTGTCTGAATGGAAACAAATAATGTCAAATCCAAATTGATGTGGAGAATACTGAAATGCAACCTCTGAATGCACAAATAATGATGGGCGAACAGTGATAACTTGACTGTCAAGGTAGAGGAGATGAATGTCCTTAAAATAATCCTCCAAATCTACAATATAGGACTCAACAAACAAGAAAGATATGTCTGCAACATAAGAGTCCAAAGTAGTTATGTCTAGAAGATGTATGATTCCCTGCTGCACTAAATCAAGAACAAAAAAAGATGCTGATGAAGTCTTAGTCTGAAGAGTAGGAACTGGGAGACAAACCTCTGATCCATCAGAATATGTAAGGGTGTCTAAATACTCAAGCTCCTCTAAAGTATCATGATCAAATGGTGTATTCTCTCTCCAAGCGATGGGTATGAGACAATTTGAAGCAGGATCCTCTGGGAACGGAGATAGAATAGGGCCTCCATAGATCTCCCAAAGACATGTCTAAAGTGGGTGAGGACAATCAATGTCCGATATAGCCAACACAGTGTCATGATCAACACTAGACAATATAACTCCTGCAATGTGATTTCTAATAATATCCCATGCTAATCTTCCATCTAAAGTTGCTGGTTCAGGTATGAGATCATATAAATAAGGCAAAATATTAAGCCACCTACAATGTGTAAGTATACCCTTGGCCCATGACTCATAATTACCCCGTTCCAGAAGAACAACTGAAGGATGAGTAGAGAAATCCATGATAACTCTTCAAATGAAAAAATTTAGAGACTAATGATCTCAACAATGATAAAGCATATCAAGATAACCCATCCAATGCAAATAAACCCCATGTAGGAGCCAAGATGACCAAGTAATTGAGCAAAGTGTAAAAACACACAAAGCTGAATAAAAAATACTTAGTAAATATTCTGATAAAATAGACTATAGATCTGGAAAGAGCACTGTAACACCTTTCCAATGCCTATTCATTTATGCAAAACGGACACCATGGCCAAAGGTTATGAATTTTTCAAACACTGAATTTAGCTTGCACGAAATGAGTTTTCTAGCAAAAAACATTTATTTCTAACTTGATTTCTGGGAAATCTACTCACTGTTTATAGACAAAAATAAAAACCCAAAAATATTTTGATGTTAGAAACAAAACCCAGAAATCGTTTCTTGATCCAACAAGCAGAATATGAGAAAATGATTTTTTTTTTACTTTCAGCTAGGAGAAAAATGACGCGCACCAATTTTTCAAGAGTGATTTTTCTCCAGATCTGTGCATGATATGCAAAATCTAAAAGATACCCAGTTCAGATTTCGACGTTGGCTACAAAATTTAGAAATTGTTTTTCCTGCAAATGAGTGAAAACTGAATTTTTGAAGCAAAAATGATGACGGATCCAATAAAAAATGGCTTGCAACAAACCCTTGTAGCTCCAAAAATCTTCAAAACAAGAACAAGCAGCTGCAGATCTGAAGCTCTGATACCATGTTGGAGTTGAAAAGATACATCACCACAAAAGCCCAAAAGATCTTTGCAAGCAAATAACCTGTTACAAGGAGAAACAAAGAGAAGCAACAAAGGAAATGCTCAAGAATGTGGAGCCATGAATTCACACAAAATGTAAAATGAATTAATTATACAAAAGATAGTTTTCAACTGCATATAGATGAAAACCCTAAAAAGGAAAACCCTAGGCTTGCACAATAATAATTAATAAAGTAATTAATTATTATGTACCTAATGTTAGCTTAAGTGAAAAAAGGTAAAAGGGAACTTTACGTAATTAAACAAATATTGTTTAATTAATAAAGTAAATACCCAATTACTCTAACATTCTTTATATCAGATTTAGTTGGATCATTTGTAGGGCTAGGGCTGACCATCTAGAAAGAAAAATAGTAGGTGTTACTATTGATGGAATTTATAATAACAATGAATGCAAGTAGAGAAGATTAATTAGATGAAATTGTAAAAACAGAGACAAATATATGGTTAGTGTTATGATAATAGATAACAACATTGAAAAATAGAATTGAATATGGTTTTATATTTTAGTTTATAAATTCTAAAATGTAGCACAGGTCAAATTCAAAAGTCAATTGAGAGCAAAAAATATTGTCTTTTATAATATCAAGAAAAGTTTGTATAAATTTTCAGGTGCTTGCAAGCAACTGCTCAGAATTTGTAGATAAAAATATGCATAGCTATAAAATTATTTACACAAGTCTAAGTGTAAGGTTGTATTATTTAAAAATACTAAAAATGTACTTTTCATGCTTGTTGTAGGAATGCAAAATACAACCAATTATGCATAAGTTGTTAGAAGATGTACTTAGATTTTGTAGAGCATGTTTTATACACATATTTACAAAGGAAAAGTATTCTAACCATCACTTAAGTAGTTATAAAATATTGTTTTAATGTAGAAGGAACTGCCTTGTGAATAGTAGTCATCGACATGTAGTTCACGAAGGAAATTGTAGAAGGAAGTCAATTTCTCACAAGTTGAATGGAATTGATGTAATTTTATTTCCATTGATTGAATGTCGTACTCCTTCACACTCTGAACATTTGCAATAGTGCTCTTTTCTTCTTGTATCAAGTCTTTGCAAGTAATTGTAATGTTACTTGCAAATTCTTGTATGGGACTTGTAGGAATGCAATTTGAATTCATTGATGAAGATGAATGGGTAGAGAGAATTGGGGAACTCTCACTACTTGTGATTTCTATAATATATTTTCGTGCATGAGAGCTTTCCATTGCGTGAATGATATAAAATTGTACAAATTGTAAACAATATATGATTTGTGCATTGATTCATAAGCTATCTGCAACTTCCATTGAGAAAGCTGACTATTTTGTTCATAAAGTTAAAAAACACTATATAAATTGGCATCTTGCTATCTCTGTTTTAAGTACTAACTCATAGCTTCTTCTTACCTCTTTTATGGAAAAAAATAGAGAGAGTAATATGTGGGTTCTTTGTTGTGTTGTGCTTTTGAGTTTAAGTTTTTTAATGTCAGAATGTTTTTCTTGAGACCCATCGTTAATGTTTTTCTTGAGGCCTATTCCTTGTTTACATGCTTGAAACCTATGTTCTTTAATTGAAACTTGGTTGTCACTGGACGCTCAAAGGATTGTGCAATTCCAATTCATGTTCTAGGATTTGATAACATGGTTCCAATTATCATATGTATCAATGATTGGTATTCATTGTTTATGGCCTTATCAGCCAGTTCATTTTTTTGCACATCCACAATAATTTTAGACATATGACAAACTTTCTATATTCTTTTTCCTTATTTTTAATGGCTTTTGACACCTATTCATTTTGGTAGATAGTGGTTTTTTTAGAAACTAAATTTATGTGCTAAATAGATTGTTCACATTTATATAATAAGCTGAGATACTATTGTTGATAAATCAGATCACTAATCTATACTCAAAGTCGACACAATATTATTTAATTTTCATTCAGTTCAGTATAGTGAAATGTCCCAGGCTACTTGCAGTTTATATTTTTGTTTATGTTGACGAATCTAATGTACACTTCGCATTAACAAATCTTTACCCTACAAAATTGATTTTTTTCCTCTTGGTCAAGTGAACTGCACTTGATACATTACTGAAAAATCTTGTTGCTTTGCAGGACAAACTTTGTCAATGAAAATAATAGTCTATAAATTTTTTCCATTAAAACTTTTGTACATAATTATGAAGTAACCTTGTAACAATTTACAATTTTCGTAGCTACAATATTAACTATTATCTATATTTGACATGTCAAAGAGTCATTGTAGAAGTAGCTTATTTTCCTCTTCAAAATCTAATTTATCGATTTTGGTGATTGTTGCTTTTAAGTGTCTTTGACCACCAGTTTGATTAGCTTCATATGAGAGGGTGAAGAGATGATCTTTGAAGAATGCTTGTTTAATTAGGGCTACAACACTAATTTTTTCTTCTAGGTTGAATTGCAACATATATAAATCCTTCGCAGAGATACCAAGAAGGTTGGTGGCTGAGTCTTCGAAAGCAACATCCTACAATGTTCCAATATGTTCTGCTAGCTTAATTTTAAGGACATACTTGTAATTACAATCTTTCATTGTAACTTTACATTTTGAGCAATACCATGACTCATTTGCAGCTTGCTCAACTCTTTTTTTACATTTTTTTCCTTCTGAGACAAGGGGGCTAGATGGATAGCAAAAAGAATTTGATTTGATAAATTGCACAATTGCTTTCAAGATGCATTGGGCAGATTGGTTCATGTGGACAAAATGTTCTTCAATATCAGCAATTATCTTTTTTCTTATTAGGAGGGGCACATGCACAACTTCTATTATACACGATGACAAAAGAGAAACTCCATTCTCTAAGAACCATGATTTTAGTTGTTTTGTTTCATCTATGATTGGATCAATGAACAATTGTGTGCTTTCCAAAGTTCTTACCACTTTTCCATTATATTCTGTGATGTGGTTATTTTTAATTGCAAGAACAACAATATGTGAGTGGTACATCTCTTGGAGTTGTGTGCCTTATTTTTGAGCAGTTGGACCCCATAGAGTCACATTAGCAGTAGAAAAAGTCATATAAATTAGCTTAATGGCCCTTCTAAGAACTTCTAAACCATCTCTTATTCTTATTGTAGAGCTAGGTTCAACACAAACAACAATTCCAATAATATCAACAAGGGAATTATTGGTGATGTGGAGAATGTCGGCTAGGGCCATGAAAGAAAATGGATGCTTTGGAATTACAAAGTCATTTTCAAAGGATGAAACCTTTGAATCATCCTATAGACAAATCTCTAGTTGGCTATTGAGTTTTTTGTATAATTTATTAGTTTATTTAATAGTGCCCCCAAATATTGTATAGATAGCTCCAACTTGAAAATTCTTGTAATGAAGATCTGCCACCTCGTTGAAGGAAGTGATATGTATCTAAGTACCATCACAGTCAATAATGTCAAAGGAGAAAACATGTCCTTGCCCCTTTTTAGTGTTTAACTCATGCATTTCTCTTTTCATTGTCACATGACCCTTGACAAGCCATCTTGTTTGAAATGGGTTCAAATTTTTGATGGGAGTAATGATGGGCACACTTTCTTTTGTCTGGTGGGATGACCTTATTCCAAAGAGGGTTCTTCAGGGATTTTTGTTTGGTACGGTGTCATTCTTAGGCATATTTATCACTACATCAAGTGAGTGTGTGGCATGTAAATGTTGGTGTGGCCCATTTAACAAATACATTAGCTGACCAATCATATGGTGGTGTGAACAAGTGATTTGTAGCTCTGATTTGATAATCCACCTATATATTGGAAAGGATTAAGTAGGATGAATAGTATATTAGAAGTCAATAAGAAATCATTTGATCACAATCTCTCACCTTGACATGGGAATAAGAGGGAAGCTGTTTGCTACAAGTAGAAATTTAGTTCCCTTTTGGATTTCTTCCAAAGCAATTGTACTTCTTCATAATAGTAGCCTTTTGCTTATGAACTCCATCAAATAGATCTATTTTGTATCGGGTTGTTGATGCAACACCATGGCCAAAGTTGGCTATATCTATTACTCGGAGATATGGTTGTAATTTACAATTGCCATCATTGATCATTGTGATTGCATTGGAAATGAGTTGGAACTTTTTCTTTTTCCCTTGAACAAATTCAGGTGGAACATTTGTACGTGTGGAGCTTGCCATCTAGATATGAAAATACAACAAGAACACAGTGGAGTTCACATTGAAAAACCACATACACTAATGTTCATAGTGAATAATCACTTAATAATGACAAGACAAACTTCATGTGAACTTAGTGCAAAACTAATTTTCATTGTGGATGCAAATATCACACTACTTACATATTTAATGATTTAACACCTACTGCTTACAAAGTCTACTTTGGACATATATCTAATTATAGGTAGATCCCCCCCTAATTTGATTTAATACCTACTGCTTAATACGATCTATGTATCGACCATCACTCCACCTTGTTTTACATAGATAATTTATAGCTAAATAAGAAAATATTTTCCACTCAAAATTTTTGATGAGTGTCATCCTTGTTGGATATCTATGGGTATGCACTCTTAACACAAACCTACTTACATTCCTCTCATTTTAAAATTACTGGTGACTATGATAGCTAGAGACAGATAAATCCACCATTGCACTTATGTCTTTTTATTGATTGGAAGGGAGTTTTTCATAGTCAAGAAATAAGAAAATATATATCTAATTGTAGGAAGATCCCCAACTAATTTGATTTAACACCTACTGCTTAATACTATCTACGTATCAACTATCACTTCACCCTATTTTACATAGATAATTTATAGCTAAATAAGAAAATATTTTCCACTCAAAAAATTTCATGAGTAGCATAGCTACTAGATATCTATGGGCATGCACTCTTAACACAAAACCACTTAAATTTCTCCCAGTTAAAAATTACTAGTGACTATGATGGCTAAAGACAGATAAATCCACCATTGCACTTGCATCTTTGATGCAAAATTCTACCCTTATTTGTATTGTATAGTTAATCATGGAAATAAGCTTGATCCTAGGGCCAATTTTGAGTTGATGAACAAAGTGCAAACATTGCAAAGACATATGAATTTATCAGATTATTGAATGATGTATCAACCTTCCAAAGTAGATTGGATGTATTTAAGAGGGAAGCAAACATTAATAGAGGCCACAAAAAAAATAACAGTTATCTAGAAAACAAAGGAAAATTAAGAATCAAAACATAGTTCTTTTTAATGAATAATGATGAAACACAAAATAGGGAAAATGCAAAAAATGCATACCTTCTATGGAGAATGATTGGAGAGTCTTCAAAAATCACCTCCTACTAATTACAAAACCCTACCAAAGTAGAACAAAGCCTAGATCACACTACAAGATGAAACATTGGGAAAATAGACAACATTAAAGGCCACAAATAAAAATCCCTACTTGTATTTTGGGAGAATTTCATTTTAAAAGCTTTCTAATGAACAATGATGAAACACGAAATAGGGAAAATGCAAAAAATGCATACCTTATGTGGAGAATCACTGGAGAGTCTAACAAAATTGCCTCCTGTTTCTTATGAAACCCTACTAAAGCATAAAAAATTCTACATCATGGTACATGACGAAACACAGGAAAAGTAGATGATAAATGGTGAGTCAGTTTGAAGCACACTTATAGGAAGCCATGACCGTGAAAAAGAAACTTCTATGTTGTAGAAAAGAAACTGTGTAGTGGGGTCAGGGCACATGAGGTGTCTATACAGAGCCATACCAACAACAATCAAAACCTGTCGTTAACCAACACACTTCGATTTTCAACCGCCAATGGTTAGTTTCCCTGCGTAAACAATTCTCGGACAAAACTTTATGGTGTGATAACTTTCGGCATGAGACAAATTTTTGGTCGGAAGCTCACACATAATATAGCCTATCGGCTAAATAAGATGAAATTTTGTCAAATGATTTTTTCATTGCACAAGCATTTCATACAAAATGAAAGTTTATATTGACGATTTTACCTCTTATATCTGAAGCTTGAAATAATTGCTAGCATAACATGCCACAATGAATTACACCCTATTCTCATACAGCTGCTTAAGTGCATTTTCTGCTTATATTTAAGGAGTAGGAGTGTTCCCATGCAAATTTAAAATTGTGGGAAAAGGATAATTTAGAATCTTACCTATTTTTGTGGAGTAGCTATTGTTTAGGAATTAAAAATAACCCATGGAAAAAAATGGGGGCTAAAAAAAACAGTGGTTGCATAATGAAAAAGCTATGAGGTGCCTCCATAAATTTCTTTCCCTCTTTTTTATTTATCCATGCAAATGAATAATAATTACATATTTTTTAGATGACTGCTTAAAAATAAGTAGCAAATTAAAATTCATGGTGCCACTAGCCACACAAATTACTTCTAAAAAAATTGAGCAATGGTTGCTAGCCAAAATAAGCTAAGAAATTGCATGGGGACATGCCCTTAGACTTGATTTTGTAGAGGGTAGGTGTGTTTTATGTTTCACAATACAATTTTGATTACTTAGTAGTTTCCTATGCTAGCTTTGACATCTAATAGGCTCACCACAAACAAATGATAAACATCGCCCACATTACATAGGCCCTTCACAATCATGCCTTTAGTTTAATCTAGATTTTGTATAAGAAACATCATATATAGGAAAAGACATAATATATATCCTTTTATGATCAATTAGATATATTTAATGTTAAAAAATTAAATTTTATTTTTATTTTATATTATATTTGGATAAATGAAAGAATGTACTTATAATTATTTCCATTTGTTACAAATATGGATTTATTGTAAAATGATAAGACTCCATAGCACTATCATATATCCATTATAAATTATATGGTTAGGATCTATTTGATGCTAGTCTTTTTAATCTTAGCCATCAATCTATTTTTTTCATCTAGTGCTTCTCACTAAGAAATATCTATCAAACTAACTAGTCGATTGAATTTTGTGTGTTAGTTAAAATTTGGTATCGTTATTGTAACTAAGGTTTAAATCTCTTTTAAGTTCTTAAATATATGGGTTTAGATCATTTTCATTTATATAAGGGAGGAGGTCCCCATTTATGAATTTGAGTCACTCTAGCTAGCTAAAAACATTCTTGAGATTTATCAATCAAAAGAATTATTTTATTGACTTACTAGTTTTTAATGAAACAAGAGATCTATAGAAAGTGAATAATGTATTATTAATATTGTTCAAAAAAGTTGTTAGTTGGCTAAATTTCTTGTGTAATGCTTATACTATAATTTTAATTTTTTCTTTTCAATCTTATATTATTGTACTAGCTTTAAAAGTGTATGTAATTGTTAGTAGTATTATTTTCATTAAAAACATATTATATTGTAATTAGTTTTGATGAGTCTTAAGTTTTAATTATTGAAGTGAAGTGATTCCATGCAGATACACAACTATTATAAGTTTATTGTTGAAGTGATGGCATGTAGATACACAATTGTCAAGAATCTAGAAAATTGAAGCTTAAAAAAGTCATGAAGTGTCTCTCAATTTCTACTTGTTTGTCTTTTTTTAAAATTCATGCCTTCTATGAATTTTTTGGTGTAATATAATTCTCTCATATTCAAGGCACAATTCTAGTAGAAGAATATTAACATTTGAAAGTTGAATTTCCTTCTTTTTTAGTTTTTAGGTTTCTAATTTCAATGTTTATTAAAAAAATATATATTAATGTAATCATGGATGAGGGTTATAATAAAGTACTATCCAAGGTCATGTAGACTTAATAAAAACACAAATTTTATGTGCAATGATAATCAAAACTAATACATTCTTCTAAAAAGCAACTTGATTCTATACACAATTAACAATTATAACTACATCCTTAATCTTTGTCACAATGGAATTACATGTTAGGACTTAAAATTAACTCAAGGAAAGTATTTTAATTGGTGAATGATGGATTGTTGGCCTAGGATGTTCTCGCATCAAACACCCTTGGAAAGTTATTTGTATGAATAATCATGAAAAATAAGGGCTAAGTGATAGAATCAACCTTTACGATGGTAAACCAACCTCAATGCACTCTTGACACATGAATAGGCTTATGGAATAAACTCAAAGTTTATTTTCCTTCCACCTTTATGAGTCTCAAGTAAGGAGATACAACATAATCTAAGTTCTACTTCTTTCCTACACCTACATTTATCATCAAGTGTTCTTTCATCTTCCATTTGAATCCTCTAGGAATTATTCTCTTCCGCCAATCTAATCCCCTTCTTGTACTATTCCTATATTTTTATAGATCCATTTTATTTTCTACTATCCCAAACATAACTACTTCTATCTATCTATTGTCATCCTTTGAAAATATCACAATCACCACATATTCTACTATTCCATATCTACCATGAGATTATATGTCATATTTCACTTGATATCCATCTTCTTTGCTATTGTGGTATGAATCAATACATTTTTCCATCTTCCAAACACTTTCATTTTGTTCTCTATCACTATTTTTGCTTATTCTTAGAATCATACCTTTTAAAACTTCTTCTTCTCTATCCTACATCTTTCCATTGCATTTTGTACTTTCATAACTTATTCTACATTGCTCTTTACTTGTAGATGTCTATCTTTTCTCACCACATTTCTTTCTTCTACACATTCATCTATTATTACTTCAACTAGATCTAGTCAATTTTTTACTCTATCATTGATCTTTAACTTCATCTTCACATTATTTACATTCTATTTTTTCAAGTTTCATCAACTTTCTACTCTATTCTGCATTTATTTTGAGTGACTATCAATCATACCATCTCTTTATCTACTATTAACTCTAGATTATTATTGCTATCTCCACAATTTTAACTTTCTTCACCTTAAAGTAATTACTCACTTTCATCTAACTAAATTATAATATCTCCAATTCCACATATACTCACTTCTCTCCAATCATATATTTCTAAAATATATTCATTACTAAAAATATTGATACCAACCATATTAATCTCATATTTATTTTATTCATCCACATTTCCTTTTCACTTGACATTTCCTCATTTACAAATTTGTAGAATATATTTTAAAGCACAACTCTATATTTACAATTCCAACTTCAAATTTTGTGCCCTCATTTGTTATTCTAATTAGCTGATCGACTTCTATTGTGGACTTGCAAGTCCACATTTCCACATTTCCACATTTCCCTTGTAAACCTGTCTCACACATGCCGTTAAACTGTAAGTGGTTAATGGTTTTCAGTCACCAAATTTTTTTCGGTATAAAAGAAATCTTCCAACGATTCTAGTATCTATATAAAATCCTATCAAATTTATTTATGAATGCAGTGTCATAAATGCCTCTACAATGTCAGTGATATTTCAATCTAATTTTTATTAATTGTGAACAGTTGTAAACAGATAGAAGAAATCACTATATGGAGAATGGTTTTGGTTCATCTCATCTTTTGTAAATCTTTGCTTCTGATTTTGGTTCACCTCATTGTCATATTTCTCGTCCAAAATTTTCCCATTTTTACTATCGCCATTGTTGACAGCATGACAAATTTTATGCAGAATCTTGAGCTAAGTCACTTTCCATGGTGTTTTTTCCTAGAGTCGAAGCTGAAAAGGTGCAAGGCTGAATGGGAGTAGAGTTGGGTGAAACAAAAAGTAGGTATATGTTTTGGAAAGGAAAATTCAGCACATGAATTTCACCGGTATGACGACACCACAATGCCCGTGGTTTCACATTGTACTGTATCTCAAAACTGCCGACACACTTTTTAGGTTAACAGACATTTTTTTCTTCTAGCAATACAAACATTTTATTTGTATTGTTGAAAGAATGAGAATTTAGTTTCACTGGATATTGTGGTTCTCTACCTATGTGCTTTTACAAAGCTTGAGGTTGTCAAGGGGAGGATATTTCTGGCACCAACACCTACACCAATTTCTTGATGGGCACCTGAACAATCCCCATTACTACTACCTTGATCATCTGCTTTACAATCAACAAGAAATGTAGAAAGCAGGCCTGAAAACTCAACGGGTAAGAGCTCAAAAACCAGATTTTACAAATATTTTTATTTTACAAAGTGTACTTTTTCAGACAATTTAAGCCTAAAGGGAACATCTTAGCGAATGATAAATACTTGTCATATGATAATAGGAGTTATGAATTGTAGAGTGGTAAAAGGAACATGAGTCAGTTTGAACACATTTTCTTTCTGAAATTTTTCAATGACAGTATATGTAGCAGCACAGATGGAATGGATAGCTTCAAAAGGAACCTAATGAGCTCAAATTAGAATAAAGTCTATGATAGAGGAAAGTATAGTCTCTTCTTTTGGGTGTCCTTGGGCCATCATTTATGGTTTGAATTTTAGACCATATCAGATACAGAGGATTAAGGATTGCCAGTGCATGGACAATTCTTAGCAAACCTCTTTAAACATTCTTTTCCATGCACAGTAGTTTATGAATTTTTAAAGCTGCTGGGACTTTTCAGTACATGGACAATCCCAGAGTTCCCTCATTGAAAACATTCATTTTCTTTCCATGTACAGTAGTGTAGGGTCATTTCCATCTTAGTCTTTTTACTTCCTCCATTTTCCATCTCCATCTTTTCATTCCTTCCATCTTCCATTGCCTTCATTTTCATGTCCTTTCCTTTGCTTGGTCTACTCTCCAAGTAAATTTTGGATTCTTGCAGTGATTTGCAAAATCACTCATCCCCAACAAGAGCCACTATTAGAACCCAAATTTTCCACTAAAAAACTAAGGGGTTTTACTCATTTAAACTCATTATTTTCCTACCTTTTCATAAAAATTCATTTTTTCCCCCATCCAAAATTCTAAAACATCTTATATTTTATACCGCTACTTTAAACCCTTTGAATTTTCTATCTTTCCACTTCATACCGCTTTACCACTGACAGCTATCAAACAATCTGTGGTTGTGTGGTAAAGGCTCTACCTCGTGGTCATCAAACATCCACCGCTACACTATGGAAAGCCATCAGACAAACTATGGTGGCACGGTGAATAGTCAGAATAATAGAAAATGCTTACCGCTACACCATAGGTGGTCAAAACATTGTTCATGGTGGCACAGTAAGTGGTGATGTGACAGTCAAGTTACCTACCGTGGTACTACCACCAATCTACAAGGAGACTATGATGACCGCAATGAACAGTTAGCAAGGAGTGAAGGGATTACTAAGAAGACCCACTGCGGTACCGTCGGAAGTCTAAACTGAGACCATGGTAGCACGGTGGTTGGGAAGATGACAGTGGAGGTAGCGGTCGAGACAGGTCACCGCGGTACCACTGGCAATTAAAACACAGACTGCGGTGGTGTGGTGGATGGCAGGGGAGCAGTCAAAGTCCAAGCACTATGGGACTATGGGAAGACAAAATGTTGACCGTGGTAGAGTGGTAATAATAAAGGAAGCTTTAGGAGATGAAATATAAAGAGCATTTAAGGTATAAAGTGAAATAAAAAGGCACGACTATAGTTTGGAAATATTTAATTTTCTAATAAGGAAATTCAATTAAATATTTTAATTTATGTCAAAGAATGTTAAATGGTTGTAATATGAAGATGAAGGTTCACGAACCTTGAAATTTATTGTATAAATATTTCGAAAATCTAGTTAGAAGAGGGAGGAGTAGGAACAGTTAGATAATTGTAGAAATGAAACTGGGAAATGGATATAATGTATAGACTTTCTTGAAGCAGATCAATGGAGATATTGAATTTTAATTGGTGAAATTATTTTTGGTATTCAGTTGTTGTGATATATTAATTTATATTCTTTATTTGGTTGTCTCCAAATTGGGGTCTTTAGTCATTTAAATCAGCATATCAAGTATATCTCTGATTTATCAAAGTGCATTTTCATTTTGTGTGATCTTATTGATTGGTGTCTACAAGTCAGAATTAAAATCTTTTAAATAAGTCACAGTGATTTAAGGATTTCTCTTGGATAGTTAAAGAAGAACCTAATAAAGTAATATTTAGCACAATTTATGCAAGCCATAGAATTATGAAGTTTTATGCTAGTAATAGAATCTCATTTTCAAAGTGCTTAACAACTAGAGTTAAGCCAAAGAGGAAAACACACATCATTCTTGATTTTGAATCCATTGCCCATGTGGATAGAAGGCACTGATCTATCACAACCTAGAGATGAATTTCATAAGAAACAACATTTTTAAATTATTTCTTTTGTGCAGTAGGAGTAGTAGTTATGATTTTATCTATTCACTTCCAATTGCCATTGTGAATTGATTGATTGAGCAGGAAATATATTTCAAATCTGCAACATACACATAGGTGCACCCACCTAGGTTTAGTGGAGCCTAATGAGTAGAAGGTTCAATTATGTTAATTGGCCTTGTACGTTGGCCAAAAATGTTGTGAGAGCTTGGCAACCTCTTGTGGTTAAAACTTGTGTTTTTGAGATCTAACACGTGGAACGATGTAGATTGAGGGTAGTAAAGCAAGATGATAAGTGGTAGGTCGAATTGGCCTTTGGTGCTAAAGTTGCATTGCATTCACTAGTATGTGACTGTAGATTGGATATTTGATCCTTTCACACTATAGTAGACCTTCACATTATACCGTTGGGGTCATATGACATCCGCTTAGGGATGGATTGGTTGGAGGCACACTGAGTTGTCATTGGCTTTTGATGCAAGTCAATTCAATGCATTGATGTATCTAGTAGGGAGGTCAAGATAACTTGGGAGTTCAGAGACCTATACAATTGAGGATGATGTCGACTATGCAGTTGAGGAGATTTGTACATCAAGTCTTTCAGTTGTTTGCAGTGACAACATATGAATCTGGGATAGGAGATAGTGAGGAGAAGGTTTCACTTGATAGAAGATGTATTTCCTGATGAGATTTTAGGGATGCCACTTCAGTGTGACATTGACTTCACGATTGATCTTATACCTGGATCTGATCCTATTTCACATGCTTCATATCATATGACTACACAGGAGCTTAAGGAACTCCACTTGTAGTTGGATGAGTTGCTAGTGAAGGGTTTCATCCACCCTAATGTTTCACCTTGGGGGGCACTAGTAATTTTTATGAAGAGGAAGGATGGTTCTCTCCATTTGTGCATAGACTACAATCAACTAAATAAAGTGACAATCAAGAACCAATATCCCTTACCTATGATTGATGATTTGTTTGATCAGATCAAGGGTGCTACAGTATTTTCAAAATCCATCTTAAGTCAGGGTGCCATCAGCTACGTATATTTGATTATGACATTCATAAGATGACATTTCACACTCGTTATAGTCACTACAAGTTTACTGTGGTACTATTCGGATTGAAAAATGTGACATTTGTGTTCATGGGCTTGATGAATGAAGTCTTTCATACCTATCTAGATAGGTTTGTACTTGCATTCCTTGATGATATACTAGTCTATTCCAAAATAGTAGAGGAGCATGAGGAGCATTTGAGGTAGGTTTTTTTGTTTTTAAGAGATAATCAGTTGTATGCTAATGTGTCAAAATGTGAGTTCTTTAATATTGAGGTTAAGTACCTTGGACATGTGATATCAGGAGAGGGTATTGTAGTGGATTTTTCAAAGATGCAAGTGATCATTGATTGGCCTGCAACCACTAATTTGGTAGAGATACATAGTTTCATGGGGTTAGCAGGTTATTGCAAACTCTTTGTTCAGTGTTTCTCTAGGATAGGATATCCTATCACTTCTCTTTGAAGGAAAGGGAAGATATTTGTTTGGTTAGGGAAGTGTGAGGTATCATTTTAGACTATATAGGAGAGGTTGACCAATGCACTGATTCTTGTGATACCTAATCCTATTGGAGATTTCGTTGTCTATACAAACACATCTTTAGAGGGATTAGGAGAAATCTTGATGCAATATGGTCAAGTTATTGCATATGAGTCTCACAAACTCAAGGATCATGAGTTGAATTACCCCACACATGATCTTGAGTTAGCAGTGGTAGTACATTCTTTGACGAGATGGAGACATTTATTTTTCGGGCACAAGGTTGAGTTGCATAGTGACCATCAGAGCCTATAGTACATCTTCATGAAGCCTAATCTTAATGCTAGGTAGAGGTGATGGATGCAGTTATTTTGTGAGTATGAATTCAAGGTGAGGTTCATCTAGGGGAAGGAAAATGTAGTTTCCGAAACTCTTAGCAGATAGAGACATAAGTTTTTAGAGTTGACTCTTGCTGTGGATTTGAGGAATCATAGTCTTTCTACACTTCCTACAGATAGCTAGTATCAGGAGATGAGATCAGAGATAGAGACAGGAAAGACTCCTGATGGTAGATTCTTAGGTTATTCTATAGAGTTAGATGCTTTGTTGAGGCACATGGGACATATTTATGTTCCATCTTTTGTAGATCTTCATACCTTGGCTATAAAAAAGGCACATCAAACACCCTATTCAACTCATCCTGGAGTGAAGAAGATGCATGTCGATTTATGAAAACTATACTTTTGGGTATGTATGAAGCAAGATATCGCTCACTTTGTGTCATGGTGTTTGGAGTGTCAGTGAGTAAAGGATAAACACCAACATTTGATAAGACTTTCATAGCCACACTTAGTGTTAGACTGGAAATGTGATATAATCTCATTGGATTTTATTGTTGGGTTACCCAATTCTTCGCAATGGGACGAAACCATTATGGTGATGGTGGATAGGTTGGTGAATGTAGCACACTTCTTGCCTATTTTTTCCTCCTACAATGTTTGGTCCATTGCTAGAGTGTTCACGAGAGATATTGTTAGGTTGCATAGTATTCCTCATCAGATCATTTGTGATAGGGATCCTATGTTTACCTCAACTCTGATGGAACTTCAAAATCTATTCTACAATTTTCATTGATCTTACCTATTTTTCTTGTTCTCCATGGTGTTTTTTCTATAAAATGGTTTTTGAATGGTCTAGGGTTAGGGTTCTATGTGTGTTTCCAAGTATTCATATAAAAAACCTACTTTCATATCTAACACACTAGCTTTGTTCTATTTGATTGTTACTTTTTGAGGGGAGTCTTAAAACGGCTTAAGCCCCATTGTCCTGTCTAGGCTAGGTCCCTTTCTGATCTGTCATTATATTTTCCTATGGTCAACTTTAATTTTTCCTAAGTCTAGGATGGCCCCATGCCGCCCTTTTACAAAAATAAATTCAGGTCATGGTTTGTCGTCAACCTAGTCATGTCCCCTCTTGTCTTAATAAATGTTTTATATTTTGTAGAGGGATGAATTTATTGTGACCATTGATGAGAGGTTGTTTGATCTTAGTCATTCCCTGCCATCCCGTGATGACCCCACCATAGGGTATTGACTGATCATGATATCACAGGTGGGCACCACTTGTCACATCTGGTGAAGCCGAAGGACCATTGGGAATGATTTAATATATTAAGCTGACTTTAATACACTAACTAGAGGGTTACTAAAGTGAATATAAAGGGAACATGCTTAAAATTGGTGGAGATTTTTTATTCTCAATGGAAAAGGTGCTCGACATTTAAGATCAGAATTGGCAGCCATCTGAATGAGCAGGATCATAGATGTTTGAGATCTACGGTTGCCTGCTATCACGCGATCAAAAGTTGTTGGCTGGTTAGTGATCACGATATAAAGGGATTGATGACACATGGATTTTCTTGATGATTGAGGAGGTGGTGGGCCATTTGCTATGGTGGAAGTCAATGTTAGACTGAATAAGCACATTCGTTCGATGATCCGATGAATATGAATATCAATGGGTAATATTCAAACTTGCATCAAATGTGATTAGAGCCATTGGTGAAGTGCGCGAGTGAGCTTTAATGGTGGATGAGACATATTATTGCTTGATTTGATTGAATAAAAGACTTATTTCTCTATTTTATTGTCACAAAAAGCATTCAAGGTTTTTTGCAGAGCAGTTTTAAAGATGAGGAAGAGTTCATGAGCTGTTGTAGTAACGAATTAGGGTTTCTCCAAGAAAAAACATCGTAAGTTGAGCTCTACATTTCCTTATGAAATTTCAGCCTGAATCTAGGAGAATTTTTTGTGTGATTGTTGGGAAATTGTTGAAAATTATATTAGGGTTATAAGTGAGTCAAAAAAATTTTGAAATTGCAAATTACTTGTTTGTAATTTTGCATCTTTGAAAAGCCCTAGTTTTTTTAAGGTTTGTTATTCAAGTAAACCCTAGTTTGTTCAAAATGGCACTGTCAAAGCACCACTTCAACCAAATTGATTATTTCAAAAGGAACCTATATGATGAATTCTTAGATCAATTTCCATTGTTGACAAATGATAGAAGAAAATGGTAGGCCCTAACGCGAGGAAAAACCCTTGGGGAGGGGTTGGTATGTAATTGCTTAAATGTAGCTGATGCTAGGGTGTCGATGAAGGGTTTGGAGATGTGAAAACTGTGGTTTGGACAAAGGAATTTGCCCCACCCATTCTCAAATGGTTGGATTTATGACATGGGAAAATTGGTGGTACCTAATGTGTTTCAAGATATGGATTTTCTCAGGGCAGTGGCCACAAGGTATGATCCTGTCACACAGGTGGTCAGGGATAATGATGGAGGGATTTTATTGAGTGTGAGTAGATAAGAAATTCAACAAGTTTTTGATTTGTCTGAACCTAGTGTATTCTTAGTTCCTATTGAGCTTGAAGAGATGAAGTGGGAATATAGGAAGATTAAACCTCTCTTTAGAATTAAGATGCTCCTACCTCATTTGGCCAAGCAAGAGGTTCAAGAGTTCATATCAGCCCTAGTGATTAGGAGCCTTTGAGACTGGATTATTTTTTCAAACACTTCCTGGCTACCTTCTATTCACTATGCCAAATATTGGGTTTTAACCCTAACATTGTGATTCCAATAGCATTCATGTTCATGGGGGTGTAGATACAACATCCAAATTTCTTTGTAGTTTATGACTTTGCTTCTTTCCTAGCTAAGAAAATATACAAAGGGTTAGTGAAGCTACAATAGAATGATACAAGCAGACCTTTCTACTGGTATTCTATTCTCATGCATATATTTTTGTTCAAGAATGTGGATTTCTTCTTTGAGAAAATGAAATTCAATAGATTCTTCAATGAAGAAAGGTTGTAGTGCAAATTTGGACTGCTGACCTTTCATATAACAAAGAAAGTGCTAACTATATACAGTTCGATAATTGTTTTGCATCACAAATTAGAGCAAGGTTGATGGTAAATTTACCTAGGGTTCCTATGGAATTGCATGATTTTCTTAGGCCCAAGGAGAGGAGGCCTGATTTGAGGATCTACCACAACTGGGGTGATATCATCCCATATCCATTCAACACTATTTTGAGAGTATATTGGAAATTGAAAAGGGACTTTCTTCTCAGATTAGATAGTGGTTTTTGATTTTCTTGTTACAAAGGGAGGATGGGTACATTTTGAGAAATTATTTGATTTGTACAATTTGGGTTTCAATCCTAAGAGGCTGTGTGACCCTCAGGATTTCTTTGCTTTATTCAGAAAAATAATCAAGAGATAAAAAATTGTGCATGAGTTCAATTTTCCTGAAGACCTAATCAAGAATGATTTTGATTTTAGTAGGCAAGAATTGAATAAAGAGAAATATATTTCCTATGACTAGTTATTGGCTATTGTACACAAAATGGATCCAAAATATGATCCATTGATGGAATTCACCCCTTTTCATAAGAATATTAGTTTCTTGATGAAAGACTTCAGGGAAATCATGGATATTTTAATGAAAAAGAAAATCAATCTGGAATTGGATTTTGGTAAACAAGAAAAAGTTACAAGGCCACTGGAAGAAAGGCCAACCTACCAACCTTCATAAAAAAAATCCCATTTATAGGAGGTTAATGGATGATAGTGATGAGGAAGTGGAGAAGGATGGAAAAGGAAAAAAGATAATGGATCTAGAAGAGCCACCAAGATCACCTCTCAAACCACTAGCAGCCATAAAAATAATTGATCTTGAGTCATCACCAAGAAGGAGTCCCTGACCACCACCATCATCGCTAGCTCCCAAAAGGAAAATAATTAAATAGTCCCGGAGGACTGGATGGATGAAATTATTGTTATAGACCAAGACCTGTAGATAGGCATGCCATCCCCCCCTCAACCAGTTTAATTGATCTTGTTAGACCTAGACATGAAGGGAAAGTGTGTACAAGATGCAAGAATGGAAGATAGCAAGGAAATATTAGATGATGATACTTTTGTTAAAACACTAGTCTTCTTGCAACTGGTATGGAGGATGAAATTGGGAGAGTACCAAGAAAAGTGCAAGGAAATAAGAGCTCAGAGGCTAGATAGGTCAAATGATAAAAATGATGATGAAGTGAAGCCTGAATTGATGAGTGAATTTAAGAAAATCACTCCAAAAGAAGGGAGAAAATTGGTTGATCAAGTTGGTGTCTTGATCTTAACTAAATGGGACATTGCTGATGTAGTGGCCTTTAATGTTGTTTTGAAATCCAAGCATCCCCTCCAGAATTTTGAAGAAGAATTCAAGACAACACTACAAGATTCTTCCTTCAGTAAGGAGTATGATACCCTAGCAATATGGGCATTGGCCTCGGAGGGAAGAAAGCTAAGCATAACAACTATTAACCCTAATTTGAGGGGAGAGTTAATAATAAAAAGAGCTTCAAAAATTGCAACAACGAAGGCTACAAGTTTAGCTGTGAATCTGGCCAAATTGACACAAAAAACTGCAGAAAGAGAGGAAGTTGAAAAAAGGAATTATATGGACAAGTATAATTTCATGATTGGGGAATATAATAAGGTGCAACAAGTAATATTGAGCTACAAATAGGGGTAGCATCAACTGCTCCTATGATTAAAGCATTACCATCTATATTAGGGTTGTCACTTCCTACTTCCTCCATTATTTCTACACCAAAGTCTTCCACTGAGACTCCTTCCTTTAGTCCCACATTAGAACCAATTGATGAGGAGCTAGAGTGCTATGTTGATTGAACAAAGAAACAGTTAATGCACAAATTGCAGAGCTAAAGGATTCTTTGAAGAACAGTGAGGAGAGGGCAACTCTGAGGCAAAAGGAAATTGTCACCACAATTTTGCAACATTTAAATGAAAAAGTTGATAATAGATTTCCAAGTGTACATTCTTCTTATTCTTTATTAGTGGGTGCAATAAATAATTTAGATGGGGATCAGGAAGTAGCAATACCATTGATTGAGAAATGGATCCCTAGGGCTAATGACTTGGATATAATGTATAAAGCCTCAAGATTTGATGTTAATAATAGGCCATAGTCATTGATACCTACTCAAGTGTTGGTTAAATCACTGCAAGGTTTTCAAGCCTTACGAGATGACTTGAGTAGGAAGGTAAAGGAATTGATGAAGAGTTTTGATGATTGGAGCAATACATTGATTCCTCATATAATTGATGAGTAGGGTAACATTAGGTCCCTTCAACAATGGAGGGATCGGGCTAGTAGGGTCATTAATGCCCAAATTGTTTTAATTTTTGATGACTTGGATTCAAATCTACTAGAGAGCTACTCCATGGACAAAATCATCAGAACTAGTTGATTTCTTAGGTCTTTTGAAAATGAGGAAAACTGGGTGGCAGTTAAATATACACCCTATAGAGCTAAGGTAGATGAGGTAATAAACTTGAATTGGCCAAGTGACTAGGAATACCAGTGATGGGTGGATACATATTTAACTGAAGAGGAGTAAAAGGACTAAACTGCTAACAGTTAATTAATTAACTCTTGCTGTCATAACAATTTCAGGTTTAGTTTTTTGGTGGTAGTTCAGGTGTGTGTGCTCTTGAAAATTTTCTTCTATATCAATCATCCTCAATGGGAAAAATGGGAAGACACAAGAAGATTCTCTAGACGAATGTCTGTTGTGACTGAATTTTGAAATATCACAAAGCAGTCCAATTGGCTAGTGACATGTGTACTTTTTGGCTCGATGCTTGTTTACTCCTTCATTTTCTATAAGAATGATTTAAAGGCCAGAAGTACGGGGTTAGCAAGTTATAATTTTTTGGTTGAGTCTAGGTGAAGTTCCAAAGCAAATTGTAGAGTCTGGTAGTTATAGAGAAAATGCAAATTAGGTTCTGAATCATTTTGTTATAGGTTTTTAATTCATGAAAATATAATGTTGTATAACAGTACTAGCATTTCAATCAGATTGATAAATTCAAGCTCATGTCTCTCCTGTGTACAAGCGTATTTGAATTTTGAATAAAGTGATCAAGGGTTATTTTTTTCATCTCATTGTTGTGGTGTGTGCAATTCTTATTTTAGCTTTAATTCAAGGAATTAATTAAAATTCTTAAATGAGATTGTAGGTTGATATGTTTTGTACAAGGATCTGATAAGTAGTGATGAGTTAGGGTTACATATTGGTAATATTTTAAGGTAATATTATCAAATATCTTATATGCTATGACTTGAATCTATTATAAACCCTTAGATATTTGTGAATTTGCCTCCTCCAATGGAAGTAAGGCACTGATCTAAGTTGCATTTGTTCTTTGTGATTCAGTATTTGTTTGTGTTCACCTAGAGCTCAATACAAATTTAGAATTAATGAATATCTTTTACTTTGAAGTGTTGAACTGTAATTATCTCACGCTCCAAATGGTTGATAATTATTGATGAACAACCAATTCTATTCAGTTTTATCTCGTTATGTTGAGATATTGAGTGAGATTATATGTTATTGTTAATGTTCTTTATGATTATGGTGCAGAGGTTGTAAATACATTAAGGGATCACCCTCCTGGGTCTTGCAGAGCCCAAAGTGTAGGAGTTCTTTAAAATCCTGATCAGTTTGTCCAGGTCCTTCAAGCTACCCTTGATTGGAATTGGCAATTCTATAGGTAGATTAGAAGATCAACCTGGTTTCAGTGAAAAACACAACCAAAAAAATGGTGACTCTACTAGGGAGATAACTTAAATATTTCTTGCCAATGTGTCTGTTTTCCATTTCGCATAGATTTTTCATCATGTTTCTGTGATTTGAAGTTCAAGCCCATGGTTCCATATTAAATTTGTCCATATTTTCTATTATTTAATGCATTTTGAGTCATTGGTGAAATACATTGTAAGTTGTCAATACAAAGCTCCAAAGATCTTTTGAAATCCACCAAATATTTCCTTACATTTGGTATTCCCAAGATAATTGGGTGGCAGCTCTGAAGTCTCTGCACTAGTGTGCATCTTATTTTGAATATTTAATATAAGTTGGAGGATCTTTTGGACAAGTACACAGAATGAAGAACACCAGGTCATTTATGAAGCATCATCTAAAATAGAGATTGGAGAGTGAACTTCCTAAAATGAAGAAGAAAGATTGGATAAAGAAAAGACCAGAATCTAGTCATGTAGCTCTCACATCATAGAACCCTATACATTAAGGTACATGTAATTCTTTACATCCTATCCCTAAAATTTTTGAAGTAGCATCTAAAATTTCATAATCGGATAGTTGTGGGTTTTTTGATGCATTATTTCATACACCAAACCAAGAGGATGTAACATGTCAGAATAAAGGACATATTAATATTCAATATTCTAAAAAGAGAAGAAGGAGTAGAAGTCGAAGCCATCATAGAGGAAGCACCAGTGATGTTCCTCCTGCTATTGTTGTGAATGAAGAATCTCCTTTAGTTTCTGGACATGCACACGAAGAAGTGAACCTTATATATTTAAGTGATACATCAAATTCTGAAATGACCTTTCCTGAACTTGAGGATTTTTTTGGAGACATTGAATCCTTAAGGTGGGAGATCCATAAACAAGCTAAGCTCAAGAGGAAAAGAGAAAAGGAGAGAGAAACAAAATTGATGCATGCTATGATTGCAAGAGATGGGTTGACTAGACAGTTGGCAACAATGAAAGCCCTTGAACCAAGAAAAGCCTAAGCCAAGTGTTGAGGGTCCTGTCGTACATGACCAAAACCCTTAGACCCAAAACCATCAAACCCTGTTAAGCCTCGACCAAGTGATCCAAATCCTAAACCTATTTTAGACAAGGGAAAACAAAAGGCCGAGGGGATTAAAATAAATGATAAGGTGATTTCCCACCCTCCAAAGCTATATTTTCTGCCACATGTACCATCACAAGATGAGGTTGCATTCGAAAAGGTTAGAAAGGAGGGTGAGGCTCTTGCAGAGGAGTTGAAGAGGACAAAAATTGAAGCTAAAAATGCAGAAATGAAAAGAAAAATAAGTTTCCTAAAGATGTCAAGCTTAGATGAGGCTACACAAGCTGCAACCTCATCAAATCGCCAAGATTCCTCCAAATCTGGTCCGGAAACAAATTTGGATACCAACACAAACAATTCTAGGCTGAAAATCCATTCTACTGAGCCTTTAAATTAAAGTCCAAGAGGTCCTAGAGTACAAAATATAGGAGTTGACACTGATTGTCAGAAGACTAGGGGACCATTTCAAAGAATATTTATACAAGTAGAAATATATAGGGAATTGTACTTTGATGGTATTCTAGGTTATCTAAATCCCATCCCAGATGATTTAAGAGAAAAGATGAGTAAATTTGTTGGTAATAATGTTGTGACAACAGAGGAACATTTGAAAGCTTTTATGGATATGCTAAATGACTCTGAAGTGGAGCATGAGGATGTTGTGATGAAACTGTTTGTACAATCCTTGGTAGACGATGCAAGGGATTGGTATAGGGGTTTACCTAATGCTAGTATTTATTCATGGGATGGATTTGAAAAAAAATTGAAGGAACACTATGGTGATAAGACCAATGTTAGTTTCATGTTGAATGAATTCAATAATATCAAGAAGTCACTAAATGAGCTTGTAACAAAATTTAATTTAAGGTTTCAAAAGGCAATGTATAAATTGCTCTAGGTCCTAAGGCTTGATGAAAATGTTTGTCTAACAACATTATTTAATGCTTTGATGCTAAAATGGCATATCTCTTCAAAGATAAAGACCCTCAGACCATGAGGGATGCTTTCAAGATGGCTATAAATATTTAAAGTAATAGGCGAGTTGCTGGGAAATATGGTAGAAGAGAAGAGCCTACACTCCTAAAGAATCCCAAGGAAAAAGTTGAAAAGGTTTCTGGCTCAAATCCTAAAGATGAAGATAAGTGGGATAAGGTATTGAGCACTTTGAGGACATAAAATATACCATTGGCAAGCAAGAAAGGGGCATAGGAAATGAGAAGAAACAATATAATAAGAATGAAAGACCTCCTAGATTGCAAAATTACCCTTACAATACAAACTAGAAATATGGGAAACCAATCTTTCCCAACTAGAACCCTAAACAGGATCAACATCCACCAAACCCCCTATAGAAGCATTTAGTAAATTTAGTAGAAGATAGACCATGGTGTGAGGTTTTAGAACATCCACATGATCAAATTCATTGTGGTATTTCCCAGTTACTTTCTGCTAAGGGAACATGGCAAGAAGCTTAGGAGCTGTCTCCTGAAATTGAGCAGGATGATGTAGATATTTGTATGACTAGATCATATATTGATGAAGAAAAATGTTCCTCTAGTGATGAGTCACATGGAATAGATGTGGATAATAAAAGACAAATAAATGTAATATGCCATCAACAAGTTTTCTCTGATGAGGAAGGTGATTTTGATCATAATACTTGCAATATGGAATAGGATGAAGATGCAGTATCCCTAAGCAGACCATCAGAGGATGAGATTGCAAGATTGACCGCAGAAATTTCTGCTCAAGTGAAAAGATCATTTCAACTGAGAAACATGACTGTTGGTGGTGAACAAGGTAAGCCTGCTAGCTTATTTATTAAAGAACAAAAGGATAAAATTAAGGATGTCAAATTTGATAACATGAAAGGCATTGTCAAGGTTAAAGAGGTTAAAAATGAAAAGATATGGGAGAAAAAAAATGAAATTCCAAAGCCCAAAGGAGATACAGCTTCACCATTGGTGAAGACTAAAATGATCACAAAGTCTGTTGAACCTATCTCAAAGGACAAGAAGTAGAAGAAAACCGAGGGAAGCAAGCAACAAGAGAAATAAGAAAATGATGAAGGTATAGTGTTTGATTTGCAAAAGTATATGCCCATAGATATGTTGGAGCTACTTTCTCAAGTTAAAGTTTCAATACCTTTGCTAGAAATGATGAGAATAGATGAACATAAGGAAAAGGAAGTAGCCTTGATCAAAGGTGTTGTTGTTACTAAGGTTGAACAAGGTAGTTGTACAATAGAAAAGGATGAAGATGATAGAAAAGAGAAATAAATAGAGATAATTATGTGACAAATTCCCCCTATATATTTAAGGAATTCTATTAATGTGTGTCTTGAAAACATAACCCCCTTTTTCTTGAGTGTTATTATAGATGGGAAGACTTCAAGGAATTGTATGATAGATTCAGGGGCATCCAACAATGTTATGCTAGTCAAGATCATGGAGTCAATGGGCTTGACAGTGGATACTACCCAAGGTATGTGCTACGCAATGGATTCAAGGGAAGTGTCGGTTATTGGTACTATCATAGCATTACCTTATAAATTGACTCAGTATCCCGAGAAAGACTTAACCATGAGTGTGCTAGTTGTAGACATCCCACCACATTTTGGGATGCTATTGTCAATAAAATGGAGTGCATCAATGGGGGGCAGCATGCAGTGTGACCTGTGATTTGCCACTTTTTACATTAATCGAAAGAATCTCAAGATTGAGAGAGAACCAAAAGTATCTCATATGATTGAGCATGATCCAACTGACAACATGACATGTTTTATTGACAGTGGCATAAATGACTTCAAATTTGAGGAATTCCCTAGGAAATGTGATGAGCCTACTGCACTGATTGACACATAAGTAAAACAAGTATTAGATAATGATGAATTGTTGACCATGTACTTTGATGGTGCAAGTTCAAAAGAAGGATCAGGTGCAGGTATTTTGTTAGTTTCATTGAGTCGAAAGACATTTAAGTTTTCTTTCACTTTTCTATTTGCTTGCACTAATAATGTGGCAGAATATGAGGCATTGCTATTAGGGTTGAGACTAGCTGAAAAGCATGAGATTAAGAAGCTCGAGGTAATTGGACATTCAAAGCTTGTGATTTTCCAAATTAGAGCTAAATACGCATCAAAGAATAAGAGATTGAAATAGTATAGGAATGCTATCTGGGATGAGTTGGAAAATATTGATGCATTTGGCATAGAGTGGATGTAGAGAGGGCACAACACAGAGGCAGATTTATTGGCAAACATAGCGCTAAAACTAGAGGATATAACCTTTGTAGGGATTTCAAACATTGAAGTGCAAACTAGGCCGTCAATTCCTAATAATATTAAAAGCTAGCAAGTTTTTTATGATGATGATGAAATATTAAGACTCCTAAGATGTGTGGGAGAGTATGAAAGTCAAGAAATCAACTTTGGAGATTTTGTAGAAAATGTTGATGGTAAAGATACTGTGTTTGGGAATGAGGTAATTTAGTTGAAAACAAATAAAATTACTAATGGTTTAGTTGTATTAGAAAGAGTATTTGACAATCAGGATAAGGCAAAGGCAAATAATACTGCTTCACATCCTGATGACTTAGAAGAAATAAATCTTGGAACAGAAGCATCACCGAAAAAGGTATACATTGGAAAGAAATTATCACCAAATGTGAGAAGAATGCTTATTGAATTATTGAGGAAGTTCAGACATGTATTTGCATGGTCTTATGATGATCTTAAAGCATATAGGGAGGATTTGTTCCAGTGTGAGATTCCCTTGAATGATGGTGCCAAACCATTTAGGCAAAAAGAAAGGCCTGTTAATGCTACCTTAGCCCCCAAAATGAAAGAAGAGTTGATAAAGCTAAGGGATGCAAGGATCATTAAGCCAATTAGACATTCATCTTGGGTGTCAAACTTGGTACTAGTAAGAAAAAAAAATGGAGACATCAGATTATGTGTGGACTTGAGGAATTTGAATGTGTCTTCATTAAAAGACAACTATCCACTACCGAACATGGAAGCCATGTTACAAAGGGTGACATGCTATGAATTGATGTCAATGATGGATGGGTTTTCTAGTTACAACTAGGTTATGGTCAAGGAATTTGAACAATATAAAACAACATTCACTACACCTTGGGGGACTTATGTTTATGTGAGAATTCCTTTTTGTCTAACAAATGTAGGGGCTACTTTTCAAAAAGCCATGGATGTGGAATTTTCAAACTTCATTAACATATTTTTGGTGATATACCAAGATGATTTGACAACATACTCCAAAAGGGAAGAGGACCATTGTGAGAACTTGGAGAAGATATTTAAAAGAATTGGAGTATGGAATTTCTTTGAATCCAAAGAAATGTGAATTTGGGGTAAGAGAAGGGAAATTGCTAGGACATATTGTTTCCAAGGAGGGAGTCAGAATTGATCCAGAGAGAGTTGCTGCAATAGACAAAGTCCCACAACCCCACATTGTCAAGGGTATACAATATTTCTTTGGTAAAATAAACTTTCTAAGGAGATTTTTGACAAACATTGTTGAGATAGTGCACCTACTTTCCAAGATGCTTAAGAAGGGAGCTAAGGTTGAATGGGGAGAGGAGTCTACACATGCCTTCCAGACCATTAAGCAAGCAGTAAAGGAGGCTCCTATATTAAAAACCCCTGATTTTTCTAAGCCCTTACAGATCTTTCATTTTCTTCTTTCCATACAATTGCAGTTGTGATGTTGCAAAAGAATGCAAAAGCTTTTGAACAACCTATAGCCTTTTTTAGTAAATCCTTACAAGTTGCAGACATCAAGTATGATATTAATGAAAAACAGGTGTATGCATTGATTAAGGAAGTGAAAGCCTTTGGGCCTTATTTGATGGGAGCTACTGGGGTTATACTTTTTGGGACATCCTGATTTTTGCTGAAATCACATAGTTTTAGAAAATATAATGATTTAAGCCTTAAAAAGGTTCCATTTTAAGGGTTTTAATTGAAGAGGGTTTGATCAAACCCACTTATATCAAACCCCCTTGGATAGAAGGCCCCTAGTTTTAAACCATACCTATAATGGAGTCTCCTCTACACCTATCAAAATGCTGATAAAAAACCACTTTTGATTTACCTTTTAGGGGATCAAATTAATTTATTTAAAATTATTATTTTTTAAACATGTAGTCCTTATTATAAGCTTCCCAAAAAGTATAATTTTAAATATATTTGATTTTATTATTATATTTATTTTTTATTTCTTGTGAATGTAGGTTTTTCAATGAACATCGAGGTCTTTATTTCACACATACGGAAAAATAGGAAAAGAGAGAAAAAAAATTCTTAAAAATCCATGTACACTAGCTATTGATGTCCTTATTCCAACAAAAAAATAATAAGTTAATTAAAATGAATACAAAAAAAGTTATGCAGCTGAAAGTATAATATATCCAAATTATAATTACTCTGAATTAGAAAATTAATTAAAAAATATATATGCCAACAAAAAATTATGAAAAAATATCCATCCCCTAGATAATGGTGTGAAAACACTGTATTTAAAAAATTACAATTTGTATGCTTTCTA
Source organism: Sequoiadendron giganteum (assembly GCA_007115665.2). Lineage (NCBI taxonomy): Eukaryota > Viridiplantae > Streptophyta > Pinopsida > Cupressales > Cupressaceae > Sequoiadendron > Sequoiadendron giganteum. The sequence continues at coordinate 276,019,584 of CM021104.1, read as the reverse complement.
TAAAAAAAGTTATGCAGCCGAAAGTAAGCATCAATTTTTGAAAATGATGTTTAGTAAAAAAAATAAGTTAATAAAAATTACATAAAATAATTCACAATTTAAAAAAAAAATATAATTAGATTCTCAACACAAAATATCACAAATCACTAGTTTTCTTCATCTTCAAATTCTTAATGGTTTAACTTCTATAGGCATACAAAAGTGAAGATTTGGTGAAAAATGTTGATTTCAATGTCAAGTTTGGCCAAAAAGTGTAACCCATTATTATGGGATCACCCCACAACAGAAAGTATCAAGAAGATGGTGTAGATGGATCAATAGGATCCAATAATTGAACATTGAGATCCATATTACTAAACTGGTAAGAGGGAAAGGATTGGCCAAGCTTATGGCCCAAAGCAACTTAGAGGAAAATCAAATAAATTTGTAGGAAGAGGAGAATAGATCACACATATGTGATATGGAAAATTGTGAATGGTATAAAGGTGTGATTTATTATTTTCAAAAGATGAAATGTCTTGACAACTTAAAAGATAATGAGAAAAGGAAATTGAAACTACATGCTATCAAGTATGTTATTATATCTGGTAAGCTTTGATGGAGAAATGGTGAAGGTGTCATGCTAAAATGTGTAGATCAAAACCAAGCATAGGAACTTCTGAGTGAGATGCACAGTGCAGTTTGTGGAGGGAATTACATGGCCAAAAAAACTACACACAAGATACTTAGGGCTGGATTTTGGTGCCCTACGGTTTTTGGAGATGCACACCAGTTGGTAAAGAAATTTGATGCTTGTCAGCATTTCTTTGGTAAGTTAAAGTTTTTTGGTAATTTGCCTTTAAAACCAGTTATGGTGCAATCTCCATTTCAATAATGGGGTATTGATTTTATAGGAGGGATAGCATGAAAATCTAGTGGAGGCCACTCATGGATATTGGTAGCCACTGATTATTTTTCCAAGTGGGTGGAAGCAATCCCAACGAAAAAAGTAACTAGCAAGGTGGTAATTGATTTCTTGATGAGCGACATATTGACTAGATTTCAATGTCCAAAAATGATTGTTTCAGATAATGCAATGTGTTTCATATCTGAGGAGTACATAGACTTTTGTGAGAAGCATGGAATCCAAATCTCCTACTCATCACCATATCACCCACAAGGAAATGGACAAGCAAAATCAAGCAATAAGAGCTTGATGAAAATTATAAGAGAATTCTAGATAAAAATAAGAAAGCATTGGATTCTAAGTTGAAATTCATAGTTTGGGTAGATAGGGTGACTGTAAAAAAAGAAATAGGTTGTGCCCCATTTGACTTGGTGAATGGGATAAATGCAAGGTTGCCCCAAAATAATTTGATGGAGATGTACAAGTTTGTCCAGGTATATGACAATGACATTGATGATGAAACTCAACTAAGAGTAGAAGCTCTCACAGAGGCGGATGAAACTAGGAGGGAGGCTCAAATAAAAAATGAAAAATTATAGTTGCAAGTAAAGAACTTGTATGAAGAAAGGGCAACTACAAGGAGCTTCCAAGTTGGAGATCTAGTCCTAATGTGGAATGCCAGATTAGAAGATAAGGGAAAGCATGAAAATTTTGATGCAATTTGGCTGAGTCCATTTCTAATCAGCAGTAAATGGGGTGAAGATTCATACTTCCTCCAAGAGATGACAGGGGATACTCTTGAACTACTAGTTCATGGACAATTCTTGAAGCCATACTTCACCTGAAGTATGCTTTTGCATGAATAGTAGTTTAGGTCTGTATATAGGATAGTAGTAGGTTTCCTTCCTGTTGGGTTGTTTAATCTAGACAACCTATTTTTGGTCATCTCTGCAATTGGTCTACTCAACCTGAGTTTCTGAATTCTCTCTTCATTTCAGTGGAATGAACATCCCCAACTGGAGCCACTGATGGAACTTCAAAATATGCCCTATAATTTTCATTGATCTTGCCTATTTTTCTAGTTCTCCATGGTGTTTTTGCTATAAAATGGTTTTTGAATGGTCTAAGGTTAGGGTTCTATGTTTGTTTCCAAGTATTCATTTAAAAACCCTACTTTTATATCTATCACCCTAGCTTTGTTCTATTTCATCGTTACTTTTTGAGGGGGTCATAAAACAACTTAAGCCCCATCGCCCCGTCTAGGCCAAGTCCCTTTATGATCTTTCATTATATTTTCCTATGGTCAAATTTAATTTTTCCTAAGTCTAAGGTGGCCCCGTGCCCCCCTTTTAAAGAAACAACTTCATGTCAAGGTTTGTCATCGACCTAATCATGTCCCCTCTTTTCCTAATAAATGTTTTATATTTTGCAGAGGGACGAATTTATTGTGACCATTGATGAGAGGTCGTTTGATCTCAGCCATTCCCCACCATCCTGTGATGACCCCACCACAGGGTATTGACTGGTCGGGATATCACGGGAAGGCGCTACTTGTCACATCTGGTGAAGTCGAAGGAACATTGTGAATGGTTTAATATATTAAGCCAACTTTAATACATTAACTGGCGGTTTACTAAAGTGAATATAAAGGGAACATGCTTAAAATCAGCAAAGATGTTTTATTATCAATGGAAAAGGTTCTCAACATTTAAGATCAGAATTGGTAGTCATTTGAATGAGCAGGATTGTTGACGATCGAGATCTACGATTGCCCACTATCACGCGATCAGAAGTTGTAGGCTAGTTAGTGATCTTGATATCAAGGGATTGATGACACATGGATTTATGTGATGATTGAGGAGGTGGTGGGTGATTTTCTACAGTGGAATTGAATGTCAGAGTGACTAAGCACAACCATTCGATGATCCAACCAAGATGAAGATCCATGGGTAATATTCAAACTCGCATCAAATGCAACTAGAGTCATTGGTGAAGCGCGTGAGCAATCTTTAATGGTGGGCGAGACATATTCATTCCTAATTTGATTGAATAAAAGCATTGTTTCCCTATTTATTGTCACAAAAAGAATTCAAGGATTTTCACAAAGCAGTTTTAAAGGTGAGGAAGAATTCACGAGTTGTTGCAATAAGGAATTGGGGTTTCTACAAGACAAAAAGTCGTAAGTTGAACTCTATATTTCCTTATGAAATTTTAGCCTAAATTTAGGAGAATTTGTTGTGTGATTGTTGAGAAATTGTTGAAAATTGTATTAGGGTTATAAGTGAGTCAAAATTTGTTTGAAATTGCAAATTACTTGTTTGTAATTTTGCACCTTTGAAAAGCCCTAGTTTGTTTAAGGTTTGTTATTTAAGTAAACCCTAGTTTGTTCAAAATAGCACCATCAAAGCACCACTCCGACCAAATTGATTATTTGAAAAGGAACCTATATGATGACTTCTTAGATCAATTTCCATTGTTGACAAATGCTAGAAGAAAAAGGAAATCCCTAATGCGAGGATAAACCCTTGGGGAGGGGTTGGTATGTAATTGCTTAAATGTAGATGATGCTAGGGTGCTGATGAAGGGTTTTGAGATGTTCAGACTGTGGTTTGGACAAAGGAATTTTACCCACCCATTCTCAAATGGTTGGATTTATGACATGGGAAAATTGGTGGTACCTAATGTGTTTCAAGATATGGATTTTCTCAAGGTAGTGGCCACAAGGTATAATCTTGTCACACAAGTGGTCAGGGATAATGATGGAGGGATTCTATTGAGTGTGAGCAGAGAAGAAATTCAACAAGTTTTTGATTTGTCTGAGCCTAGTGAATTCTTAGTTCCTATTTAGCTTGAAGAGATGAAGTAGGAATATGGGAAAATTAAACTTCTCTTTAGAATTAAGATGCTCCCACCTCATTTGGCCAAGGCAGGAGGTTCAAGAGTTCATATTATCCCTAGTGATCAGGAGCCTTTCAGGCTTCATATTTTTTCCAAACACGTCCTGGCTATCTTATATTCACTATGCCAAATATTGGGTTTTAACCCTAACATTGTGATTCCAATAGCATTCATGTTCATGGGGGTGTAGTTATAACATCCAAATTTCTCTGTAGTTTATGATTTTTCTTCTTTCCTAGCTAGGAAAATAAATGATGGGTTAGTGAAGCTACAAAAAAATGATACAAGCACACCTTTCTACTGGTATTCTATGCTCATGCATATGTTTTTGTTCAAGAATGTGGATTTCTTCTCTGAGAAAATGAAATTGAATAGATTCGTTGGTGAAGAAAGGCTCCTAGTACAAATTTGGACTGCTAACCTTTCATATAATAGAGAAAGTGCTAACTATATACATTTTGATAACTATTTTGCATCAAGACTTATAGCAAGGTTGATGGTAGATTTACCCAAGGTTCGTGTGGAATTGCATGATTTTCTTAGGCCCAAGGAGAGGAGGCCTGATTTGAGGATCTGCCATAACTAGGGTGATATCATCCCATATCCAATCAGAACTATTTTGAGAGTATATGGATTTTAGGGAACTCCACACATCCTGCCTTACAATGTGCCACCAAGGATTGGATTTGCTGAGGTCATGTGGCAGATTGGCTACATTCATGAGGACAATCTCACTAGAAAGGGAAAAGGGACTTTCTTCCTAGATTACACAATGATTTTTGATTTTGTTGTTACAAAGCGAGGATGGGTACATTTTGAGAAATTCTTTGATTTGTACAATTTGGGATTCAGTCCTAAGAGGTAGTGTGACTGTGAGGGTTTCTTCGCTTTATTACAACAAAGAATCAAGGGAGCAAAATTTGTGCATGAGTTCAATTTTCCTGAAGACCTGATGAGGAATGACTTTGATTTGAGTAAGCAAGAATTGAATAAAGTGAAATGGGTTGCCTATGACAAGTTATTGTCTATTGTACACAAAATGGATCCAAAATATGATCCATTGATGGAATTCACCCCTTTTCATAAGAAGATTGATTTATTGATGAAAGACTTCAAGGAAATCATGGATATTTTAATGATAAAGAAAATCAATCTAGAATTTTATTTTGGTAAACAAGAATAAGTTACAGGGCCATTGGAAGAAAGACCAACCTACCAACCTCTAAGAAACAAGCCCATTTATAGGAGGGTAAGGGATGACAGTGATGAGGAAGTGGAGAAGGATGGAAAAGGAAAAGAGATAATGGAGCTGGAAAAGCCACCAAGAGCCATAAATATAATTGATCTTGAGTCATCACCAAGAAGGATTCCCTGACCACCACCATCATTGCCAGCTCCCAAAGGGAAAAGAATTGAAAAGTCCCAGGAGGACATGATGGATGAAATTATTGTTATAGGTCAAGACCCACAGATAGGTATGTCATGCCCCCCTCAACCAGTTGAATTGATCTTGTTAGACCTAGACATGAAGGGCAAGTGTTTACAAGATGCATGAGTGGAAGCTTGGAAGGAATTATTAGATGATGATACATTTGTAAAAACACCAGCCTTCTTGCAACTAGTATGGATGATGAAATTGGGAGAGTATCGGGAAAAGTGCAAGGAAAGAAGAGCTCAGAGGTTGGATAGGTCAGATGATTAAAATGATGATGAACTGAAGGCTAAATTGATGAGTGAATTTAAGAAAATCACTCCAGAAGAATGGATAAAATTGGTTGATCAAGTTGGTGTCTTTAGCTTACCTATATGGGACATTGCTGATGCAGTGGCCTTTAATGCTATTTTGAAATCCAAGCATCCCCTCTCGAATTCTTAAGAAGTCAAGGTAGCACTGCAAGAATCTACCTTTAGTGAGGAGTATGAGACCCTAACAATATGGGATTTGGCCCCGGATGGAAGAAATCCAAGCATAACAAGTATTAACCCTAATTTGAGGGGAGGGTTAATAATAAAAATATCTTCAGAAACTTCAACAACAAAGGCTACAAGTTTAACTGTGAATGTGGCCAAATTGGCACAAAAAATTACAGAAAGAGAGGAAGCTGAAAAAAGGAATTACATGGAGAATTATAATTTCATGATTGGGGAATATAATAATGCGTAGCGAAGGAATATTGAGCTACGAATAGAGGTGGAAAGGTTGAGATACAAGAAGATAGGGGTAGCATCAACTGCTCCTGTGATTAAAACATTACCATCTACATCAGGGTCGTCACCTCGCATGTCCTCCATTGTTTCTACACGAAAGTCTCCCACTTAGACTCCTGCCCTTAGTCCCACATTAGAACCAATTAATGAGGAGGTAGAGTGCTTTGTTGATCCAACAAAGAAACAATTAATGCACAAAATTGCAAAGCTAAAGGATTCTTTGAAGAATAGTGAGGGGAGGGCAGCTCTGAGGCAAAAAGAAATTGTCACCATAGTTTTTGCAAAATTTAAATGAAAATTTTGATAATAGATTGCCAAGTGTACATTCTTCTTATTCTTTATTAGTGGGTGCAATAAAGAATTTATACAAGGATCAGGAAGTAGCAATACCATTGATTGAGAAATGGATCCCTAGGGCTAATGACTTGGATATAATGTATAAAGCCTCAAGATTTGATGTTCATAATAGGCCATAGTCATTGAGACCCACTCAAGTGTTGGTTAAATCACTGCAAGGTTTTCAAGCCTTACGAGATGACTTGAGTAGGAAGATAGAGGAATTGGTGAATATTTTTTTATGATTAGAGAGATATATTGTTGCTTGATATAATTGATGAGTAGGGTAACATCAGGTCTCTTCAACAATGGAAGGATCAGGCTAGTAGGATCATTAATGCCCAAATTGTTTTAATTTGTGATGACTTTGATTCAGATCTACTAGAGAGCTGCATGGATAAAATCATCAGCACTAGTTCATTTCTTGAGTCTTTTGAAAATGAGGAAAACCAGGTGGCAGTTAAATATACACCCTACAAAGCTAAGGTAGATGAGGTAATAAAATTTAATTGGCCAAGTGATTAGGAATACCAGCGATGGGTGGATACATATTTAACTGAAGAGGAGTAAATGTAGGAGTAAACTGCTAATAGTTAATTAATTAACTGTTGCAGTCATAACAATTTCAAGTTTTGTTTTTTTGTGGCAGTTCAGGTGCGCGTGCTCTTGAAAATTTGCTTCTATATCAATCATCCTCAATGGGAAAAATGGGAAGAAACAAGAAGATTCTCCAGAAGAATGTCTGTTGTAATTGAATTTTGTAATGTCACAAAGTGGTACAATTGGCTGGTCACATGTGTACTTTCTGATCGATGCTTGTTTGCTCCTTCATTTTCTATAAGAAGGATTTCAAGGCCAAAAGTACAGGGTTAGCAAGTTAGAATTTTTTTGTCAAGTCTAGGTGAAGTTGTAGAGAAAATTGTAAAGTCCCGTAGTTACAGAGAAAATGCAAATTAGGTTCTGAATCATTTTGTTATAGGTTTTGAATTCATGAAGATATAATATTGTATAACAGTACTAACATTTCAATCAAATTGATAAATTCAAGCTCATGTCTCTCCTATGTACAAGCATATTTGAATTTTGAATAAAGTGATCAAGGGTTATTTTGTTCATCTCACTATTTTGGTGTGTGCAATTCTTATTTTAGCTTTAATTCAAGAAATTAATTAAAATGCTTAAATGAGATTGTAGGTTGGTATGTCCTATGCAAGGATATGATAAGTAGTAATGAGTTAGGGTTACATATTGGTGATATTGTAAGGCAATATTATCAAAGATATTATATGCTATGAGTTGAATCTGTTATAAACCCTTGGGTATTTGTTAATTTGACTCCTCCAATGGAAGTAAGGAATTGATCTAAGTTGCATTTGTTCTTTAGGAGTCAGCATTTTTTTTTGTTCTCCTAGAGCTTGCTAAAAATTTAAAATTAATGAATATATTTTACTTTGAAGTGTTGTTGTAATTATCTCATGCTCCAAATGGTTGATAATTATTGATGAAAAACCAATTCTATTCAGTTTTATCCCCTTTTTTTGAGCTATTTAGTGATATTATATGTTATTGTTAATGTTCTTTATTATTATGGTGCAAAGGTTGTAAACACATTAAGGGATCACCCTCTTGGGTCTTCCAAAGCCCAAGTGTAGGAGGTCTTTAAAATCCTCGTTAGTTGGTCTAGGTCCTTCGAGCTACCCTTGATTGGAATTGGAAATTTCATTGGTAGATTAGAAGATCAACCTGGTTTCAGTAAAAAACACAACCAACAAACTCTTTGGATATCATTATAGCATGAGATGGGGACACAATTCAACTTTAGTTCATTGTATCACCCAAAGACCGATGGATAGACCGAGAGGTTCAACCAAATTCTCCAGGATATGTTATAGATGTATGTGATGGACCAGAAGACACAATGGGAGGACTATCTCCATTTAGCGAAGTTTTCTTATGATAATAGTTTTCAGAGTTTGATTGGTATGCCTCCTTTCTAGGCATTTTATGGACAATCGTGTCAGAATCCTTTGAGTTGGGATCATTTATTAGACATAGTTCTATTGGATCCTAAGATCCTTCAAGATATGGAATAGTAGGTGATTTAGATAAGGGAACATTTGGTTACTACACACAATAGGCAGAAAAAGTATGCAGATGCGCATCAGGTGGACCTTTAGTTTGCAATAGGAAATCGAGTCTTTTTGTGAGTGCATCTATGAAAGATTCCAGTCCTTTATAAAGAGGGTTCTAAGCTCGCACCTCACTTTTTCAGGTCATTCGAGATTCTTGAGAAGATTTGGCTAGTAGCTTACCATCTTGCTTTATTTCCTAGTCTCTCGTGCATACACGACATATTTCATGTTTCAGTACTCAGGCCTTTTCACCCTAATATATCTCACATCCTTGATTAGAATTCCTTATAGGTAGAGGATGGGTAGCTTGCTTTGGAGCCCATGGCCATCATGTAACAAAGCAGACTCGCCCTCAGGGATTGAGATATTGTGTAGGTTAGGGTCCAGTGGGATCCTAGGGATGATAATTTAGCTACCTAGGAGGATGTAACTAGGATGAGGAAGCTATATCCCTATTTCTTAATAGGCTTCCAGGAGTAAGCTTGATCCTACTGGGGGAGGATGTAGCACCCCTCCAATTTTTTTCTATTTTCAGATAGTGCTTTTACTTTGATAGACCATGATACCATGTTATTTGATCACTAACTTTGGAGCAATGATGGTTTTTATATTATGATGTGATGGTACACTATATTGATGTTTTTTGTTTATTACATGCTTTTTGGTTAGCATAGTTGTTTAATTGAGTTGATATTGATATATGCTCATCTGTAGTTAATTGATGTTTTAGTTTTCATCAGTTTTGATGTGACACTATATTAGTGAAGAGAAGGGGATTGCATCACTCGCTTGCAAGCACCCTATGATTCTACGATTTTCTCTTCACTGTGTGATTTTTCATGATATATGTGTACAAAATATGTTTGATTGTAGGATTGTACGTACAAGACATCGAATCCACCTAGTTTAACAGGTTCATAGCATGTCCATTTCCCAATGGATTAGTTGATTAGGAGATAGTAATAGGTTTTCCTTGTCAAACCAAAATTTCCTAGTCATAGTGTGTCATGAATCTTTGTTTTGGTCATGTTGAGTTGTCTTGTTGTCCATGTTTGCCTTGTCATTTATTTATTTTGCAAGGTATGTTATGTGGGAAATTAATGCTTATAATGCTTGAAGTGATTACTTAATTAATCTTGATTAATGTTGTTAGAAGCTTTATATTTGATTTAATTAATTCAATTTAATTTATTTTTAAAAAGTGATTTAATCTTTGAGCTTAAATTTGTTTTATAAAGTGATTAAATTTAATTAGAAATTAATATGTGAATTTTGTATTATTAAATGCATAAATATCAAGACGAAATATTTGTGATTTGGTTGGAAAGATATTTTATTTGTGACATGTGTTAGAGAAATTTAAACATTGTTGTTGGGAATTAATTCTAGGAGAGAATATTTGCATTAACTGAAAGAGGAAAGAGGCTACTTGACGGCAATGAGAAAAGATATTTTTGGGGAGGTTGTTGAAAATTGGGGAAGAAGTTCTCGAGAAATTTTGGCTCTGGTTTTGTTTTCATCTTTCTGGAAAAGTGCATAATTTGGAAGAGGCTTTGGTAAATTGGACTTTGCAAGCAAAGCTCTACTTCAAACATCATTTCCTCAAACATCTCAAAACAAGTTCTTTAATTATTTTTATTTATATGCAAATTGGAAAGATTGCTTGTACATAGAAGAATATTTTATTTGTTTAGAAGCTTTAAAATATTTTGAAAATTTCAAAGATTGTCGTATTTGGAAAATTGTCGTGAAAGCTTAGAGCTTATGTAGAAATTGCTTTAAGCTTTGTTTTTTTCGGAATTGGAGAATTTCCATTAAAAAATTTGAACCTCTGTAGGAATGTTTTTGTAAGTAAAAGAAATCCCAAAAGGAAAACAATAGAAAATTTGGAAAATTTATGTAGGAATGGATTAAAAATCTTACTGTCAAAATTTGGGGAAAATCTCGTTCGTATGGAAAAAATATTCCTATAGAAGGTTATTGTTTTGTTTTGTTTTCCCAATTAGTTCTATTTATCTTGAGAAATTGAAAACTTGAGGAAGAAATTGTAAACCTCTATAAAATTTTGTAAAAATAAGTTGCCCATCTAGAACAATTATTTTCTATATTTATATATATATATCAATATATATATACATATATACAAGTATATATACATATATTTTTATATCAGTCCCTGTAAAATTTATATTGAAAAAATAACCTATTGAAATTTTTGTACGCGAATTTATGATTCACAGGGTTTGTATTAAATTTTTGATAAGTTTTGTTGGGGGTTTGGAGAGGGGCTACCCCCACCGCTGCCCCCCATCAGGGAGAGACTTTGTGGATGTAGCACCTCCATAGACCTATGCCCTCCATGGGAGTTGGCTTATACAACCAACAACTGCCATTAATGGTGTGGCAAATAAACCTTCATTCGCCCTTGAAATTTTTGATTATTTTAAGGTTTTCTTTAATATATAAATCTATATTATATATATATATATGTATGTAAGTATTTTATAGAATTGTAAATTAAATTTTAAATTTAAATATTGTATTTATATATAATTATAAATATATTATTTAAATGTATTTTTTTATAATGGATTCATGCAAATGCACTATTCAAATGCTTTTAAAATAACATTTTTTAAAAGAGGAAGTTGATTTTTATATTGGTGTAATTGGGAAAATTGATTTAAACAAATAGATTTGATTTCTTTATTTCCTGTAAAAGAAATTGAATTAAGTTAGAATTATTTGAGCAATGTAATATTGTTTTCTTGAAATGAAAATTGGATTTAGGAAATCCTAATGATAGCTTTATTTCCTGCCTGAAATTGCTTATTTAATTATGATTTCTTCTATACACGTAAGTTGGGGAAATATTTTAGTTGGGAATATGTAACTCTTCCAGGTGATGTCATTTTGTGAGGGGGTTGTTGTGATTTATGGTACAACCCTTTGTGTTTCCTTGCATAGTGCACTTGGTTGTGATTCAATTTAAACATCCGGGTACTACAAATAGTATGTGTTTCCTCTTGTATTATGATTGGGATTTAAGATTCATTTGTGCACTTGTTTACCCATGGTTGTGGATTAGATCCTCGTGTTGTCAATAGGGGAGTGGCTCTTAGTGGGGGCCGGCGCAAAAAGTGGTGCCAAGATAAGTCATGTGAGAGTTAGTTAACTCAATGGAAATTTAATAAATGTATTAGGGGAAAGGGTAGCTTAAAACACTTAACTTGTTAATTGTACCTCGCTCATGGGCTCAAGTGCTTGTTTGGACTTGAGATGAGACAAGAAGGCCTGGAATGACAAGATCATTATCTTGTCCCTTTGAAAGATATTTGATTCCACATTGATTTGCATGTGGGGCCAGGGGTGTGAGAGGCTACCAAGATAACCCAAGATGGGAACCAAGGCCTAGGAAGATCTACTAGGATAACCCATGTAGCTTTGTGATGACACTCCTCCTATGATAATAGTTGTTTTTTTTAGATGGTGTACTTTATTATTTGATTTGATTGAAGAGCATCAGACTCTTTTGTTTCTTCGTCTATCATGGCACGATGTAGATTGAGAGCAATAAAGCAAGATGATAAGTGGTAGGTCGAATTGGCCTTTGGTGCTAAAGTTGTAATGCATTCCCTAGTATGTGACTATAGATTGGAGATTGGATCCTTTCACACTATAGTAGACCTTCGGATTATACCGCTGGGGTCATATGACATCTTCTAAGGGATGGATTGGTTGGAGGCAAACAAAGTTGTCATTGAATATCAATGAAAGTTGACTCGATGCATTGATGTACCTGGTAGGGAGGTCGAGATAATGGGAGTTCAAAGACCTATATCATTGAGGATGATCTTGACTATGCAGTTGAGGAGATGTGTATGTAAGCATTGTCAGTTGTTTGCAGTGACTATAGATGACTTGGAGTTGGGAGATAGTGAGGAGAAGGTTTCACTTGATAGAAAATGTATTTCCCGATGAGATTCCTGGGATGCCACCTTAGTGTGACATTGACTTCAAGATTGATCTTACATCTGGATCTAAGCCTATTTCACAAGCTCTATATCGTATGACTACACATGAGCTAAAGGAGCTCCACTTGCAATTGGATGAGTTGCTAGCAAAGGGTTTCATCTACCCTAGTGTTTTGCCTTGGGGAGCACCAGTAATTTTTGTGAAGAAGGATGGTTCTCTTTATTTGTGCATAGACTACCATCAGCTGAATAAAGTAAGTATCAAGAACCGATATCCCTTACCTAGGATTAGTGATTTGTTTGATTAGATCAAGGGTGCTACAGTATTTTAAAAAATCAATCTTAAGTTAGGGTACCATCAACTATGTATATTTTATTGACATTCGTAAGACGATGTTTTGCACTTGTTACAGTCACTACAAGTTTACTGTGGTACTGTTTAGGTTGAAAAATGTGATATTTGTGTTCATGAGCTTGATGAACAAAGTCTTTTGCATCTGGGTAAGTGTACCAATCTGTGACACAATTTTGGCTCTTAAGATGCCACTTTTTTTCTGAAATCAAGAAAATCTGATTTGCATGAGAAAATGAAGATAGTTACGCTCAAAATTTCAAGATGCAGCAAGAAAAAAAGTTGAAGTGCTCCGAGTCTAGTTTCTAAGCTACTATTGTTTTTTGAAATTAATGAAGATTAAGGGTCTCAAAAAGGGGGGGGCCAAAACAGGTCCTGTTTTTATCAAAAAAAATAGCATAGCCTGAGGGCTCCCCCCTTTTTGGTTAACTTTTTTTTAGAATTTCAAAAATCCCAATGGTGAGAAATTAGCTAACACCATGTAGTTTATCCTCCTTCTTTCGGATAATTTTTTTAATGAATATATAATATTTTATGAATTTTCAAAGTGGACACATCCTGAAAAGCTGAAATTTGAGCGTGCTCCCCCCCAAATTTTTTGCAAACTAATCGAAAATTGATTTTTATTTTTTTCATCATGTGTAGAATGGAGTCTAGTTTCAAAAAACGTAATTTGTTTCATGTTCCGATGAACGTGTAAAAATCTATCCTAAACCTAGCACATGTTGGTTTTTGACCAAAAACGAAGGCATTTACAATAGAAGCCATGGATCAAAACCTTAACTAAATCAAAATGAAAAAAGAATTATATATTTAGATAGCTGAGATAGAGGTTAACACTATCACATTTTTTTTATAAACTTGCATTGAAAGACGTGCAAATGAGATGGGGAGCATGGTCGAAAATATGAGAAAATTTAGCAAATCCTGTTAATTAACACGTCTAAAGCAGGCCTTTTGGCGAGCACCAAATGCGAGCGCCAAATGTGATGAGTGATTTGGCGTGCACCAAATGTGATGAGTCATTTGGAAAGCGCCAAATGGCCTGCTTTGCACATAACTAGATTTTCGCTTTCTCTGTCAGGGAAACTATATACATGAAATAAACATTTAAGTATAAGTTGACATTTACATATGGACATTTACTTTCTTATACTTTAAGTTATATTTCATGTATATATAGGCAGGATGTTTGAGAGTGGTTTCAAATCTCTAAGAGTTATAATGCAAATTCTAGTTTTTGGAAGATCTTAAAAATTTCAGACTTAGTAAAATTTCAGTAATCAGCATGTCAAATTTCAGTAATCAGGAGGTCAAATTTTAGTACTCAGGAGGTCAAATTTCATCTTTCTCTCTCTATCTCACTCATTTTCATCTCTTATTCTCTAGACCTCTCTCTCTCTCACTATCTCCATCCCTTTATCTAACAATATCTTCCTTGAGCTCAAGAACTATGTCTCTACATGTCCATCTCTCTCTCCTTCCCTCTCCAATATCTATCTCCCTCCCTCCTTCCCTCTCTACATTTTTCTATCTCTCATCCCTCTCCTTTAATCTCTATATATCTCTCTTTACTCTCTATACCTACCTATCCCTCCCTCCCTCTCCTCTCTTTCTCTCTTCTCTCTCTCTCTTTGCTTCCCTCTCTCCTCCCCTCTCTACTCTCTATCTTTTCATTCTCTCTCTCCTTCCCTCTCTAGTTCTCTCTATCTCACTTCTCTCTCCTTCCCTCCCTCCCTCTCTAATTTTCTCTATCTCCCTCTCTCTCTCCTTCCCTTTCTACTTCTCTTTATCTCACCTCTCTTTCTCCCCCTCTCTCTCTCCCTCTCTCTTCCTTTCACCCACCTTTGCTCTCTACTTCTTTCTATCTAACCTATCCCTCTATACATCTCTCTCTCCCCCCTCCTTCCATCTCAATCTCTCCACCTTCCTCCTTATCTCTCTAATTTTAAGCTCCATCACACATCTCTATCACCCATCTCACTTCTCTCTTTCCCCTTCCCTCTCTACTCTGTTTCTCTCTATCTCACCCCTCTCTCCCTACCTATTCATCCCTCATCTCTCTTATCTCTCTCACCTCTCTCTCTCCATCCCTACCTCTTCCTCCCTCTCTCCTTCCCTCTATTTTTCTCTTTATCTCCTCCTTCCTCTATCTACCTAGACCTCTCTCTATTTTGTCTAACCTCTCTCTCCATCCCTACCTCTCCCTGTATCTCTCCTTTCATATCTACTTCTCTCTACCTAGTTTTCCCTCTATACCTATTTCTCTCTCCCTCCTTTCCTCCTCTCTCTCAATATCTCCACCTTCTTTACCTCTCTAATTCTCTCTCTATCACCTCTCTCTATCTCTCTCCTCCCTCTCTACTCTCTCTATCTCTACCTCCCTACCCCTCTTTCTATCTCTCCTCTCTCCCTCCCGCTCTTTCTATATCTCTTTGCCCTCTCTCTACCTATATCGCTCTCCTTCTATCTATCTAAACTATCCATCTTTACCTATCCCTCCCTCCTCTCTCTCTTCCACCAAAATTCACTCTACATCTCTCTGTCTAGCCTACCCCTATATACCTCTTTTCCTCTCCCTCTCTCTTTCCCTCTCTCAATCTATCTACCTTTCTCATTACGCCTCTACTTCTCTCTATCACCTCTACTTCTCTCTATCACCTCTCTCTCTCTCCCCCTTCCCTCTTTACTTTATTTCTCTCTATATCACCCCTCTCTCCTTAAATATCCCTCCCTCCCTCCTCTCTCTCTATCTCACCTATCTCTCCCTCCCTACCTCTTCTTCCCTCTCTCCTCCATTCTCTACTTCCCTTTATCTCCCCTCCCTCTCCTCACCTACCTCTCTC